>CM037878.1:55681234-56881234 GCA_021292165.1 Shinisaurus crocodilurus
TAAACATAGGACTTGCTGCACGGGATAACTATAACAACATTATGACAACAGGTTTGACTATGACCCCCCCCCCTTTTTTAAGGCAAAGGGATCTATGCCATTGGCATCCATGCATATCTATCACATCAGCCCCTTTAAAAGTATATAATAATAGTCACATGGTATATACAGCCAGTGAGCTCCAAGAAACTCTTTGACCTCCCTGTCTAATTCACATCTTCCGAAGGTGTGGCAAACACAGAGCAGACCGTGTGGGCAGTGGACAGAAGTAGAACAGGAGAGCTGTGTGCAAGAGGTGGAGATGAGGAGACAGAGTGCTTTGCTCTCCCTAGTTTCTTTCTCTCTCCAATTTACTCTTCCTTTCTTTAATATCCCATTTGTTCAACCTGTCTTCAATTTTCTTTTTAATTATTTTCATGAGGCAGAATGAGGTAGCCGCTTCAGGCAGCAGATTTAAAAGGGCAGCAAATTGCTATCAATTCAGTTTGTTATTTTTGCATTTTTACTGCCAGAGCTGAGGAGAGGTGCTTGTGGCGTTTTCTGCCTCATGTACCCAAATAACGTGCCTGACTTTGCCTGCGTGCGTCCTATGTGTCTTGACTCTTGACTTGGCTAGGTGAAAGGCGCCATTTGCTGCTGTGCCTAAGGCGGAGAAATGTCTTGGGCCAGCCCTGCTCTTCACTGAATCATTTTTCTCCTATCCTAGGAACAATATGAGAAGCATGGACAAGAGCAGTGCCGACTTCGGGGCTCCCCTGCTAGCTCTGCCAAAGACCTCTTGTTTAAGGACTCTGCTGTCAAGCTTGTCCGTGTGCCTGAGTTGGTGGATGTTAAACTCTACCTGCATATTGAGTACTATAATGCAATTCAGAACCTCAGAAGAGGTAAGCAGGGAATAAGATGCCACGGCTGAACCAAATAATGAACATCAGTAAGTGAGAAGAAGGCATTAGAAACCATGAAACTGAGTCTCATGTCAGCAATATTATGTATTTTTAATTTATTAATTAAATGTATCTCCTGCCATTCCACCAATGATAGCACAATAGTAAAATTCAAATATAAAGAGACATATAATTAAAATTAAACACTATTAAAACACATCAATAAAAAACAATAACAACCCCCAACCAGTTAAAAATCTCTTTAGCAGCAAACCAGCTTACCTGCCAAAGGCCTGCCTGAAAAAAAACATCTTTAGCTGAAGGACAAAAAAAGGGAGCCAACCTGGCCTCCCTTGGCAGGGAGTTCCAGAGTCTGGGAGCAGCCACTGAGAAGGCCCTGTCTCATGGCTGCACCAAACGTGCCTCTGATGGTGGTGGAGCCAAGAGAAGGAATCTCCTTGAAGTTTTTAAAACCAGGGCAGGCTCATATGGAGAATGCAGTCTTTCAAATACTGGCTTAAATGCAACTTATATTGACTGCTGCTTACTGAAGTCTATATAGAGGGGGAAAGTGAGAAACTGTAGAGTCCGAATGGCTTTTTCTATCTGGGCTATATCATTTCATTAAGGTAAGTCTCCTGGCTGGGGACACATTTTTATAAATGATTGAAGTATGGAGACCTACCAATGAAATTTTCCCTTTGTTTATGACCCATCTGATCAAGAGCAGCTCATCACATTTTGGAGGATAAGTGCCCAGCCATTTGCTGAAGCTTTGTCGTCTCCTCCTCCTCCTCCTCCTCCTCCTCCTCCTCATCATCATCATCATCATCATCATCAAATAAATAACTTGAAAGTATGTCCCACTCTTCTGCTGAAAGTACCCAGAGTGTCATACAACCATCACAAAACCATATATAAAAGCCTTCATATGAGTTGCAAGATCTCACTCATGGGGTGCCTGCTAAGCAGGGCTTTTTTTCTGGCGGAACGCACCGGAACGGCGTTCCGCCACCTATTTTCAGTCAATTAGAAAGCGCTGCTCGCTTTATCACTCAGCATAATTAAATTCTTGTGATGTTAACAGCAGTTCGTAATCCCCCATTAACTATTCTTGTGAACTTTCTAGTAGGAATGTAGATTGAAGAATGTATGTTGTGTTGCTGCAAATCATCAGCATTACAAAACAAATATTCCTGCCCTTAGGAATTTAGCAAGGTATTTAACAATTAGCATCAGTACAGTGGGGGTTTTCTTCAGACTCAGAGTTAGTAATTAAGTCAATTAAGAAACACAAAAGCAAACACAAAAGATCTTGCTGTTCGTGACTCACTTGGGTCCGAATTTGTAGTGGACGGGAGAGAAGAGGATCAAGATGCTTGAAGTGATTAGTAAGCCAGTGAAAGGGAGATATTTTAAGACATGTCATTGATTTTACTGGGTCGCTAAGGCCCCCAAATATATTTGCTTAGGCAATGTGTAATTGGTCCCCTGTTATCCCCCCCCCCTTTCTTTTCATGTATTCACTTTACTAAACTGTGATTAATATGTGTAACTGCAAAACTTATAAACACCTTTCAAAAAGGAAATGTCTCCGAGCTTACTTTTGGTAAGTATTCCAATTTTTTTGCACATTTTACTGCATTGCTTTTATGTAATTCCATACATTTACTTTTATAGCCCCCCCAAATTTTACTTGCATCCCTGTTCTCTAAAGGGGCGGTTTTAGGGGGCAGTCCTAGGGGTGGGTAGGGGCGTGGCCAGGGGAGGGGGGTGGGTAGGGGCGTGGCCAGGGGAGGGGGGGTGAGCTAAGTAACATATACCGTAATTTAGGGCTGGGCTGGCCTTTTTCAAAGGGCCAGATGAGTGATACTAAACATTCCCCATTAATGGGGGAAGGATTCAGCTACCAGTAAAGTAAAAAACAAAACACACTACACTTTAAAAACGGTGGCAAAGCAGTATAGGCATAAACAAGGAAAAGTTACTGGTTGCTAGTGATGTCCCAGTTACTTGCCAATAGGTGCCTGGCTGTGATACTTACACAACAACATTCCATACAGTACTTGGAGTAGCAATGATAGCTCACATGAGGTATCATTGTATTTCCCCAACAGCAAAATATTGTCGTTTGAATGGTTGGAAAGAGAAATATCCTTGTGACTAAAGTGACTAAAGTGGTATCTTCAGGGAAGACATTTGAATCCCTTGCAGGGGATTGTTACTTATTTTTCTGGAAAGACTCTTGGTATACCTATCACAGAATGAAGATAGATCTTTCCTGAACTGGGGATGCTGTCTCTGAGCCCAACTGATCATATTGTTCAGAATTACATAGGGCTAAATATCTCTTTATCTCTTGGTGTATTTGTTTATTATCTTTTAATCAGAACATTCATTTTAGCATGTATATTTGTTATACCTTACTCAAATTTACCTACTGCTGCTTTCCTGCTACTGCCAACATCAAGAGGACCAAGTGAATTTCAAGCCTGATTTTTCATTGTTTCCAGAAGAAAAGTGATGCCATTGTTCAAAGTTTAAAGGACTGTTCATGAATACCATACTTTGCTGGCCTTCCATGTGCCAGTCAAGGAAAATTTGACTTAAATATTATAGAGCTGGTGCATGCAATGGTTATGAAGTCAGTGGCCTCCCTCTACTCACAATTAGTTTGCAGCATGGTGGGGCATCTGAGTGCCTGGTTAATTGAGTTTCCACTTTCTGTTCCCTTAGAGAGAGCTGCTCCTGTTGCAACAGACAAGATTGTGTGGTGTGCAGTGGGCAAGGCTGAGAAGTCAAAGTGCGACTTGTGGAGCGGACTGAGCAGAGGTGCCGTTGAATGTGCTGCGGAAGAAACTACGGAAGGTTGCATTGTCAAGATCTTGGTAAGGGCTTAAAGTTGCATGCAGCTTCCCCTTGTATCTTCCCATTTTATAGTGATGGGGGCCATGTCAGCACTTCTTCCTTGCTTCCACCTGTTGTGGTTTTCATGGTGTTTATAGCACATATCTACTATCTATCTATCTATCTATTGGGGTGTGCATTGGATTCAGATGAATCCCAACTCAGGCTGACTTGGACAAATTTGGGAGATATCGGATTCAAAGTGGGGCTCCTCCAAAGCCAATAGAATCTGAATCTGAACACTTCCGAAGATTTGGCATTCAGAGGGACACAGAGAGGCAGATAGTGTATCTCCAGAAATTTATATATTTCCCCCCAAGGTCTCCACAAAGGAAAACACCTGGGTGGGAAGAGCAGGGAGAAAGAGAAGGGGGTGTAGTTTTGTAACTGGCAGCTCTAGCTTCTGATACCAGTGAATGGTTTTACTAGAACTCTCCAATCCCAGTACTGTACTTTGTGGGAGGGAACTTGAAGTAATACATTTCAGGACTGATCTAGTGTGCAGTGCACTTTGCTAGTCTCCTCTCCCTGCAGCAGGAATGTTAAAAGAGGTTTGGAGGAGTCTGTGGGACCTGGATGGTTGTAGCATTGGGTAATTGCTTGGGAAATGCTGCATGTCCAAGTCTTTTTGCCTCTGCCATTGTATATTCCACATCCATCATCCACCCCTGTCCTATTGCACTTTCTGTGACTTTGGTGCCAACTGAGCAGAAAACAAACAAATCTTAAACTGTTTTCATTAATCATAACTCCCAAGCCCTTGCACCAATCATGAAATTTTGCAGGCTTCATGCCTAGGGACATTTCTATGATACATGTCATCATCATACAAATTGACCAAACAACAACAACAACAACAACAACAACAACGTGGGGTGTGTGTAAGACAAAGTATATAACTTATACCCCACCACCACATTTGAACACTTTTCTTTCACAAAAACCACTGCACCTCTCTTTCTGAAATGTTGCAGGTTTCTTAACTGGGGCCACCTTTATGCTGTATGTCATTTTCATAACAATTGCCTACAAAAAAAGCACATCCTTTTTTTTGGGGGGGGGGGACAACTCCCAAACTGTAAAGGCTGCTCTTGTACATATACTTCTGAAGCTTGGTAGACTTGATCCCCTCAGAAGGGGCAACTATCCCTGCAAATTTCATCCAGTTCTGCTAAGAAAGAAAAAAGTTATTATCAGTTGTCTCTTTTTCTAAATCAAAATTTGAAGCAGGTGTAATCCCCTCATAATGGGTGACCATGCCTGCAAATAGCATCCAATCTAACAACATGAATAGAAGTTACAGGTGTTTGTTGATTTCTAATTATAGTAAATGCGAGGCATGAAGGTTTGGATTTCTGAATTGAGATTTGGATTTGGACCCAAATCCATCTGAGTCAAAGTGGGCTGTTGCCTGAATTCCTAAATCAGGGTACAAACAGAACCTTGTGGTTGTGCACACCCTATCTATCTATCTATCTGATTTTTATCCCACCCTTCCTCCAAGAAGCTCCCCAATCCTATTCCTTCAACTGTCCCTGTATTATGCTGTAACCCAGTGATGATAGCAGCAAATATAGTTTGGGTATGTTTCACGCAGATAGTTCATGGAGATCTCTCGAGCAGGAGACAGGAGCCTCCCCTGTCTTCCTGCTTGTGCTTCAGGATACGAGCCCTGTTTGTGCAACAGGGACAAATAATTTTTAATTCTTCTTCCTTGTCCCCGTTGCACAAACAGGGCTCTTGCTTTGAAGTGCAACAGGGTCAACTTCCAGCCTCAGCTGGGACCACATGCAGGGGGCTGCCCACTGCAAGGGGGCAGTGGGCAACCCCCTGCATGTGATTCCAGCTGAGCCCTGTTTGTTCAACGGGGCCTTTATGACAGCCACGGTGAACCAAAATCAGCTCACGATCTTGGCTGACAGAGAGAGGAGCCTCGTTCCTCCCCATGGTGTCCCCTGGGATACTGTGGGGAGGAACAAGGGGGAAGGAGCGGAGGAGTGACCAAAGGCAAAGCACCCACAATGATTCTGGTAGTCTGTGGGCTCATCGTGGGTGCTTGGCACTTAATGGCAACCCATCATGGTGATTAGCCATGTTGGGTTGCTGTTACGTGCAAACTTGCCCAGTAAATAGCTACAAATGGGCGATGGCTATCCACAGATATGGTTTCTGAAAGTATCCGTGTGCATCCCGCATTTGTACACACTGGGTTGTTTTGAGGAAACCAGGTGCTAATAGAACAACTTGATTTCCATTCTTTTGTGGGGTCTTGCCCATTATTTCCAATCAGGACCGGTGCAAGGCAGTTTGGTGCCCTAGGCAAGATCAAATATTTAGCGCCCCCCCTTCCCACTTGAGAGAGCTGTATTTTTTTTCAAGGCGTTTCTGGCGCCCCCTTTAGCCCTGCGCCCTAGGCGGCTGCCTAGTTGGCCTAAAGGTAGCACCGGCCCTGTTTCCAATAGTCACTCATGATGAAACTGTGTACACGGTTGCAGCCCAAAAGCTGTCTGTAGTGTTAATATTACAATGTATATTCATTTGTCAGCTTCCAGATCCAGGACCTGGAACACTGAGCGATGACTATGAGTGATCAGCCCCAAGACTTTAATTGACTTTAAATTATAAGAACTTAACTGTGATTGCTGTTTTACACCATTGACTCCCAGCAGTCATGGGCAGCAGTGCTAGGATGGGAGGGGGGAGGCTTAAACCTCACCCCCATCCCAGCTTCTTGGATCAAGATTGCTGGGAGGAGGGCAAAGCGAAAGCCCTCCCTCCCTCCAGTGATCAGGATGCGGGGAGGTGAAGTGTGTGAGTGGATGTGGACATACAGAGCTATATGTGTGGATGGATGTGTATGGATGAGGGTGGGTGGGTGTGCATACATGTTGCCCGGCCCTGCCATAGACAGAGGTTTAAATTTAGAAAGGGCATGGCACAACCATCCCTTCATGCAAGGCCGCTACTTGTTGGTGACCGATGATTATTTCTCAGGCTTCTACCGGCTTTGTGATTTGGCTGGCATAGAGCAAAACATGCAAAAGAGCAACAAAAAAAATACACCAGGCTTTTCTTGAACATTGTGTTTCATATGCCACATCTTACAACCTTGCACAACTTACCTGTCTGGGAGGTTATCCGCATAGCAATGCAAAAGCATATGGTGACATCAGAGGAGAGACAAGGGTGCTGGCTGGGCGTTATTTATCAGAAAAATGAAGTAGACAGATATCTTCAGGCAACGTCCTATTCTTAGCAATCCTTACATATTATGTTGTAGAAAATGTTTGGAGAATCAGGGCACAGTCTGCGAGGGAATTCTTTTATAAAAAGCCCCACTGAAATAAACAGACATTCATGTGATCTTGTTGGGTCACATTAATTTAAGCAGAGAAATTTCTATGGATTCCCACAGTGTGAGTGCTTTTTTAAAAAGCCAACTGGCTTTAGTTCTGCATCAACATGTTGCAGTGCAGAGTGCTTCTGTTCAGGGTTTCTGGCATTCCATTACATTCCCCCTCCACCCTGGTCCCCGCCACCTCCAACAGTAAGCCAATATTCCATGCCCACTGAGCATGCCCAATCCTCACTGGCCCTTTTTGCCTTTGTTTTCTCCATTTGGAATATTTTCTACATTTGGGGTTTTTGAGGGGTGTGTGGAGATGTTTATGCCCAGTCCTAGGTATATTTAAAAAAAAAATGATTTGTCCATTGATGTCTCTAGGCAGCTCTCACTTCCATCCCCAGGAACATGTTAAAATAGCTTCTCTGTGTGAACAAGGAAACTACTGATCCTGACAATTAGATAGTTCATTCTACCCTTTATATATCTATGCATCCCTCCCTCTTCCCTTTCCAGCCACACCATTCCATACCTCCTCCCTCCCAGTTATCATCCCCCCGCCCCCCACACACACACTTAATCAGTCAACTTTCTGTGCCATGGAGTCCTTGTGTTTTGGGAGTTCCTCCCTTAGGATTTGTTTCCCAAAGATTTTTGGGCACCTGCAACCCTCGGGTTCACCATGAGTCTGCTGATACATGGGTGGTGTCATTTTGGCTACAACTCCACAAGCACAGGAAGACTTGAACCAGAAATAGGGGGAATAATGATCAAACCTTCTCCCTCCTTTAACAGGTTCTCAAAAGATACAAGTGGGACCTGCAACAAAATGTTGCAGTGTGGAGTGTTCCTGTTCAGGGTTTTAGTCAGCCGTGCCCCATTCCATTCCATTCCATCTTCCTCCCTTGTTTTTTGTTTTGTTCCCCCAGCAGGCAGCCAGCATGGTCAATCCTCCCTGGCTCTTTCCCCCCCAACACCTTTAGGAGTTTTCCCCCCTCAAAATATATATATGTATTTTACTTCTGCAAACTTCAGGGTTCCTCAAGTCTGCTCATACCTCCCTCTTCTGTGTGGATAGTGCCATCTTGGTTACATTAAGATCCACACTCATTTTCCGAGTTTGCTATTCACATATATGATTTTCTTTTCAGAAAGGTGAAGCCGATGCTATCAGCTTGGATGGAGGACACCTCTACACTGCAGGAAAGTGTGGCCTGATGCCAGTCATGGCAGAAGTTTACAGTAAGTATGAAAAATGGCTGTTTGACTCAAATGGCTGACAGCTCAAATGGCTGACTCAAATGGGTGACTGGCTGTCAGATGCACACAGCTGGAAACAGTGCTTTTTTTCTGGAGAAAAGGGTACCGGAACTCTTGGATTACATTTCCTCGGGAGTAGATGGCGATTAAATTGTAATGCAATTAATAGAAGAAAAGGTGCTGGAACTCAGTTCCGGTGAGTTCCACCAGAAAAAAAGCCCTAGCTGGAAATAACTTCTGATGGACCCTCAACTCTTAGCTCTAGCCTTCAGATTGAGGAAGGCATAAAGCCCGACGAGGTGGGCACTCTTAGTCTTATATACGGTACTTTGGATTTGAAAGGGGTTAGTGACTGGAGTCCATTGGTCATGGTCCTACATAGAGCTAATTAAAACAAGAATTAGAGATTATTTATGTGGGTGAAAGGCCACTTGCCAATGGTCAACAGCAAGCCATACAAAAATGTATGTGTGTGCATGGTCTCCTAGTAATTTCTTCTTTGACATACACACAGTCATAGTTTTCCACTCACAAAAGTCCTCATGCTGTCATGGTGAGGGATGCTTCTGACATTAAGAACATCCGGGGGCATGGGGCGGGGTGCTATCAGTATGCTGATGACACCCAAATATATCTCTATGCCTTCAGCAACAGCGTCAGCTAAGGATAGTGTGTCTCCTCTGAATGAATGCCTGGAGGCAGTAATGGGCTGGATGAGGAAAAATAAACTGAAACTGAATCCAGACAAGATGGAGGTGCTTGCTGTCAATGGCCACAATCTGGGTTTGGAGGTATGTCAACCAGTTCTGGATGGGGTTACACTCCCCCTGAAAGACTGTGTTCGCAGCTTGGGGGTGCTTCTAGATCCGTCGCTCCAAATGACATCTCAGATGGATGCAACGGCTAGGAGTGCCTATTATCAGCTTCGGCTGATATGCCAGCTGCGCCCCTTCCTAGAACCGGAGGACCTAAAGACAGTAGTGCACGCGCTGGTAACTTCAAGGCTTGACTTCTGCAATGCGCTGTACATAGGGCTACCTTTGTACCTAGTCCGGAAACTTCAACTAGTGCAAAATATGGCCGCCAGACTGGTTACTGGTACACCTAGGGGTGCTCACATCACACCAGTTTTAAAAGCACTCCACTGGCTGCCAATCAGTTTCCGGGCGAAGTATAAAGTGTTGGTTATTACCTTTAAAGCCCTACATGGTTTGG
This sequence comes from Shinisaurus crocodilurus, assembly GCA_021292165.1. NCBI lineage: Eukaryota > Metazoa > Chordata > Lepidosauria > Squamata > Shinisauridae > Shinisaurus > Shinisaurus crocodilurus. Next base: position 55,690,844 of record CM037878.1, read on the forward strand.
GTCCAGGCTACCTACGGGATCGCCTTCTCCCATACAATCCACCCCGCACACTCAGGTCCTCTGGGAAGAATTTACTTCAGTCAGCCAAAACTAGGCTGACGGGTACTACCCAGAGGACCTTTTCTTCTGCTGCTCCCAGATTATGGAATGGCCTGCCGGAGGAGATTCGTCAGCTCACCAGTCTTTTGGAATTTAAAAAAGCCATAAAGACTGATCTCTTCCAGCAGGCCTATCCGGCGGAATTTTAGGTTGCCTTTAAGATGTTTTTACGATGTTTTTACGATGTTTTTACGATGTTTTTACGATGTTTTACGATGTTTTTACGATGTTTTAATGATGTTTTAATGATGTTTTATGATGTTGTTTATGATGTTTTTAATATGTTTTAAGATGTTTTAATAGTATGTATTGTGTATTTTATATTTTTGTTGTTCCCCGCCTCGATCTAGACGGAGAGGCGGGTAAGAAATAAAATTTATTATTATTATTATTATTATAAGAGCAGCCATGCTGAATCAGGGCAAAGGCCTATCTCTTACAGCATTCTGTTCACACAGTGGCCAGCCAGATATCTGTGGGAAGCACCCTCCCACTCACGTTCCCCAGAAACTGGTATAGAGGCATACTGGAGGCAATATATAGCTATTGTGACTAGTAGCCAGGGATAGCCTTCTCTTCCATGAATTTGTCTAATCCCCTTTTAAAGCAATCCATATTGGTGGCCATCACCACATCATGAAGAAACTAATTCCATAGTTTAACTATGTACTCTGTGAAGAAGGACTTTGTTTTCTCTCCCACCATTTAGCTTCATGGAATGATCCCAGGTTCTAGTATTATGGGAGAGGGAGAAAAACTCCCCATCCACTTTCTCCACAGCATGCATAATTTTGTACACTCCTGTCATGTGTCCCCATACTCACCGTTTTTCTAAGCTAAACAATCCCAGCTTCTGTAACCTTTCCTCATAGGGGAGTTGCTCCAGCCTCGGTCATTTTTGTTGCCTTTCCCTGCACTTTTTCCCACTCTACAGTATCCTTTTTTCAGTGCGGTGATCAGAACTTTACACAGTATTCCAAGTGTGGTCACACCATGGATTTGTATAAGGCAGGGGTGGGCAACATGCGGCCCACAGGCTACATTCCAGCCACCCACTACTGCCAAATTTGCAACCACAATTCAGCCAAAAAGGGCTACTTTTCCCTTAACTTGCAGTTTGCTGCTGAAATTTAGTGGCACAGCAGCAAGAAAGGGCAAAACCAGGTCTTCTTTGCTGCCACACTGCTGCACCACTGACTTTTGGTGGCAAATTTGGTGGCTGGGATGCAGCCCGCACTGAGCTCCCAGTGGAAAATTGGCCCCTGGACCCCTGGAAATTGCCCCCTCCTGGCATAAGAGGAGTATGATACTGGCAGTTTCATTCTCAGTTTCTTTTCTAATTATGCCCAACATGGTATTTGCCTTTTTCACAGCAGCTGCACACTGGGTTGTACTGAGCTGTCCACCACAATGCCAAGATCTCTTTCTTGGTCAGCTCTAATCCCATCAGCGTGTACATGAAGTTGGGATTTTTTGCCCCAATGTGCATCACTTTATACTTGCTTACATTGAATCACATTTTAATGCTTATTCTTCCAGTTTGGAGAGATTCTTTTGGACTTCTTCACAATCCCTTTTTGTTTTAACCACCCTAAATAATTTGGTGTCATCATCGGCAAACTTGGCCACTTCCCTGCTCACTCACTCCTAATTCCAGATCGTTTATGAACAAGTTATATTTATACATTATATTCCCATGCACACATTTCAAGAAAAGAGCTCGTAATGCCAGAAAGATCAGTCCCAAATCCAGGGCCACGTCTCACTTTAAGTTTTCAGAAAGCAAGTTACTTTTGTCCCTCAGGTCTGTGTGCACAAGAGGCCTTACTTGCATTTCTGTCACAGCATGGCGAAAACTGGGCGAGCTTGGTCTTGAAGTATTGTCTCCAAAGTCTCTTTCTTGTTTTCATTGTAGAAGTTACCAAGCAGTCTAACCCATGCAACAATCCAGAAAGAGCGACAACAGGTGGGTAATGATGGGGGACACACAGGGTTGGCCAAATACATTTTGCTGGGGCGCAGAACCAGCCTTGTGGCATACACAGCACTCCCCTCTAACTATGGGGAATTGCTGGGGGGCTCTGGAGGAATGGCCGGAGGGGGGCTCAACTGTTGTCCTCCACCATCTGCCACCTGAGTCAGTTGCCTCACTCTGCTTCATGTGGCCCTGGATACACAGGCACGGAAGATATCATCAAGCATGTAAGCTTTTATTTGGGGAATGGAAAACCTTGTCAGCTCTCTTTCAAATCCCTCTCTCCCCCCCATCTGTTGTGGCTGGGGAAACCACACACAATGGAAGAAATACTGTCTTCCCATTTCAAGATGGCTGCATCTGTTGGCAAAGTGCCTGGGCTATCCGCTTTTCAAGCTGGTTCATAAACAAAGCATTCTTATGTTACCCATATGCAGATCTTTCAAATAGCTGTATATAACAGTAGAGGGTTACATACAAGCCCCCACATATGTTCACCCAACATGTCGGGCTCACAGGGCTGTGCCTGCCTCCTAGTCATTAACAAATTTGGGTTCTCATTTGATTAATTTTTGTTGCCTTTCCTTTGTCTCCAGTTAAAGGCTACACCGCTGTAGCTGTTGCCAAGGCTATCGATGGGGACATCACATGGAAGACTATGAAAGGAAAGAAGTCCTGCCACACTGGCGTTGATAGAACTGCTGGCTGGAATGTCCCCATGGGCTTGATTAACGAAGAGAATAATCTTAACTGTGACTTTAGTGAGTGGCCTTATGTCTGCTTATTTCTGTATTCAGTACATTACTATCTCACCCTTCTTTCAGGGGACCCAGGGCAGAACACATATCTCCTCTTTTATCTTCATAGAAACTCTGTGAAGTAGATTAGGGTAAGATTGTGATTGGTCCAAATCGACCTTGGGTGCTCTGAGACCGACAACTACTCACAGCTCATTGTCTTTCCCTCCTTGATGGATTTTTGTGGTAATATAAAAAAGCTGAAAGCAGCAGCGGGAAAACACAAGAGGGTTACAAGTGGAAGACAACACTGTCTGTACCCCCCATAAAATTCAGTGGTTGAAGCAGTGCAATTGCACGATACAAGCCTTGTCTGGAAGCACCCATGCTTGAAAAGTGAACAATACATTCAAAATCAATATACAGACAGAGAAGAATCTAGGCATCTCCTGTTTGGCTTATGGGCAAGAGAGCAAGTGAATAAGCTTATGTGAAAGTCATTAAAGCTGTGATCCTGTACACACTTACCTGGGAATAAGTCCCATGGAGTCAATCAGGTTTGCCTCTGAGTAGACATATTTAGGATTGCAGTGTAAGACCTTAGTTATGAGCTATTCAGCAAGTCAAGGCCAAATAAGTCACAATGTATCTATGATTGGAACTGCTCAAAAAGGTTAAAACAGCCATATGGTGTGTGTGTGTGTGTGTGTGTGTGTGTGTGCGTGTGCGTGTGTGTATGGTGGCTGGATTGGGACCATGGCGTTGAGGGAGGGAGGATTAACTCCCCCTGCCCCCCCCCCACTGTTTTTCTGATCTAAATTGGCCCCTGGAGCTACTTGTCCTGCTGGTGAAATATTCAGGTACCTATAAGATTGTCCTCGTGGGGCAAATAGCGGCTGCAGGGTGGGGCTACCCAGTCTATTTTTAAAAAAATTCCATTTCTATACTGCCCAATAGCCGAAGCTCTCTGGGTGGTTGACAGCAATTTAAACCACAAAATGGAACTTAAAATACAGTATAAGATGTCTACAGATGTGAGGATTGCACTGCAATCCTAGGAAGTAGCTTCATACCAGGTCAGACTATTTGTATGATCTGCTCTGATGGGCAGCGGCTGTCCAGGGCCTCTGGCAGACATTTCTTCCTATCATATGCTGAGACTTTTAACTGGACTGGAGAATGTGGAGGATTGAACCTGGGACCTCTTCCGCATGCAAAGCAGATGCTCTTCCACTGAGCTATGGTCCCATTTGAAGCCACAAATATCCACAACCAGGACAGCTGTAGCTGAAAAGTAGTAGTTGTAGTAGTAGTAGTAGTTGTAATTATTATTATTTTGCCTTTCTTTTGGTGCACGCTACACACAAGAGTGGAGGGCTGTGATTTACATTAGAACCAGAAGGTGGTAGTTATTCTGGGTCAATTAATCCAAAGGGAAAGGACATACCTCCTTTCAGCTCTAGAGAGTAGAGGGACTATATAGTGTAACATGCAGCAGCAGAGAGGTGGGGCATTTCCTCCCCCCTACCTTGTGCACCATCCTTCTTGCCCGCATCTTCATGCTCTCAGGCCTTGCCACTGTCATTCCACGGCACACAACAACCCGGGAGCTGTGTCTCTTGTGAAGTTCAGCCAGGATGGAGTGTTGGGGTGCTGCTATTTTAGTTTGCCACCTAATATGACTGAGTACAGTTGTGTATGTGTTTGTCGTTGCCTCTTGAGGAACACTGATCAATGGCTGACGTTTCCTCAGTTTGCGTTGGAAATCAAATGACTGATAAACCACCTTGAAAAGACAATATTTCTAGTACATCGATTCCTTTCATCTGTGCTTGCTTGCTTGCCTGCCGACACGGGTTTCTTGGGTTTGGGACCAACATTCCCAATACCTTTTGTGTAAATATTGACCATTTAATTTCAATGCAAATATAATGTTCAGTTAGCTTACAAGAACAGAAACATAGGAATTCAAAACGGCTGTTCTCTGTCCCATGTCAGGTAAATTCTTCAGCGCAGGCTGCGCACCAGGAGCACCAGCTGACTCTCCGCTCTGCAGTCTGTGCAAGGGCAGTGGCGCTACAGGTAGCATCTCTGACCAGTACAAGTGCAAACCGAGCAGCAATGAGATATACTATGGCTACAACGGTGCTTTCCGGTAGGTAGCTTTGGTATTAAAACCAAACTATTCCTTGGGAGATGATGGAGGAATGTGAAGCCACATCATTCATCACATCCCTCCCTGCCCCCCTTTGTAGTTCAAAATGCCTTCCTGTTGATATTAGCTACCATGTGCAGTTCTCAATGGTAGCTTGCAACAACAGACCTAAATATCATACAATCATGGGAGATGAAAGGGGCCCAATGGCCACTGACTCCACCCTCCGCCCCATGACCAGTCCATGTAATACTGCCAGACCACAGAGTAGGCGCATCTGAGAAACAACCCCAGGCCAGAGCAAATAGCTCCAGATGACTCATGGAAGTGACTCAATCAACATGCTGCAGGGGAAGAAAAGACAACCCCTTTCCCTGCGATAGCAAACCAATTGGAGCTAGTTTTGTGAACAAAACTATTCCCCAAGGCTTCCCAAGGGAAATGTTATAGGGCTGCATCTCCAAGCCACCTAATATATTGTCTCTGTCTGTCCACCCTCTATCCATCCCCCTCCAACAGTATTTTTTTTTTTCTTTTGAACAAAATGGTTAAAACAAAAACATTTTCAAGAATCCCCAGGATTCAGAATCCTGAGCAGGACACGAGTCCTACCAGTAATGTTTAATTTCTAAACTGACAAATCCCAGGCTTGAAGTCGATCTAGAATTCTCCCCTGCTCCCATCTTTGGCAGGAGGAATCTGGTTGCGATCATTTGCTGGGGACTCTGCACATGAGCAGAGGAACTTAATAATAATCATGATGATTTCATGTGTTCCAGGACAAAGCCTTGTCACTAAAGACAGGTTCCGAGCTGAGCTCTTGGAAAACCTGTTTCAAATGTAGTCCCTACCCCACCTAGTGGTTTAAATTAGTCTGCACTTCCTGCATTGCTATATGTCTTCAGGCTGGCATTTGGAAAGCAGTTACTACCACCATATTGCGGTAATATCAACAAGACAGAACTGAACAGAAGCTCACAGCTGTTCATACCTCTCATTAAATTAAGATAGTGAGCCAGTTCACACAACACCCTTGTTTGTTTCATGTTGGACTGATGTACAAACCTATCACAGTTTTCTCAGTGTGGTTTGTTAACCATGCACAAGCCACCCTGCGAAGCCATGAGTGAATTTGTTGGCTTGTTGTTGGGTTGTTCTGGGTGGCTTGTTCTCAGAGGGGCTTGTCATGTCGAGCAAACCCGGCAGAATGGCTTATGCATGGCTTGTTGGAAAGGGCTCCAGAGCCACCTGGCAAGAGCGGTGAAAAACCTGGTCACAATCCTGCGAGTGCTGCCTCCATCCTCCCTTCTCCCTTGCCATCTGCCCCTCCTCTGATACATTGATAAGAAGTGCCACATGAAAATTTCCTTCTAGCATTCGTAACCTTTTTAGAAATTATTTTTATTTTTTGGTCCTTCACAAGTGTGCAGATTCGCCTGCCTTCTATTTCCATTCTTGAGGAGTACACTTGTTAGTGCAGTAGCCCAGCATATGGATATCCCCTCTCTATTACACCTTGAACTGGTATTTGTCAATTTACTCCTCCATTTCACTGCCTTTAGACACCGAAACTGTTGTTTTTTCACTTTTGGACAGATTTGCGGATATTTAACGTTATGTTTTCCACCTTTGGGCAGATTTGTGCAAATTGTCATTATTCGCAGTAACTACTGCACTTTAGCAAATTTGTGCAAATCACCCCCAACATTTAAAATGAAATGAAATGAAATTTGCGCAAATCTCCCCAAAGGTGGGGAAAAAATTCTACAAAACTTAGCAGAGTAGGCTGCTGAGTCTGTGTGCAAAGGCCCATGGAATACGTGCCTAGAGTGGGCAGGAAGCCGAAGAGAGAAACAAGCCATGGCAAGCCACAGAGCACCTGCTCATCAGTTGGGAGTAACATGGGTTAGCGATGAGCAACCAACCTCCCATGGCTTATTTTCAGCATGGCTTATTATGACGTGCGAACTGGCCCATTATCTCTGAATCATGTAAGTTACAAGTGAAATATGAGTACTTCTGTCTTTCACCTCTCTTCACACCCTTTGAACCAATTTCAACATAACTGAGGTACTTGAAGGAAAATAAAGAATTTACAGTCTCGCAGAGAGCAGGAACAGACAAGTGCGGCATAACCCTTTCTTTCTGATGTATTTTCTAGGTGTTTGATCGAGTCAGGAGATGTAGCCTTCTTTAAAGAGTCTACAGTCACTGACAACACAGAAGGTATGTTATTTATGTATTTAACTGATATAGTGCCACCAGTGTGCAGGGCAGTTCACAGAGTACAAGAAAGAGGACAGGGCCCTGCCCTGAGGGGATCTAAAATGAGGCAGTGGGGAAACCGCAGGAGATTGAGAGGGAAGTGTAGGCAGGGATGATGCACAGGGAAGCATGATGAGGGTGCTTCACTTGCCCGTGCTTAGGCTTAGTTACAGGCCGAGTGACAGTAGAACATGCATTTGTATGAATTTGTTTTGCTGTCAGGGCTCTGAATACCCATAAAAATCCAGTATTATTGTTAGTCTGAGATAGCCAGGCACCCAGCCACCATCAAAACAGAGCCTAGCACCAGTGATCCCTTTAATTGTTGTCATTGTCTGGTTTAGGGATTGTACTAGGGAAATAGACTGAAAATCACTGTCAGAGGTTTTAGTGTTCATCATCTATCTGTCTGTCTGTCTGTCTGTCTATCCAAGTTGTACCCTACCCTTCCACCAAGAAAATGGTGCTCAAGTCTACTCTGTTACAAAGGGTTATAATATAAAAGAAGTGTGACATAAAAGCAAGCAGAGTTAGAAAGCAGAAGTCAAAATACAAATGATAGATACAGAGCAATTTAATGGGCCCATCATGCCAGTAGGTGGTTTAGATGGAGTAATTGCTTATTCTCGTCAAAAGCCTTATAATCTTGTACGGTTTTTTTTGCAGGGCCCAACAAACCTGCTTGGGTAGGCAGCCTTAGCAGTGCTGATTTTGTGCTGCTGAGTCGCAATGGTGATCGTTGTCCAATTTCTGACTACCTAAGATGTGGTCTGGCCACAGTTCCCACTCATGGAGTAGTAGCACGTCCTGATAGAGTAAATCTTGTCCAGCAAGTGCTGCTTGAACAACAGGTAAGATTTGAACTAGGGGTATCCCAGTTCATGCTAAATTACACTGATTTTGATATGTTTAATAGGAAAGCAGTTTTTTAAAAAAAGTATAAATTTTAAAAAATTACATCAGCTCAAGAAGAAATACCTAAGGTAACCTAACAGCAACAAAATGCCTGGCAAAAATGGCACACAAAAGCAAACAAGGGAAGAGTGCACTGTGCAGGTCACTGAAAAGAGTACAGTAATCAAACCACTGGCAAAGAAGTTGAATGGGATGTGGTCACTGTGATCCTTTTACAAAGAAGTAGGTAAACATAACTGAAAGCTAAATGAATCCCACTTTTGTTAATTTATTGCAGAGGTTGTTTGGAACAACTGGAACACGAAAAGAAGAATTCCAATTGTTCCAGTCTGAAGCCAAAGATAGTTTGTTCAAAGATGGCACCAAGTGCTTAGCTGTTCCAGAAGGAAAGACCTACACCACCTATCTCGGCCAGGAATACCTGGATTCTGTTGCTGGACTCAAGAAGTGCTCACCCTCAGGTACCGATCATACACTGAGATGAGTGGCAACAGTCAGCTTCACAGGCATCAATTGGGAGTACACTTGTTAGTGCAGTAGCCCAGCATATGGATATCCCCTCTCTATTACACCTTGAACTGGTATTTGTCAATTTACTCCTCCATTTCGCTGCCTTTAGACACCGAAACTGTTGTTTTTTCACTTTTGGACAGATTTGCGGATATTTAACGTTATGTTTTCCACCTTTGGGCAGATTTGTGCAAATTGTCATTATTCGCAGTAACTACTGCACTTTAGCAAATATGAGAGTCATGATTCTCATAAAGTGTACAAGATTTTCTCATCTTACAGAACATTGGTAGAGTTTATTTGTTTTGGTCTGCTGACCCTCCTTTCTTTCTTTCTTTCTTTCTGTTTTTCCATGACAGAACTCCTTAAGGCCTGCACCTTCACCCACCAGGATGACTAATCTGATGGAATGCAACTCCTTGCAATGAAAGAGAAAACTTAGACGCTTCATTCTTCCTTGCCTGAGCTTGGGGATCTATCCGAATTATTTTTTTTCTCCATAACACCACAGCAAAGTATTCAAGCTTTTCCTTGTATGGCCTTGCAACTCAAGGTGTCACTAGTGCAAAATAAAAAAACAAAGTTAACACAACTTAATCCTTCCAGTTTTCTGTTATGTCTGATTACTTTAGTATTTGCCATCATGTATTAGCATTTTACAATGGAGTACCTTCACACATTCTACTGAGGCTGAAAATAGTTGCTGGGATCCAAAGGCTAATATAAGTGCACCCAGGAGCTTGGGCATACCTAGTAAAACTTAACTTTTCTCTTTTGCAACAGCGGACCTCCATGACATATCATAAACAACTGCTTTTGAATTTCCTCTCCATTTCAAAACAAATTTACCATGTGTCCTTGCAAGAGGGGGTGGTTGGTTGTTCAAGAAATATATGTCTAAATCTTCCTTGAATTGTAAAGCACTAGTTGCATCACTTGCTTGGTTGTTTGAATTCAAGCTCATGGGTTAGTTCAAGCCAATGTTAGGCTACTTAGAGTAGGTGCATTGAAATGGATGGGGCTTAAGTTAGACTAACTTGTGGAAGCAAAAGGTGGTGCCTGCGAGCCCAGGGGCAGAGATCACAGGTGAAGGGGCAGAGTTCATGCACTCTCAGGGTGCAACCTGCAGAGTACCCAGCCTTCCCCAACCTGGTGCCCTCCAGATGTTTTACAACTCCCAGGAGGGCACCAAGTCAGGGGAGGCTGCACCATGTACAGCTATTCCCTGAGTTCACAATACCCATACAGGCTACCGGGTCACCTTTACAAATCCAGACTCCAACTGTGCCACAAGAATAAAGCAAGAACTAAAAGTACATGACTCAAGCAGGTAACCCCAGCCGACACAGCAAGCCAAGCCACGTAGAGTTTGAACGAAAAAGACTCAGGAGGCTTGTAGGAACATAGGAAGCTGCTTTATCCAAGAAAGACTATTTGTTCATCTATGCTGCTGTTGTCTTCTCTGACTGACAGTAGTTCTCTAGGGTTTCAGCCCTGCTCAGGCCCCCTAGTGCCTCTAGCATCTGCTGCCAGGAGCCAGGAGATGTGAGAGACAGCAGCAGCAGCAGCAAGCCTGCTGAGGGAGGCCCGCCTTGCGATCGACTCTGACACAGGGGTCCCCAAACTTTTTGGACCTGTGGGCACACTTGGGAATTCGAGAAACTGCTATGTGCACCACCACAAAATGCCTAATCAGAGGATCACTGCTTTGGCATCTGCCTGTCGCATCTATGGATCTTAGTCTGCATCTTATTCAACAAAAACTTTTGTTTTGTGTCTATTGACTATTGCGCACCGCAACATCTCTTTAATAAGAGACAGCCTGAGAGAACTCTGTAGAAAAAACCTCTTGTTTCAATAAAACTTAAAAGTTTGTTTATAGAGCAGGGTGTCTGATTCCATAAGGTGCAATCCACCAACTTTGAAAGACCAGCTTTGCTGGGAATCCTTTTTGGCCCAAGGTCCAGATTTGCCATCTGGGAAATCTCCCTGGAGCTGCATGCCAGCAGCGGCCATGGCCACAGACCAACATGGCCATGGCCACCCCCGCTCTCTCTGTACTTGTGCTATTCCATTATAGCACAGCACCACCTAGAGCTTATGTAGTGGAAAGTCAAGAAAGGAAAAGCTCTTTGTGTAGAGCTCTGATCTCAATTTTGCGACAAAACCAAAAATAGACTCAGTGATTAACAGCCTCATATAGAAAAGCTCATAGACACTATTCATTTACACACACACACACACACACACACACCTTCCCAGCCCCGTTCCTCAGCTGAGGAGGGGGGCATTTCCCAGCCCCGTTCCTCAGACCAATCAGATCAGCTGAGGAGGGGGGCATTTCCATCCCCATCTCTGATCAGCTGAATGGAGATAAGAGCCTTTCCCGTTTGGGGAGAGAGAGGGGCACTCACAGAATACATACATGGGTGTGTGTGTGTGTGAAACAAAAGATGGGGGCCAAAGGCCATGAAATGAAAACAATGCCATCTGTGATATTTCTATGCAAAGCTCATATGTATACATTATACAACATAAGCAAAATGACCATTCACAACACCAGTGATTGGCAGTAACACAATATTTTTAGCTTTGCGAAGCTAATTTATCATATGTAGTGGAACAGAAAAACCTAGCCTCGATTGAGCCCCAAAGCAATTGCCACTTACTGCCAAATTGTCCACAAAAAACAAAGGAACCTGCGTTGGTCCATAAGAAAATGCCCCAAACCATATTTTGGCAATACCTTGATTACGAGAGGACCAACCAAAATGTCATAAAATAGTGAGCCAACATTTGGGTTTCACCAGGACTCTTCATCATGCTGGATATTAGACAAAGCTGGGAGTGGTGAGAATAGGAGGGGGGAAATGGCTGGACGTTCTAGCCATAAGGTCTGCTATCATCATCCTCATCATCAAAATTTATGCATCACTTCTCATCGCACAAGCAGTCTCAACGTAGAAATACAACAGAGAAATCCATGATCAATATAATGGGGGTGGGGAGATCAATATAAACCATAATCAGCACAATAATGCAAATAAAAATAAATACCATGAACCATAACCTAGAAACAATATAATATGAAAAGTGTTCATCCACAAATATGCTAAATCTACCTGTGCTCACAGCCTAGAATGAACATCACAAAAGCAGCCCACAACAGTGGGCCAAAGCTAATGTCCAAATGCCTGGGAGAATAAGTACGTCCTTGCCTGGTGCCAAAATGGTGCCAGTCCAGTGTTGCTGCCAGACGAGCTTCTTTGGGGAGAGTGTTCCATAAACATGGGGCTATCGCCGAAAAGTCTCATTCCTGAACTGCCAGCTCCAGAGCTTCTCTCAGAGGGGGCTGTCACACCCTACCCCTCAATAGGGCCTCAAGCTTGTCCTCCTTATTGGGATCTCTGGGTGCGCTTACGTAAGGTTGGGGCTTTCTTTTCCTCTAACCCTTACCCTTACCCCTCTCACACTGACTTTGGGATGTCTAATCCCTTATACCTCCTTGACCAGTACAATAAGCACAGCTTCCCACACAGGCTGTTTCAAATAACAAAGAAAAGTGTATTTTAAAATACAACAAGTTCTGGAAATATGTTTCATGTGTAAGTTTCAGTCAATCCCAAGTAATGTACTATCTATCTTATCCTGGTACCAATCCTCCCTCAACAACTGTTCCCAATATCAATCCCTGCACTCACTAGCTAATCTCGTAACAATCCTAATATAATCTCTCCGCTCTCTCCAGTCAGCTTCACAGACTCCCAAACAGCACCTCACACACCCCTGCACTCTCTCTTCCCCACACACACTCCTGCACTCTCCTGCCTGAACAGCACCGCTCACTGTTCACATAACACGGGCTCTATCCCCCCCCCTTCTCACTCTCTCAGCCAATCATGTCACATATGCAAATACACCGTTCTTCCTGCCCATCATTTCTCACTCACCTAACGTAACACACAGATACAGCAGGAATACATACTTCTAATCATATACTCAAGACAAAACCACATTATACTTACCACCTATACACTATAAATTTACCCCCAAATAACAGAACATCACAAGGGCACACAGAGAAGGGCCTTGAGACTGAAGCTGACTCAGGGACCAGGTAGGTTCATATGGGGAGAGGCGGTCCTTGAGGTATGGGGGTTCTGAGCCATGTAGGGCTTTCTCAGTGAAAACCAGCACCTTGAATTTGTCCTGGAAACAAACTGGCAAGCAACCAGTGCAGGCGAGCCAGAATTGGGTTTATATGTTCACATCGTCTAGTCCCAGTGAGCAACCTGACTGCCAGATTCTGCACTAGCCGTAGTTTCTGAACTGTCTTCAAAGGCAGCCCAGCATACAACACATTGCAATACTCTATCCTAGGGGTTACCAGGGCACAGACTGATGCTAGGCCATTCCCATCCAGATAGGGTGGCAACTGGGCTACCAACCAAAGCTGGTAGAAGGCGCACCACACCACAGAGGCCACCTGAGCCTCCAATGACAATGATGGGTCCAAGAGTACCCCCAAGCTGCACACCTGCTCCTTCAAGGGGAGTGTGTGACTCCCTCCAGAGCCGTTGCACTTCTTCCATCTGGACACGGGAACCACCCACCAGCAGAATCTCAGTCTTGTCTGGATTGAGCCTCAGTTTATTGGCTCTCATCCAGTTCATTATTGAGTCCAGACACCGGTTGAGCACATCCACCACCACATGGCCCCGGCACAAACTCTCTTGTTGCCTGAAGTGGGAGAATGTAGGCCACCTCTACCACTCCTGCCTGAAATGAAAAGGAAAAGTAGTGTAGCATACTGATGACAACACACCCTAAAACTCTGGATCACCCCACACAGCATTTCATGTAGATGTTAAAAACATGGGGGATAGAATCAACCCATGCAGAACCCCACACTAGAGGATCCATGGAGCCTAGCAATACCCCCAAGTACTAGCCTCTAGAAACAACTGTCCAAGTAGGAGTGGAACTACTGCAAAGCAGTGTCCCCAACTCCCAACTCAGGCAGCTGCTCCAGGATACCATGGCCGATGGTCCAAGGAGCATCAACAGGGACACTCTCCACTTGTCTCTCCCCCCTGACACAGGTCATCATACAGGGCAACCAAGGCAATCTCAGTACCATAACCAGGCCTCAACCCCGGCTGGAGTTGATCCCGAATATCAGTCTCATCCAAGAGTGCCTGGATCTGGTCAGTGACCACCTGCTCAGGGACCTTGCCCAGGAAAGGGATCTGGGCAACCGGCCTATAATTGTTCAGATCTTCTAGAACCAGGGAGGGCTTCTTAAGGAGTAGCCTTACCGCCACCTCCTTCAGGCAACCCAGGGCCACTCCCTCTCATAGCCTTACCGCCACCTCCTTCAGGCAACCCAGGGCCACTCCCTCTCATTTTAGGAAAGCCAATTTTAACAAACTCAGAACAATGATTAGTAAGATCCCATGGCAAGTGACTCTCACGAGAAAGGGAGCCCAGGAGGGGTGGGAGTTTTTAAAAAAGGAAATTTTAAAGGCACAATTGCAAACAATTCCCAAAAGGAAAAAAGGCAGAGGGCAACAGAAGAAGCCAATGTGGCTTCACAATAAACTCAAAGATGACCTGAAAACAAAAAAGGACACGTATAGGAAGTGGAAGGAAGGACAGGCTACAAGTGAAGAGTACAGGCGGGTAGCACAGAACTGCAGGAATAGTGTCAGGAAGGCTAAAGCTGAGAATGAGCTAAGGTTAGCGAGGAATGCTAAAAGCAACAAAAAAGCTTTCTTCAGATACATGCACAGTAAAAGACAGAAGAAAGAACTGGTGGTTCAACTACGCAATGAGGATGGCAAATTGATAACAGAAGACAAAGAAAAGGCAGAAGTGTTCAATTCCTACTTCAGCTCGGTCTTCTCCCAAAAGAGAATCTTGAGTACTGCGTCCAGTTCTGCCTCATCTTGAGTACTGCGTCCAGTTCTGGGCACCTCACTTTAAGAAGGACATAGACAAACTGGAGAGGGTTCAGAGGAGGGCAACAAGGATGATAAAGGGACTGGAAACAAGGCCCTATGAGGAGAGACTGAAAGAACTGGGCATGTTTAGCCTTCAGAAGAGGAGACTGAGGGGAGATATGACCCCCCTGGCAAACCTGAAGTGCAGACTGAAGGGGCAGGATTGCAGCTTGAGATTGATAGGCAAATGGTCAAGGAGCACCTGATTACTCTGAACGAGTTTAAATCTCCAGGGCCTGATGAGCTGCATCCTAGAGTAATAAAGGAACTGGCAGAAGAACTCTCAGAACCACTGTCTATTATCTTTGAGAAATCATGGAGGACAGGTGAAGTGCCAGACGACTGGAGGAGGGCAAATGTTGTTCCCATCTTCAAAAAGGGCAAGAAGGAGGAACCTGGGAACTATAGGCCAGTCAGTCTGACATCAATCCCCGGGAAGATTTTGGAGCAGATTATAAAGAACCTTGAAAACACCTTGAAAACAATGCAGTGATTACTAGAAGCCAGCATGGATTTGTCAAGAACAAATCCTGTCAGACTAATCTGATCTCATTTTTTGATCGGGTAACCTCCCTTGTGGACTGTGGGAATGCTGTGGACATTATATATCTGGACTTCAGCAAAGCTTTCGACAAAGTGCCTCATGATATCCTGATTAGTAAGCTAGCTAAGAGTGGGCTAGATGGAACAACTATCAGGTGGATCCACAATTGGCTACAGAATCAGACTCAAAGAGTGCTTATCAATGGTTCCTTCTCAAACTGGGGAGAGGTAACGAGCGGGGTACCACAGGGCTCGGTCCTGGGCCCGGTGCTCTTCAACATTTTTATTAATGACTTGGATCAGGAGGTACAGGGAATGCTTATCAAATTTGCAGATGACACAAAGTTGGGTGGAACAGCTAATACTCTGGAAGACAGAAACAAAATTCAAAGTGACCTCGATAGGCTGGAGCGCTGGGCCGAAAACAACAGAATGAAATTTAATAGGGATAAATGCCAAGTGCTGCACCTAGGGAGAGGAAACCAAATGCAGAGTTACAGAATGGGGGACACTTGGCTCAACAATACTACAAGTGAGAAGGATCTTGGAATTGTGGTAGATCACAAACTGAATATGAGCCAGCAATGCGATGTGGCTGCAAAGAAGGCAAATGCAATTTGGGGCTGTATTAATAGAAGTATAGCTTCCAAATCGCAGGAAGTGATAATTCCCCTTTACTCGGCACTGGTTAGGCCTCATCTTGAGTACTGCGTCCAGTTCTGGGCACCTCACTTTAAGAAGGACATAGACAAACTGGAGAGGGTTCAGAGGAGGGCAACAAGGATGATAAAGGGACTGGAAACAAGGCCCTATGAGGAGAGACTGAAAGAACTGGGCATGTTTAGCCTTCAGAAGAGGAGACTGAGGGGAGATATGATCGCACTCTTCCAGTATTTGAAGGGATGTCACACAGAGGAGGGCAAAGATCTCTTCTCGATCATCCCAGTTTGCAGGACACGGAATAATGGGCTCAAGTTACAGGAACCTAGATTCCACCTAAACATCAGGAAAAATTTCCTGACTGTCAGAGCAATAAGACAATGGAATCAACTACCTAGGGAGGTCGTGGGCTCTCCCACTCTGGAGGCATTCAAGGTGCAGCTGGACAGACATCTGTCAGAGATGCTTTGACCTGGATTCCTGCATTGAGCAGGGGGTTGGACTCGATGGCCTTGTAGGCCCCTTCCAACTCTACTTTTCTATGATTCTATGATAAGGAGGCATTTATCACCTCCCTGGCCCAACCAGCTCTCCCGTCTCGGCTAGATTTCACTAGCCATGAAGGGCAAGGATCCAAACACTGTCAGCTTCCACTTGAAATCCATGTTTCCCCACCATTTCATCCATCTTTTTTCTTTCCATCAAAAATCTATTAGGTGGGAAACACAGAATAGCTTCACAATGCCTTTTGATCAGTAGCGCTAGGAGCCCTCCCATCTGAAAACACCCAAAGTCTCAAGAAGGAAATTGCAGATTACATACCCTCCAACCACTAGGTAATACTACACAATTTGGCTTTAGTTGGCATTTTTAAAACCTAGACCATAACCCCAAACCCTTTTTTGGGTTTGCTAACATTAAGGCTGCCATGTTTCTCGTTACTTCCATTCTCTGCCTAACAAGGAACTTGTGTGTTTAGCTTAAAGCTGGAGACAGCTCTGAGTAACTGCTCAACGTTGTTTTTAAAAATGCGGGTCATTTGTCCCAGAATCCTGGGTGTAAACTTATTTCATGAACTAGAACGCAATAGGATGAAATGGTCTGATTTTATTGTTTTCCTGCTTATTATTGTTGTGCTGCTATTTTAATATTGTGATATGTTTTAAACTTATTATATACTGTATGCTGGCTTGGAAAAATATTGCGGCCTTTTGAAAGTCAGCTAATAAATTTCTTAAACAAATAAAAAGGGGGGGAGGAAGAAAATTTTGTTCCCCCCCCCCTTCCCGTCATCCACTGCTTTTGAGTGACATCCAGCCTGACAAAGAGTTCTGGAGAAACAGAAAGCTTGCTCACTATTGTGTGACATTTTGGTTGCTCCTAATAAAACCATTGCTGCCTGTGGATTTGGACAAACTTGCTTCATGCCAGAGACTCCTTTTGGGTTCTGACTGAATAATGCACAACTTCAGGTCAACAGCAGACAGTCCTAAATGCTCCCTCATTTCAGGGCCTTTGGGCCTGAGTGTTTACATCAACCTTCCTCAACCTGGTGCCCTCCAGATGTGTTGGACTACAACTCCCAGCAGCCCCCATAGTCCAACACATCTGGAGGGCACCAGGTTGGGGAAGTCTTGTTTACATACTTCTCCAAACTGGGAACACTTCATGTGCCAGATGCAATGGGCCCTAGTCCTCCAAAACTTTTGCCACAATAAATAGGGTAGTGTCGGGTAAGGTGCTGCAGAACTCTTTTTAAGTTTTGCTACACAACACTGCCGCTCCCCTCAAATGTGAACTGTTTAGAAGAACACGAGCCCTCCGCCGCCCCTGACTTTCCCTTCGCCTATAGCAGTCGTGGGCAACTTGTGGCCCGCCAGATGTTTAGCCTACAACTCCCATGATCCCTCACCATTGGCTTTGCTGGCTAGGGCGTCCCGGCAGCCACTGCGCGGCGGGAGAGCGGAAGGTGACGGCTCCTCAGAAGGACACGTCGTCACGTCACACGTAGTCTGTTGCCGCGCGAGGCGAGCGGGTCGACATGAATACCGTTGAAGTGACTGCGGCGCGGGAGGGGTCGCCCCCTCCCCAGGACGCTCCGCTGCCGGCCCAGGACGCGGCGCGGCTCCAGCTCCTGGTCTCGGTAGTGGTGGCCGTGTTCGTCGTCCTGCTTCTGCGTGAGTTTCGGCGCTCCCCTCACGCCCTAGCCCCGCTTGGCGGACCCTTTCAGGCGGGAGAGGTGGCAGCGGAGGGATCGGGAGCTGCCTGAAGGGGAGCCTGGCTTACAGGGCGATCCTTTCTGGTCTCAGAGCCCGCAACCGGCTCCGTGACTGTAAGAGCTGCGCGGCGGGCAGACGTTCAGGAGGCGTAACGTTTGCATCGCTGCATCTTCTTGCTGGGAAAAGGTACACCGGTGGAATAGCTGCCTGTCTTGCAGCCCTTAATGGCGCAGAGCTCAGCTGCCATGAAAAACTAGTTATTGCTCTTATTTTGTGGGAATTGCACTTGCTCCATAACATGACTTTTTCATAGAATGTAATGGTTAATCCTCCCCCCCCCCCAGCGATTACAGCTCATTTGCTGTCTACAAATTTACAGCTCATTTACAGCGCTACAGTTTCTCTCATATTTAATGTTGAGATTAAATATGCAGGGGAAGAAGAATTGGTTGGTGTGTGAGCCCTCAGTGAGAAGGGGTCTGATAAGGGAATATGCTTGACAGTTGACTTATATGTTATTTTGGAGGAGCTGTTAACTTACTGGTGCTGCTCTTCTCTTTATTTAATTTTCTTCTCTTTGTTTGAATTGTAATTCCTTTTGTTTTAAACTCTTACAAAATTTTGTAAGCAGCCTCAGGGTAGAAAGGTGTAATATATTACTTGGGCTACATTCCTAAACACACTTACTAGGAAGTAGGCCTTTTGGGACTTACAGTGGGACTTAATTCTTAGTAAACACATTATAGGATTGTGCTGCACCTGCCTCCAAAGCTGGAGAATGGAGTTTTAAGGGAGATTCATAGATAGAGTTGGAAGGGGCCTACAAGGCCATCGAGTCCAACCCCTGCTCAATGCAGGAAACTAGAGGAGGGGTCTCCCATCCAAGTAATAACCAGGCCTGACCCTGCTTAGCTTTCCACGCCTAGACAAGCTGAGCCAGTGTGAGCCACAGGCAAGGCTAGTATGAGAAAGGTACCTAGAAAGTTGAAAGAGGCAAACTGTACCAGGAAGCCTAATGTTGTTTGTGCTAATGCATAAATGTGTTTGGTTCTTCTGAGAAATTAACTTCCTGTGTCAAAGATAGGAGATTTACACATGGGAAAAATAACATCCTCATGACCAAAAATATAACTTGCCCT
This sequence comes from Shinisaurus crocodilurus, assembly GCA_021292165.1. Classification (NCBI taxonomy): domain Eukaryota; kingdom Metazoa; phylum Chordata; class Lepidosauria; order Squamata; family Shinisauridae; genus Shinisaurus; species Shinisaurus crocodilurus. The sequence goes on from CM037878.1 coordinate 55,710,063, forward strand.
TTTCGTACAAAACTTGAAGCGGCTTTAGTTCTAGACCTAGTTAGAGGATGTATGTGTAAAACACCTTTTTTATGGGTGGCAAAATTATGAGTAGTCTTGGGTATAAATAGACTCCTAGTTTTTATCTCTCCCTGTAGTGATTTGGAAACTTTTCCAGTCCAGAAAGAGCAGTCGGAGAGCAGTGCTTCTGGTGGGTCTCTGTGAATCGGGGAAAACGCTTCTGTTTTTTAGGGTATGTGAGTTCTTCTGAATTTCTTTTTGATCATTTTACAGACTTGTATATTGTTGTTGTCTTTCCATGTTAGAAGGAAGAGCTCCTTATGTTAGTCTCGTCTTGTTTTTAAAACACTCTGAGATGTAATGTTTGAAAAAACTCCATGCTTCCTTATTAAGTGTATTCACCTTTCATTTATGCAAGTGAAAATAGAAACATGGAGTACTAAATTAAACAGTTAATTTAGTTTTAAATGTAGCTCAGTAATGGGCAACATAGACTAGCTGTGCATGTTAAATTTGTACAAATGTTTATCAGAAGTGTTTCCCTTCTTAGAGAGGTGATTAATGATATGTTCTTTTGTGGATGAGTTTTATTAAATTAAATTCAAGAGACAATTATTTGAAATAAAAATGTATTTTTCTAATGTTCTCCTGGGGTTGAGACTATAGTCAAATCATTTTAATTAGTCTGGGAATATTTCACTTTTCTCTGCTTTCCTCTAATTTTCATAGCTGTTAACAGGAAATTTCCGAAATACACAGACTTCCATAAAGGATAACTCTACCTTGTACCGAGTAAAAAATGACAAGGTAAGAATGGAGATGTCATGTCTTGTGTTCTATAATATTCTTATGACTTTCCAGGCTGTAACAAGGTAAACGTTTTTAACCTAATCATTTGTAATGAGTTAAACAGAGGTCCTACTCTCTGCCTATGTAACAGTGCAATCCTATGGCCGCTTGATAGGGTCTAGACGGCAATTGGATTTTTTGGAGTCCCAAATCCAACCTCGGAAACTTGCTCCAAGGTTGGAGCTGGGACAGAATTCAGAACACCCTCCCCCCACCCTCGCAGCTGGTGTGGAAAGAATGGCACCAGTTGCGGCTCCAAGGTTGCAAGAGCGGCCTTGGAGATGGGTTTTTAGGGGTGGGGAAAGGGCCAGGGAGGTGAGGAGATAGACTCCGCCAGGACATGAAGTATCTTGACAGCACGTCACACTCCTTCCCACTCGCTCCGAGGCCAAACACTTAGACGGTTGAAATCGCCCGTCTAAATGTTTTGCATGGCAGGAGGAGTGTGGCGGCAACTTTTGCCTCCTCCTCCTGACATGTATAGAATGCCCGTAATCCTATGAGTTTTTGAGGATTATGGGCAGCCTCATTGGATTGCACCCTAACATGCTTTTTTTAAAATAAGCTTAGCACTTTCTCTGAAAAAACTGAAAGTGAACTTCCACCCACAATTAATTATCTCTACCTCACTTAATTTATGGTATAGGTAAACGACTACTGTGATTGGTTCACACTTTCCTTTCGCCACAACATGGACACCTCAGCAGCGTATATAGCCAGTTTCATAGAAATGGCGCCTCTATGTGGGGCTGTTGCATACAGCCACTGTGATTTCCCTTTTCTCATTGGCATGTTGACAAGCCTTTTCAGTCACTTAAATTGCAGTGGTTGAATATTCAACTCCACCACCACTCTGGAAACACCAGTTCACACAAATGGTGGCCCAGCTGTGAGCCCATGAGTGGTTCCACACACCCTTGTTTTGAGGCCACTGGCAAGGATTGGTTGACAAATCCTATAAGTCAGTGCACTCCAACCTTGGGTTCCCAGATGTTGCTGGCCTACAGCTCCCAGCATACCCAGCCAGCATGGCTAATGGCAAGGGATTCTGGGAGCTGTAGTCCAGCAACATCTGGGGACCCAAGGTTGGAGAGCCCTGCTATAAGTGATGAGTCTGAAGAGACTGGGTATTTTCCGCAGAGCTGTGGAAGGCACTGATGTAACCACAGTTTTGTGTTGTTTTCGCAACTTTGTCAGACCTCTGGCAATTGGGAATTAATCTCTGTTTTACATAGTGGCCTTTTCTGAGAGTTATGCTGTAGACTTTCTAAAAGAAACCATAGGTCTGTGAGTTTAATCAAGTTTGAAACTGTAGGAAGCAGTCACCATGGTCTGAGGGCATATGCAGCATCCTTGCTAAAGCTAAGCAGGTCTGTGTCTGGTGAGCGCCTAGACGGGGGATCAGCTGAAAACCCTACGTATGCTGCCTTGAGTTCCTTGATGGGAAGCAGGCTATAAAAGTAATTTCTCTCATTCAGTTCTGGCATTTTGTGTTTGTTTTCCTAGAAAAATATATTAGTTTCCGTCCTGCCATCTTCAAGTGTTCTAGTTTAATTTAACTTATCAACATCCTGAGATTCTGCTACATGCTTAGCTTCTTCATGTATATCTACATCAGTTGGGTGAGGTACTTCAGTTGATTGTGATTTGAACCAGTAGAATCATACAGTCTGGAAACTCCAAGAGTAGTTGTATCAATCGTTTGTAAAGTGGGTTAGTGGCTGTCGGGTCATTCCATGTAAAATCAACTAAAAAAATTGAAAAATTTACCTCACTATCTGCGATTTTTTAAAAAAACTTGCATACTGGTAGACCAGCATGAGAAATGAACATACACCAAATTATAGGTCATTATACCTCACGGTTCAAAAGTACAGCGTGCTCGAAAAATGCCCAAAACATGATTTTCCAGCATTTGTGACTACAGAAATAGTATCATAACTTCCTTCAGAATTGGCCTAGAAAGTAAATCATGGTGTCATATGAAAGCTCTCAAACTACCCTTTTATTTGATATATAACACGAAGCATGCATGTGAAATAAAATATTCAAGGTCATAGTTTCTTTAATTTGACCTTGAATTCCAAAAAAAACAAAGGTTTTTTTTTTTGCTGTTTTTTTTCCTCAGATAACCCATATTTACCTTGAGTATATGTACCAATTTCCAGAACGGGGTTCCAAACAGTTCAGAAGCTGTGAATGTTCTTATACATGCACAGTACCTCCCTACAATAACTCCATCCCCTTAAACACACTAAAAACAGAACTTTTTGGAGGGAAATTAAACTTAAGCCTGCCCCCTCCCTTCCGGAGCTTCTACAGGGCACTTCTATACACTAACAGACAAAGAGTGTCAAGCAGCAACTTCAAGACTAGAAACTACTGTTATGAAAAGCTCCTTAATTTAGGACTTGTTAACAAAATGTTAGCAAGTAATATTTGAACTTCATAAAATCTGATCAGCATATATAAAAGTAAAATGGAAAATCTCATCTATGCACAATAATGGTTTTTCAAGCCCACATCAAAGTAAATCAAAATAACTATGCTAGTAAGAGTCCCATTTTGAAATCGAGTACATGTTTCCAGGGATGTTAAACGTTATTTAAAACAAAAGGAGTTTTTTGTCATTATTCAAGGTCAAACCTCTGTATATTTATTTGGAAAAAATAAAATGAATATGTTTTCCCCAAGCATACTAGTGAGTACCTTTTTTAAAGTACATATTTTAAACCTCATTCTTCTGAAAACAATAGGCCCTGCAACTTATTTTTTAATAAGCAGAGCAAGTTCACCAAATCTTAAGCAATTTGCTTTCAGTTGGAAATATTCTTTGATTGATTTCATACCAGAATGACCACCCATAGGAAGTATCATTATTCTACACAAAATGTCAGAAGTATGCTATTGCGAATAAGAATACCTAATTTAGAACTGCACAATTATGACAGGGTAGCTTGTACTTGTGTACAATGTTTTATTCAAAACCTAAGTGATAATGCATATTTTCTTAAGATACTTACAGTGAAATAGCAATTCATATGAACTATGACGCATACACACAGAGTGCCCCAAAAGATGTAACTTGTTTTCTGTTAAGAACCCCATTTTGAAAATTGGTACATGTATTAAGCACTGTCAGATGAAATACTAAAACAAAAATCATGGGGGGGGAATTTAGTTTTTGCAGAATTCAAGGTCAAATTTTACTATTTGACCTTGAATATATATTTATTCCAAAAACCCACTTATGTTACATATCAAATGAAAGAGCATTTCAAAGACTTTCCAACAACACCATGATTAACTTTCTAGGTTCTGTAGAACTGGAATTACTGTAATTTTAATGTTGTCCGACACCCAAAAATTAACATTTGTCTTCATATTTTAGTTTGCCATATCTCCAAAAGTTTTTGTCCCAGAACTCTTAATTTTTGGAGCAGCTTATTTTCTCAGCAGACCCAACAAGTTCACCAAGTTTTTTCAAAATCAGTGACGGTCAGGTAAATTCATTGGTTGATTTTACATGGAATGACCCTGTCATTGTCTACTTGTATCATTGTTCCTAGGTTATCTGCTTATCAGTCTCTCGAGGTTTGGTAAATGGGATACAAAATTAAATGTGTCAGGCTATAACAGTTTCTCACATTTACTAGGCCTATAAAATGTATGTGAAAATTCTATATTAAATATTTGGAACAAACTGAAATGGCTAATGATGTGAAGGTAAAGAGAACTTATGGACTGAAGCAGAATATAGTAGGGTGATTGTGACCTTCAGTCTAAAAGAACCATGTCTGTCTCATTTTATAATGTTTTTTATTGTGTATATTTTATATTGTATTGTATTTTTAATTGATTGTTGTAAACCGCCCAGAGAGCTTCGGCTATTGGGCGGTATAGAAATAAAATAATAATAATAATAATAATAATAATAATAATAATATGTTCATCAAAATATTTACTTTTTTTTCCCCCTGCAGAACACAAATGTGACTTTAATTGACCTTCCAGGGCATGAGAGCTTGCGACTTCAGTTCTTGGATAGGTTCAAGGCTGCAGCTAGGTAAGTATTGGAGGGTTGGATGTTTGTTTCCTTTCAGATTGTAACCAAAAAGAGCACTATTGGAGATGGATCATTATATAGGATTGCTGTAAAAAAAAATTAGGCACCTAATGAAGAGATTTGTGGAATTCATTTACAGTCATGCCTTGGATTGAGTGCATAATTTGTTCTGGGAACGTGCTTGTAATCCAAAACACTCGTATATCAAAACGAAATTCCCCCAAAAAAATTTGTACAGAGATTTTTAAGCCATACTACAGTACTTGTATTGCAAGACATCTCTTGTATATCAAGTCAAATTTTTTAAAATAAATATTTAAAAATTTGCTTGTCTTGCAAACCGCTCTCAAACCAAGTTACTTGCAATCCAAGGTATTACTGTATTAGGCTTTTTCCATGCCTCCTTTGCTTTGAACCTTTCTGCCTGGCCAATTGGATGAAGGAAAGGCAATAGGCTTCTTTTTAATAGGCTCCAGCTCGGCCCCACCACTAAGCCAGACATTATTTCTTGTAGCTTGCTGTAAAGTCCGGTCCTTCCACAGTTTGTTTCCCAGCAAGTGTACCTGCCAAAAATGAACATTGTAGCACTTTGCAAAACCCACTTGGCAAGCGTTGGAAAAAATGGGGATGGAGGAAGGACCCTTAGCAGCAGAATCTTTGGGCTTTTGGGGGGTGGTCATGTGCCCATAGGCTGCTCTCACTTCTCCAAGTGTGGATAACCCCCCCAAAACCCAAGGATCATGTGGAAATTGATGTTTTGGGGGGCCACCCCCTCAGTTGCCCCACCTTTCCAGCAGGATCCCCTGCGGGGGGTTGGTGTGATTGCAAGTCCCAAGTGTCCCCTTGGTTTTGCCATTGAACCCAAGTTGCTAGCACCTCGGGGAGCAGCAAAACAAGGGGGGATTCTCAGTGCTGGGGGTATGCAAGTTTGACGTTACTTTGACATGTGTCAGATTGAGCCCTCCCTCCTGCCAGTGAGAATCCCTTACAGTTTTGAAGGTTCTCCCGATGCTAGCAGCAGGGGAAAACTGGGGGACCACTCGGGGCACCTGATTTTCCCCAAAGAAACCAGGGATTGCGCTGTAAGGATTGTGCTGCAGAAAGGGGGGAAAGAGCCCCTTTCCGCAAACTGCGATCTCCCAGGGCTTTGCAAGGAGCTGATGGGTCTGGACCTGTCAAACCTGTCAGCTCCTTATGAAGGGAGGAAATACTTACTTGCAGCCTGGGGTAGGCACTGTACAGGGTGGGTGCCTGCTGGATTTGGCCAGCAGGCACCCACCCTGGCCAGTACCTAGCCCAGGGATTCCCTTGCACTAACCCGCAAATCATGCAGGTTGGGTTAAAAAAAAGAGCGCAATTATTTGTGCATGTTATCGGTACAAATTTTTTTTTTAAAAAAAGGAGAGCGACCAGTGGCAGCCCCTGCAAGGTACCGCGGGGTGTCCTTGGAGGTGCATCTCGTAGATGCCCCCATGGGCATGCAGTTACGGGTGCAATCTTATGGCCCTCTGACCTTGCCTGGGAGACCATAGGAGTATTTGGAGCCCCAGCTCCAAGGTCCTGCAAGCTCAGAGCTGAGACTCTGAACGTTGAGCCCCTGCCCCGCCCCCCTAACAGCCGGCACAGAAAGAACTGCGCCGGCTGCCTCCCCGAGGTCACAAATCGGCCTTGGAGAGGAGGAAAAGGGGCGTGGAGGGGAGGAGGCTGGGGCCGACTGCTTACGCCGTATCCAAGCGGCACCCCAGCGTCCTTCTCTTCCCCTCTGAAGAGCTTCATCCAGACAGCTGAAAATGGCCGCCTAGATTAAATGCATGGCACAAGGCACGGGGTGGTGGAGATCGCTGCCGTGCCTCATGCCCAGCATCAGATGCATGTAAGCCTCCGAGTTTGGAGGCTTACATGCATTGAGGGCGGGAACGATAGAATTGCGCTCTAAGTGTTCCATGGGGGTTATCTGTTTACACCATCATCTGATGCTGTCAGCTGAAGGACTTTGCCATTTAAGATCATATGCTGTATGTTTTTTGTGTGTGTGCAGGGCAATTGTGTTTGTTGTGGATAGTGTAGCATTCCAGCGGGAGATGAAAGATGTGGCAGAATTCCTGTACCAGCTCCTGATTGACAACATGGTGTTGAAAAATGCACCTCCCCTGCTAATAGCATGCAACAAGCAAGGTACTGCATATCCACCTGGAAACAAAGTGTTGGCCATTTGCATGTTGGTTAGATTCTTTTAGAGATTGGTATTTCCCGTATCCTCTTTTTTGCTTAAGATGTGGAGTATCTGCACATGCTGCAATTATGTTGTATCCAGAGGAACCAATGATATATCACATTGGTAGATACCCAGGCTGCTGCAAAGCAGGGGGCTGCAGAAAGCTAGAGCCAGGAATCATCCAGCAGTGGCATCCTCTCTCTAGCTCTTCCTAGCCCCTGATATAATAGCATGGTGCTTTTATCTTTATTTTTTAAGCTGATTGCAGCTCTCATGGGAGGCAACCATTTGGTAGTCTTCTATTCACTTCAATAGACAGAAATGTTTGGGAGCCTGATCTATGAATGAGACTATTGAATTGTGCCATTGTAGCTGAAGCACAATCTGATATGAGGGGGGGAGTTAGGGCAGAGCCCGCTGATATAATAAGTGAGTGGTACACACTTTTATCCGTCTGCAACTACTGTAGACCATAAAAAGTCAAAAGGATTCTGTGCAAGAAAGTGTGAAGGGACCCTGCCCCAAATTCTGGAGCACAGAGGTCCTTGCACAGAGCACTCGTGATATGCAGTGATGAAACTAAGAACTGATGCAGCAGTGTCTATGGCAGCTGCTCTTTCAGCACTTGAGTGATGACTGGGTTTGGCCTCCAGTGCTGAAACTGTTTGCAGTGATCCTTAAGCTATATCCTGTGTATTCCAGAAATCACTGAACTGTGGCATCAAGACTGCAATGCAATGCATGTGGGCTAAGATCGCTGTTAAATTTAGGAAAAGGAATGGCTTGTAAGAGTTATGTGGAAGTTTGTTTTTTGCTGCCATGTGTTCCCCCTCCCTGACCTTGTCACTTTCAGTGACACTGGGTGGGGAGGAAGAGGAAAAACCTTACAAGGATTTTTCTTTCTTTCCTTGGAGACTTCAGTTGTCTCTCACTGTCATTTCCCCTTCATATAACTGCTGAATTTGTTTTCATCTGAACAGTTTGTACAGAATAATTAAGAGTGTCCAGCAGCCAAAAAAAAAAAGTATACCAAAGTTTGCAGACAAACTTTCTGTGTGAAATATTCAGTGCCAAAACAGCCCAGGTGGATCGCATTGTCTTCTGTTTAGCATATATGTAGTATAATGTGAAAATATTTTCCTTCATTCCTTAGATGTTACAATGGCAAAATCTTCCAAACTCATACAGCAGCAGCTGGAAAGGGAACTGTAAGTTGAAAGGGTTGGTTTATCAAATCTCACATTCCTGGGTTTCTCCTGGTGTCCAGGGTTCCTGCCCACACCTGCCATCTCTTCCATATTATCTCCATATGCTTCACAGTTGATTGGAATGAGGTGGCCAAAAGGGAAGAAACACTGAGCCAATAATGTGCCATGAGGCGTGAAGCCCATACTACTGGTAGTTCTGCCTGGTGCGAATTTCTGAACTGTTTAGGAATATAGCAAGCTGCTTTATATTGAGTCAGAGCATTATTCCATCCACCCTAGTATTGTTGACACTGACTGGCAGCGGCTCTCTAGGGTTTCAGGCAGGATTTTTTCCAGTCCTACCTGGAGATGCCGGGGATTGAACCTTCTGCGTGCAAAGCATGTGCTCTACCCCTGAGCTATGGACTCTCAGTTTGATGCAAGAAGGAGTGGATTGCTGAATGGCAACATAGGAATTGGTTTAATCAAATCCGTTCATGGGTATTGAATAATTCAGATTATCTTCACAGATTACTGTAAGATCTATTCAGAGACATCTCAATATTTTTTAGTTTGACCACAGATTCATTGCTGCTGATTTCCCTCTGATAGCCAGCAGGGGGCAGTAATTTAACTTGGCTTGGGCATGTAGAAATCTGCATTAGCTCAGTTACCCTTTGGCCACCTGGTGCTGGTTTGGTAGTTTTTAATCACATTCCTGGAATATATATTTTCATCTTTAATAAACTTCTAGCTTTGACCAGTGATGACAGCAGCTTAAATGAGTGGAGAGACATCATAAGGTTGAGAAACAAGAGAGCTTTCCCAGTCTCACATGCCTATTATTATTATTATTATTATTATTATTATTATTATTATTATTATTATATTTCTATACCACCCAATAGTTGAAGCTCTCTGGGCGGTTACCCCCGATTGCAATGTATCTCCACCCGATCCTTACCAATTCATCCCCCCCCCCCATATTAAATTTTACAAAATTGTTTTCATGTTATAATCTGCTATAAAAACTGTATAGACTTTATTATTGCATAATTCAGCTTGAATACAAATAACATGTTTATAAATCTCTAGGTGTTTTTTTTTATCCATATGTCTGTTTCATTCTGAGTAGCTACCCTTCCGTTTTCTAAACGAGAAAAACTGAAAGCAGCCATTTTTAACATGTTCTATGCTCACATACTATTTTATTTATTTATTTACTTAAGATATTCTGCCCTTCATCAAACAATATCAGGGCAGTGAACAATAAATATAGAATAAAAAAATAAAATACAATGCAGAATTCTAAACACTTGTATGTACATTGCAAAATGGTTACTTGTCTTTCCTGGGCTTCTGTGCTTATGTGTTTAGATACTTCTATGGATAAAAATAGGAGAATAAAGCTGACCCTTAAAACCAATATCTGTATCGTCATAGTCTTGTGCTTATCAGCAGAACTGCCAACATATTACAAAGGTGGAGCTGAGAGGAAACACTTGTATTTTTCCCATGCCTTTCCCTCTGTAAAATTCACCTGGCTCCATTGATGAGGCAAGACTCTTGGGTAGTCAAGAGTCTTTAGTTTATTTTTAATGTAATTTTGGTTTGCTATTGCTTGATTTCTATAAGTTTTTACAACAGATTTCTGTTATCTAGGGCATCCCCTCAAGTAGGCACATCATCATTGCTATTTTAACCTGCATATCTCTAAATGCAATGTGAGTTGCACACAATGCTGGCCTCTGATTTTTGCACAGACTGGTTTTATTGTTCTAAATGTATCCTCTCTTCTCCAACAGCAATACTTTACGAGTGACTCTCTCAGCTGCCCCAAGCACATTGGATGGTTCAAACTCTGGATCTGCCTCTCAGCTTGGGAAGAAGGGCAAGGAGTTTGACTTCTCTCAACTGCCCATGAAAGTGGAATTCGTTGAATGCAGTGCCAGAGGAAGCAAGGGAGAGGAGGGCAGTGCTGATATTGAGGACTTGAAAAAATGGCTAGCAAAAATTGCGTGAGCATAGGGCGGGAGGCAGCAAAGACAGCCACTGGGAAAACAGTATGAATTGGAGTGGTACACAAAAACGAATAGGGGAAGGGCTTCTTAAGTTTCCAGGAATAGCCTAGATGGGGTGGGGGTGGTGTAAGGGGATCAATTGGAACAGCAACTATGGCAAGGTCATTCTGTATCCCACTTTGGGGAGTTTCTGCTTGCCCTATAATACCCCATTCATTGTTACAATAATGCCCTGTTGAAGGATTCCTGTCTTCCAAGCGTATCCCAGCAAAATACACTCCCTTTTGTACTTCTCCTTTGCGTTCCCCTCAGCCATTTTCCTACTATGTCATATCTAGGGAGACTTTAAATGGGGGTTCTGAATTGGAGTTAAAAAAATATGAGAGGAGTTATTTCTATTCATGTTTTGGATTTCTCTGCTTCTGCTTGTTTTCCATTGGTATTCTCATTCATGGTGAATACCTACTTTCCCATTCATCTCATCTTATTTTCTTCTCCCTTTCATTGACTGGGAAGCATTATTTCTAACTATGGTGGTGTGAGCTCTTGTGAAAGCTATGTGTTGCTAGCCATTAAGATACCTCAGCAGGGATTGATATTGTGTGCAATGCCTAGCATTGCTATTCCCCTGCTGCTTGGCTTGTAACTTGCGTTGCTTCTGTGAACTGAATTGCTGCAGTGAGCCAGGAAATCCAAGTAGCTGAGGAGATTGCTTTTAGGTTCTGTTTCCAGTCTTTTTCCAGTCAGGGAGGATGGAAATGATAGGATGTACTACATATTGCTTGGTTGGTATTACAGTATTTGAAATGTGCTTTTGACAGACTCTTCCCCTATTCTGTGGCTGATGCACATGTGGTCAGAGTCCCTTCCCCCCTTATGCTGGATTCCTTTGGCATGTGCGAAAGTAACATTCCCCCATAAACCTCAGGCAAAGGGAATGTTGAGCATGTGATTATTTTCCATTCTGGATGTGTTACACCATGGTGGACTTGAGTCTCTTCCTGGGACCTTAATTTAAGATCCGTCAGTCCCCCAACAGTGAGAAGGTGCCTTTGCCATAAAAAATAGAGTTTTCTTATCATTAGAAAGAACAACTGTCAGAACTGTGCTCGATGATCAAACCAGATACAGCTGCTCTAACAAACATTCATGTTAAACAATGTGCTTTGCTGAATACCCTAATTTTTACAACAGAAAGGTGCTGCTTAGAATTTCTTCAACATGTCACAAACTGGACTACTTCATAAATTATGAAAGATCTTTGCTGCATATGAGTTGCATATCCCAGCAGTGAACACTACTGCTTTGGTGGGAGATGTGTGTCTGCAACTACATGGTACATGCATGCCTGCAACAACCTTAACCAATTTCTGTTTCTGGATGCTTCCTTTCTCACATGTCCACAGGCCTATTCTTACATTGAACTTGCTGTAAAAATACATTTTTTTATATTGTGTGAAACAGCACTAAGGTTTTATGTGCATCAAGCAAATCCATATTTGTGTTAGTTATTAGTGGCTTGGCTAATTATTCCATGATTTGCTCCACACAGTGGACAGACTGAGAATTGGCATTATACTTTTGAGAATCTGAGTTAGGGCATTTGGACATAGAGCAGCATGATCTCGCCTCTGAAATCGGTTTGAGTTCTGGAATGGTGTTGGTATTGAGCTCTTCTGCTTTGAAATGCAGTTCACCTCATGAGCCTCTTGCCAGGTCCACACAACACTAATAAAAGTTTCAGACCATGTATACTATGCTTGCCATGATCATAGCTCAAGATGCAGGCTTTCTTGTATGTATTGCATTTATGAGATGTAAAGATGTATGTCCATGTCTTTTAAATTATTATTTGCAGGTATCTATAAATAAATATGTTTGATTAAACTTTGGCTGGCATTTCTCTAATGCACCTTGTTGTCATATTTTCTACAAATGTGAAGGAGCAATGCATTTACATTTCTGTGTCTGAGTCACTTTCAAACATGGGGCTTTGTGCTTGTGAGAGGATCTCATTACTCTTGCTACAAAGGTTTGTATGGCTAAAAGATGTCCTGACATGTTTCAATAACACACATCTTTTAGATACTAAACTGCATACACAAAAGGAGTAACACTGATGTTGTAGAGCCTTATTTTGATATAGGACTGGGGTGTTAATTGCTGAAGCAATCTCAGTTAACATATAGAGCAGGAGTAGGCAACCTTTTTAGGCTGTGGGCACATTTGGCAATCTGAGAAATTGTCCTAGGCACCACCACAAAGTGGTTGCCATGGAAGGCAACCAACACACTAAGCAGCTTCTTTAAAAGCAGTTTTCAGTGCCAACAGGAACCAATTTCACAACAATCCCAGTTGCAAATAACAAACTGGTGAGTTAAAAAAAATAAGTGGGTGGAGGGCACCTTGGCAAGTGCCAAAAATGGTGTCCAGGAGCATATTGATGCCCATGGGTGCCATGTTACCTGATACAGAGAATTGGAACACAAGTCAAAATAAAAGGAAACTGGCTCTTGGAGCAATTATGGTTACATCTCATGGCTTTTGTTATCCAGCACCACGTTTGATTCATTCAACATCTCTGTCCAGTTTTCTGTTATAAGTATCAGCCTGCTATTCTACTATTTTTTAATATATTCATCCTTGGTTGCAGTTTTGGCCTAATTTCTCTCTTCTGATCCCAAGTTTGATAACTAGCTACCTTCCTTCTGTGCATTATTTTTTTTAAAATAACTTTACAGTAATACCTTGGATTGCAAGTAACTTGGTTTGAGAGCGTTTTGCAAGACAAGCAGGCAGGGGGCTTAGGTTGGCTTTCTCCACATTAAATATTTAATTTTTTTTTACTTGATATACAAGCGATGTCTTGCAATACAAGTACTGTAGTACGGCTTAAATTAAAAATCTGTACAAATTTTTTTGGGGGGATTTCGTTTTGATATAAGTGTTTTAGATTACAAGCATGTTTCCGGAACAAATTATGCTCTCAATCCAAGGCATGACTGTATTAAGTTTTTTTCAATCCAAACAATAACAAATAATGACAATAATAAAATAATACAACATTAATATTGTGCACCCCCCACCCTCTAGGGACCATGCTTATACTTCCCAAAGTATGTAGATCACAAACTGAATATGAGCCAGCAATGCGATGTGGCTACAAAGAAAGCAAATGCTATTTTGGGCTGCATTAATAGAAGTATAGCTTCCAAATCGTGGGAAGTGATCATTCCCCTTTAGTCAGCACTGGTTAGGCCTCATCTTGAGTACTGTGTCCAGTTCTGGGCACCACACTTTCAGAAGGATGTAGACAAACTGGAGAGGGTTCAGAGGAGGGCAACAAAGATGATAAAGGGACTGGAAACAAGGCCCTATGAGGAGAGACTGAAAGAACTGGGCATGTTTAGCCTTCAGAAGAGGAGATAGGGGAGATACGATAGCACTCCTCCAGCACTTGAAGGGTTGTCACACAGAGGAGGGCCAGGATCTTGATCATCCCAGTTTGCAGGACACGGAATAATGGGCTCAAGTTACAGGAACCCAGATTCCACCTAAACATCAGGAAAAATTTCCTGACTGTGTTCGAGCAATAAGACAATGGAACCAACAACTACCTAGGGAGGTGGTTGCGAGGACACAGCCCTTTACACTTTAGGACCAGGCGCATAAACCCTTCTCAGGCTAAGCATCAATACTTAAAAACCTGAGGGGAGGGTCAAATGAAACCTTTCCCCTACTAATGAGGGAAAAGATTAATACTGGATATTAAGGATCTAGCTTAAATTTATGATACTGTGGGTACAAAGTTGTGTGTGTGTGTAGATTTAAAAGTAATGCAGGTTAATAATGCCAATAACGGACATGTAGGATTTGGGTAGCAAACAAAATAAAAAGTTTATTTTAATTCTCAAAATCTTAGTTCCAGAAAATAACTTTAAACCTGCCTACCCCAAACATTTTCTAATTAACCTAAGTCCCTATAATTATAAATACTTTCCTCAGACAAGACATGAATAATCCAACTAACCTAACTCCCAACTCTCCCCACGCTCCAAACACTCTGACTCTCCCATAACACACTCAACTAACTCTGACATCACTCAAACACTCCTTATATACTCCTCCCCCCCCCTTTCCATGACATTACAAACCACACCCACTCGGTTCAACATTCTAGCCACACTAAACATACAGACATACACCAGGGAACTGAATTGTGGGGTTGCGCCACAGTGGTGGGCTCTCCCACTCTGGAGGCATTCAAGGTGCAGCTGGACAGCCATCTGTCATGGATGCTTTGACCTGGATTCCTGCATTGAGCAGGGGGTTGGACTCCATGACCTTGTAGGCCCCTTCCAACTCTACTTTTCTATGATTCTATATCAAATATTACTCTCTGTTCCAAAAATATAACAAATCTTGACAAGGTTCATTCCCCTTCCCCCTCACCAACACGTAATCCGAAAATGTACCCCAAATGCTCACAAAAGTGTTTTTCTCCAATTGTCCTTTTTGACTTTTGATACTGCAAGTTAATTTATCATTTAACGCAATATCCCATACTTCTTTATGCCACTCAGTAATTGAGAAGACATGTTGAACTTTCCATTTCCTAGCTATCATTAATTTAGTCGCTGTTAATAAATTCACAATCTCCATCGTTAGTATTTTTTAAACAAATTACATTTTCTGTTATTGATAACAATGCCAATTTTGGGCAGACCTCTAATTCCATTCCAATTATTTCCTATATTTCTGCAAAAACTTTCTGCCAAAATTCAAAAAAAAATTCTTGCAGCTCCACCACATGTGGGCATATATGTACCTTTTTCTTTACAACCTCTCCAGCACAATGCGGAGCAGTTATTATCTATATGATTTAGTCTTACTGGAGCTAGATACCATCTCAATACCACTTTGTAAAAATTATTTTATCCTAGTTGACATAACTCTTACAATGCATCTGTCCCAAATATTTTTCCAACTTTGTTTCGATATTGATCCATAGATCATAGAGTTGGAAAGGGCCTACAAGGTCATCGAGTCCAAGCCCCTGCTCAATGCAGGAAACTAGACGAGGGGTCTCCCATCCAAGTAATAACCAGGCCTCACCCTGCTTAGCTTTCCACACTCCAACAAGCTGAGCCAGCATGAGCCACAGGTCTATCTCCACATCAAATTCGTTATCCCATAACAATTTAAGCGAATCTTGATGTTCTTCAGCTTTTTTTTTAACATTGTATATAAAACCTTTGTTATACACCTTGTTGAAACATTACCTTCTATAACTTCTCTAGTCAAAACTATCTTTTCAAAGTCAATTCCCTTTCACTAAAAAAATGTATTATTTTACATTCACCCATTAAGTTGTCCCACTTCTTTTAGCCAGTCTTTTTTGTTGGGTGGATACATTATCCTTTGTTTCGTCACATGTGGCAAAATATACATCAGAATTTCAAATATATCTTGGCAAACACTTCCACCCCCATCCCCACCTGTGTACACCAGTGTAGGAAAGCATGTGTGAGGAGACTCCCCAAAGAGTAACTTGCCTAAGGTCTCCCAAATCCATTGCCAAACACACTACACTAGCCATATTTTCTGACCTCTTTCTCCTTCTAATCACCCATTTGGATTGTGCATATTGTTCCAAAGAGCTTAGGGTCAAAACCTGATTGTCTGCATTAAGAATTGTGAGTAGCTCACACTGTCATGGCTGTGTTGTCTGAGCTGGGATAATAAGAGTATTTATTATGGGCTGCTGACTTGTGTGAGGGGTGCAAAGCAGCGGATAATGTACCTGAAGTTCCTCTGAGAACAAAACCTGTGGGGAACTGTGAAGGACCAGCACCAGGGTCCTATGTGTGAGTTCGGCGCTTAACGGGTTAACCGGCACTGAATTACAGCCCGTACAAACGATTGCAACCGACTAGGAGGTTTGCGCCACAAAAGGAAACTTCAGCCCTTCATATGACCAAATAAGGCTTTTATTTACTATACAATATACGGAGCGGAACTAACAGCTTTCTAGGAATACTATAACGTCAACATGAGCTGACGTGATCTCCGAGTTTATCAATGAACGGGTTCCCAGGCTAGCGCATTGGGATTAGTCAGTTACCTTAGACTAAAGACTTTACGCTGGTCAATGCCGAGGCTCATGCAGCCCACCGACACATACCCCTTTCTTCTCTTCCACGTGGGTACAAATGATACTGCCAAGCGGAGTTACAAAGAAATCACGGCAGACTTTGAAGAGCTGGGAAGGGAACTCAAGAACTTCGGGGCCCAGATAGTTTTCTCATCCATCCTTCCAGTACTTGGAAGAGGCATAGAAAGGGAAAGAAAAATACTCCGAGTGAATGACTGGCTACGAAGGTGGAGCCGACGTGAGGGATTTGGATTCTGGGACCACGGGCTACACTTCCTGGAAGATGGACTGCTGGTAAAGGATGGGTTGCACCTCACAAGGACTGGGAAGAATGTGTTTGGCCACAGCATGAGGAAACTTAATCAGGAGGGCTTTAAACTGAATCCAACAGGGGAGGGAGACATAAACTCGGGGGTACCAATGGAAGAAGGCCTCTATGCCACAATGGAGAGAACAGCTCCAGCGGTGCCCATTGATAGTCTACCACAAAATGTAGGGGGAAAGTCGGACTATAAAGCACATAGTCTTCGATGTCTCTATACTAATACCCAGAGTATGGGCAACAAACAAGACGAACTTGAACTCTTGATACATGAGGGCAAGTACGACTTGATAGGGATAACTGAAACCTGGTGGGATGACTCCCATGACTGGAATACAGCAATTGAAGGGTATAACTTGTTCAAAAGGGACAGAAGCAACAGAAAGGGAGGTGGAGTTGCACTGTATGTTAAAAATACGTATCTCTGCACAGAGATACAGGAAGAGGAGCTTGGCAGCCCCATTGAGAGCATCTGGGTTAAAATAAAGGGGGCAAAGAATAAAATGAACATGGCGGTTGGAGTCTACTACCGACCACCCAATCAAGGAGAAGACGAGGATGGAACTTTTGAAAAGCAAATTGACATTGTTTCAAGGAGGCACGATGTGGACAGGCTACAGGGGAAGAGTACAGGCAGGTAGCACAGAACTGCAGGAATAGTGAGGAAGGCTAAAGCTGAGAATGAGCTACGGTTAGCGAGGAATGCTAAAAGCAACAAAAAAGCTTTCTTCAGATACATGCACAGTAAAAGACAGAAGAAAGAACTGGTGGTTCAACTACGCAATGAGGATGGCAAATTGATAACAGAAGACAAAGAAAAGGCAGAAGTGTTCAATTCCTACTTCGGCTCGGTCTTCTCCCAAAAAGAGGGTCTATGACCCTGGCAAACCTGAAGTGCAGACTGAAGGGGCAGGATTGCAGCTTGAGATTGATAGGCAAATGGTCAAGGAGCACCTGATTACTCTGAACGAGTTTAAATCTCCAGGGCCTGATGAGCTGCATCCTAGAGTAATAAAGGAACTGGCAGAAGAACTCTCAGAACCACTGTCTATTATCTTTGAGAAATCATGGAGGACAGGTGAAGTGCCAGACGACTGGAGGAGGGCAAATGTTGTTCCCATCTTCAAAAAGGGCAAGAAGGAGGAACCTGGGAACTATAGGCCAGTCAGTCTGACATCAATCCCCGGGAAGATTTTTGAGCAGATTATAAAGAAGTCAGTCTGCAAGCATCTTGAAAACAATGCAGTGATTACTAGAAGCCAGCATGGATTTGTCAAGAACAAATCCTGTCAGACTAATCTGATCTCATTTTTTGATCGGGTAACCTCCCTTGTGGACTGTGGGAATGCTGTGGACATTATATATCTGGACTTCAGCAAAGCTTTCGACAAAGTGCCTCATGATATCCTGATTAGTAAGCTAGCTAAGAGTGGGCTAGATGGAACAACTATCAGGTGGATCCACAATTGGCTACAGAATCGGACTCAAAGAGTGCTTATCAATGGTTCCTTCTCAAACTGGGGAGAGGTAACGAGCGGGGTACCACAGGGCTCGGTCCTGGGCCCGGTGCTCTTCAACATTTTTATTAATGACTTGGATCAGGAGGTACAGGGAATGCTTATCAAATTTGCAGATGACACAAAGTTGGGTGGAACAGCTAATACTCTGGAAGACAGAAACAAAATTCAAAGTGACCTCGATAGGCTGGAGCGCTGGGCCGAAAACAACAGAATGAAATTTAATAGGGATAAATGCCAAGTGCTGCACCTAGGGAGAGGAAACCAAATGCACAGTTACAGAATGGGGGACACTTGGCTGAACAATACTACAAGTGAGAAGGATCTTGGAATTGTGGTAGATCACAAACTGAATATGAGCCAGCAATGCGATGTGGCTGCAAAGAAGGCAAATGCAATTTTGGGCTGTATTAATAGAAGTATAGCTTCCAAATCGCGGGAAGTGATAATTCCCCTTTACTCAGCGCTGGTTAGGCCTCATCTTGAGTACTGCGTCCAGTTCTGGGCACCTCACTTTAAGAAGGACATAGACAAACTGGAGAGGGTTCAGAGGAGGGCAACAAGGATGATAAAGGGACTGGAAACAAGGCCCTATGAGGAGAGACTGAAAGAACTGGGCATGTTTAGCCTTCAGAAGAGGAGACTGAGGGGGGATATGATCGCACTCTTCCAGTATCTGAAGGGATGTCACACAGAGGAGGGCCAGGATCTCTTCTCGATCATCCCAGTTTGCAGGACACGGAATAATGGGCTCAAGTTACAGGAACCTAGATTCCACCTAAACATCAGGAAAAATTTCCTGACTGTCAGAGCAATAAGACAATGGAATCAACTACCTAGGGAGGTTGTGGGCTCTCCCACTCTGGAGGCATTCAAGGTGCAGCTGGACAGACATCTGTCAGAGATGCTTTGACCTGGATTCCTGCATTGAGCAGGGGGTTGGACTCAATGGCCTTGTAGGCCCCTTCCAACTCTACTTTTCTATGATTCTATGAATTTCAGCCTGGCTCCGGGTCTGCCCAATCCGGGGAAGAGAACAGCTTATCCCAGCCACCGCTGGAGGACGAATCTTGATAAGAGTAACCCGTGTTCCCAACAACCCCCAAAAGGAGGGGAGAGGGGTTTTCTACCCCTGAGTTTCCCTCTCTCTCCGCCCCTGTGGTCAGGTGGGGCTTATGCCTGCCCAAGAAGGTGATGTGTTGGGTACTTTACAGCTCTTTGAGACTGCCCTGCTAGTTTGATGGTCTTGATGGTCCTTTCCTGGGTTTTGTGGAATCCAACCAAGGCCCTCCATTGTTGGTATGCGGATCTGTCTGGCTACTTCCTCATCTCTCCAGCCTCCCTCCACCCCACCCCACCCCCGGGGAAGGAGACTGAGGTCGTGTACGTGCGCGTGTGCGTGTGTACTCATGTCAGGCTTTCTCCACAGGAACATTGTGGAGTGTGACACAGGAAAAAAATATAGTTTTAGAAACTCAACTAGATGATCCTTAAGATCTCTAGCAGTTTCCAAGATCCTACACAATTCAAATATAGGTTGGTAGACAGGTAAGATTTACTGCTACAAAGCAGATGTGTTTGCTAGGTACTCTGAAGGTCTTGTCTGAGAATAACAGTTATTCTTTGTTAACAGAGGAAATGGGGAGAGAACCAGCATTTACACAATAAGAATTGCATGTGTGTAGGTCAGTGTCATGCCAGAGTGGTGATGCTCCTTTTCTCTTTCTCCAAAAACGTAGGAGACAGCCTCAGATAATGTTGCTGCTTACAGTAACTGGAGTTGGGTTGATATAGTGAATTTGCTAGATAATACATTTTTACCCCTATGAAATACTGTCCCTGAAAAATTCGAGGCAAGAGACCATGTTTGAGAATAAGACAATTTATTGTTCATTGAACTAACATGCTAGGTTTTTAAATAGTCTTATGGAAAGTTTATGTGGCAGTTTATATCCTCTACGAAGCTAGTGAGGAACTGAAAGGCCATGGCCTAAACTGCCTGCAGCCACTCTATGATGTCCGAGTTCAAAGAAAGGAAAAAATGAAGAACGATGGAGAAAATGAAGGCTTTCTCAAGAGACAACAACCCACCAGTGTAGGTCTGAATTAACCATTCATCTGGGTATACTACAGAACAACTTGGTGCCCTCCAGATGTTTTGGACTACAACTCCCAGGATTCTTGACCATTGGCTGTGCTGGCTGGGACTACTGGGAGTTGAAGTCCAAAACATCTGGAGGGCATTAGACTGGGGAAGGTGGCTATAGAGTAAGGGACCCATCAAACGGACCCCCAAACTATTTGATAATTATGTGTGTCTGTGTGTGGAGATTGTGCCTAATCTCCCACGGCCGGGCTCCTTTACATTTCCCTAGAACATGATGGCTATTTCTTTTTAATGTAGTGGGTCACCCTCCTTGGTAGCCCACACAGCATAAAAAGCAGAATGACTGTGCAGGTGTGGGATTAGTAGTTTAAAAGAAGGGTGCTTTACCTCTGTATGCCTGAAGGCATAGGGCAGATGTCTCCAAGACATGAGGATCCTTGAATATGGCTCAACATGGAACCCGTTCTTTTAATCCAACACACACACATTGATGTGATTGAAGTTCATAATGGTTTTCCACTGATTTAATTCAACATTGCATTTTGTTCTTAATATCTCTGGAGTCCTTTCTTTTGTATGATACAAAATGAATGAATGTATGAATGACCCCTGCCCCCTTGCTGCTCTTTCCCTAGCTCTGTATGGAAAGATGTCTTCCCCCACCCAGCCTTTGAATGGTACCTCTATGAATGGTACAGAAAAAAAATTTCTGAGTGTGCCTGAATGAACTCTAAAATGTGCTGGGGACCTGCTGCTTGCCAATTGACACAGCCACCTGGCATAGACGCCTAGTGAGTCAAGAGGGGGCGATTAGCTAAAACCCAGAAAAGCCTTTGAAATGCAGGTTGAGGCAGGACACATCTGCAATCTTATTGTGTGCTCCATGAATGATTGTACCAAATGGGAATTGGTGACGCACCCATGCCAACATACAAATCAAACCAACCATACAAGGAGGGTTGTAGGGAGGCTTGGCCTCCGCAGCAGTGCTTGGGCTTGTCCATGTAATGGCTGCCATCTCACTGTAGCCTTGCATGCACTTGAGTTTTTAAATCATGCCATGAAGCCTGTTTCATTGCATCCAAGCTATCACAAAAGACCTGTTATGTGATCTGACTGCATGTGTGGGGTAGAAGGATGCCTTGCTTCTCCATCCCTCTGTATTAGAGGAGGTAGTAGACTCACATGAATTTGGAAGGAGCCAACACCATTTTTAAAAATAAAGCAAGACCTGAATGTTGAGAATACTAATAGAACATAATCCAGACCCAGGTTGCTTAATTTTGACGTTTTCCCATAAGCATGTAACCTTTTAACCAGTTATGGCGCTGGTGTGTGTTTAATGGAATTAAACTTAACACTGTGACAATCTGAAGGAGCAGAAGAAATTCCTAACTTAAAAGTGCAGTGCTACAGAGGATAGTTGCAACTTGTAAGGCATTTTGGGCGACGCACGTGTACAGTAGTGTAAGTTGCTGTTTGTGAAGAGGTTGTACATTTTGTCCGTGGAGTGCCATTCTATATGTGGAAGCTGCGTACAGGCTTATTTCTTCAATGGTTAATTTAGCTTGTATTACTCCAAGTCCTGCTTTTTTGTTGTTGTGGGCAGGCTTTCAATATTTTTTGCTCACTGGGTGTTAGGGTCCTCACCAAGCCTTCATCTCTGCCTTTACCATTTTTTTCTTTTGGTCAGCTATGCTTTTGAAGAAAACTAAACCAAATCTCCCACAGGGCTCTATGGTGTGCTATAAATGGGCTTTTTAAAGGTTTGGGACTTTCCAACAGTTCCTGCCATTCCTTAAAGTTGTCTTATGTTGGTAAATCCTACACTGGCTTTTGCAGATCTTTGTTGGACCATGCTTCTGTAGTTGTTTCCTTTTCCTTTCTTCATAATGTGAAATAGCCCTCAGCTTCTTTCTTATGGTGTTAAGGTAAACATCTGCCTGCCTGCCTGCCTCCAATTTCTGTTGTGGTTTACCCACGTACATGCATCCGGAGTACAGTGTAGGGATTACTTTTCTGAGATGAGTTAAACTGTTAGATTATGACTTTAAGTAGTGACTCCCCCCCCCCCCCCCAACATACTCCACTTATTTTTGTGGGCATTTTTCTGCCAAGGCACTCAGTTGTTTGATCCTTTAGGAAATCAACTATATTTCATTTAATTTAACTAGGGATTTTAATGTTTCTAGATCAGTATCTTGCTGTGTGGACCTCCTTTTGACCTTCCTCTAACTATATGGCATGTTTCTGCATTCTCTTGGTTACCAAATGCAAGTTGATCAGCTCACTTACCTTGTAAGCTTGACTTATTTAGCATTGATTTTCTCCAACATGTTTTCAGTTCATCTGGTTTCTATGCTTTGCAAAGTGCTCTATGATGTTCTTATGGAATACCCTGGAGAAGGGAAATCTGATGGACAGTAATCTTTCAAATCAAATCTGCCCCTGGGAATTTCCATATCGTAATAGGGCCTCTTCAAAAGGTCTATGCTCACTTTATGAACTTTTCACATGCTATAACTGTGAAACAAAGTCTCAACGATTTTCATCTTCAAGATCCTGAATTTGTGACACAATACTGGAAAGAAAGCAGGAAACAAGTGGGACAGCGCTGTGCTGAGGATGGGAGAAGCAAATGAAAAAAACTAGCTGCTTTCATGATGAATGGGGCAAAACAAGGCAGGAAGGTCATGGAAACTCTTCAAAGGATGATGTGAAAGGTAGGAGAGCAAAAGAGAGGAGAAAAACAGCAGGGAAGCTGACAGGCCAAAGGAGAATTGTTTTGGACAGAAAGAAAAATTCTGGACAGCTGATCAGTCCAGAGCTGATCAGTGTGTTTCTGGCTGCAGGCTACAATTAAACAAACTAAACTGCATGGTACTAATGCTTCTCTGTGGCTACTAATGAGCAAAAGAGGCCTCCAGAGTATGTGCTGGTATATGTGTGAGGGTTTGTGTTTGGCTGTAGCGAAATGGCACACAATTAGCACTATTCCGTAATGAGGAAAATAAAACACTTGCCATATTAATTCAGTTATCACATAGTGGTAGTCACTGTGACATTCCCTATGACTTGGGCTAAAATTTGAACTAGAAAACATGGCAACCCTTATGATGCTGCATTGACTGAAATGACAGTGAGGTAACATGAGCTCTCATGACAGCCACTTTCTCTGTAGTACTTCCAGGCAGAATGTGACTACATGCACGATCACACATTGATTGACAACATCTGGAGATAAGTCTCCATGCATTTTTTCTAGTTTCACATGTATCTGAGTTTAATTTATTGAAGACATGACAAATCACATTCCCCCCCCAACAATAACAAAAGAACTTCTAGACCCAAACACTGCAGCAACTGTAATTTTCCACAACTGTTGTTGGCTGCACTCTCAAGTCATAACAGTGGGAGAAACCAAGCATCTATATTGTGCATGGGTGTGTAGACATACAGCTCCACACAGCTGTGTGTGTCAATGTATGTTTTATGTCAATATAAAACATGCATACACATGTATACAAAAATTAAATACATTATCTATCACTTCTTCGCTGCCAAGGCAATAATCTTTTCTAAGGAGACACTTCCCTCTTTTGCTCTTCATTCATTCATGCAGAAGTTACTATCACTCATAATAATGATCAACCACCATGAATAGCATAGTTGGCTAAAAGTGAAGTGATCCCAATGGGCAACTTTTTGAAGTTACAGTCATTGATAATTCTGTTTGAACCTTGGCCACCATTTTGAGTTGCTTCCGTGACGAAATCTACTTCTAACAATAAGCTTAGAGAGAAGAGCCTTTGAGCAACATTTTTTGGCCAAACTTTTTTTTTTTTCAAAACTATTTTAGTGTTTACTTCACTCCAATTTTCAGATACAAAGTGGTGGCCATAATTGATTGTGGTGTACCTTTTGCAGGGAATTAAGGCTACTACAGAACCCTCTGGGCCAACCATACATGTAAAGTGACAGCAATGCCATTGGTTTCACATATACACTATAGTATGCATGTGTGGTGGCTTATGCTAGCTTGTGTGACTTTAAAAAGTTGACATTCTTAGACTATGTGACACAAGTGAAGGTTTTAAAAACAATTATCCACCATAGTTGTGCTAAAAAGAAACATCTCCCATGGTATAGTAAAATATAGTATGACACAGAATAGTAAGCTGTGCATGCACTATAGCCCCCATGAAGTTGTTTTGGAACTATGGAGGTGCACTGCCACTATCATGAATTAAATTTCTCTAGTTGTTGTAGCTCTCTTCCACTTATATATGGCTATATAGTCAGAGATCTTGTACTGCATACTGGTAGCTGTAGCATGCTTTGCTAGCCTGCTATTGGACCGTGAATGGTGTAGTGTTCAGTGAACCAATCGGGGACTAGTTTGCTACAAGATATGTCTACAGTTTATGCCAAACACTGAAACTAGCCAGCCTGTATAATCTTGGGGCTTTCTCTGTAAGTTTACAAATATACAATTTAAAAAAAAGTACCCAAAAAAGGATATAAGTTCCCATGGCTGAAAGTTGTATACACACACAATTAAAGTGTCTTGTTTAAAATTCTGAATTGTTTTGGCATTTTTAATAAAGTACAATATATTACAACTAAACCAAAAAAGAAGATAGAACCAGCTGTTGACTCATGTATTCTCATCCTTGCCCCCACCCACCCACTCCCTTCCCTAGAGAGACACAGAGAGAAAAGAAATCCTCCCCATCCAATAACTCAATTCGTATTATTAGGAAGCTAACCAATAGGAAGCAACACAACAAGCGTGTGGTGTCAAATGGAGCTGACGAATCCTGCGCTTTGTATTAACAAGAACACCCTCCTTCGCTGGCTGGTGGTTCCTGTGGTTTGTCCAGTTTAATGTCAATCACTGAAGAAAATAATTAAGGGAGATAACAACCAAAGGAAGACTCCTGCTTATGTGGTGGGTTTATCATTCTGTGGGAATAACATGTCAACAAGATTTCCTTACCAATAGTACAGAGGTGGCCACCTGGTGCCCTCCAGATAATTTTGAACTACAAATCCTATAATCCATGACCACTGGCCATGCTGGCTGGGGCTGATGTGAATTATACTCCAAAGCATCTGGGGGGCACCAGGCGGTCTACCCCTGCACTATTGGTAAGGAAATCTTGTTGCCATGTTACTCCTGCAGAACAATTTATCAATAATATAGGCAAGAGGATATGCATTGCATTCACAGCAATTTAAGTGCACCATAAAGGTAATTTCTGACAAGTTATTTATAAAATGCTAGTATTATAATAAAATATTAACAATACTTGTAGAGAAGCCCAGGACCATTGATGAAGAGTTCTGGGACGCACAAATATGTTGACAACCTTACACAAGTGTCATCCTAATCTTCACCTAACACCTTTAAGAGAGCCACCTGCAGTCACCCAGTTCCCACTCAGGGGCTGGTTCAACACCAATAGTCTTGAGATTAGCTCCTCTATGATGTGGTTGGGAATTGACTTTGTAGCCAGGTGTTATGTATAGATTTATTTAACCAGTGGTGGAGGTTAAATTGCACTTCCATTATACCAGACAAGACCTAAGCTGAACCTCATTATGCATCTGCCTCTTCTCCTCTTGCTATGAATGAGAGAGGTTAGCCCAAAGTCGATGCAAGTGAACAGCCAGACAATGCATTTCATAGATTTCATAGATCATAGAGCTGGAAGGGGCCTACAAGGCCATAGAGTCCAACCCCCTGCTCAGTGCAGGAAACTAGAGGAGGGGTCTCCCATCCAAGTAACAACCAGGCCTGACCATTTCCTCTAAATGCAAACAATTTCCAAAGGAAGGACTGAGGGGGTACTCACTGAAATGGCCAGGTAACGTAGTAGGCACTCATTTTAAAGCATCCAAACCAACAAATGCCTCTGGAGGACTCTGTGTAGAGACCATTATGCCATCTTGGATGCACAGAAATGTGTCACTTGACAGGTAAATTAAGGCTCTTCTTGCCTCCCAGAGCAGAGAATTTAGCCCTAAGGGCTCAAAGGGATGACATCACATCTCTTTCTTAACCAGTTGCAGGCTGGTCTTTCCTACTGGGCACAGTGAGTGCTGCATGTGGTGCTGACATATGTAATCTATATCAAACTCAGCCCAGACCCCTAAGGGAGCTGACCTTTCCCAGCAATTAGACCAGAAGAGCTGCTGTCAGTCACATCCAGGAACCCTTTCTCTTCCGCCACAGTGGTTCACAGGCGCCATGTCATCCACCCCCACCCCCACCCCCACCCCCACCCCCCCAAGACAGGCACTTGCTGCTGCTGCATGTCACCTCTGGGGCAATCAGGGAGAAATAAAAGCAAAGCTCAGGAGTTGTGTCATTGCACCCCCAGCCCTCTTTTCTCTGAGTAGGAGAGAATCGGTTTAGACAATCAACCAAATCAAAACTGTACAAGCTTTTTCCTGGCCTATATACTTCAGGTTGCAGGTGGTGGGACTGTATGTTTGAAATGATTCCCCAGACTAACCCCCCACCCCACCCCATTCATGGATAGAAAAAGAACCCCCCCCACTTGCATGTAATGGGGAAAAGGTGAGCTCAAAGCTCCCCACTGGCATAATAATGTTTTATACACAGGGAGGATTTTTGTTTTAATAAACATGTAGTTCTTTCTCACACACATGCACATACACCTGGGTACAGTCTAAGAAAAGGGGTTACCACTCCCCCCCGCTCGGTTGCTTGTATAAATTGGCCTGAGAGAAGAATTGGCATACTCTCCAGTCTTTGGCTGCTTATGTTTTCATTCTGGGATGTCTCAAGTTATGAACATAAGAAGGAAGAGTAAGGGCCAAGGTATGTAGAACTAGGGTATCAGGAAGGAAAGCACAGATAGAAGAAGGAAAAGGGTGGTGGGGGGGATCAAGACAGCCCAAGACACTTGTTGGTCCAGCTGTCCATGGGGGGGTGGAATACTCAAGGCACACGAGTGAGCCAACCTCCCATTTCAGAAAGATCTTCCCACTTCTGAAATCTAGCTTGCACAGGCTTTGGCCTCTCAAAATGCAAAAATCCCGATCCATGATCCATCTCCTGTGGAAGAGAGCCTAACACTAGATAGTGTGAGCAGCTCCAAGCATGTGTGCAAGTTTGTTCGATTGTTTGTTTGTTTTACAAACACAAGATTGGTAAGTAGACTATTCATAAAAGGGAAGTTACCTTTTATAGAAAATACTCAAGATTATGAGCTTTGTAATGTAGCAAAAATGAAAGGAACACACCCACAAAAAACGTTAGCCTTGATTAGGTTACCTTCACAATGACTGACTGCTGTCAAGAAGCAATAGAAATCTATTACCATCACATCTGCTAGCAATGGTAACAGATTAAACTAGAACCCAGGATGGGGGCATGGAGCAATGTACTAGATCCAAAATAAGGTATTTTGGAGCACTTTTAAAATGAAGTTGGTGTTATCACTCACCCTCTACTTCTAAACCTGCTAAGCACATTGGGAACTCTGATCAAGATCATTTCTAAACCTCACTGTTCCCAGTGAAGGATAGCTACTCAGGGCAAAAGGGACAGCTGTATAGACCTCCTGCATAACCTAAGCAAGGGAATGTCAAGCAACATGGCCTGAGCTGTCATGGTTTGGCAAACATTCCCTGTGTAACTATTATTCTCCATTTCCTGCCAGCCTCGGAGACAGAGGGAAGTCATTACTGCTGTGTTTAATTTAGAAACCATGAATTCCTCTGTAATAAATAACAGCTAATTGGACCATATTCATTAGTATAGCTCTACGCTGATGCTTTCCCTTTGTCTGCTCATTCCATAATGGGAGAAAGGGGATTCTGGGCTCAGTTTAACAAGGCCATTTGTGTCTCTGAAGAAATCACAACGGGAAGGGAATGGCTGGCGGCAGTGGCGGGTGCTTACATTTGCCCTCAGACATTCTTGCAGAGCAAGGCCTTGAGAAACTCATTGAGACACAAAGTGCATTAGTGACGGCACATGGCTTGCATAATCCTAGCCTTTCCCAGTAAGAAAACACAAGCAAAACAATCTGAAGCACTTTCTAAGCACCAGTGGTTTAAGATTTTCTGGAGACATGCAACTCTCCAAAGATTTGACTCCAGTACAGAATCTCCACATAGGCTTTTTGTGACCCTTGTGATTCCTTCTCAAGTCCATGCAGGTCTTGAGAAGAAAAAAAAGAGACCAGAGCTAAATCCACACCAAACAGGAGCTTTGAGGTTAACCAAGGGCTCCTTGTGGATACTTTGCTAACAAACTGAAAAAGGTCACACTCCAGTAACAATGGAGCAATTTCTTCTTGATGATGATGTATATACATCAGAGTAGCAATATGCAATCATATACTCTGTGTTAACAAACATCAAAAGTTCTGAACTAAGAATATACAAATTCTATGCCCTGCATAGATTTATCACAAAAGAGCATATTCTCATATATTTAATCATCATGCACACTGTATTCTGCTTTGGCTGGTCATAAAGTGAAAGACAAGGAACTACGGGGGCTGCTGAAACCCCTCTTTGTGGGCACTGGAAAATCATGTTCAATCTGTCTTCTGAGTTTTACCAGGTACATTTGCACATTTTCAGGTCTATCACGGCCACCCATATGCTTCATAGTGTACTTTCCACCAAATTCAAGAGATGCTTTTACTGAGTCAGAAGTTTAAACTAGAGACAGATAAATTCCCCCAAATCAGAATCAGAATTGGATTTTAAAAAAACCCAAAGTGTTCCCCCCAAAACTTGGAAATTAGCGCTACTCTTTGGAACCCAATTCTGAGCCTAGTTTGGACCCTGTGGTGCCCTTGATGATGTAACTGGGAGTACAAGAGGGTCCAATGCCTTACATCCAACACCGTCCTCTCTCTCCACTTACCTTTGTTGTTGCTCCAGCTGCAGCAGTAGCAAAGGCAGGGGAAGGGAGAGAAGTCTCTTCCCCCCACCCCCTTCCCTGATGCCTGTCATGCTGCTATGGCTATGTGCAAGAGGCAAGGAGTGCTGAATAATGTAGTTTTCCCAGCACTACTGACATGGGCCAGTACTGCTAAACACACACACACACCACTACATTTCCCAGCACTCCTTGAAGCTGGCATGCAGCCATAAGCAGTGTGCCCAGCATCAGAGAGGGAGCAGGGAGAGAGAGATTCCCTTCCCTGCTTCTGCTACCACAGCAGCAAAAAAGACAATGGGATGATGGGAAGTAGGTGTGCGGGCTGACCCAGGGCCGGTGCAACCATTGCCTAGGGCACCGGAGCATAGGGCCGGAGGGAGGGCTCAAGTGGAAAGGGGGGGCGCTAAATATCTGATCTTGCCTAGGGCACCAAACTGCCTTGTACTGGCCCTGGGCTGACCCCTCCCACTTAGACCCACTCCCCGATTCTGTGCTTCAAAAATTGGCCTGCTTCTGCTCAGACCGATTCAGAGTCAAAGTCTTTGACTCATTAGTGGACCTGATTTGAGGTTGGGAAAACTGAGGCATATTGACTATGATGGGAAATTTAAAAAATGGCTATAACCTTTCCCCTCTTGGTTAGAATTGTATGATAGCTGCATGCTTAGTAGCCCTTAGGAGAGAATTATGCCTGCCAGATGGCAGAAAAACAGGTGCAGCGGTTTTTGCGCTACATACGGTATGTGTGTATATGTGTATGCATGGGTGTGTATGTAATCTGTTATAAGGAACTGCCTCTAGGGATGTAGGAGTATTTCATTTTTGCTGGCAAAACATGCAACCGTGCCCTATTCGAAGTTCCAAATCTGACCGTGAGCATGTACCTGCTGAAAATATTCGTAAACTGCCAAACGTGTGCTCGCATTCAATTTGTGCAACCTTCCCAGTTCAGTTTGCACACATTTCCCCCATAGTCTGAATCAGCCCTACTTTAGTCTATGGAGGAAATCTGCTCAAATTTCACATTCGACTGCTGCTTGATTTGTGCAATTTCCCCATCCGTGCAGAGCAAGCATTGATCGCAAACGCAGAAGGGGATCGGACATGAGATGGGCGACGAGATGATGTTTGGAGATTCCCGGTGACCTAGAACAGTGTTCTCCAACCTTGGGTCCTCAGATGTTTTTGGCCTACAACTCCCAGCATGCCCCAGCCAGCATAGCTGGCTGGGGCATGCTGGGAGTTGTAGGCCAAAAACATCTGGGGACCCAAGGTTGGAGAACACTGACCTAGAAGATCACTCATTTGCCCTTCCCTACTGCCGCTAACTTTTTTATGTCTTGGTATAACTGGATGACAATTGCAGGGATGCTTGCTCCTCCCAAGGGGGATCAAGCCTGTCAAATGTCAGAACAACAGCCACAGAGGGTTTTGTGCAAGAGCAGCCTTGACATTTTGAGGGTCTCCAAAAAGTTCACACTTATACCCCTATTGTGGACCGTTGTTCAAAAAAAAATGCAGGCAACCTAGAGGTGTCCCTAGGTAAGGAACCTGCAAAGTTTCAGAAGGTGCAGTTTTTCATGTGCAAGGGGAGTCCTCCAATTTTAGGAAGGGGAAATGATTTGCTTCCCTTCACTCTCCTGCCTGCCTGTTGCTTTTTGGTCAGTTTGTATGAAAACAACACACATCACAGGGATGGCCCCAGGCAAGAAACCTGCAAAGTTTCAGAAGGAAAAGTGCAGGGGCTAGGGAGTTATGATGCTTGGAAACTAGTTTAAAGCTTTTCATAGTGAAGCGTGGTGGCATTGGAAGAATGGGCCTCTTACAGTCCCATTCTTGTCCTCCCGTAAAGCACAGTCATTGGAGCCCATGGTAAAATGTGCCCTAGTATTAGAAGGTGGACCTGTCAGTCACTCCCCCACTCTACCTCACTCCCCGCTCCTCCTGCAATGTTTAGGGAAATGAAACCAAAGGTCGCCATTTGGAGACATGAAGTTTTTGGGCTCGTATCGATCCAAAACATGAGTCAGTAACGAAGCCTTGTTCTGGAGTGGCTTCAGTTCTGTTTGCTTCAGATGGAAGCCCGCTTTGCCCTGGGGCCCAACAGAACTGGACTGAAGTGGCCTGATTCTGCTCAGGCTTTGGACTTCATCAGAATCTGATGCACATCCCTAGACTGGGAAGGGCTTGGAGGGGTCTGTGTGGAGCATGGAAGGCAGGGAGGGCCGGAGCAAAGGGAAGGCTTGCATTCCAGTCCAACTTGGATTTTAATTCAAGCTGGAGAAGAACTTTTGGGGATGTAATGTTGCTTTGTGAGATGAACATTATAAACCTGTCTGGTTTGGTCTTGTCACTTCCTAAGACATTTTCGTATGAGAGTTTTAAACACCTCCAAGCATCTCTCTCAAGTTAATGCAGAAGAGAAGGCTAGGATTTGTAATGTGAATGAGCATCCTGACCAGTATTGAGTTTCCACAGTCATACAGCAAACCCAACCACAGCAAAAGCTACTTTAAGCATCATTTCAGGAAAACAGCCTTATTTCATAGATTCATAGATCATGGAGTTGGAAGGGGCCTACAAGGCCATCGAGTCCAAGCCCCTGCTCAATGCCGGAAACTAGAGGAGGGGTCTCCCATCCATATAATAACCAGGCCTGGCCCTGCTTAGCTTTCCACACTCAGACAAGCTGAGCCAGCATGAGCCACAGGCCTGTTTTATCTTCATTACCTCTAAGATGCTGAATGGGAAGGATTACTTGAGAAGCAGCACTTATTAACAAAGGATACTCCCTTCTTTGCTCTTCTCTTGAACACTCTCCATCCCTGGCAGAGCTGAGGCGACACGTCGGAAGAGCTAGATTAATGTGTGGGGTGTAGGACAACAAAGACAGACAGGAGGATGGGTCAAGGAGCAAGAGAAGAAATCATTGTTCTGTAATGAGGACTTTATAGTTTGCATCCAAAATGCAGTTGAAAACAGCAGAAGTGCAGAGAACGTTACATTAATTAAGTGGTAGGAGCTCTGATCCTTCCAATTGATAAATCAGACCAAGGGAACAAGAATGAGAGCTATTCAGATGGGTATCAATGGAAAAACTGTTCCCTTGTGCCTGTGGAAACAGCAGTTGCTGTGGTGCCTAACTCTAATTTCCAGGCATGTAAAATCATACAGCTTGAGATACAACTAATTGCAACCCAAATTCATGGAAATAACTGAGAGACATGAACTCTACATAAAACTATCAAATGATGACAAGCTGGGAATACTGAGCTGGATCCAGACTTAGTCATACTTAAGAGTAGAAATCAATGGGACAATTTAGTCATGACTAACCGAAGTCCCATTAATTTCAGTGGGTTGACTCTAAGCATGACTAAGTCTGGATCCAACCCACTCTATCTTGATACATTGCTAGTGTGCTCTGCTGTCACTTAGGGCTACTTGGCACATAAGATTTCCCCCTAAATGGAGTAACCTAGCTTGTCAGGTACTAATGATAAAATAGACACCCTTCATGTATCCTAGTCACGTGTGAAAAATGCACATTCCCTTAATCTACATGTAGGGGGAAAACATGTGCCATGAGGCCTGCAGAGGAGGGCTGTATCACACACACTAGATCAGGCCATCTGCCTAGGATCTTGACCCGGGGTTTACAATGTGGTGCCCATGGACACCAATGTGCCTGTGGACACCTCTCTTGGTGCCCACCAGGCTCCTTGACCCTCCTGATTTCTAATTTATTTCTTTGTGTGTGCGTGCGCATGTGTAGTTTTAATTAAAACATTTTTTTTCCAATTGGGAGGCTAGCATGCCGCAAAGCAAAGCACTGCCCTCCAGCACCATCTTTATTTGAGTTCAAAATAGTGGTTTTGTCTTTTGGAGCTCAGACCCCACATCTGCCTTGTAACTTAGAGCTTCTCTACATGAGGCTTTTAACTCTCCACTTTACATAGGATTCCACTTTCAGATTCTTTGCAGGATTAAGATCAGCTCCCTTACATGCATTCCCCCCCAGGGTTTTTTCTTTCCCTGCCTTTCTATAGGTTCCATTACACAACCACATGGTGGTGCTGCGGTATAGCAGAACTGTGAAAATACACTAGCTTCTCCTTGCAGTTCATTCTGCCATTTCTAGATAATACTACACTTTCCTCACCTAAAAAATTTGCGGAGATAGTTGGAAAGCATGGGAGAGGCCCTGGAGGATGACAACGTTCTGTAAAGCACCCGCAAACTACCGTGGGTGAGGAAATCACAAGTGCACAAAATGCCTCATGTATTTCTTGGGCAAGTTACTTTGATATTAGTCCCACCAGTTTGCCTTCTGGGAAATGAATGTTTTGTGATCAGCTGTGTCCACCCATAAAATGGAGCCATTTTATGAATGGGCAAACCCCGCATGGCAGCCATTTTGTGAGAGCACCCATGACACTCTCAAAATTTCAAATGTGCAGACTGATCCAAAAAGGTTGAAGAGACCTGATCTTGGCTGATGATGGTCACCCAGGAACAAAAGTCCCTTACCTGTTTTACATTGTATCCCGTCTTTGCACTTGTCTCAATAAACATGACATTCAGTTCTTTAGCTCTCTGCTCCCCTTCTTCAATTGTTATCTGCCTGGGGTCAGACACACAGAAGAAGGTAAAATGGTAACAATGGTCTCAATGCAACCGGGAAAGACTGGGGGTGGGGAAACAGGGTTTGGTGGAATATCTGGGAATGGGAGGAAAGCTGAGGGGTGGAGAGAGAAGTTGTAATAATGCCACCAAGCTGAGCCCTCTTTCGTAACAATGCACTGGTCAATCAAACAGTAGTTCTCATTCTAGAAATCTGTTCCTACAGCAACAAGAGACAATGAAGCTCCTCTACAGTATGCAGCTTATCACACTTTTTTGAACTTTCTTGCATGTGTAAGAATTTTAACCGGTATCTTCTCCACTAGAAATTACCAGTTCCTCCTCTCTCATCATATCTATTTACCTCTTATCTGCGAGGTCTGTTTTGTTGCCCACTAACATGATGATGACATCACTTCCTCTTTCTGTCCTGACATCATCAATCCATTTAGATGTCTGCTGGAAAGAGTTGAGATCTGTGAGGGAGGAGAGAAACAAAGAAGGTAGGTACAAAACAAAGGCCAGTTTCCCAAGTCTCTTAGCTGGTGGATACTTCTGAGAGTTTTAAAGGAACAACACTTCTGACACAAGAAGTTATAAAATATAGTAGTGAACCCTCACTGTCAAGATTTTGAATGAGTCTGAAAAAGATCTCTATGTGTAATTGACAGGGCTAGCTCTGCCATGAGGAGGTGCCTCAGGCAGCAAATCCCAAAGGGCTGCGGAGTGCGGATTCTGCCCCCCAGGAGACCTGCGTGCCCCCCACCTGGGGCTCCAGAAAGCCATGCTGGCCACTCTCCTGCTGCAGCAAGAGCAGATGGCACAGCTCTCTGGAATGCCACCCACCGAATGCCCCGCTTTGAGGACCCCTCTGAATGTGGCATCAGGTGGGTAGACTCTCTGGGAAGCCCCACCAGCTGCTCAGAAGGGATGGCAGCCAGCACGGCTCTCCAGAGAGCCTGGCCCAAATGCACTCAGTGGGGTCCTTCCTTACAGCAAGGCATCGGCCTGGAGGTGGCCCTGGAGATTGGCACGGCACAGGTGGTCTCCAGGGTCAACTCCCCCTCCCCAATGCCTCACTCTAAGACACAACCCCTCAAGTGGGGCATCGAGGGAGGAGAGAGGACAGCCACCGCCACTGGGAGCTGGAAGAGGGCAGCAACCACCACCCAGGAAGGTAGGAGGACTGGAGGAGGGGGAAGGGGAGGCGGGCCACTGCAGCTGGGGGGGGGAGAAGCGAGGGCAGCAGCAGAAACGGAGGGAAGGAGAGGATGGTCAGTCGCCATCGCTGTCATCATTGGGGGGGAAGGGAGGAGGAGGGCAGGTGGCAGTCACTACCGCCCCCCCCTTGTTGTGGAGGGGGTGCTTGAGCACTGTCATCATAACTAGGGGGCGGGCAGAGAAGGCACGAATTGGGGAGGGGAAGGAGGAGGGTGGGTGGTGGCAGCAGCAGCCCCACCATCACTGTTGTGGGATGGGGTCAGCAGGCGTTGCCAGGTGGGACAGGGAGAGAAGACAGGGCAGCAGTGGGAGGTGTTGCACCAGACCTAGTAACTGAGTACCCACCAGATGTGTTGGACTACAACTTCCATGATCTCCAGTCACCATGGCCAGTACCCATGCTGGCTGGGGATGATGGAAGTTGCAATCCAACACATCTGGAGGGCACCACGTAGAGAAGGCTGGAGTACAGGTACATAGAGGGCCAAGGCTTTGACATTCTTCTCCTTTCTCCGTCACTTGCATCATTAATGCATTATCTTACGACCATGTAACACAGGACTAGCGTGGTGTAATGCCCACGCTGGACTCACACTGGAGAGACCAAGGTTCAAATCCCCACTCAGCCATGAACCTCACCAGGTGACCTTTGGCCCAGTCACAGGATAAAATGGTGTGTGTGTGTGTGTGTGTCCCTGCACACTGCCCTGAGCTTCCTCAGAGGAAGAGTGAAATAAAATCAAAGAAAGAAAGTGAAGGGTTTGGCACACTCAAGAAGTGCTAGAAAACATTATATATGTTTTATATATAATCTTCTATATTTTAATAAGGGCAGAGCAAGAAGGAATGACAGTGAATGGAAGAGTTAGAACAAAGGTACTTTGGGCTTCTCTACATGAGGTTTTTAATCCGCCGTGTTACCGAGGCTTCTGCTTCTGGATTCTTGGCAGGATTAAGATCAGCAACTTTACAAGTGGTTGTCCCCTGGGGTTTTTCCCTTTCTCTGTCTTTCTATATGTTCCATTACACAACCACAAGGCAGCGCTGCGGTATAGCGGAACTGCGAAAATACAGGAGCATCTTGTAGCGTTTCATAGTGTGACAGTCCTTTCATAGCTCATTCTCGTTCTAAAAAAAGCCACAGAAATGCTTGGAAAGCACAGGAGAGGCCCTGGAGGATGACGATGCCATGTAAAGCACCTGCAAACTACTGTAGGTGAGGAATCGCAAGAGCACAATAAATGCCTCGTATAGAGAAGCCCTTTGACATCAGCTGATTTGTGCGGACAGTGGGACAAGGCAGAGAAAAGGAAAGACCAACAATCATAATATTAGTGAAGGACATTTTCTCTCTAGAAAGGTCGTGAGGGTGGGAAGGGAACAGAAGAGCAAATGAAGACGTGAGCTGACTACGCTCTGAATCCAAACTGAGGGACAAAGTAGGTGCGATGTTAAATGTCCCTTTGCATTTAATGTGCATGCTCTTCAGATGAAAATAGTAGCCCCTTGGAGGAAGGGGCTGATAATTACTGGGATTCCAGCAGACAAAGAGGGGGAGGTGGCACCAGTGCAAATAGCAGCTTCTGAAGAGCAATTTTTGTCAGGACCCGAGCAGGGGAGGAAAGGGTTAAATCCTCCCCACTTGCTAGGACCCCAATACTTATCAGCTCCCCCCCAATGGCCGATATTTTCATTTTTAAACGTGCACGTTAATTGCAATGGGCACACATTTAACATCAGGTCTAATTTTGCGTTCAGAAAACATGTCTGACCGTAATGCTTTATTCCAGTTACGTCCATCAGCTCTCTGATGTGATCTCCCTCCAACTTCCTCTCCTATGGAAAGTGACTTGTTCAAGTATGCCTTCTGGCCACAGATGGTTTCCTGACTATACCTCCATATTGGCAAAAGCTGCAATGAAAATTTTTCTCAGACTAACAAACGGTGTGACCAGAAGCGTAGGCCGAGGCTTCCTCCTTCTTCAGCACGCGACTGTTGCCTGCTCCTCCTTACACTCTGTTAGGAGATTCTGCCATCAATTAGAGACAGGGCTGAGTGCAACTATAGCAACCGGAGCATGGGCCTCAGACCGGCCTAGGCCATCCATTAAAAAGGAGTGTTTTTAATGAGCTACTCTGCTCAGAACCGGCTGCCAGCATAGCCCTGGCCTACCCTCCTGTGACTGCTTCAGCTAGAAGGGGCCACCAGAGGGAGGCAGATCCCCCCTTTCTGTCACTTTTTGTTTCCTCTTAAATTAATTGCAGTAAGATGCAGGGAAAGTCAGAGCAAACACCCAGAAAGGGGTCAGAGGTCTCATGTCATAGTGGGGGCTACAAGGCTGGCGACAGTTGAAACATTTTACTCGGTAGCTCCTTCAGGATGGAGACTACGAAATGCCTCAGCAGTGCGAATGTGGCAGCTGCATGAGAGCTAAATGGGGGGAGCTTGTGGTGCAGGGGGAAGGGGGGGAACTCCAAAAAATGAGGAAGAGGCCCTTCTGGGAATGAAGCCCTTCTGTCCATGGAAGGCAGATCCTGGATCAACTGCGCTAACGGAGGTGGACTTCCCCACTCCCTCCTTCCCACAGCAGTCCCTCCAGCCCCCTGAAAATGATACACAGAGAGTCAGGAGCTGTGGGGTGAGTGGGAGAAGGATCCTGCAAAATTGGGTGGAGGGACCATACACAAGGGGAAGGTTCCTTCCTGTCACAGATGGCAGATCCTGGATCCAACCCAAAGTGTTATTTTGTTTCATTTATAATAAGACTAGCTTTTTTTACCCGGCGTTGCACAGGTCGTCATTTTCCTATAGGCACTATTTGTTCGAAATTCCTTAAGGTAGCTGTCTGCTGTTTGGAATCCCTTTGAATCCCAGCTCCCCCAGGATTACACAATGAAATCCCTGCTTCCCTCCCCCCCCCCGGGACTATGCAACAATGTTTTCCCTGTCTCCCCCTCGGACCACACAACGTAATCCCTGCTTCCCCCCCCCCCGTACTACAAAATGAAATCCTTGCTCCCCCCCTGGGACCACACAATGATGAATTCTCTGCTCCCCCCCCCCGGGACCGCACAACAATGAATTCCCTGCTGCCCGCCCCCAGGACCACACAATGAAATCCCTGCTTCCCCCCCCCCCCCGTGTAGGCCCCGGCTGCAGAATCCCTGCTCGCCCCCCCCCCACGGGACTGCACAATGGTGTTGCCCGTGTTGCCATTTTCCTATAGGCACTGTTTGTTCGAAATTCTCCACCCCCACCCCCGTATAGGCCCTGGCTGTAGTTCATATGAACATTCTGTTTGGACGTAGATGTGCATATCCACCTCTGATTGGACCCCTGTGCCAGTGCATACCAACATTCTAAATGCTGTTGGAGCTATTTGCATAACCGCTCCTGAATGGCCCCTGCGAACATTCCAAGTGTCGCCATTGGCTCTCATCTTTTGGGGGCTGTACAGGCGCGGCGAGGGTTTTTCAGATTTGAACCCGCCAGTCTTTGTCCTTGGGCGATGGGGAGTATGCGTGCCAAGTTTGGGGCGGATCTGTCCAATCGGGTAGGAGCCAATGTGACGCACGCAAACCCCCGTGCGGACATACGTACGTACGTACACACACACGTACAAACATTCACATTTATATAGTAGATTGGGCAGGAGATGTTTCCTCCCTCCAAAAGATTCCATGTAGCATGGGACAACATCACTCTTCAGAGCACATGGACCCATGCTACTAGTCTCGCTATTGCCAACAAGGTCTTCAGTTTATGCACTCTGCATGGGTCTAGCAAGTCACTACGTATTAGCCAAGGCCCAGACATGGCCCATGTATTAGCCACAACGACCCTTAGTCGAACATCCCAAAACATCCTCAGTCAATGTAACTGAGCCCCGATTTTACAAGTAGAATGCGTGATAACGTGTGGCAAATTACACCTTCAGACAAGCAAATTTGGGGACCAAATGACATTTTCTTTTCTGCTGTCTAACCAAGATAGAGATGAGTCGCCTGAGCACTGTATCACAGGTATGAGAAAGAGGAATTTTAGTGAAAATACATTAAGAATCAGTTTGATCAGGATATGAGAGTCAGCATAGTATAGCACTTAGAATGTCAGATTAGGACTCAGAAGGCTTGGGTTCAAATCCCCACTCAGCCATGATGCTCCACTGGGTGACCTTGGGCCAGTCAGTATCCCTTAGGCTAAGCTACCTTACAGGCAGTTATGAGGATAAAATGGAGGGAAACCATGTATACCAGGGGCAACCTCTTTGGGCCATGGGCACATTTGGCAATTTGAGAACCTGTCCTGGGCACCACCACAAAATGGCTCCCGTCAGGAAGCATTGCAGATGACAAGC
This sequence comes from Shinisaurus crocodilurus, assembly GCA_021292165.1. NCBI lineage: Eukaryota > Metazoa > Chordata > Lepidosauria > Squamata > Shinisauridae > Shinisaurus > Shinisaurus crocodilurus. The sequence goes on from CM037878.1 coordinate 55,749,635, forward strand.
AACCTGCCCAAAAGACTGAGTACAAGGCAGAGGTGGAGTTTGACACTCAACACAATAAACAATTCCTTTAAACCTACAGTTTTCAGCAACTATTTCACGGCAATCCCAGCTGCCAATACGAAAATGTCTGAAAACATTTTTTAAGTGGGAGGCGTAGGGCACCTTGGTGTGTGCCAAAAAAGGTACCCAGGGGCACATTGGTGCCCACAGACACCATGTTGCCTACCCTGAATTGTATACCACCTTGAGTTCTTTGCACAAAGGGTGGGATATAAATGTAATACATAAATAAGAATAAAGGTATATAGGGAAACTATATCACAAAGGGCAACAATAAGGGAATGTTCTGTTCATGGAGGTCAACGTCCATGCTGGGAAAGAGAAACATGGCAGAGATACATATATTACAAAGAAAAACAGGAGTGCAAGTGACACCACAACAGTCCCAGGTGCAAAAATGTTAACTCTGCCATTTGTACAAACACACACAAAACATCCATGACACATAAACCTCTTTATATTAATACAAATGACCTGCATTAGGCATTTCAGTGTATGCCAGCTTAATAGTTTCAGTGTTTTCATGAAATTATTGGTTTTACAATATGGTTTGTTACAGACTCTTCCAACCCAGTGCCCTTCAGATGTTTTGGACTACAACTCCCATCATCCTCACCTGCATGGCCACTGGTCATGATGGCTGGAGATTAAAGGAAGCTGTAGTCCAACATTTTTGGAGGACACCAGACTGCAGAAAGCTGGATTATTATATACATAAGAATTGGTAGTGTCTCTTCATAACAAGACAACGGAAGCATTATCCCAATGTCTCAGGTGGGAGCCAACTTATAAAAAGCTAAGGGATGCCTCATGCCCAGCAAATGAAAGAGTCGCAGAGGCATCCAGTTGGCCACCATTGGAAGCAATATGCTGGACTGGATGGACTTTGTTCTGCAACCTGACAAGGCAGTTCTTAAGGCAGGCCTGGCGAAACTTTTTCAGCCTGGGGCCTGAATTCCAATTTGGAAAGGGTCCCCCGGGGCGGCATTCCAGCAGTGGGTGAGGAGAAAGGCCCCGGGCCTTAGTGGGTGGGGCCAGATGTATTTTGAACCAATTTGGACATTTTCCCACCAAGCATACAAGCCACAGCTCAAATCTATGCATATGTACTCAGGAGTAAGCCCTTGCACAACAGCTTTCCGGCATGCAAAGCACAGTCCAATTTGATTGCATGTCCACTTAGGAGTAAGTCCCAGTGTAAAAGTTCAGGCATGCAAAGGGCAGCTCAATTCTAAAATTTAAAAGGTATTTAAAGTTTAAATACCCAGTAGAGTGTTTGGAGTTTAAATACATTTAAATCAGTTCTCTCCAATCACTGGGTGGAGAGAAGAGTGGGGTTTCCCTGCACTGTTCTGGAAAAAGGCCATCTTTCTTGGAAATCCCAGCTCTTATCTCCGATCAGCCCATTAATATATGGTTAACTGGAATGTTAAGAACAACAAGTATTTTAACTAGGCCATTGCTCACATGAGAGAAGAACAGGTCTTAAGGACAGAAGGTTTCTTTATGTAGGCTTCTGTAGGACAGATGAGGTGATTTCCTGCACCAAGATGAAGGGAGAAGGGGCAAAGCCTGAAAAAGCAGCTTGCAGGCCAGATGGAGAACCTCTGTGGGTTTTAAGGGATGCCCCTGGAAGTCTTTGGACTTCCTAGGAATGAAGCCTAGCTCTCTTACATACTACTACATGGTATTAGCCATAAAATTAGCCACCCTCATCTCTGCAAAATATTAATGAGAAAAATCACTAACATTTAAGCAATTATTAATCCAAGCCCCTTACAATATGATTAACTGGGATGCTAAGAACAACAAGAATTTCATTTGGCCATTGCTTACATCAGAGAACAACATGTCTTAAGGACAGAAGCAACTCCTTCAAGACAAAAGGTGTTGTCATGGTGCAGAGAAGGGAGTACAGAGTACCAGTCCCTCTGAAGTAAGCCTTCACATACGTCAGACACATGGCATCTGGCATATCAACTGGTTATGTCTTACACTGAACCATGTCGGTGCGCTTCCTATATCACAGATGTTCCTAATGGATGATATCGAGCCGCAAAGTGTTCCCATGTAGACAACCACATCCAAACTTAACTCACTTGTGATGTCATAGACCACCACGGCTACTGTGGAGTCTCGAATATAACTGGGGATCAAGCTTCGGAATCTCTCCTGGCCTGCTGTGTCCCAGAGCTGCAACCGTACCTGCCCGGGCCGGGGGGGGGGAGAAGAGCGGCAGAGGGGACACAAAAGAGGGGAGAGACACACAATTAGGAGGAGAAACAGCCAAGATAGACAGGAAGAAGGGGGAACAAAAGAGACAAAGAATTAATGGAAGAGGCATCTATCCATTTGTTACATGTTGTGCCCCCTGAGAGGGTGAGGGTGTGTGTGTATGTGTCTGTGTGCGTGTGTGCACGCACATGAATGGATATTTTTTCATTTCTTATCCTAACATTTTGGTTACTCAAGGCATGGGGAAACTACCATGTTCTTCTGCTGCAGATGTAGATACTTGTAATCTGGTATGATGCACACACTTGCCCTTTTCAGGTGTTCAAAGTAGGCATAACAAATACACGGGGGGGCAGCCCTGTGGATATTTATTTATAGCTGTATGTGCAAAGGGCTTTCCTTCCACATGTGCATTCACTATACCTACCTCGGACACCTGAGAAAGGCTCCTTTGTAAAACCATTTGGCAGTTTTGTGAACAAAATATACGGTATAAAAATAGGAACCAAAGGGCCATTGAGATGCAACTTGAAGGACAGATGAGGAGGAGTGATGGCATGGTTTCATCAAATCACTGGAAGAAGGCACACTAGTATCCACTGGGGGACACAACCTGGTTTTGCTAACAGGGAAAATATGACTATAGTGGCAATGTTAGGCTGCAATCCACCACATGATTTCAGCCAATGGACTACTCCAGAGAATTAGAGATTTGAAGAGTACACCCTAAATCTCCTCCTGATGTCCCAGGTCTATGTGGGCCAGAGTTGTGCCCTCTTGCATACACCTTTCATGACCTCTCTCTCCGGAGGCTGCCAACAAAGGGTTTCAGCTTGTGCCATGTGTGAGGGGGCCTTTTTTTGGAAACCTGAATGCTTTGGTACTCAACATTCATGAACAGGTTGGAAGGCATTAATCATCCCCTTGGGATGGATTGTGCGCGGTATTTATTTAAGGCCAGATTTGCACTAATGCACACCTGCAGGTCCAATTCTCATTGACCTATGAGATTTGCAAAGTGGTCTATACCCAACTTGCACTATGAACAGGACTGGATGATCAATACATTGGGAGCAATCAAGCGTGGCATCAGCACAGAGCACAATTTGGCACAAGGGTTTCAAAGAAAAAAAGGCATGCACTTAAGACTGAATGGCTTTGTCAGAGGAATGCTTGATCAAAGCTGGATTGGATGCTGGTAATCTACTTCATAGTACATCTGACTTCATTATTTCCCCTGAGTTCTGAATCAACATAGGATTGTTTGGGATATCTTTTGGGGAAAGGTGGAGAGAAATGAAGAGACCCATTCATTTTTCTGCCACTGGGTCAGAAACAACCTCTGGGTAAGCTTAGGGAAACCTACCAGTGCTCTTTTTTCTGAGCCCCTGCATCACTCAGCTTGTGGCTTTCATTAGTGCAACTGGAAAGCCTTGGAAACAACCCATTAGGCCTGAGATAGATGTTTGAGAGTGCATTAACACTGCACGAGATAGTTAGCTGCTACTTATTAATGCAGCAGCTGCTGCTTTCCTCTCATTAAAGCCAATTCCCATCTGTGTTGACATTGGGTTATCCTTGCACAAAGTTCCCCCCAAATCTATAAATCAAGACAAATCATTTTGCAGTGATGTGTGTGTGTGTGTGTGTGTGTGTGTGTGTGTGTGTGTGTGTGTGTGTTCCAAGGCCATTTCTGAGAAGAGAGGAGAAATGGAAAAATGCAAGCACTTAGGAAGGACTTCCTAGCAGAGGGGCTTGAAGAGACTGCAGGTTACAAATGTCCTAGATCACAGGGCAGAAAAGGAGTGCGCCTTCCTGGCTTAAAAGGAGAACAGCGCAGCAGCACATCCTCTCTGCCCAAGAATCTGGAGAGCCATTGACAGTCGGAGCATAGTATACTGGGCTAGTTGGGCCAATGCTCCGACCAGGTACAAGGCAGCTTCCTATGTTCTGAGACACAACAAGCCCTGTTACGTGGTGCATCCCCTTCCATTCCTAACCTGTCTGAGGCAACAAGGTTTTCAATGAGGAGCTTGGCCGAAAAAAACTCACAGCAGGCTAAGCTACAAAGAAGTTCCTCACGAGTGGAGCACCTCCAAAGTGGTCCCAACAGACTCCAACGGGGATGGAGTCCCCTCTCAATATAGCCATTGCTCAGCACAATGGAAAAAAAGAATAAGGTCTCCGGGAGGACTAGGCCAGTCTCATCCTGTGCTCCTAGCACAGCCTGCCCCAACCCGGTGCATCTCCCATCATTCCCAGCCAGCATGGCCACTGGCCATGCTGGCTAGGAATGATGGGAGTTGCAGTCCAACACCACATCTGAAGGGCACCGGGTCCGGGCAGGCTGTGCTAGGAAATCGCATACGACACAATCCCAGTGCTTTGAGTGGGTGCCACAAATCACCATGGCCTGGCCAGTAAAGGGTCATCAGGTTCCATTTCCCAATATGCATTTATATTGCATTTATAATCGTCTGTCAATGTGGGATAACCTCAACTTCGCTCGCCAGCAGAATGGTTAGGACACTTGTTTTAAGACTATTTTGGGAAACCCTGGGGTTCCTTGGAAGCTGATTGGCATGACTCAGTCAGAAGGCCTGCAATGGCAGATATGCTTCCTTGAAAGACAGCCTGTCCACTGCTACCAGTCTTCCCCTGCAATGGGCAGCTATGTGGCAGCACTGAGCATGTTTTTTTTAGCCCACACACACAGAGTTCAAGTGGGGACAACAGTGAGGCTCTGTAAGCCTGGTCAGTGCCCCACATGAATGAGGCCTGCACCTTAGAACAGGGGTCTCCAACCTTTTGGGGCCCATGAGCACATCTGGCATTTTGAACAAGTACTCTGGATACCACCACAAATTGGCTACTGCAGGGTGGTGAGGTGCCAATTACAAAAATGTTGGGAGTGCCCCCTTTATCTGTGTCTGTGTGCGCGCTACTAACTCTGGTTCCTCTCTCTGGCTGGCTGCTCTCTCTCTTTCCTTCTCTGCCTCTCTCTCTCTCTCTCTCTCTGGCTCCTTCCTTCCTTCTCTCCCCCCCCCCCCCCCATATCTCTCTCTCTCTTCCCATCCCCATGCTAGTGAATAGAGCAATTTCTCCATTCATTTGCATGGGGTGAGTAAAAGCCCCCTTGCTGAAAATTGGCTCTGTGTGTGTGTGTGCAAAGTCCACCTGCCACCAAGAACTCTGTTGCCTGAGGGTCTTTGGTGGTGGTGGGGTGCTTCACACACATCCCCAGCTAATTTTCAGCAGGATTAGGCTTATTCCCTATGTAAGTCAATGGAGCGATTCCTCCATTGACTTACATAGGGAGGGGGAAAGCCCCTCTCTGCCAAACATTGGCTGGTGGGGAAGGCAAAGTCCACCCCCCCACACGCTAAGAACCTTGTTGCTCCAAGAGTCTTTGCTGGAGGGTGCACGTCAGTCCCTTCCAGCCATTTCTTGGCAAGGAGGACTCCCCCCCCACATAAAAGTGAATGGAAAAATCACTCCATTCACTTGCAGAGGGGGGCAATAGCTTGGCAGGTGCCTCAGCCTGGCATTGTGGGCACAGTGGCACCTGTGGGCACCACATTGGAGACCCAGGCCTTAGAACGATCCCCCACCAAATCCCCTGCAATGCACTGTGGTTCCATGGTAGATGCTCAGGAGTTCCTCAGTAGGTGAGCTCACGTAAAAAACATTCGCTGAAGATAGAAAGATTGAAAACTACTGGGGGAGGGAGGGATGCCTGGATTCCCCCTGTGCAGGGCTAGGAGGGAGCTAATGTAGAGCAGGGATGGGGAATGTGTGGCCCTCCAGATGCAGCCAGACTGCAACCCACATCATCCCTCTCGACTGGGAGTCAGAGTCCACCAACATCTGCAGGGCTACACGTTCCTCACTCCTGATGTAGAGGAACCCTTGACGGCATGCTCTCTGAGTTAGTCACTCATTTACCATTGATATGAAAACCACTCAGTGACACTGCAAGCTCCTATAATTCAAATTTAGCCAAAACCTCAGGGAAAAAATAATTTGGGGTTTTAGAGTAGTCCATGGTACAAGCATCGTCATATATATTATTGGAAGGCAATTGGAAGGCAGAGAGAGAGAGAAGGAGAGAGAGAGAGAGAGAGAGAGAGAGAGAGATGTTCAGTCATTCCATTTCCCCCTGGCAAAGCTTGAGAGAAGGCTGCCTGTGGAATATCATGAAGGACAAGAAGAGACCATGTAGAAACAGCACGATTCCAGCCCTCCTTCAAACACCCCCACCCTTAAAAGATACACAGCACTCTGCAATAAGCAAACCAGTGAGGAGGTATGAAAGAGCATAGGCCGGCCTTCTCCAGCCTGGTGCTTGGATGGCCATGCTGGATGGGGAATGATGGGAGTTGTAGTCCACCATATCGGGAGGGCACCAGGTTGGGGAAGGTTGGCATTGGCAGATTACTCGCGTGTCCATTTGGGCAATTAGTAATACGTGGTTAGTTCGAGAATCCCCTCTGTGTTTGCCCATTGCTTCTGTCTGAATACGTCGCTCAAGTAGGTCAGCTCTTCAGCAACTCCTGCCCACTTACTGTCCGATCTTCCAAGTACATGGTTTTAGATAAGAAGTCAATTCCAATTGTAGCCTGTAAGAAAGGGGGGGAAACGGGATAATGGTCAGCAGCCATTTTGGTACAAAAGTCATTTTAAAATTATGAACCATGACTAGGATCCAAAGAGCTACTTGGAGTGCACTGGAGGACTTAAACATGCCAATGGGGATTCTCACCCCCCCCCCTTTGACCAGCAGACCCTCCCACACCCTCATGTCATATAATAAATTGTTTTACAAAGTCCCCACAGTTTCAAAAGAGGTTGCTAGTTTACATGGCTGGTTGCTGATCCATGAAATACAGGCCCAAAGCTCCCCTTGGGTATGCAGAACAAGATGCATAGTTGTTGGGATACATCTCTCTCTCTCTCTCTCTCTCTCTCTCTCTCTCTCTCTCTCTCTCACACACACACACACACACACACACACACACACACACACACACAGTCATGTTCCACCTGAAGTCATTGGGTGGATGGTCAACAGCCTTCTCAGTTGTTCCTTCACACCCATTTTAGATACAGCCATATAGCTTTGCCACTATTTCTTCACCACTTTCATGTCAGAGTGCACGTAGGTCAGCGTTTCCCAACCTGGCACCCTCCAGATGTTTTGAACTGTAACTACCATCATCCCCAACCAGCATGGTTAGTGGCTGTGCCTGTGCTGGCTGAGGATGGCTGGAACTTTTAGTCCAACACATCTGGAGGATGCTGGTTGGGAAAGACTGACCTAGGGTATTTTGGTCTGTTACTGTCCTACCCTGCTCTAACTAGCAATGTCACTGAATGCTCTCTTTTCCTTTTCTTTTTTGCCACACACTGACTGTTCACAGTCTTTCAAGATCCAAATAGACTCTTCCACCACAGATGCTTTTGGCCTTTTCTCTGGGGTTCCATAGAACTGCAGTCCTAGAAGCCTGGGATGTCATCCAGGAATCCATGTACTGGCTGCAGCAAACAGTGTAAGTGGCAAAAGCACCATCATTTCACTGTGAGATACAAGGAACATCTGGACAGCTACCATGATTAAACGGATGGTGGCACTGGTACACCACACAGGATACTTTGCCCTTAAGTGTACTCAGCCTGGCAATTTGGGTAAAAACAAAGAAATAAACTGGGTGTGGATGTACACAGCATCTGAATGCTAGAGTCCCTTTCTACTACCCAGGATTATGTTGCTTTCCAACCAAGGATGCACATTCCAGCAGGGAATATGACCGATGAGCTCTCGTGCCTCATGGCTGCAGAGCTGACCACTGTAATTAAAAGGAGCGGTCTCAAGAGCTCAGACATTGAAACACTCCCAGCTCTGGGAGTTTGGATTTCAAGTCACATCTGCTGCTGAGTTCAGTTGATTAATCAAACAGTCTGTGCTGTAGTCTGCTAGGGGCATCCTCTCCAGAGGGAGCTGGCCAATATTTATGAAGCGACACAGCACTGCCTCTGTGTCTACTTAGCCCTGCGTAGTCAGCCGAGTTTATCTAAGTATTGGGGAATGTGAAAATAAGGGAATCTATCATCCATCTTCTAGCATCGGAATCCACAAGGCTGTTATGTGCTGCTGAGTGGTTGAATTCAGATATCTGGGAGTGCCTTCTCAGTTACACAGCAGTGTTGCAGCAGAAAAAAAGAAAGTAAACAGATGAAATCGAAATTTCTGCACATTTCCATATAAAGTACTTGTGGGGCAACCTATTTAATCCCCCTCTGCCCCTCGCAGCTGTCAAAAAGCTACAGTTTGACATAGCAGAGGAGAAAGACAACGAGGTCCCAAACTCTGCAGGACAAAGCAACAGCTTAAAGCAGCCTCCCCCCAGCCTGGTGGCCTTCAGATGTGCTAGACTGCAGCTCCCATTATCCCCAGCCAGCCCAATTGCCATGCTGCCTGTGGATGATGGGAGCTGTGGTCTAAACACAGCTGGGGGGCATCAGGTTGGGGAAGGTTGGCTTAAAGTCTAGGGCAGTAGGATTAAGCTCATGCTTATTCAGATCTTCTCTGCCCATCGGTGCAAATGTATCCTAGCAAAACGAGGGTCTCTCAGTCTCGCTAAGTCTGTTGCATTTCAAGGGGCTCAAAGTGTTTGCCTAGGAGGTCTACTTTCACAGCTTCCATGGCAACAGTTAGTCTGGTCAGCATAAATACTGGGTAAGCTGCACATTCTCCCACCTAAATATTAATGCCCATCTTATTTACATTCTCTGCTCCCAATACAAATGGAGGACAAATGCTCAAGTATGGTGCCTGATGATCTAGGCTTAAATCTTTAGTGCAGACCAAACAGGAGCAAGCAAGGCATGCAACTTGTACAAATGGCAGTACCTCCTTGGAGGAAACATTTTCCTTGAACCTTAATGGAGAGAGCTTGCTTGGGTCCCTAAACCTTCTCCCATGGCCAGCTCCTGCCAACTCTTCTCCCTGCTCCAGGGTATGCAGAGGAGCTGGAATACAGTAATATCTTGCATTGCAAGTAACTTGGTTTGAGAGCGTTTTGCAAGACAAGCAAATTTTTAAATATTTATTTATTTATTTTTTACTTGATATACAAGTGACGTCTTTCAATACAAGTACTGTAGTACAGCTTAAATTAAAAATCTCTGTACAAATTTTTTTGGGGGTATTTTGTTTTGATATAAGAGTGTTTTGGATTACAAGCATGTTTCCGGAACGAATTATGCTCTCAATCCAAGGCATGACTGTATAAGAACTTGCTGGGTATATCGTGCTGAATTTGGATTCTTAAGGACCCCGGCTTTAGTTTTAATATATCCCCACTTTCGCTGGGATTGCTCCCGGGGTGCTGAGATGATGGAGAAAAGATTCTCAAGTGGGAACGCAGAAGGGCTGTGATTCCAGAGAGCAAGAAAAGGCCTTTGGGGTCCTTTTATTGATTTGCTTTGCAGCTGTCTGAAGGAGGATTGAGTGGGATTTAAGAGAGAAAAGGCAGTGGAGCCAGGAAGCCAATTAAGCTCAGTATCCTGCACCACATAACTCCCATCAGAAAAGCAAATAAGCTTTTTGAGTTTGAAGGCCCCTGAAGTGCAGAAGTAGCAGCCGCTTGAAAGGAAAGGCAGATAGTTCAGCCAAAGGGCTGGGGAGGACCAGTGGGAGATGGATACAGAATGACACTAAGTCATCATTTCCCTGCACTGTTCAAGTGGGAGGCGAGGGCAGAGAAAGAGAGGAAAACAGGCCAGGTAATATTTGCTAGCCATCACTTTTAATACAACAGGGCCAAAGGAAATACTTGGAGGAAAAACAAAAGTATATATTGAAAGATATACCCCCCCCCCCGAAAGATTCAAAATTCAGAACCAAAAAGTCTGAAATTTTGCAACTTGTAGAAATTAGGCAACTTTACATACATTTTTTTGTATGTAAGAAAGCCCCTGCCATTAATAACCTGGCTCTCAGCCTTGCTGTCTTCTGAGATGTCATCAGGCATCACCCACATCTTTTAAGACTCTTTGTGCATCCTGTAATGGCTAGACATTATCCATGGGGCTCCTCCCATGAAGCTGAATGGTGGGAGATTCAGGACAGATAAAAAGAAGTACGGTAGTACTTCTTCACACAGCGCTGTTAAACTACGGAATTAGCTATCACAAGACGTAGTGATGGCCACCAATTTGGATGGCTTTAAAAGGGGATTAGACAAATTCATGGAGGATAAGGCTATCACTGGCTACTAGTCCTGATGACGATATAATCTATTCAGAATCAGAGGCAGTATGCCAGTTGCTGGGGAATATGAGTGGGAGGGTACTATTCTGCCCACGTACTGCTTCTGGGCTTCCCATAGGCATCTGGTTCACCACTGTGTGAACAGAAGGCTGGATTAGATAGGCCTTTGGTCTGATCTAGCAGGGTTTTTCTTATGTTCTTATTTCCAGTGGCCCGATACCAATTTCAACAGCTGCAAAATAGTGGAATCCTCACAGATGTGAGCAAGAAGACCAGGAAGGCACTACACCATCTTTCCCCAACCTGATGTCCATGAGATATTCTGGACTATAACTCCCATCACCTCTGAACATTGACCATGCTTGTGGAGGTAAATAGGAGTTGTAGTCCAAAATATCTGGAGGCCACCAGGTTGGGGAAGACTGCACTAAGCTATGGAAGAAAACAGAATGGGGTTCACGTGGGCCTGAAATGCCTTGAATGGAAGTTTGGCCTACATTTTGAAAAATGCGGGGATTTTTAAGGCCAGTGTACTATTACCAGAGGTCAATGAATACTAAGCAGAATTCTGACATTTGCCTCAATAAATTGCCTGCAACGTAAGTGCAACAGCAACCGCTATTAAGTAATATTCATTTAATACATTTTTTTATTTTAATAGAAGTAGGGCCCCACAACAAAATGTGTGGATACAGATTTCACTAAAATTGCATATGATTATATATATACATACAAATTTAGAAATAATTACTATAATTTAAATAGAAATACAATATATCTCACCACAGTAGGGAAGACTATGACCAGATGACCTGTGTGCCTCCTCAGTTTGCTGTCCAGGTGCTAATTGCTGGTGGACAACTTAAGGCCCCTCCTGTTCACCCTTCTTATGGTCATGTATTGTTAAACCAGATACCTTCAAATAGAGGGATGTCCTGACAGCCCTTCAAATAGAGGACTGTTCTCTGTAAAGTGGGACACATGGTCACCCTATCCATTCCTCTCCTCCTCCCACCTGTTTTTCAGTTTTTTCCCTCCTCTCAACTGTCAGTCAGCCTTCCATGGGCACTGAGCATGCTCAATCATCATTGGCTTGGGGTTTTTTGGAGAAGGGTGTTCTCCCTTTAGATTTATCCCTAAAGATTTTTGTCCTTCTGCAAACCTCAGGGTTGCCCCAACCCTGTCTTGTCTTGGACGTGATGCCACCCTCTTGTGCATGGCTGCTGCCTTTTGGCTACATAAGTGACAACACTTATCCCCTCATCTCCTACCATTAGCTAGGGCTGATGGGTGTTGTAGGCCAAAACATCTGGAGCGCCACATGTTGCCCACTCCTGGAATATTGGATTGCCATGAGAGTTGGGGTGGGAAGTGGCAAGCATAACTAGGGGGCAACTTTGAGGAAACAAAGGGCTGCCCAGTGAGCAGCACCTGCTTGAACAGGGCCACCGTTGCATAAAGTGCTGGACTGGCCACTGACAACATCATATTGCCCTTGATCACCAAATGATGGCCAATCTTACTTATCCAGTATCTGAAAGCAAGACAAACATTTCAAACACGCACCACTGCTCAGAAATGACTCAATTAAGGCAAGTGCCACTTAGGGCCAAACTGAACGTTCGGCTAATCACTCATATTGCAGCTACGTGTGACAGTTTTATTTACTTTCATGTAAGCACGCAAATCCAATTTGAATGGGGACCAAGGCACTCAGGGAGGCTTTTTTTTTTTTTTTAACCTTCCCTCCCCACCCATTCCCCCCATCTTAAATTCCACCCCGCACAAACACCCAGGGTGGGGTGTGTTAAAAAAAGCCTCCACTGACTCCAATGGTGGAATTTTGAGTAAAAAATTGGTGAGGGTAAGCTTTAACCTCGCCCCTTCCTGATCGGAATCAGGACCACACATGATTACACAAAGGTAAATAAAACTATCACGCATTTCTACACCATGCATGATTGGCCAAACATTTTGTTTGGCCCTTTGGAGAATGGTTCTAGGTTATTCATTCTGGGATGATGATAGTTATATTACAAGATAGTTACCTCACAGGGTTGTTGCGAATATAAAAATGAGGTAGATTTTTTTTTAATACACAACTTTGGGATCAGATATTTCAGTGACTACTCCTACCATCCAAGGACCATTTCTACCAAAGGAGAAATTATATACTTGAAATGCTTGAAATGGGGTTACATCTCATTGCAGACCAAGTGCTTGGAAGCAGGGAAGGGAAATATATACTTGGCAAAATGGGAAAGAAAAATGAAGAATTCATGAAGAGCTGAAAAATTCCCAATGGCAATGGAACCAGATTTTAGACAGAGTGGGGTAGCAGGGATGGAGGTGACTGATGAAAAACACCCCTGGAGCTAATTCCACCCCCCCCCCCAAAGCTTATGTAATGGGACTGTGGAGTCTTGAGACTAGATTTTCCAACAGCCCCTGCTGTGACCTGTGTCTTTTCTCTGGGAGGGTTGGCTCCCACAGAGAAAGGAGAGAGTAAGGGTGCTTCCAGACAGACAGCTCCTGGTACTACCAATCAAAAGACACTGTGCAGCTATTCCATCTTTTCCTCTTCAATGGATTTTCTGTGGAAAGAAATAAAGATGGAAGAAGCAGTGGGAAAACATGGTAGAGTTACAAGTGGAAGAGGTCATCTGGACCCCCCATATAATTCTGTGAATGAGGCACAATAAAAAAAAAAAAACTTTGCCTGGAAGAACCCTGAGAGAGGACATCAGCCTGGGAGCGGGTTTGTGAGGGCTGGTGAAGTGGGGACTCCGAGGTGGAGTAGATCTTCTGAGCCAGCCCTACCATTAGGCCAAGTGAGGCAATCGCCTCAGGCGGCAGATGCTGGAGGGCAGCAGCGGCCCTCCAGCCATTCCTCCTGAAACCCCAGCCATTCCTCTCTGTTAGAAGAGAGCTGTCTGCGCCACAACTAGCCTGCTGGCCTCAGGCGTGGTGGAGGATGCTGTCCTGTTACCAGTGTTGAAGAGAATTTCAACTGCCAATCCAATTTGCTTCTGTATGGGGTGGGGTGGGGGGAGGCCAGCTTGACCTTTGCCTCAGGCAGCAAAACAACTTGGGCCGGCTGCACGCTTCCCTGTTTACCTATCCCACTAAAACACCTATTTGTTAGCTACGTGTCAGCGTAACTGCTGGAACCAACCCACCAAGCTTAGGATGGAGGTTGCTAACACTGCTGAAGTGCCTTCAGCAGTTGCCTCCAATTTAGTTATTAATTTATTATTTAATTTATATCCCACCTTTTTTTCCTCTTGCAAGGAACCCAAGGTTGCTTACCTGGTCCTCCTCCTCGCCATTTTATCCTCACAAGAACCCTGAGATGTAGGCTAGGCTGAGAGTTAGTGACCGGCCCAAAGTCACACAGTGAGCTTCATGGCCAAGTGGGGACTAGAATCCAGGTCTCCCGAGTCCCAGGTTCAACACTCTCACCACTACACCACGCTAGCTGGTCCTGGCTGCATCGGCACACACTATGGATTTATCAACTCATTACACTTGGAATTAACAGGCACCAAAAAGTATCTGGTGCAAGTGCAACCCCCTGCCCCAAAGCAAGTATCCCTGCTATGCAGCCTTCTTTGAAGACATTGGAATTGGGAAGAGATTAAGCAACCACCGCACTGTTGAAAGAACTAGTGTGTTGAGAGCCAGTGTAACACAAGGGTTAAGAGCATGGGCTATGAGCCAAGAAGCTCCTAGCCAATCCAGCTAACTTACCCACTGATAAAGGTCACAATAGATGTGCAGACTCACAAAATGTACCAGATGCTGCAGATTAACAGCAGGGGATGGCTATTGTCATCCTGCCCTGTTTATGAGCATCCTAGAGGCGACTGTCTGGCTGCCGTTGCTGGTACACACATACTGCATTAAATGGACCAGCATGTCAATTCGTGTGTGAAATCCCTGCCAGATGAGATCAGCATCAAAATGAGTCTGAGCTGGAGCTGTCTGAAGACACCATTCAGGGGCTCTCTCTGTATTTACCTTTCTTGAGCCACGGGCATTTTCACACAACACTCTTGTATCAATCGGTTTGTAACACAAAATGACAAACCCGTCTTGGCTAAGAAGCACATTCACATTAGAAAAATGTGAAGAATGCACTAAGAAGAATTTATTTAACACATTTATAAATTAACTGAAATTTTCTCAAGTGATGTCTTCAAGGAGGAGAACAAACAGATCAGTTTTAAAACAGAGCAGGGAGAGTGCCACTGTTGTCATTTATTTGTACAAGTCCTATGTTCCGTGATGTCAGTGAGTCCGCTAACATGTATAGATCACATATTCCAGGCACATTTTGAAAGGGATTGGGGATAGATCCTATTTTGGACACCTGCCAAGTAGGTGACTTGACTATCTGCTGGCAATGAAAAAGGGCTGTAAGTATTACCCCACAAGCACCAAGGGGCCATCTGGTAGACATTGACTGGGTTCACAAAACACTACAACCCACACTCAAGGTTGATTATGGGTTGAATGTGGGTTGTTGTTGAACCATGGATTCTTGTGTTGTGTGAACCCAGCCGTGCTAACAAACCATGGTTTGTTAACATGGCTGGGTTCACACAACACAGCAATTTATGGTTCAATGCATACTCAACCTTGAGTATGGGCTGTCATGTTGCCTGGGTTCACAGAACACAAAAGCAGTGTGAGTTGTCACTGAACCGTGCATTTGTTATGTTGTGTGAACCCAGCCACACTAATATACCATGGTTTGTTAACCACGAACAATCCACAAAAAGAATCCATGTTTTGTTGGGTTGTGAATTGTGGGTTGTTTGTGGTTAACAAACCATGGGGCTGGGTTCACACAACACAACAACCCAGAGTTCAATGACAACCCACACTTAAAATATTTAGGGTGGTTAAAACAAAAGAGGGCAGCTAAGAACTCCTGAAGGATTTGTCCAGACTGGGGGAATGGGCATTAAAATGACAAACGCAGTCATGTTGTGTGAATCCAGCCATGTTTACTTGGACTTCCAAAAGGCTTTTGAGAAAAATCCCTTACCAACGATTCATGAGTAAACTTAGCAGTCATGGGATAAGATGGATCTCTTATGCATCAGTTACTGGTTAAAGAATAGAAAGCAGAGAATAGGAATAAATGGTCAGTTCTTGCAATAGAGGGATGTATACAGTGGGGTCCCCCAAGAACCAGTGCTTTTTATCATGTTCATAAATGATCTAGAGTTAGGGGTGAGCAATGAGGTGGCCACATTTGCTGACAACACCAACATATTTAGTGTGGTTAAAACAAAAAGGGCAGTTAAGAATTCCAAAAGGATTTGTCCAAACTGGAGAAATGGGTTTTAAAATGGCAAACACAGTTCAAGTGTTAAGTGATGCACACTGGCGCAAAAATTCCTAATTTCACATATAAGCTATTGGGGTCTGAGTTGGCAGGGACTGACCAAGAAAAAGGACTTGGAGTTGTAGTGGATAGCTTGATTAAAATGTTGACCAGGTCTGCAGCTGCTGTGAGAAAGGCAAATTCCATGTTGGCTGTAATTAGAAAAGGAAGCAAAAATAAAACTGCCAATATCATAATGCCGTGAAGGATATTGTAGAGCTGGAAAAGGTGCAGAAAAGGACAACCAAAATAATCAAGGGGCTGGGGCAACTCCCCTTTGAAGAAAGGTTACAATGTGGGACTTTTTAGTTTAGAAAAAAGGTGAATAAGGGGGTGGGGGAGGGATGATAGAGGTGTATAAAGTTATGCATGGTATGGAGAAAATGGATGGGGACAAATTTTCCTCTCTCAAAATACTAAAACCCAGGGTCATCCAATGAAGCTGAGATTCAGACAAAAAGAAGTTCTTCTTCACACAACACATAGTGCTCTAACTATAGAATTTGCTACTATGTAGTGATGGCCACCAAGTTGGATGACTTTAAAAGGGGATTAGATAAATTAATGTAGGATAAGGCCAGCAGTGCCTATCAGTCATGATTGCAGTATATTTATCTCCAGTATCTGAAAAAAATATAGCTCTGAATAGCAGTGGCCAAGAAACAAGAACAGGAGGTTGCTATTGCATTCATGTCCTGCTTGTGGGTTTCTCATTGGGGCAACTGCTTGGCCACTGTGGGAATAGGATGCTGGACTAGACAGGCCTTTGGCCTGATCCAACATAGCTTTTTACATTCTTATCCATGGATTTGAGGACACTTTTCTGCACTATAGGCATAAAATGGCTTAATAGTTATTCCCTCTTCCCTAGCAATATCAGGAACTGTAGTTTGATGAGATGAGCTAGGTCTCTCCAGCAGAGAATTCACAGCACCGTTGCCAATCTACAGTTGCCAGGATTATTTGGAGAAAAACATTCCAGTTAAACAGTACTATCCTTTTATAGGGTAGATATTATGCCAGGAATCTGGAGGAGATATGTGGAAAGAAGATTTTAGGAGGGAACAGATGCTTCACTTTCTGGAGATCAGAACATTGAAAGGTATCGCTTCCCAAACTCCTTGCTGAGGTTTAGCTACTACGTCTAGTGGCTGTGAAGAGTTTATTTATTTTATTTTATTATATTTAATAAATTTATATACTGCTGAACATATTTAAAAATATATCTAAGCAGTGGACACATCTCTAAAAGTTGACACACTAGAGGTGCAATCCTATGCAAGTTTAGACAGAAAAAAGGCATACAACTCCCAGTTGGCTGGGGCACACTGGGAATTGTAGGCCTTTTTTCTGTCTAAACTTGCATAGGATTGCACCCTAAGGGGGAAAACCTGTACTAGAAGGCTAGGCAGCTTGCTCACTACCAGAAGGCGACCCATGGGACCACTGTCTGTTGCTGTTGGTATGGCTTCTATGATGCTGTTTTTACACCTGTTTGTTTTATTGTGAAGCCTGTTTTTAATTTTTTGGAGGTGATTTATATTTTGATTGTATGCCACCTTGAGGTTTTGCTTTGTTTATTAAATGATAGAAAGGCAGGATAGAACTGTTCAAATAAATAAATAAGTTGCTTGGGAACAGTGTGGCGCAAGTGATCTTATATGGCAGGCAATCTGTTTCATATGAGCTCTTTACGATGGTGGTGTATATTCAGAAACATATCTAAAAAGGAGAGATGCACTGGTATAAGCCACAGCAGCACCAATTATGATCAAGGTTCGTACTAGTCTGAGACAACAGCGGCAGCAACGAAGCATCAAAACAGTACATTAAATGGGGAGAGTAAACATTTTAGGCTGTTTCTACTTAGTTAGGCTTTAGGTGGGAGGACAGACGCCTGCTTTGGGGGCTACATGCCACCTCTTTTATGTGAACCACCTACTGGCTTGACAAACTCTGAACAAAGATAGCATTGGATCAAACTCTTGCAGCCAAAGTAATTTAAAGTGCCCCAAATATAAAAAGGGGGTACCCCAAACTTGTAAATAGCCACTTGCTGGTCACCAGTAGCAACTAGGCAAGGAAACATTGGTAAATTTGAAGAGAATTGGTAAGTAGTAGTTGTTGTTTGGAAGGCCAGCAGTGTGCCATAAAATGACTACTGAGAGGTATAGGTGGGCAAGTAAATATTTCTAAGGTCTAGTAGCTTTTGTAGAATTCTCTGCAAGGTGTGACCACACAAACACACACACACTCACCAACTGATATTCTCACATGCTACCCCAACTAGCTCCCCATTTGATCATGTTGGTGTTGCTGTATCCCATGTTTCTCATTGGCAAGTTGCAGAAATTCAATATAATGTTCTGTTTGTCTATATCTGAATGGGCCAACCTGCCCATTCAAAATGATAGGCACGAAAGATTTAATCTACGTGTCACCTAGGGCAAAGATATGAAACCAGAACCATTTTATTCTTTTTAAAATTTCTTAACTGCGATCCTATGTTGTGTGTGTACGTGTGAGAATAAACCTAATGTTTTGGTAAAGTAAACTTGTGTGTTCTGATCTGCGGAGGTTCCAACTCATCTCAACGCACCCCACAGTAATGCTTTTTTTCTTTTGAGCATTTACTGCAAGATTGAATGCTGCTAGCCCTTTAGAGGAGTTGGATGGTTACAGACAGGAAGCTAGCAGAGTTTTACTCAGTACTCCAGTAATAACTTCCCCCCTCAATACATAAGAGTCCCACTCTCCTATAACCAGGAGGAGCAGCTATAGTGATTTTTGTGTGTTGGAAGGGTGAGGTTGGAGTAATTAGACACCCCATTTAATCTGGTTTACTAGATGACCCTCAGTCCCCCATGATGCCAGGATAAGGAGAGGGGTTAGACTCTCCAAAAGGACCCATTCACTCCTGCTTCCCTCACTTTCTTACGTTTGGACTGCCTTCTCCAACCTGGTGTGATCTGGATGTGTTAAACTATAACTCCCATCATCCCCACTCACCAGCCCCAATGCTAGCTGGAGATGATGGGAATTCTCATCCAACACATCTGGAGGACACCAGGTTGGAGAAAACTCAGTGAGGACAGCAAGATTGTGATGAAAAATGAGGAGTCAGATACAGTACACAGAAAGGAAAAACCTGGTCAATATTTGTGAGTTACATCTGAACTCATGACCTACTCTTGTATCATGGAAAACCAAGAAAGGGGAAAGGTTAGAAGTACACTTTCTAGGCAAGAGACACACAACCAAAGAACTAACCCTACACACACACACACACACACACACACGTGCGAAGACAGTGAAGCATATAGTACAGAACCCCCAGGATTATGCCACACCACCACATCAGATTGTATTTGAGAGATTTTTTTAAAAAAACAAAAACAAAACTGCCCTGTACATGGAAAGCTTTCATGTCAGTTCTAGTTGTTTCCCTGATGTGCTAACTTTCTATGTGTGGGATTCTATTTACTTGAAGAAAGGAAGATTCAGTCTGAAGTTGTCCAGCCTCATGAGGTTTAATCCCACTGAGTCAGAATTATTCCTTGCATCTTCTTTCTTTGTTGTGCTTTGGCATCTAATCTGGGCAGCCAGAAAGGAATGCTGAACAACTGAGATGTACAGTCATGCCTTGGACTGAGAGCATAATTCGTTCCGGAAACGTGCTTGTAATCCAAAACACTCTTATATCAAAACGAAATCCCCCCAAAAAAATTTGTACAGAGATTTTTAATTTAAGCCGTACTACAGTACTTGTATTGCAAAACGTCACTTGTATATCAAGTCAAAAACAATTAAATAAATATTTAAAAATTTGCTTGTCTTGCAAAACGCTCTCAAACCAAGTTACTTGCAATTCAAGGTATTACTGTATTGAGATATTGCTTTGGTTTTGTAGGGCCCGGGAAAGCCATCATGGAAATTAAGGCAGAGTTTAATGAGAGAATCAATCTAGCAGTGTGCTCATGCAGTATCGCTCCTGTGATGCATTTTAAATTGCTTGTCAAAAGGTGAAAGGGGAGTTTGTTTACCTCACTAAATTGAAACATTGATTGAGTCAGGTGGCTCTTTAAACCTAACATGGCAGAGGAAATGACTGCTGAAGGCCAATAACCTTTTAGCCTGGCTGAAACACGTTCTGTTTCCAATCACAAACTGAACACACACTGACACTGCTACAAGAATGTCTCTCCTTCCATGTGGGGAATGAACATGCTCTCCAGCACAAGGATGAAGAAAAATGACCCACAAACAGAGATACTGGTGCCATTAAGACTGCTTTCTCTTTCATTTTTGTGCTACCATCATCCCTTCGGAGCACTGGTTCCCCAGATTGGATGAGGCAAACCAACTCTCACGTCTTGCTAGTCCTCAGTGATTTACTAAGTTCAAGCCCCCTTATCAGCTGAAACAGGGACCTATCCAAACTTCTACCAGTTTGATACCATTTGAACTGACATGTTTCTGCCCAAGGCATCTTAGGTAATATAGTTTGGTAAGGTGCTCAGAATTCTGTCTTAGAGATCCCTATTCTCCCACCCCTAAACAACTCCCAGGGTCCCCTGAGGAAAGGGAATATTAATAAACTAATTAGAAGTCTGTAGTGTGCTATGCTGGGTAGCAGGAACCCAGGAACGTAGGAACATAAGAAGTGCCATGTTGGATCAGAGCAAGGTCCACCTAGTCCAGCATTCAGTTCACACAGTGGCCAATCAGATGCCTCTTGGGAAGCCCAGGAGCAGGACATTGGCGCAACAGCAACCTCCCACTCATGTTCCCCAGCAACTGGCTGGGGGTGATGGGAGTTGTAGTCCAACACATATCGAGGGCACCAGGTTGGGGAAAGCTGCAGTAATGCTTCTTAACGGAGCAATTTTTGTACAAAACACGAGCAAACAAGCTTTCAGATTGCACAGCACTCTTCTGCCAGTCAGACATGAAATGGAGTAATTAATCAGCTGGAATGAAAGCAAAGTTCACTTCTGACCTACACAGAGCAACTCAAGCCAGCGTAGCCCTATTCAAATGTTCTGCAAGTGCTTAGACTGAATAGGTGGTGGGAGATTGGGACCAAATAAACTTCCCAGGGGCTAGCAGGGCTCTGTATCCTCTTCTTGCATGCTGCTACGAAGCAAGGCCGGCACCAGAGAGGGAAAGGAAGGTGAGACCTCTGCCCGCTCTCCCCACGGGTTCTTGCTACCACTGGAGCAATGCCTAGACCTGCACTAGCCAAGTAAGTGGGCTTTAAAAAGGAATGGGAAGGCCAGATTAGATCAGAAATTAGCTGAGGCACATCCCAATGTGTTGTGGAAGTGAGCCAATCTGATGCAAACCACGGGTGGCTCACTCACCTCTACGTCCAGATATACTTTGTAGGGGAGTGACAAGGTGAAACTGGTAGAAGAAAGCACAGGATAGGTGAGGCTACCACTGCACTGATAGGTGCAGGTGTCCAAGCTGAAGGTTTATACTCAAATTTAAACTCTGACACTCCCCTACTCCCAATATTCATTTGGGCAAGCGATATGTATCTGTTTTCTGCAATCTTGGTTGCAACACTGCTACCAAATAAAATTGGAAAATGGAAGTTCTTTCATATTAGCATGCATCATGCAGCTGAAGCCCTAAGGGCAACAAAAGACAAAACTCACCTGGTATGTGTTGTCAAAACTGTCATACATGAATCGTGTGATCAGGGATGTCTTCCCAACTGGAAAGGAAAACAACAACAACCAGAGATTAAATGAAAATTATGGATGCTGAGACCACTGGTAAATAATCTGGATTCCTCATTCAGCCACAAGGCAGGAATTCTTTGGGGCAATCTCAGGGCCAAGGTATATATAGCAATGGAGATGCATAGATGCATTGTCACTTTCTTTAAAGCAGGGGTCCTCAAACTTTTTACACGGGGGGCCAGTTCATTATCCCTCAGCCTGTTGGGGGGCCGGACTCACTGGGACTCCCCTGTGCCTCCTCCTTCATGCTGCCGCCCCGCCGCCGCTGCAGAACCCCGCTGCCGCCCCCGCTCCCGCCTCCGCAGGACCGCCCCGCTGCCGCAGGACCCCCCGTGCCGTCCCCCGCTGCCGCTGCAGGACCGCCCCGCCCCCCACTGCTGCCGCTACCACAGGACCCCCCCGCCCCCGCAACCTGCCCCCGCAACCCGCCCCCCCGCCGCCATAACTCCCCCGCCCGCCGCCGCCATCCTACCTGGTCCCCTGTGCGCTGCTGCTGCTGCCGGTGCCTCCGCCACAGCCGCCACGTCCATCCTGGACTCCGCCCAGGCTCAGTTTTGAAAAACAGCGCGGGCGGGGTCCAGGATGGACGCGACAGAGCAGGGTCCCGTCACGTCACTTCCGCCGTGCTGGAAGTGACGCGACGGGACCAGCAGGCGGCGAGGCGGATGAGGTAAAGCCCCCCCGCCCCCCCACCGTAACCCCCCCACCGTAACCCGCCACCCCCGCCTTCATCCCCGCCACCCCCCACCTTCATCCCCGCCGCTGTCCTACCTGGCCTCCGCCACCGCCCGAGTCCGCCGCCGCTGCTCCATTGTGTCCATCCTGGACTCCGCCCGGGCTCAGTTTTGAAAAACAGTGCGGGCGGGGTCCAGGAAGTGACGCGACGGGACCAGCAGGCGGCGAGGCAGATAAAGTAAAGCCTGCGCTGGTGGACAAGAAGGGAGGAGGATGGGCGCTGTCCGCGCCCCTCTACTGGCTAAGCCGCCCCTCCTCCCCTTTCCCCCCCCCACAGGAGATGCAGGCAGGCGGCCCATGCCCCCCCGCCGGCTCAGCTGCCCCTCTTCCCAGCACAAGGATGAAGAAAAATGACCGACAAACAGAGAGTAACACAAGCAAACATTGGCAAGCCTCAGACTCATGCACTCCCTCTTCCCTCTCCTCTTCCTTCTACTCCTAATGCAATTTCCTATAGGACTGCTGGTTTCTTGGCAAACCATAGTTTGCTGTCACATGCAAACACATCACTATGGTTTGCTGAAGCCATAGTTTGCCTGCAAGCCAGGATTGCAAACCAGGATCAAACAAAGACGTCTGAATGCAATCACCGTTGCACTATGCTACACAGAGGGCTAGGCAGAGTTGGGCACAATTAGGATTCAGGCAGCATGGGTTCAAATATTTGCTCTGTGCAGCTTCAAGCGAGTCACTGAATGCCTCCAGTTTGCTTCAGTGCTCTCATCTATGCAAGGAGGAAAAGACAGCATGGCTCAGGGGACAGAGTGATGGCCTTGGAAAATCTGGATTCAAAAGCCCATTCAGCTGTGGATTCTGTGTTTCTAGCCAAGTTTCTAGTCTTTGAAGCTGCAAAGTTAGATGTGAAAGTGTGTATAATTCTTTGCCCTTCCTCATGACTGACAGAAGCAAATTTATGCAAACAAAGCACACTTGGATATGTTTAATCTGCATTATTTACACAGTTCATAGAATTCGGGTTTACCTAGCATAGAATTTGAGTTACCAACATGCAGGTTAGATTTTTCATTTCTTTCAGCATACACAAGCCTGATAATAATAGACCCATCCCATAGGAGAAATGAGGGGACAAAAAAAAAAAAATGGTCCTGATCAGGGGTGTTGCTAGGCATTTAAAAGATTCATGGCCCTGGCCCATAGGATACAAATGTGCATGAAATTTGCATATGCTAATTTATATATGTATATGCAAATTTAGAAATAATTACTAGCTTTAAATTTCACAGAAGGCAAAGCAAGCCAATTAATTTATCATCCAAATCACCTCAAAATTAATTCTTCAAATTCACCTCTTCAATTAATTTGCACCCTGCCCCAGATCATCCCAAATCATTAGGTCCTCTTCAATTACAATTAATTTGCAATCTCTCACTCCCCACCCCCAAACATCTCTCTCTTCCCTTGCTGGAGGAAAATTGCCTCCATGTCGTGCAATTAAGCTTAGAAGAAAAGTTTCCAGTGACACCAATGGAATATATTCCCTCCCCCCCCCCAAGTTTAATTGCAACACGGCAGGAAAGGGTTTTGGGGGGGGTATCCAGCATGTAGGGAGGGTTAACCCTTCCCTCCCCAGCTGCACCACCACCCCTTGAAAATTACCCCCTGCATGGCAATTAAGCCAAGAAAGAATTCTTCCATTGGGATCAATGGACACTCAGAGCTCTGGAGAACAGTGCTGGGAGCCCACTAGCAACACCCCTTGTCCTGATCCACAGGTTCCATGAAGTAGAGGCTGCTAGTCACACATTACTTCCTGCCAAACACATGGGTGGGCAGTGGCAGCTTTGTGGCAAAAGGAGGTGTCTAACTTCAATCCACTCCCCCTCCCCAATACAGGTGACTTTGCTGTCAAGGCTGACATTACTGGCCACTGATAAGGCAAACACACATATGAACCTGGTCTAGCAAGACCACTGGCCCATCACCTGCACAGCTGCAGGTGCTCAATGGATTCCTCACAGCCCTTACAGAACATATGGAATTTTTGATCTTTCAGGAGAGAATGGATTGAAACTCAGTGATTCAGGTGAGACCTGATGAGAACAATGAGAACTCTTGAGAACAGGTGCTTTGATACACGGGAGCCCCTTTTCTCTTGTCACACTTCCATGATCTCGGTAGCTCCGCAGAAAACACAGCTCCGTTCACACAACAAAAACAACAAAAGATTTCCCAATTATAACAACTGAACAATTAAAAAAAGAAGAAACATTTAAACCAAACCTCAGTTTAAGACCATCTCCCCTGAGGACACATTTTTTAATTAAGAAACTTTACAGTGCCATTCATCAAGAGCATTAATTAAGTATGCTAATTCCCTCTGCGCTGTGCATTCTGAAAAGATGGGATCTGCCTTTAGATTTAACTAGTGCCCTGGTGTTCAGCTCACACCAGAAGGAGTGTGGCGGTGAGAGTCTTCGATTAGAGGTTTCTCATTCACCTCCCCCCTCTTCCCGCACTGGTCAGAATCCCACCCAGTTGAAGGAAGAGAGACACACCATATTTTGCCTGAGAGCTATTCTGGGTGATGTGGCTTAAAGCCAGCTAGCTTAGCACCTTGGCATTCCAGGACTGGCATCGGAGATGTGACTGGTCTTTTAAAATGAGTACAACTATTTAATGGATTTTTTTTTAAAAAAACAAAAGGCTCGGGCAGGGATGGGGAGCCTCTTTCAGCACAAGGGACGAGAGAAGTTCTTGCGGGGGGGGGGTGAGGCAAAGTGGGCAGGGCCAAAGTACCAGCATATTGTAGCTTAAAGCTCCTACTACTGCCAGTAACTAAGCCTTAGAAGAGACATTTCAACTTTTTAGAATGGGAGGAAAACTGTGCAATATAGCCGGGAAAGCACCAAACAATTGATGATTGGGAGAATGGGAAGGGGATGCGGCCATGTGAGGAATCCCAGAGGGCCAGATTGGGACCCCAGGCAGGAGGTTCCCCATCCCTGGACTAGGGTCACTGTGGGTACATGGGGGCACTGCCCAGTTGTCTTTCTTTCCTGGGAAAGTAGACACAGATCATAGTGATGGAAATTTATTTATTTATTTATTTATTATATTTATTAATCGCCCATCTGGCCGGTCACCGGAAATGGGCATGTTGCCTGCTTAAATCAACGAGGTAATGCAACCACTAGTTATAGTGGGAGGAAAGGGTTAATTGAACAATCCCCAGGGTGCATGTTTTGTAACCCCTCCTCCCTACTTCCGGCCTCTCTGTGGCCAGCTCTCACTCTCTCTCTCTGCCTCTCCAACCTGATGGACACACGGTCTGAGCTGGCTTCCAGCCAGTGATCTCCAATGAAGCAGACTCCTAACACCAAAGACTCTAATCTGCCTATATGCAGTCTGTATATATGAATAAACAAATTGTAAGTAAAACTAATAAATGTCTTTATTAGTTTTAAATCTTATTTAGACAATCCGTTTCCTTTTAAGAGCCTTTTAGCAGGGTTTAGCAACCCACTTGGTGATAACCAGTTTCAATAACCAGGCTGTGCATAAAGGGGAAAACTCTGCTTCGTCCTAACCAGTATAGGACCGACTCTTTTCCATATCCTCCAACAAACAGTGTGGTCCCCAACAGCCACCATTACCTGCGAGGGAGCTTGCTGCTACCTTCTTCTGGAAAGTAATAGAGACCACAGGAGGCTTAATCCCATGTGTTCCCTCATGAAGAGCAGGGCTATGCTTTCCATTAAAATAGAACAAGGCAGGTTGCTTCATTAAAAGGGCAACAAATTGCCAATCATTTAGTTTGCTATTACATTACCACCATGGGCAGCATGCACCCGTTGGATTTGCTGTCTCAGGGGCACCAAAATTATGTGAGCTGTCTCTTGAGGGAGAGGAGAGTGAATGAATGGCAACAGATAGTCCTGAATGGCAGTTAGACCAGCGAGTATGAGGGAGGGGGCTTTTTCAGTGGTGGCCTCACACCTCTGGAATCGGCTTCCATCAGGGGTTCATCAAAGAGGAAATACTTCCTTTACATATCTTCAGAAAGGCTCTGAAGACCCACATGTTTTCACTGGCCTTTCTATCATCTGTGGGCTGCAGGTTTTATTGGTTATCTGCTTTTACAGTGTTTTTATTGAATATTTATTTATGGATTTGCAATTTGTTTTGAATAGTTTTATTTTTTATCTTGTACACTACCTTGAGAGGGTTCTACCCTTAAAGGCAGTCTAAAAATCATTTTAAACAAATAGACAGAAAAATAAGGGATCTTATACCTCTATAAAGCAGCCCCATAAATGATTTTTGTGGCATGATGTCACCCTCTGAACAGGGACAACAGGAAGTCCCAGTTCACAGTTGTATCTTTACCAGTGAGTAAAGGGTATCTGCATATGAACAAGATGCATACTTTTGCATAGTAGATGCTAGCAAGGCTGCATGAAATCACACAGGAATGTGCTAGGGAACTTACACACAGTAATCAGGGCCAGTGTGTCAAGGGTAGGCATGATTGGGCACCTGCCAAGGGTCCACTCCCCAGCAGGGGCTCACTGACAAGATCCACCCGGACTTATTCCTCCTCTTCACCATTGCAACCTGCTTGTTTACCTGCATCTCACTCTGAACCAGACAACGGTGGTGGTGAGAAGGAGCAGCAATAGATGCCACTGCCTACGGTACTTGCTCACTGGCTCTCTGCCTATCAAGGTAACTAGTGGTGGCAAGAATGAAAAAGAAGCTGAGGAGCAACAGCGACTGGTGACAATGCTGGTCTAAAGGGCCCCTTCCAAGGGCCCCCCTCCCTTGGGACTCACTTAGAGAGGTGGCCCATTGAGGGTGTCCTGCCCAAGGGCCCTCAAAATCCTGCAGCTGGCCCTGACACAGTTGACAGGGCCAGCTCAGGGCCAAATCCTACCTGCATACTCTTTGCTTGCTATGGGGCTTAAGGGAAGGGATTTTGATTGAGGAAAGCTTTACCAATCCCCATCCAGTGCCCCTGGTCTGATCAAATTCAGTCCCCACAGCTGCTCTTAGATAATAATAATAATAATAATAATAATAATAATAATAATAATAATAATAATAATAATAATAATAATAATAATAGTACTCCGTCTAGATCGAGGCGGGGAACAGCAGAAAATATAAAATACACAAACTAATCAAACACAACACATACTATTAAAACATCTTTAAAACATCTTAAAACATCTTTAAAATGTTTAACACACACACACACACACACACACACACCCTGGAAGCTACAGAAGAAGTGCAAGAATAGGAAGCACAAGCCTCCTTCCCCTCCTGAGATTCCCTTGCAAGATACAATGTCAACAGTCACCCTCAGTACACGGCAGAGATTTAAAAGATACAACTCCTATTTAATTCAGGGCTGGAATTCACTATGAAAACCTTGCAGACAAATAACATCTCCAGGACTTTGGAAATACCACTACATTCACCCAAGGATCTTGTAGCACCTGAAAGACTCACACATTTAGTATGGTATGAGGTGTTGTGGACTTCAGTCCATGTCATCGGATGCATGAAGTTTTTTTTTTGTTGAGTTACAAGTATATACAGTCATGCCTTGGATTGAGGGCATAATTCGTTCCAGAAACATGCTTGTAATCCAAAACACTCTTATATCAAAACAAAATCCCCCCAAAAAAATTTGTACAGAGATTTTTAATTTAAGCCGTACTACAGTACTTGTATTGCAAGACGTCGCTTGTATATCAAGTCAAAAATAAATAAATATTTTAAAATTTGCTTGTCTTGCAAAACGCTCTCAAACCAAGTTACTTGCAATCCAAGGTATTACTGTATACACAGATATAGTTGGGGTGGGGAGTGAACACACACAGACACTTGGAACTCAACAAAAAAACTTCATGCATCCGATGAAGTGGACTGCAGTCCATGAAAATTTATGCCAGAATAAATCTGTTGATCTTTCCAGTGCCACAAGACTCTGTTGTTTCCCCTGCAACAGCTTAACAGGGCTACTCCTCTGTAAACGTGCTCACGTTCCGGAAGCAGTTTTAGTTGTACTAAATAAAAGGAAAACAGGGTTACTACACTACAGGAAGAAAAAAAAACTTCCTTCAGGATGAAGTCTAGCTTTAGGCATTTGGGGCATTATTGCAGGGGAGGAGATCAGAAAAAGAAAAGGATGTGGATCCCAAGCTAGCACCAGCTTGGCCATGGAGCTGTCTGGGTGCTTCTAAGGATGTTTGGAAGCCCATAAACCCAGAGCAATCTCTAGACTACCCATCTTCTCAGTACTTACGAGACCAGCAGGAAGGATTGATAAAGTGGGGGTGGACAACAGATGGCCCACAGGCCACATGCAGCCCCCGGCGACCCATTCCCCCCCCCACACACACACATGCTGCCAAATTCAGTGGCAGTGAAGATGTTTTTTTAACAAAAAAATATGGTGAATTTAGCACTATGGACTGCTAAAAGGGTCAAATTTAGCTTGCAAAAAATCTACATTTACCCTTTTAGCACTCCATAGCTGTCAATTTTGTTTTATTTCTATTTATTTTTCAGAGTACATCCTATTGGGGTGTGTGTCTGGGGTGTGAAAATGTCCCCCTGGACCTCCCACAGTTGCCCATCGCTAGCTTAAAGGATTGCAGACGTGAGCGAGCAGCACACTCTCATGGGGGAAGAGGCAGGTTTCCTAGGCACGTGCGGGGAGACCAACTGCTGGTTTCTTTCATTTTCATGCAATGCATCAGTAACTGGAGGGGGAAAAAGACCTTTTATTCTTCTGAGACACCACATGCCTTTAACCTGGAGCATTTTTGCCTGGTGCTGTTTACTGCTTATAGCTGGGAGGAATCCAAGGGTCAAATTACACATTACTTTGAGGGTGTAGCTACCAGCTATGTATTTCTTTCTTATTTTAAAGTAAGTGCATGTGGCCTGGTATGGATTGGGATCCTAGCACGGGGGGGGGGGGGGGAGATAGGTGGGGCTTGAACCCTTTGTTCCCCACTGCAGTCCCAATCCATACCGCCCCACTCCACACCTGTAATTTTCATTGCCCAAAAGTGATCCGTTCATCTAGATCAGGCCCCTTGCACTTATTTAAAGAGTAAGTAAGAAAGACCTACCGTAGCTGCTAGAAGAAACTTCAAAGTGACATGTGGTTGGGTCTGAATCACCTCTACAAAAGGCAACCAAAGTCAACACCTGGGGCCAAGTCAGCAGAATCTCACAGGCCTTCCTATTAACAGTCTGCACTGATCGTTTTTTTCATTCATTCTTCTATTTTAAAAAATACATTTGCTCCCTATCTCATTCTGTATACTTTGTGCGTGCACAAGCTCTTTGCAATCTGTAGGCACACATGGATGTGAGGGGATCATGACTTTGCAGGGGACGCCACAATGCCTCTGGCTTCTCATGCATTCTCATTAGAGGTTGCCTATTGTGAAAAAAGGCAAACAAAGGAACCAAACCAAACCATGGATATTTATACAGCAGCTCTAGCCAGTTCAGCGGAGGACATGGGGATGGTGCAGAATCCTAATTGGTTGCCGAGATCTACAAGGCATTAAAAAAAAAGCATGTTGCCTTTTCTCGGCTTTCTGCATAGCACCATTTTATCACTTTTTGGCAGCCTTTTGTAGCCAGCCTTTTTGGTAAATGTGCCACAAGTCAAGTCCATAGTATGATAGTGTGGCACTAATACACAGTCTATACCAGGGGTCTATACCTTCTAGATGTGTTGGCCTACAACTCCCATTCTCCCTCACCATTGGCTGTTCTTGCTAGGGCTGATGTGAGTTGTAGGCCAAAAAACCTGGAGGGCCACAAGTTGTCCACCCCTGGACCATATGAATGAACTGGGGCTTATTGACAAAAGGTTGAACATAGGAAAAACAAATATCTTGAAGACAATTGAGTTTGCCAACATAAGCTAGGGATGGGCAAATCTGTCACTTTCACTTTCTCCCACATTCAAAAATCGGCCATGGGCAGATTTGGCAATTTGAGAAACTGTCCTGGGCACCACCACAAAATGACTCCCATGGGAGGCATGGCAAAGGACAAGTAACCTGCCCAAAAGACTGAGTACAAAGCAGAGGTGGGGTCTGAGAGCCAACAATCCAAACAACTTCTTTGAACCCACAGTTTTCAGTACCTATTTCACAGCAATTCCAGCTACCGATAAGAAAATGTATTATTATTTTTTTAAAGTGGAAGGGGTAGGGCACCTTGGTGGGCCCTAAGAAAGGTGTCTGGGGTGCATTGGTGCCCATGGGCACCATGTTGCCTACCCTAGTCTATACCATGTAGTGAGAACAGCAGAAAAAACTGGGCACTGTTCATTTGGTACACACAACTATTTAGAACAGGGGTGCACAACCATTTTGGCTTTGAGGGTCATATCGGGCAGTGCCAGGGTGACACATGTGCACGTGCATGCACATACACATGTTTATACACACTCTCACACATACACACAAGCCTGGTGTTTGAAGATAAGAGCAGGGTTTCTATTGTCTTTATCTCCGATCTCTCAAGGAAGAGATTCCCTTGCTAGCATTAGAAAGGAAAACCTGAGGCAGTGCTGCTGCTATTTTTTCAGTGGCCAGATGCAGAAGATCCAGGGCAAAAATGTCAGACCAGTACTGTCTAGATAGCTAGACATTTAGCTTGATTGGCATTTCACTTTCAGCATCATTCTCTCCTGCATCCTTGAGATGATGCAGCAACTAAGAGCAAATCAGGGGTGGGCAATTTGTGGCCTTCTAGATGTGTTGGCCTACAACTCCCATTCTCCCTCACCATTGGCTGTTCTTGCTAGGGCTGATGTGAGTTGTAGGCCAAAAAACCTGGAGGGCCACAAGTTGTCCACCCCTGGACCATATGAATGAACTGGGGCTTATTGACAAAAGGTTGAACATAGGAAAAACAAATATCTTGAAGACAATTGAGTTTGCCAACATAAGCTAGGGATGGGCAAATCTGTCACTTTCACTTTCTCCCACATTCCAAGTTTTAAAATCTCAAGTTCTTTCCCTCCTGAGTTTGGAGAACTTTGTGAATGTTGGCAAATTCTTATGAAAAAGGAAATGAAACTAAATTCTCACTCATCTGCAACAGCCAAATGTAATAGGTACAGCTATTCCCAGCATGGAGAGGACCATGATGTACCTGCCTGCCATATAACTGTTAAAGATGAAACACCTGTCAGGAAAAAGAAGAGGTGACAACTCTATTTAACCACTAACATGGCTGACGACACAGGGATTCAAATCCAGAGTTTTAAGAGCAAAGCACTCAAAGCCAGGGCCGGCGCTACCGCTAGGCAAACTAGGTGGTTGCCTAGGGCGCGTGGCTGAAGATGGCGCAGAAACGCTGTGCTCCTCTTTGCTGCCACCGCCGCCACCAGGGCCCCCCCTCGCTGCCGCCGGGCCGCCCCCCCCACCGCCCCCCCCACCCGCCCACCGCCCCCTACCTTCTCCGCGCCGCTTCTGGAGCCCCGCCCGCGCTGTTTTGGCGGGAGGAACCAGGGCAACAGGGCTTAAACAGCCCTGTTGCCCTGGTTTCCCTGGCCAAAAACAGAGCGCGGGGGTCCCGTCGCGTCACTTCCTCCTCGGAGGAGGAGGCGGCCAGGGCGGGGGGAAGGTAGGTGGCGGGGGTCCAGCGGCGGCGGGGGGGTTGCAGAGCAGAGCTGCTTTGCTTCGGAGCCCCCCCCATGGCACGAGAGGGGGGGCGCTAAAGATAATATCGCCTAGGGCGCCAAACTGCCCTGCACCGGTCCTGCTCAAAGCCCTGGCCTGGGATGAATGGATCTGTCCGTTTCAGTTTCTCCCATATTCAATTTTTGTTCCCATCTCAAGTTCTTTTCATCCTGAATATGGATAACTTTGCAAATGTTCGTAAATTCTTATCAAAACTGAACTGAAACAAAATTCTTACCCATCCCTCCCACTCTTCCCTGCACTCTCAGTATGCCCTGACAGCCGACCCCTCTCTGTCCATTAGTGGGGAGGGAAGAAAAATGGATCTTTCAGATAGATAGGAATGATTGGCCGTGTGCTTCATCCCTACGGCCTACTGCAGTTCCTCAGTTTGCAGATGGGGAACTGAGATGCAGAGAGAGATTCTCAGAAACTGGTTCTGAAGCTGCCCTGTTTTTGGGGTAGGGTGGCAACTTATGCAATATATATATATATATATATATATGAGAGTGATTTGCTTAAAATTTGCATATTCTAATGTATATGTATAGATGCAAATTTAGAAATAATTGTTATGATTTAAACAGAAATACAGTACATCTCACCATAGTGCGGAAGACTGTGACCAGGTGATCTGCATGTGCCTGCCTGTTCAGTCCGATACCTGGGTGCCAACTGTTGGTGGACAACTGTTCTTATGGTCTTTATCTTTAAACTGGAACTGGACAGGGTAGCCTTTCAAATAGAGGACAGTCCTCTGGCAGCCCTTATAATAGAGCACTGTCCTTTGTAAAGAAAAGAAAAGAAAAGAAAAGAAAGGACGCCTGGCTACCCTAATTTGGGGGGTGGCTAGTCTGCAGATGCCTCTAGAAATGGTGTGGGTGCTTAGAAGCCCTGCAGTGCTCCCCATACGGGGCCACAGAGTCTCCAAGGTTGAGAGGGTGCACCCTCTTACCATTTCTACACTAATTTCAGGCCACAAGTGCTTGGAGAGTAAAGAAGCCAATGCTGCACTTTGGGCAGGGAAGTAATACATTTTAAGATGTATTTAATGTTGAGAGCCAGTGAAGTATAGGGGTTTAGGACTAGGGAGATCCAGGTTCAAATCCCCATTCAGCCATGAAGTGTACTGGGCGACCTTGATCCACTCACTGAATTTCAGTCTAGTAGCCTACCCCACAGAGTTGTTTTGTGAAATAAAATGAGGGGCAGGGGAGAAGAGAGAACTGCCTTGAGAGCACCTTGGAGGAAAGGTTGGGTATAAATGTAATACATAAATAAATAACAAGTTAAAACTGTTTGACTCTCTGTTGCTGAATTTTTTATGCTGAACTTTAAAGTTGGAATTTGTTGACTGTTTCTATCATTCTGTGATTATCATTGTATCTTAACGTTTCACTGTTTGCAAGCTGCACAGAGAACACTGTTATTGGGTGGTAACTGCTATTGGGTGGTTTATATGCAATGGATATATAAATAAATAAAAATAATAAATCAACCCCCACCCCCACCCCACAGCCACCAAAAGAGCTCTTGTGGGCTGCCCCCAGCTTCAGAGCTTCCTTCTCCTAGAAACATGCCAAATTCCAACAAGTCTTGGCATCCTTTAGAAGCATCATGGTCTTTCTTTAGTGGCCAGAGTTAAATGTGAAAGTTATACAATTTGTTGTATTTGTTGTGTTGAACATTAAAAAAAAGAGAAAAGAATCAAGTTAGCCTCCTTGTTTTTAATGTAATATTACCTACTCTGAGCCATTAGGATAAGATAAGACAGGATAGAAATATAGAACAATTTAAAAATGTTTTTAAATGCTCTGTTTTACTGTTGGTTTTGCTGTAATGTTGTTTAATGATTAATTATTTTATGTTGTTTTTATTGTATTAAATAAGCATTTTGATGAAAACTGCTTAGAGATTTTTTTATCATGGTATATAAGTATTATACATAAAATAAAATATGACCCCTATTTTTTGCCATCCAAACAAGTTCACTGTACGCCAACATGCTGGCTGGAGATTATGGGAGTTGTAGTCCAATGCACCTGGAGGGACTCCAGTTGGGGATGGCTGGTACACACAAATCAAGTTATTAGTCCTCATTTTTGCAGCCTGTGCTAACTGTAAATGCTTCACCTTCTCAGACATGACCATGTTTATTACTTGTATCTTTCACAGTAGATATGCATAACAGATGCAACTAAAATTAGGTATACCGGTACTTTTATCACCTTTATTGATTCGGTCGGTCCAATAAGGTCGCAGTGGAGAAAAAGGTGGCTCTCCTTTACTTTCTGTGTTTTATCAGTCCAGTTAATACAACCCCAGGCAAGTAGCAAATGCAATGAATACACAGAGCACAAGACGAAAGTTCACAGGTGTGACTGCAGCGCTGGCATGATTTACAGAAATGTAATTATTCATGAGGAAGGGCAAGGAGGAAATTATCAGACTGGTTTCCAGAGCTCAGGTTTGAATCTTTACCCTTTAGAGTTGCACGCACTATTGGACATCCAAAAGAGGCATTAAATACAGTGGCATTTCAGTGAAACATGCCTTGACATGGCCCTGGATGCTGGCTGTGAATCCTCGCCAAGCAGAAGCTGCAACAATACTGATAACGGGTAGCAAGCATCTCACAGCCTGCTGACAATGTGGAAAGAGCACAGAAACACAACGCAAATGATATCGAAGGTGGCCTAAGAGACATGAGCAGAATGGGATCATTCAGTGTGTTTGAACAATGATGACTAGACCCATTTAAATAATAATCCATGAAATGGGCCCTTGGAAGACAAACCTTTGTGTGCTAATAAGAGAAGCCATGGCTAGCAAGCTAGATTTGGTATAGATGCTAAATACTGTTGCCCACCCCTACTCAAGGCCATGGAAAGGAAGAGAGAATTGGCATGTGAGAGAAGGATGCCAGAGCACATGAACCCAGGGCACATTACCAATCCTCCAAACTATGGTTTAGACCTAGAAAAAAATTGTCTATAGCAGCCTTCCACCTAACCCTTCCAGAAACTTGGACTACAATGCCTATCACCCCCAGCTATCACTGCCACTAGCCACACTGGCTGGGGACTATGGGAGTTGCAGTGCAACACATCTGGAGAGGCCAGGTGGTGGGGCAAGCCTTCCCCAACTTGGTGCCCTCCAGATGTTTTGGACTTCAACTCCCATCAGTCCCAGCTAGCATGGCCATTGGTAAGGAATCCTGGGAACTGTAGTCCAAAACATTTAGAAGGCACCAGGTTGGGGAAGGCTGAGGTTGGGGAAAGTTGGTCTGTAGTCTTAGCACCAAAACACAGGAATGTCTGAATATTTGTTTTCTCACTGTGCACTGCAATTCTTTTCAATTCTGTTTTTCAATTCTTTTTTGCTTCCCATTCTTCTTAATACACCTTGAATTACTATTGGTTGGGCATTTACAAAGGTATAAGCACATCACAAGACTTAGGGGAAAGATACTGGCAATAAAAAAATACGTAACAAGCCAGCCTGCAGTAAAAACAAACGGTTATTAATGGGGCTTGCTTCCCAAGAGGAATCTAATCTTAGTTTTGAGATGCGTTCGGGTCATGCGATACCAGCTACTTTTTCCATTCTATTAATACCCTGCTTGATAGCAGATGATAATATAGGGGATGTTTATCTCCAAGGATGTTTCTATCCGCCTGTAAGGTTCGCATGACACGTCGACAACCCACCCTGCGAATAAGCTACACAGTATGGGTTGTTTGCAGAACCCATGGTGCGCCTGACAGATGATCAGGCTTATCGTGAGTTATTCTCCCCCCACCTTTCTCTAGCTGGTATTCCAGGGTCTTGCATGGCAGAACCAGTCTCGTCTCCCACTCCCCACTCTGATCACTACCCCTTTTTGTTTGTGTTTTGTTTTTCCCCCCATAGCCCTGTGCCTCTGCCAGTTACAGCCGCTCCACCGATGCCCAAGTAGCACTTTGGAACAACCATCACTGGCTTGATACCCGGGGGGGGTGGGGGCTGCGACGACACGGCCCTTTACACTTTAGGACCACGCGCATAACCCATCTCAGGCTAAGCACCAACACTTAAAAACCTGAGGGGAGGGTCAAATGAAACCTTTCCCCTACTAATGAGGGAAAAGATTAATACTGGTTATGAAGGATCTGTTTTTAAATTTATGATACTGAGGGTACAAAGGTGTGTGTGTAGATTTGAAAGCTGACACGTAGGATTTGGGTAGCAAACAAAATAAAAATAAGTTTATTTTAATTCTCAAAATCTTAGTTCCAGAAAATAAACCTGCCTACACCAAACACTTTATAATTAACCCAAGTCCCTATAATTCTAAATACTCTCACTCCTCATACAATCACTGATTCCTCTTAAAACTCCTGACAAGACATGAATAATCCAACTAACCTAACTCCCAAACTCTCTAACACTCCCAACACACTGCAACCAACACTCTACTTCTTAACTCGACTAACTCTAACATCACTCAAACACTCCTTATATACTCCTCCCCCCACCCTTTCCAAGACATCACAAACCACACCCACTCAGTTCAACATTCTAGACCAGTGATGGCGAACCTGTGGCACGTGTGGACCACTCTGCTGACACGCGAGCCATAGGTCACCAGGAGAGTCACCATGCTGCGGGCCCGGGCTCAGGCCGTGACGCGGTGGGCGGGTGGGTCGGGCCGACGGGCCTACCTGCTATCTCCTTGCCACCCGCGCTGGACCCGCCGCCGCCGCCGCGTCATGTCCGGCGCACTGGATCCCCGCGCTCTGTTTTTGGCGGCGGGGGGGGAACCAGGGCAACAGGGCTTAAACAGCCTGGAGCCGATGGCGCTGGGCGAGCCCGAGCTAATCCGCCACGTGAGCTGGAGCTTCGTCGCGATTGTGCCCACCAGTGAGCGAGCCCGCCCAGCCATCCCCGTCCCGGCGGGCTTCATTCGGGCCTTTCGCCCAGCGAGGCGGCGGCCGGTCGTCAGCCCTGGGAGACACCAGCCTCTCTTTGAGCTGCCAGCCGTGACTACAGTGGCAGCGTTTGGTGCCTGAACGGGGTGGGGGCTTGGGCTGGTTTCTCGCAGTTTGCCCTGCTGAAGGCTGCGTTTGGGACCGGGGGCTCTCCTGCCCGCTCACCCACCCCTGCTCTCCTCTCCCTCCACAGGCTGTTTGTATCATTGAAAGCCCTGTTTATTTATTTTATTTATTATATTTATACCCTGCCTTTTTTCCTGCAAGGAACCCAAGGCGGCTTACATAATCCTCCTCCTCCTCTCCATTTTACCCTCACAACAACCCTGTGAGGTAGGTTAGGTTAGTTAGGTTAGGCTGAGAGTCAGTGACTGACCCGAAGTTACTGTGTTATTGTGTTTTTCTTTTAAGACAAAAGATGTTAATTAGTTCAGACAACTGTATGAGTTGTTTTTACTAAACTAAAACCCCAGTATTCAGGTTTAATTGCAGTGTTGGCACTTTGAAATAAATAAGTTGGTTTTGTGTTGCAGTTTGGGCACTCGGGCTCAAAAAGGTTCGCCATCACTGTTCTAGACACATTAAACATACTAAAGCAGACATACACCAGGGAACTGAATTGTGGGGTTATGCCACCCCACCCCACCCGCAAAGGTCCACAGTTTAGTTTGTAATTATTATTTTTTCAGTCCTTTGTAGGTCCGCACTGAAATGTGAACCCTGGACTTTAACTGGTGTCTGCAGTTAAAATGCAGTAGGCAACATCCATGGACATTGACCATGGACATCGGTGCAGCGGCTATCACTGGCAGCAGCACAGGGCTCCGGAAAAAAACAGCACCCCAAATGAAAATGAGTTGTGATTAGAGCAGGGAAAGGGAGACAAGACAGGTTCTGCTGAGCAGGACCTTGGGATACCAGCTGGGAGGACCAGGGGCAAGGAGGGGGGAGAACAACCCATGGTAAGCCTGATGGTCTGTCGGGTGCACCGTGGGTTGTTCCGTGAACAATCCACACTGCGTACCTTATTCACACGGTGGTTTGTCGTGTTGTGCGAACCCGCCCAGAGAGGGAGAGAGAACTTGGAAACCTGAGCATTTCCCAAATATTAGAGTTTCACTAATATTTCTCAGACAAAACCAGAAATCCAGTCAAGAGTTCCAACCTCCAGAAAGCTCATATGTATGGATAGTTTTATATTATCTGTTATCAGAATGGTCAAGATGCGTCAAATGTAAGGACTTCTATAGAAAGACATTAAATGAAAGGCTTAAGAGAAATGGTTAAAAAATAGAGTGAAACAAATTTGGGGTGTGTATTGATTTTTTTAAAAAAGATCTCCTTATTCCAGTGCCTGCTTGAAACATATTTGTGTGCTTCTTCCTGAGACTCTGAAAAGACTGCTTGCAAGATGTCAAGTTGCTCCTCACAGTATTTTAAATAATGGGTGATATTGGCTTAAAATAGTTGAATGGTGGGGAGAAAGATGTAAACTATTGCATTAAGCAATTTAATTTAATAATGGGCATTATTCTTTAAAATTCATCAGTAAAGATGTGTGTTTTTTCCACAGTACTCCATATAGTTGAAGTTTCAAAGAATTGTAAATGTTCAAAATTCAAACAGCCAGATTCCAACATTTTTACAAAATTCATAAAAAATTTCATCGGTTTTCATTAAAAGTGGTACACTAGTGAAGCATCCATTGTTACGGCCTGGGTGCACGGCATTCATCATTACCTGCATGCAGACTCACAAGACAATTCTGGATCAAACCGGTAAGATGGCTACATTCTTCTTGTTGGGTTTTAGATGGGTAACCATCACTGGAACATACTTGGGAGAGCCATGGACTAGTACTCTTATTATTCTGGTTCTGAGCTATGATTCTACTTTACAGAGGGCAGTCCCCTATTTGAAGGTGCTTGAAGGGCTGTCCAGTCCAAGTCCAATTTAAAGATAAAGAACCATAAGAAGGGCGAGCAGCAGGGGCTTAGAAGTTGCCCATCAACAGTTAGAACCTGGAAAGCAGAGTGAGGAGGCATCCATGTCTTCCCCATTATAGTGAGATGTATTATATTTCTATAAATTATAGTAACTATTTCTCAATGTGCATATATATGTATACATTGACACATGCACATTTTATGCAAATTGGTGTCCCCTTTTGGGGGGGGATGCATTTCCTCTTTTTTTAGTGGTGCACAAGTGGTCATACTGTTTTCTGAACATGTGAAGATTGTGGTTATTCTGTGCTGGGGCGGTGTGTGTGTGTGTGTGTGTGTGTGTGAACACCCTCTATACATTTAAAATAAAGAAGAATGGTTTCCAAGACAAGAGTTATGAATTCAAGACAAGATTGAGCTCTAGCACCTTTAATCAAACATCTGTGGCCAAATTAAATTGGCAGTCCCAATAGAGTGACTATAGACTGATGATTAGAGTAGGGTCAAAGCCCCTTATCAACGGTGGTGGTGGTGGTGGTGGGGGATAAGCTGTTAAACAACTTGCTTAAAAGTTAAAAGACCAAAGGGTTTGGAGGAGCAAAAAACCAGGCTATGTAGGCAGCAAAACAAAAGATGCCAGCTCTGGGCCTCAGAAAGATACTCTTCTTGTTAACAATGAGTTCATCTAGCAGTCAGGTGAATCTGCAAGGCAGGTTTATCTTGCCAAATATGTAGTTAAACAGGTTTGTTATCAGGTAAATTGTGCAGGGAGTATTACTGTGAAACTTTGTTCCTATGGACAGATTTTAATGACCATTTTTGTGAAGGTGGTGAGTTATTTTTATTTTTGTGAAGGTGGTGAGTTATCCGGTCCAGTCTATCTCAAGGAGCGTTTCCAGCAACACCAAGTGGGCCGCTCAACAAGATCTGCCACAGACGGCCTTCTCCTTGTCCCTTCAGCCAGAGCAGCTAGACTGGTGGGGACGAGGAAGAGGGCCTTTTCTGTGGCAGCCCCCGTAGTGTAGAACTCTCTCCCGAGTGACCTCCGCCATACCCCCTCTCTGCTGAGCTTCCGCCGTTCATTAAAAACCTGGCTGTTCAGGTGGGAATATGGGGTGGGTTAAGATTTTTTTAAAAAAATTTATAATGTTTTAATTGTATTTTATCTTGTTTTTAGCCTATGTACATCGCCCAGGGTGGCCGGTTGCTGGCCAGATGGGCGATTAATAAATGTAAATAATAATAATAATAATAATAATAATAATAATAATAATAATAATAATTCTCTAGAATTGCTCTTTTGAGCATAGTGAAATGGTTAGCTAAGCATTTCACAAGCCAAGACAGTCAACAAGCCCATGTTGTGTGGATCAACGGAGTTTTCATCATCTTATTCAAGGATCTATGACCTTCTGGGGGTTGGTGAGTACATTTGGAATTTTGAGAGTGTTGTGGGTGCTCTCACAAAATGGATGCCATGGGGGAGGCTTGCCCATACCAGGGATGGGGACTCGGACTCGACTCGTGAGTCGGACTGAGTCCCCCCTCTGACTCGACTCAGACTCGAGTCCCAATATTTTTAATGGGACTCGAGACCAAGGACTCTTCAACATCCCTGGGCTGTGCCAGAGGAGCGTGATTGCCGGCGAAGAGCGCATAGAAGCGAGGTGTGCCGCTGCTCGGCCACTATGGACGGCTACCAGGAGTGCAGCCCCAACAGTGTGTCAAGATTTATTTTGATGGATGTGTTGCGTACTTGGGAGAGGCAGAAGAAGGACCTGAGATTACTCTGTGTGGCTGCTCTGAGTGTGTTTCTGGTTCCAGCAAGTTCATCACCAGTGGAGCGGGTGTTCAGTGAGGGTGGAATTGTGATGAGATCTCACCGTTCCAGAATGGGGGCCAAACATTTAGAAAAAATCATGTTCCTCAAATGCAACATGGATAAGTTTTAGGAAGTACAGCAAGTTTATTTTTTAAAATCATTTTTCTAAAATGCAACCTTTCAGACATTTTGGGTTTGGCTGCCTCTGCCTGCCTGTCTGGGGTTCCCAGCCTGAGCCTCCTCTGCCTGCCTGGTCTCTTCTTGACCAGTTCAACAGTTGAATTGTCCAAGACAAAGACCTCTGCCTGCCTGCTTTGGGGTTCCCTGCCTCCTCTGCCTGCCTGGTTATTTTGGGTTTTTCTGCCTGGTCTGTTCTTGCCAAAATCTTGCAAAGTTTTGAAATAAAAAGGCACACTTGTGCCTAGAATTTATTTAAACCACACATCTGAAGTAGCCTTGTTTTGTTGGGGAAAACCCCCATTGATTTTAATAGGGACTCGTGGAGTCAGCTTTGGGAGTGACTCGTGACTCACCATTTTGGACCAAGGACTCGGACTCGGACTCGAGACTCGGGTCCAAAGACTCGTGACTCGACTCGTGACTCGAGACCAAGGACTCTTCAACATCCCTGGCCCATACATAAAATGGCTGCCATGGTGGTCACGGCTGGTCACAAAACACTCATTTCCCAGGAGAAAACTGGTGAGGCTAAAAGAAAAGTAACTTGCCCAAGAATCTAAGTGTGGAGAAACGAGCCTTTGGGGGTACACACACACACCTCATGTGTGAACCGGCTGGGGTGGGGTGTGCATAGTTAGCGTGTGGAGAAAGGGGCCTTTGGGGGTTCCTGCATGCATGCACGCGCGCGCACACACACACACACACACACACACACACGCCTCCTCATGTGTAAACCAAGTGGGGCCAGTTGAGGGGGCTGGGAGGAAACTAGAGAAGTTGGCCTAGGGCTTTCATATGTAAGTAGTTCAAGTCATGAGTTCCCTTCCCCCTGCCTGGCCAGGTGAGGTGCATGGTGATTGGCTAAGAGGCAGCAGAGGAGGGGAGGGGGGGGGAAAGGTATATTTCCCAAAGCGTGGTTTTTGGTTTGTCTTTGTTCTACCTGGCTGTGGTAATGGCAGTAAGCCAAGGACCCCAGGCAGCTCCTGGTGAAATTAGCTGGATTGAGGGCTCTAGTAAAGGCAAGCCTTGTGGGAGTTTTACCCATCTCGGACCTTCGGGTAGGTGTGGTAATCTCCCTCGGGCAGCGAGGCTGTGCTGGATTTAACCCTTGAAGAGAACACCCTCAGGTAACAGGTGTGTGCCTGAGAGATATTAAGGAATCAGGTCTTATTGTTTTGCAGCTCTACTGTGTACTAACGTGTCTCTCTCTTTATTTTGTGTGCTTCTCTCATTTCCCTAATCTTGTTGTAAAATGCTACCAGAATAAACCTTGTCGTGGTTTTACCCCACATGGGTTTTGTAGTACTCTGTGAGTTCAGTATCTAAATCCAGGTTACAGAATTGAAGGCGAGTCCCTGAACAGAGATCCAAGTAGGGTTGCAGACAGCTGAGGCTGGCAATCTGGTACCTTGAGATCTCTGGGGGTCTTGGTTCCTTTGGAGTAGGAAAGGGTGGGGGTGTGGCGGGCCAGCCCGCCCCCCCTTCCTCCACACTAAGTATGAGGCGGAGATGGGGACTGAGCTCCAAAACACAAAACCACTCTTTTGAATGCAAATAAAGATGGCACTGGAGGGCAGTACTTCGCTTTGCAGCATGCCAGCCTCCCAGTTAAAAATGAAATAACATAAAAATCAGGAGAAGCAGGGAGCCTGGCAGGTGCCAAGAGAGGTGTCTGTGGGCACCATGTTGGAGACCCCAGACTTATAATCATCCTAGAACTGGAGGAAGGTGGTGACCTTCTGCCATCTAATGACAGGGACTTGTCTAAGGAGAAAAACAACATCCAAACAGCTTTCCCCAACTTGGTGCCCTCCAGATGTGCTGGATTACAACTTCCATCATCCCCAGCCAGTATATGTATTAGGCAATACCCAACTTGGCTTCTATTGATTCTATACCTAGGCTAGTTTACATCTAATATTTATCTCCAGCTTGCTAATATAAGAGCCATACTCCCCCCCCCCCCTTTTACTCCTGCTCTCTGCCTTTGCTCTCAGCTTCTTGAGTCACCTTCACAAGGCTAACATATTGCAGGCTGGGCTTCTACCATGCCCTGCCTATATCAACAACATTTTTCTCTCCCTCCCTCTCCCACACCTTTTTTATTTCTTGTGTGTGTATATGTCTAACTTCAAGTTGGAGGAAGGCTCCTGTGAAACTGGAAACTTTGCTCACTGCTTCCTGGTTTTAATTAATTCTTATAAAAGGTATTATATTTCTGTTTCTATTTGGATTTGTATGAAACTGCTGCCACATGCCACATGCATTGAGCAACACCACCCAATAAATGTACTATAATTGTATACTACGAACCAGAAAGGCCTTGGTTCAAATCTCGCCTCTGCCATGAACTCACTAGGTGGCTTGAGGCAAGCCGCTCTCCCTCAGCCTCAGTCCCCCTCATCTGCAATCTGGGGAATAATAATACTGGCTTACCTTGCAGGGTTGTTGTGAGGATTACAGCTACATAGTACATGTGAAGTGCTTTGAACATGTGAAAGTATTCCACAGGTATTACTCCAGCTCCCACCAATCCCTTCAGCCTTACCCAACCTTGGGCCCTCAGATGATGTTT
The DNA here is from genome assembly GCA_021292165.1 of Shinisaurus crocodilurus. NCBI lineage: Eukaryota > Metazoa > Chordata > Lepidosauria > Squamata > Shinisauridae > Shinisaurus > Shinisaurus crocodilurus. Next base: position 55,793,264 of record CM037878.1, read on the forward strand.
GACTAAAATTCTCATCATCTATGACCATCAGTCATGCTGGCTGGGGATGATGGGACTGGGAGTTATATTCCAACACTGCCTGGGGATCCAAGGTTGGAAAAGCTGACATCACTGACCTTCCAATACATTTGAACCAAGAAACAATTACCCAGTGTAAATATTTCTCATGAACAATAATGTCAATGCTGAAAGGAAGAAGGGCTTTTCTACACGAGGTATTTGTTGTGTGCTCGTCATTCCCTACCCACTGTTGTTTCTGGGTCCTTTAGACAACATTGTGACCCTCTAGTGACCCTCTAGTTTCGCTTCTGTGTCTAACCACCACTTTTGGTGAGTTATTTTAGAGAAGGGAAAATGCAGCATTTAATTGTGAAAGTGAAAGTGAAAGAAAGTGCAATTTCCGTTTGTGTATGTGCACTATTGCACTATACCACAGTGCCACCTAGAGGTTATGTAACAGAAAAGCAGGAAAGGAAATGCTCTTCTGCTCTTCTGCCATGAAACTGAAAGTAGATACAGTGGATTAACAGCCGTGTGTAGAAAAGCTCCATAAGCCAGTTTTCACAGACAAATGTTTAATATTGTCATTTAAAACCAGGGTGGCCGGGTGACCGGCCAGATGGGTGATTAACAAATATACGGTAATAAATAAATAAAATAAATAAAATAAATAAAATTAAAACCACTCAACAACACAGGAATTTAAAAGGAGACACTGGAACAGGGCCCCACCTATCCCATTGCAATGGCTGGCCTAATGGATTGGACTTACAAAGAAGAAGGGGTATGGAAACTTATTTTAAATACTACAGTAGACAGGTGTTTTTTTTAAAGAAACATTTAATACAGCTCCAGTATCACTTGGAGCTGCTTTATGCCCTTCTTTTCAAGGAAATGGACACCACTTCAGCATAATTAAAACCCATATAAGAAATATGTTTGTTTGTTTATAAGTGTACTTCATTCTGCAACTCTTAGCCAAGCAATTTCTGCTAAGCCCTAATAAAATCACGTTAACTCTGCACATAGGCAGCCATGTAGGGACAACGGGGTTGTATACAAGGTTTCCATACACCCCCATTACGCACACACAGGCATTCCATGCAAGTTCCATGCACTGAACCCAAGGAAGAGGCAAACACACAACCATCACTACTGTAACACTTGCATCAGCAAATGCAGCTTTTCAAAGCCCCCATCGGGTAGAGGGGGGGGGACCACTGTGTTCTGCACATGCATGAACAGAGAAATGGAGCAAACATGAAGCAGGCAGGCTATTTGTATTCCAGTCCCACGTACCACCAGCTTCCTGCTCAATATTTCAGAAGGGAAAAACAACCCTTAGAAGAACACTTTGAAACATGCTTTGGAAAAATAAACTGAGCTTTATGATGCAATTTCTGGAGCTCACACAGAGATCTAACACAGCAAAATGGGGACAGGGGTGTAGGAATGTCTGTAAAAATAAATAGGATGATTTTGCACTTAATGGCACTTTCTCCACAAAGCAGTATGCTGGAAGGCAGCACTGACATTATGCCCCCCTCCTGGTACCCCAGATCTACTTCGTCCCATTCCACCTCGTGCCAGCCTAATCAAGGTTCTGACTGCTCTCTCTTTGGGCGTGTTCATGCATCACGACTACCCACCCTGGCAATAAGCCACGGTGGATTGGTTGTCATGCAAATAACCCACAGTGAGCCCCAACACATGATTGGGCACACTGTCGGTTGTTTGCCCCCTCCTCCCCCCTCAGTCCTCCCACGGGTATCCCATTCCACCCCTCTTGGCCACGAACTGTTTTGGGCTCGCCGTGGCTTTTTTTCCCTTTCCTCCCCCCTTTTTTTTGGAGATCGTGAAAGTATGAGCAGACCCTTCAAAGTGCCCCAGCAGTACCTTAGAGGGCTGCCCGTAGTTGCCAAACTTAAAAAAAAAGATTTGTGCAAACAAATGTGTGCAAAATAATTGTTTTTTAATAAAAAAAATTTAGCCGCAGTTGCACTACTGCAGGGATTTGAAACCTTGGCTGGGGCAATGTCTGGTAGGCGGGGAGGTGCCTGATGCCAAGGGGCAGCAGGTACCAGCCCTGGACATTGCCCAGAAGAGGCTCCAAATGCATTTCCCCCTCGCTTTGGTTTTTCTTGACAACTGTCAGAAGGCAAGCTGTCAAGAAAAACCAAAGGCGTGAGGGATTTTTAGTTGCGAAAAGGATTGGGGGTGTGTGTTTAAACCCCCTTCACAACAAGATCCTCAAAATCCCCCCCTTTAGTTCCCACCAGGGTGCACATTTTGCACTTGTCCCGAGCCTCTAGGTGCTTGAGAAAGTGCAAATGTGCACTCCCCCCCTTTTTTTCAAGGAAAAGGGAGTTTTGACAGCTTTGACAGCTAGCTGTCAAAACTCTGGGTCCCTTAAAAAAGGGGTTTTGAGTGGGAACTGCGGGTTTTGGACTGGGAATACATAGATATATTCAAAGCTGTCAAAACTCCTTTTCACTCCCCCCCCCAAAAAGTGGGGAATTCACATTTGCACATACAAAGCTGTCAAAACTCTTTTATGTACCAGACTGGGGAAGGCTGCATGAGTACTTAGTTGAGCAATAAATGTAGGCCAGGCTCGGGGACCAAATCCAGCCCTTCTGGATTTCCCCAAAGGCCTCACCCTTTCCATTGCCCCCCCCTTTCCTCCAACCACTGATCACTTGGTGCTTTCCCAGCTTTTGTGCCCCCCATTTAAAAGGCTGAAATGCCTCTGCTGGCTTAGTTACTGGCAGAAAGAGATTTAACCTAAAATATGCTGGCATTTTGGGCCCCACCCCTTTTGCCTCTGGCCCCACCCACCACCGGAATGCAGCCCCCTGAAAAGGAGTTCGGCCCTTGGGCTGAAAGAAGCTCTGCAACCCTGATGAGTGTGTGTGCCTTTGGAGAGAAAGTTGTGCACTGCTGTCACAGCGGTCTGTGGTCTGGCAGATCCTAACGGGCCTTTCCTGTATCCTGCTCTCCAGCAGTCCTCCACCTGCTCTCACTGCCACTCGGTGATTCCACCCACACGTTTCTGCCATGTTCTCAGAGGACTTCACTCAGCAGCCACCGAGCCCAATCAGCTACACTAAAGCACTGACCCACACAAGAATTTCAAGCATCGGGTGGAATCAATCAATTACCCACATTTTTCATTATGAGAAGCTCCTTTCCAGATTAGGGATTTTGTGACCAAACGTGGACAGCAGAGAAACATTTCAGTAGCTCTCCCCAGACACACAGATACCCCGATGAAAAAATTGTAGCGTGGGCTCAATGTTTGTCAAGAGAGAAACTGAATCTCCATTTTGGAGCCAGTACTCTGCAAGAAACCCAGAGAGAATTGCTGCCTTGCTCCTCTCATTGGGAAGCCTGTGAAGATGCTGAACGGGGGAGAAAAAAACCCATTTTTATCCATTAGTCAGGCAGCCCAGCCAGATCAATACTAGATCAAAGGTGCCTAGCAGAAAAGGGTCCCAGCAATCCATCATAGCGGTCCTAGGTCTCTCCTACATTATCCATGCAGCACACAGGCAAGGCCCGCATCGACTGAGTAGGGCTGGCTAGGAAAGAGGTATTGTACAAATAGCTGCTTTGTAGTCTGTCTATAGACAACTGTCTACTGGTGACAGGCTCCAAGTTTTGAACAGAGAGCATCTCTTCTTTTCATTTCGAAACACTACATAAATACAGCTGGCTGTAACGCACTCCGGCGGGGTTTTGTTTTCTTCTCTCTCTTTTTTTTTTTGCACCACTAAATAAAAAAACACCATCACTCATATTGTGCAGCACATTTACAGTGGAATTAGTAAGCTGAGCAGGGGGCTTGCCCTGCTGGAGACTTAGCTTCTGGGAGGCGGGGGCCATTTTTGAAGTTGTATGTCCTTGCGTCAGGAATGGGTTGTGGGCAGTGGTCCAAAGAGAGCCAGGACCGAAGAGCAGTCAGAACCAGAGGGTAAACCAGAAGGCAGGACTGGCGAGCAAGACCAGAAACACAAAAGATGCCAAACCTCGGGCGGACTTTGCTGCTCAAGCAAAGCTCAGCTGCCCACAGGAAGTCATTTATACCCCTTCCCACTCTGAGGAATCCAATGGACAGCCTGGGTGGGTGGAGTCATTTCAGGTCTGGAAGGTTCTTTGCTGAGAAGCTGCCACCTGCAGTTCAGTGATTAAGCACAAAGGGCAACTGTTCCTGACACTTTACTGAGAGTTTGCAGTTCTGCCCTTCACCACATGAGGCAGTGGTCAGCAGTTCCTGACACTTTGCCACAGCTGGCGGTAGCAGCGGTATCCATGCCATTATTCCCCTTAGCACTACCAATTTAATCTGGCAAGGAGCTCACCAAGAGCCTGAGGCGGCTCTCAAAGATTAAAGCAATTACAGACAATGGATAGCTAAGACCCCCCCCCCCGGGCTAAAATGAGACCCCAGAAGAACATCTGTTTCTTCTAACAATTAGAAATGAGTCAGCAAGAACAGAGGTACAAGAACAAAGGGAGAAGGAACCCAAATTTAGTGGCACCAATTGATTCCAGGCTGTATGTCAAGGCTAACTGTGCAAATGCCAAGGGAAGGAAGGGTTGACTAGTGCTGCATGTATGATCAAGCAATGCTTTGAATGTGGAGTTTGCCATGTTATATCTAAATGCTAGTTAGCATTATGAACAGAGCTGGGCCAACTTCATAGAATCATAGAATCATAGAAAAGTAGAGTTGGAAGGGGCCTACAAGGCCATCGAGTCCAACCCCCTGCTCAATGCAGGAATCCAGGTCAAAGCATTCCTGACAGATGGCAGTCCAGCTGCACCTTGAATGCCTCCAGAGTGGGAGAGCCCACCACCTCCCTAGGTAGTTGACAACTACCATTGTCTTATTGCTCTGACAGTCAGGAAATTTTTCCTGATGTTTAGGTGGAATCTGGGTTCCTGTAACTTGAGCCCATTATTCCGTGTCCTGCAAACTGGGATGATTGAACTTCCTTTTTCTCAGAATGGAACACTTAAAAGACAAGGTCATTTAGGTCAGTTGCTCCCAGTTATTAAGTTGATGCTTCTAGCAGCTGATAGGAAAGGCTGCCTAAATACAGAGACTTCTTCAAAGTTTAAATGCCACAAGACACAAGCTTGGCCAGTGGTGGATGATGAGTACTCTATAGTCCTATGCAGGAGTTCAAAGAATGCATGTGGGCATAGAGAATGGAGTGCGTGCATGCGTGCGAGGGGGGGGGCATGCCAACCTCACCCCCAACATACCTGTATGTGCCAGCTCAACCCAAACCCTTGTGCATTGAGTGGGAAGGTCTGAACTTGAAGAGGGATCCAAAGTGCGTTTGGCTGGATGTGCTTAGAACCCTCCTCACGATCGGGAACCCTGGGTTATCAGGGTTCCCAATCACAGGGAGGATTCTAAGCGTGTTCAGCTGGACACATGTAGAATCCCCCTTCCGATCTTCCTGCTCGACATGGAAGGGCAGGGTGGAGTGGGTGGGGACATTCGAGGCAGGGCTGCTGTGCGCACCCACACACCTCTCCACACTTTACACCCACATGCATTCTTTGAATGCCTGCTGTGGAGAAAGCCTGAGCACACACACAGTGACATAAACCCTGACACAGTTTCCCCTTGGTAACCACACATAGTTTCCCCCTGGCAACCCTTCTGCATAATCCCCACCCAGGGAGCAGGAGATGCAGATCTGACCAGACAGGTAATACGTGACTCCATCTACATGTCCTCAATGGGGCACATCTGCCCGAATCCACAAGAAGCAGCATGGACCATCAGGAAGTGGAGAGCAGTCTCAAAGAGCTGCGAAGTATTCCCTACAGGGCACTGGTAAAACCAAGGTGCCACCTTTTCCCCGGGCAGGAATAAGCCCACCTGATCAGAAAGGGGCAGGAATAAGCCCACCTGATCAACAAGGGGTGGGAAGGGGGAGGATGGGGTAGAAAACCCCTCTGACCCGAAAAGGGTTGTTGGGAACACGGGATGGGTCGTCATCCACCAACCCTAGCTCAGGCTAGATCAAGCAGCTTCTTTCCCCGAGTGCGAACAGGCTCGGAGTCAGGCTAGGCAGACCGCTACGTAAACTCCGTAAAGTCTCTGATGCGAGGATACTCTGTTACTGAAATATGCTAAGCCTGTAAAGTGAAAGCTTCCGCTTTCCCGGGTCACGACCTGGTTTTGTTTATGTTGTAGTATTCCTGGAAGTCTACTAGTTCCACCTTTTCCATTAATAAAAGTCTACTCTTTGATCTAATACGGTTGCCAGTGATATTTTAAGTCGCGGTTGGGGTTAAATCGCTCGATATCCCTTTGAAGGGCAATATCTCAGTGCCGGTTAACCCGTTAAGTGCTGAACCCGCGCAGAAGACCCGGTTGCTGGTCTTCCACAGCTGCATATAGCTTGTTTTGGATGGAAGAAAGGGAAGGCAAGACACACTAAAAGGCACAATCCTATGCATGTTTAGACAGAAAAAAGGCCTACAACTCCCAGCATGCCCCAGCCAGCTTGACTGGCTGGGGCATGCTAGGAGTTGTAGGCCTCATGTATAGGATTGTACCCTAAGTCACTTAAAAGAACAGAGAAAGGGCAAAACACCATGGGTCTGTCCTGTTATGGTGCCTACTCAGCTAATCCGCACATGCAATCTTACCTCCAAATACTTTCAACCAGCTTGATCCTGAGTGTGAAAGGATGGCAAGTGCTAAAAAGGGTGGATCTTTTTCCACCCTTCCAGTGTATTGTTATGAACAAAATATCACTTCCAATCTGCATTCCTTGCTACAAAGATCAAAGCAGAACATGCAGTCCATGATCCCTGTGATCAAATTCTCTCAAACCACTCGGGGCCTTTTGCTGCCATCAGCCATGGGATCCTTCTGAACCAGTACTCCAGGATGGGGATTTGGGACACTGGAAATAGCCATTTCCAGAAGGTGTTGCTGGGGGACTATTGTTCTGCTCCTTGGAAGTTATGCTATGGAGTTCTGCAGGACTCTATTTTGTCCCCCCATGCTATTTAAAATCTGCATGAAACCTTAGAGCAGTGTTCTCCAACCTTGGGTCCCCAGATGTTTTTGGCCTACAACTCCCAGCATGCCCCAGCCAGAGTGAAACCATCTGGGGATTTGCGGTCCATAAGCAGATGAAGCCAAACTTTCTCACCTTTTCATCAGCTTCAGGTGCGACTAGAGTTGCTGGACTGATGTCTGGATGCAGTGATGGACTCCATTCAGACAAGATGGAGATACTGCTTGTGGGTGGTTTGTGAGACTGTATCCAGCTTCTTCTGGATGGCACTCCCCCAAAAGGAGCAGGATCACAGCTTAGGAGTCATCTTAGATCCATGCCTATTCCTTTGAGGTCCAAGTGACACAAAGTACCTTCCCACAGCTGAGGCTGGTACACCAGTTGCAACCCCATCTAGTCAGACAGTAGCCTGGCTATATTTATCCATGCTCTAGTATAGCCACCCCCAACCTGGTACCCTCCAGATCTGTTGGACCACAACTCCCAGCATACCCAGCCAGCATGGCTAATGGTCAGGAATGCTGGGAGCTGTAGTCCAGCAACATCTGGGGACCCAAGGTGGGGAACCACTGCTCTAGTAAGATCTCGTTTAGACTACTGTGATGCATTGTACTTCAGAGTGCATCCAAAGACTCTTTAGAAACTTCCAGTTGGTTCAAAATAAAGCAGCAAGATTACCAACTGGGTCCAGTCAAATGGAACATATCTCGCCAGTTTTCAAACAACTGCACTGGCTCTCAGTCAGTTCCTGAGCACAAGACAGTGCTGCTTTTAACCTTTCAAGCTCTAAATCAGCCTTCTCAAACCTGGTGCCCTCCAAATGTTTTGGACTGCAACTCCCATCAGCCCCAGCTAGCATAACCAATGGTCAGGAATGCTGGGAGTTGAAGTCCAAAACAACTGGAAGGTACTAGGTTGGAGAAGGCTGCACTAAATGTCTTGGGATCTGGGGACAAGAACTTGCCTGAGTACCAAAATCATCCTTGGAGGTCCTTCTCCAGGTATCCCCCTATTTGGAAGAGATACAGGTGGTGACTGGGAAGAGGACCTCTTCACAGTTGGGGCGCTCTGGCTCTGGGACTTTCCCTCCAAGGAGATTCAACTGGGGCCTTGTCTGATATCTTTTCAGGGCCAGCTGAAGAACTTGTTTTTATTTCCCCAAACTTTTTAGGTGTTTTAGATATCTTGTATTTATTATTTATTGTACACAGAGGTTTTCCACTGCTCTACTGGTTGAATTGAATTGCATTCTGTGCTGTTGTTGCTGTTGTAGTAAACTGCTCTGCAAGTCCCTTTGGGTCTGAAGAATTAAATTATTACAGTGATGGTAATTTATTTGTAAACTGCTCAGAGAACTGTTACTGGGTGGTTTCAAAATGTAATAAAACACACACACACACACACCGAAATTACAGAAGTTCATACATATAGCAGAATATAGGGGTCCCCAACATCATGCCCATGTGGACCTCAAATGGTGCCCATGAAGCTCTCCACTCCCTGACCCCTTCAAAAAAATTATTTTTAATACAAAAACTTGAAAAACATAAGGGTGCCAGGTTCTCCTTCCTGCTCCTGAACCTGCTGCTGATCAGCTGTTCAATGGGCAGGAAGAGAAGGAAAGAGCAGCTTTCTGGCCCCGCCCACACAGACCATTCCCCTTTGCTCTCTATCTCTCCACTCCCAGCCTCTAGCCTCACTATTTCTCACCCCATCTCTTTATCGCATCGTCCCTCCTCCCCTCTCCTCACTCCTTCTCTCCCCTCCACCCCTTTGCTTTGCTATTTCCCCCTCCATCTAGCCTCTTTTGACTAGCCAGGCCCCCACGGCAGCCATTTTTTGACTAGCCACATCCCCGACAGGAGACATTTTCGAGTGGTGCCCGCACCAGTTTTGCAAATTCCCAAAGGTGCCCACGGGTCCAGAAAGGTTGCAGAGCCCTGGGGCAAGCCACTTTCCATTAGAGGTATTCTCATCACCATTGGTAACAAAGTGTCCTGCTTGCCATGGTAGCTATTCCTACGGCCAAAGATTTCTATGGTCACATCACAAGCATGAGCGTCTTCCAATACGGTTGCATTTATTGCTTGGGAAATCACCACAGAGTTCTTTCTCAAGGGCTGCATGAAGGAGAGAGGGCCTAGACATTCCATGAAGGTCTGCAGTTCTGTTTCACATTTCCCTAACACTTACAGCTGTCACGTATTCTAGCTGGGCACATGTTCTTCCCCTTAGCAGTGCAGGTGTTCCTATTGCGATGACTGTACGGGACACACAACTGTGCAAATATCATGAGCTCCTATCAGGCATCACCTGTGATATGCATATTAACAACAAAAAGGCAACTCCACCCCCACCCCCACACTTAAACCCTGCCCCATTTCGTGATTGAACTGTATTTTATTTCTTTATTTTTAATTATTTTATTTATTTATTTATTTATCATATTTATACCCCGCCTTTTTTCCTGCAAGGAACCCAAGGCTGCTTACATAATCCTCCTCTTTCTCTCCATTTTATCATCACAACAACCCTGTGAGGTAGGTTAGGCTGAGAGTCAGTGACTGGCCCAAAGTCGCCCAGTGAGTTTCATGGCCGAGCGGGGACTAGAACCCGGATCTCCTGAGTCCCAGTCCAACACTCTCACCACTACACCACACTGGCTCTCTCTTATTTAGAGCAGGCATGCAGAACCTCTTTCAGCCCGAGGACCAAATTCCATTTCAGAGAAGCTTTTGCGGGCAGCATTGCAGTGAGGGGTGGGGTCAAAGGCAAAAGGGGCGGGGCCAAAAATACCAGCCTATTTCAGCTTAAAGCTCTGACTGCCAGTAGCTAAGCTGTAGGAGAGGCATTTCAGCCTTTCAGAATGGGGGAAACTGCAGAAAAGCTGGAAAGCCACCAAACGGTGGTTGGGGGTGAAGGGAGCATGGCCGTCTGGAGAACCCTGGAGCTGGAGGGCTGCACTGGGACCCCAAGACGGATGGATTTGGCTCCTGGGCCTGACATAGAATCATAGAAAAGTAGAGTTGGAAGGGGCCTACAAGGCCATCGAGTCCAACCCCCTGCTCAATGCAGGAATCCAGGTCAAAGCATCTCTGACAGATGTCTGTCCAGCCGCACCTTGAATGCCTCCAGACTGGGAGAGCCCACCACCTCCCTAGGTAGTTGATTCCATTGTCTTATTGCTCTGACAGTCAGGAAATTTTTCCTGATGTTTAGGTGGAATCTAGGTTCCTGTAACTTGAGCCCATTATTCCCTGTCCTGCAAACTGGGATGAACGAGAAGAGATCTTTGCCCTCCTCTGTGTGACATCCCTTCAAATACTGGAAGAGTGCGATCATATCTCCCCTCAGTCTCCTCTTCTGAAGGCTAAACATGCCCAGTTCTTTCAGTCTCTCCTCATAGGGCCTTGTTTCCAGTCCCTTTATCATCCTTGTTGCCCTCCTCTGAACCCTCTCCAGTTTGTCTATGTCCTTCTTAAAGTGAGGTGCCCAGAACTGGACGCAGTACTCAAGATGAGGCCTAACCAGTGCCGAGTAACCACATGTTACTAAGTGATTCAGTGGAGAAATGCCCAGCCTCAACAGCAGCCAGGGACCTCTCTCTCTCTCTCTCTGTATAAATAAGGGTTAAACTAGCATGTCTACTGTCTCGTCACTGCCAGCAATGCCCCACCATTCTGCCCATAGCAGTGGGCACAGAAGAATGTGGCTGAAAGAGAGAAGACAGACCCGGCTCAGAGAGAAGGAAGGAATGGGAAGCCGCATCCAGAGACGTCCGGGGATGATGTGAGTATATGAGTACGGGAAAGGGTTAAATGATAACCAGGCTACTGAGAAAATGGCAGATGACATGAGATCGCAAGAGGAGGGTGAGGGGAACAAAGACAACGGTGCGCACCAGAGACCAGCAAAGGAGAAAGTGGTGCTGTCAAGCGTCCTGATGTATAATTAAAAACCATCCTGATCTCCCACTGAGTGGAAACTGCTCTTCCCATGTCTGCTCTGCTAAATTAGCCACGCTTGGGCAGCGGGAGCATACGTCACATTTAACAGGGGCCCCCAGAGAGGAAGGAGGAGACCATTGCGATAGTCACTAGTCTGGCAGAGGGACAGCCACCCAGACAAGTCTTGGCAGGGGAGAGGCACCAGATGGCCCCACTGCCAAGTGGGGAAAAGAGCTGGCTTCCATAACTGCGCACAGTGATCTGCACAGTGCCACATGAGTGGCTGCTCTCTTTGCAGCGGGCTGGAGCTCACAACTCTCAAGTATATATACACAACACACATAGCAAACTGGGCACCTCTCCACATCCCACCAGCTGGCTACGCAGCAGCCTCTTTCGCTGCGCTTCCGCTCCATCACAGTGGGAGAGACCATCCAATTCGCTTTGTGTTTGCTGTTGGCCTTTAAAAAAAAAAAAAGTGGTCCTGACAGCAGGTATGCAGATACAGAGTGCTGCTATTTGCTGTTGCCAGGCAACAGATGGCAAAGTGAGCAAGAAAGCCTAAGGGGTCAGGCAGAGCCAGCAGAACTACAGGTGATGCGCTTCAGGCCACACCACTGATGTACGGGCACAGACACCCAACTAATGTATGTATATACACATATATGTACGAATACTCAGAAGTAAACCCCACTGGCCACAAATGGCCCTAAGCTGCAATCCTAGAAGACACTTACTAGGGAGTAAGTCCTGTTGAATGCAGTGGGACTTGCATCCGGATAAACATGCATAGAATTGCACTGTTAGTCTTCCTCATGAAACAGTTCAATGGGAATATGACACTGAAGTACACATAGCCCTGGCAGCATTGAAAATACTTATTGTGAAAGAATAATAATCTGAAATTCTGTTGAAGGGTTTGCAAGTCAGGAATGAATATCGATATACAGGGCGAGCACACTTAAGCCCCTTGATTCCCGTGGACTTAAGTACCCTTTCATTCTGTGCTGAATTGTAGCCAGAGACTAGTTCACGCCCACAGGTTGGACTGAAATATTTATCTATATCTATCTAAATAAAACAAATCCTACAGCTACTGGAGTTTCATTACATGAAAAGGTGAGTGCTGCCCTTCACTGCAATTCTTCAAAATAATATAACGAGACCAGGGCCGGTGTCAAGGGTAGGCAATAGCAGCTGGTGACAATGGTGGTGAGAAGGTAGGAGGAGGCCCAGTGAGGGTGTCTTGCCCAAGGCAAGGGCCTTCAAAAACCTGGAGCTGGCACTGAATGTGACTGAGGGTGCTAGAATGTAAACAATCCACAAAGGATTGAAAAATATAGCACAGAGGCAGCGTATGACATTAACATAAGAGGAGCCTTAAGGTTAGACCAATAGCCTGTCTAGTTCAGTATCCTGTCTCCAACAGAGGAAGTGTGCAGAAGATCAGGACAATAAAGGAATAAGAAGGAATGCCTTGCTGAATCAGACCAAAGATTGTCTAGTTCAGCATCCTGTTTCCAACAGCAATATCTAGATGTCTCCAAACATGGCATGAAAAAGAAACAAGCCTCCCATCCCCAACATATCATACTCAAGAAATGTGTTGCCGATAATAATCAAAAAGGCTGTCCTCCATGAATTTACCCAATCCAGCCTTCCCCAACCTGCTGCCCTCCAGATGTGTTGTACTACAACTCCCAGCATCCCCCAGCCAACACATCTGAAGGGTACCAGGTTGGGAAAGGCTGCTGTTGATCACAGAGGAGCTGGTATGCATTTTATGAATAACGTTACCTCCCTTGTGATGTTCAAGGCAAGATAGATCACGTGGGGTTGATGATGACATGAAGTTCTACGTGTTTTTATTTATTTATTTATGCCCATCTGTCACGGTCTCATACTATATATACCTGTTTAAGGTACATGATTAAAACAGTAATGTTTCAGGTTGTAGCAGAATGTTGTATTAACACCATACAATTACCCAACAATGGGCGGATGCTACTATTATGTTCAGAAAATCCTGATAAAAGGTGTGCAGCAGACCATTCAATACTGTCAATTCAAAACCACAAATGGCATCATTAATGCAGACAAGTTGAATAAGGCGAAACTACAAGAATTTACTCCCAGTCAGTGGCCTAGTGGTCATTGTTAAAGTGCAGGCACTCATCATGAGCCACGCCTCCAAGGAGGGTCCAAGTTTGCAGGCGGCTGTGTTGATTCATAACAAAACAGTTCTAGGACGGAGTTTTCATCATGGGTTTTAGTTGCCCATTCAAGACCAAGCCACCCCAAAACACTTTACATTTCAACAAGGAACAATATATTGTTGCTGAGAAAATTCATTCCCCATCCCTTCCCACCTACTGTGAGGATTGCAGCTCAGCTCAGAGGCAGCAGGGAAGTCTGATGAGGGCACATGGCCTCAGCGCCCCTGCTAATAAAAAAGTGCTCCGGCGAGCCATAGCTCCACTACACCACTGCTCCCAGTTGTCCCAGTTTTAACAAAAAGCCCTGTTCAGGAGTTATCATAACTTTTGTTGTGCACACAATGTGTGCAGAAATTTTCGTGGTGTGCCAAACTGCCGCTTGGGCTCTTTGAAGGGGCTGTCAAAATGGGGATTGTAAAAGCCAGCTGCCAGTTCAGATGACATGACAAGCCATTGTGGGTACAACAACCCCTAGAACAAGCCATGGGTTGTCAGGGTGGCTTGTTGCCCTCAAACAAGCTGCCCTGTTGGAATTGGTCTGGGTTCGCGCAACACGACAACCCATTGTCTGGACAGGTAAATTTCCTGGTACACGCCAAGTAGCCATTTTAAAATGTCCTCAAGGATGAGAGTGAAAGCTGCTCACAGGAATCAATTGGGAAATCCATGATTTTAATGTAGCTGAGAGTGGGCACCAGTGTCCCCCCCTCCCCCCCAAAAACTCATCCAAAAGGTAGGAGAAAAAACCAAAAACAAAACAAAACCCTCCCTCTGCAAATTCCAAAGCAAATGCAGTTCATACTCCATATTGCAGGCTGGAAGGGGTTGTGGTTTGGAGAGAGTAGGTTATGATACAGCCCTGCAGTGTAGTCCATATTGACTACTACAGGTCAGGCTCTGAGTAGTTTGCAACAACCCTGCAGTGTTATCCAGCAGTATTAGACCATTACTGCAGTTGAAGCTGAGAGTACAATAACCTTATAAAATGTCTAACTATGGACATTTAGTATTTAATTTTTTTTATGATGTAAAATCCTTCAAGACGTCTTCATATGTAGTCAAGTGATCTATAAATTGATTAAATAAATAAAAAATGTAATCCCTTGTTTTTATCCCCACATTGCAGGGTGGGAGAGAGTAGTATATCACTTAGAGATATTTTTAAATATGGACAGTGGTATATAAATATATTTATAGAATAAATAAAAAACAACCATGCAGTGTAGCTTACTGTTATACCTCTACTGCAGCTTGGAGGGCTGCATTGAGAGAGTGTAGCTTGCACCATCCCTGCAGTGTAGTCCACTGTTAATATTGCAGGTTAGAGCTTAGAGGGAAGGCTGCAGCTGGTTTGAATTCCCCAGTCAAAAATCCCCATAACCAGGTTGCAGCAAAAGTCAAAATTGCCCCCTCATTAAATTCCCAGGCCAAATCAAGCACTCAGGTGAATGCAGAAGCCTCCATGACTTTGCATTGACTTGTACAGGGAATGGTTGCACTTTTAGATGTTCAAAAAGCTAAAAAAAAAAAAGCCAAAGATAGTCCTGGGTTAGAGGAGCAACTCCCATCTTTAATGCTATTGATTGTTCTCTCAACCCCCTTAAGCCACAGGCTCATGCTGATCCAGGAATCAGGATACACTGCAACATTTTGTCATGGGTCCATATATAATATATACACACACCCACAAATGCTGGCTGACTGCTGGGGAGAGGGGATGGGCAGAAAAATGGGTGAAGTGGAGGGGCTAGAAACCTGAACAGGAACACTTCATGCTGCAACTTTTTGTTGCTGGTCCCACTGGTCTCAGCCTCCTTAGGATCTGTCTCTAAAGACAGATGTTCAGAGCACTCCATGCTTCCTGCTGCCAGGGGAAAAGCCACAACGGGGCAAACACTGCTGCAGAAAGCCTGCAAAACAAGTTGACCAGTGAGTGAATGCCACTGGTCAACAGGTTGCATTCAGGCCGAATGTTGGCTTATTTCTATTCTCTCCTCTTGTCCTCCACCTATTTAGAAATCCTGAGATGCCAGCAACGTAAGGATGCAAGCCAAGTCCCCAAGCCCATCCTGCTGTTTCCCCTTGATGTTTGCAGCAGTATGGGATTCTTGTAAAGCAAGTAACTGAAAAGTTGCGAGCAGGAATACATTATCCTATCCACCCCCACCAGGCCTCCCTTGGTTCTATCAGAGCCTTCCCTAACCTGGTGCCCTGCAGATGTGTTGGGCTACAACTCCCAGCATCCCTTAGCCAGCATAGCCAATGGCCAGGAGTATTGGGAGTTGCAGTCCAACACATTTGCAGGTAACCGGTTGGGGAAGGCTGCATTACATAATTTTTGCTGCTGTTTTCATTTCTATATTGATTGTAAACTGTCTTAGACTCTCTTCGGAGGAAAGGCAGGAAAAAATATTTTTAATAAACAGAAACACACAACACAAGAGCACAGAAATTAAATAATGAAAGCAAAATAAAAAATACATGTATGCAGAATCCACCAAATTCCACATTAAAATGCCAGTCTGCTTGCTCCTGTCTTCCAGGATACTTCTCAATGTGAACCTTTGGTGGCTGCAATCATGAAAACACAAGAATAGAAACCTGTTACAGAAGCACAGGGATTCCCCAATAGGAAAGGGTGGAGCTCAGGCAGAGTGAAAATGGACTCCTGAAGTTCTCCAGCCTATTTGTGGGTGGTGAAATGCGGGGAGGAGCATTTTGCCAAATATTCTCTGCAACGGGTGAGGAGCAGAAATTGCCAACAGTTGGGTGGGAGTAAAAAAGAAATTTCTCAGAAAAGTATCTGCCGAGAAATTTCAGCCCAGTTAATACTGAATGAAACTATATTGTTAGTTCATACTGGTGGACGAAGGAGGCATTGGGCCAACAGAAGAGGCCTGGAAAGAATGTTGTGGGGGGGGGGGGGAGGCGCTTGCTTTAACTACATTAAAGCTATATTAAACACAGTTGTACCCAAAATTCTCCACCCTATTCATAGGCAAGCAAAATGAGGAAGGCCATTCCATGGCATATTCTCCAGATTATTTGTGTGGCAGGAGGAGGGAAACACTGAAATTCTCAACAGTTCAGGTAGAGCTCAAATAAGAACATTTTCTGAAAAATTATCAAAAAAAAAATTCTGAAAAAATTCAGCCCAGTTCTCTCTGTCTGGGCATTAAATGGAGGGAGAGGGGTTTTAAAAATATTTGCGATTTGTCTACAAGATTTGCAAACACATTACAATTTGTATGGTTTGCTTCAGCAATTATAAATTGAACCCTGACGAAACCATCATATTTATAATTTGTTTACAAAGGCAAGGAATCCTAAAGTGTTAGGGCAGGAGAGTGCACGACTATAATTGGCAGGTGTGGGCAAACTGCCCCCACCGGGCCCTGCATGGGCTAGATGATGTTAGTGGCCACGGCCACAGCCACTGACAGCATCACCTTGCCCCCCACCCATTTTGACTTTGCCCATGCTGAGTGGGTGGGGCATGGCGCTCCATGGCCCCTTCAGCACGGAGAAAGGGACTCAGATGGTCCTGGGAGGAGCAGCTGCCCTCCAGATGTTGCTGAACTACAACTCTCATCATCTCTGACCAATGGCCATCCTGACTGAGGTTGATGGGAATTGGAGTCCAACAACTTCTGGAGAGTCCCCAGCCCTGTCTTATGGCATCATTAGATTGGGAAAGCAGAGGCAAAGGAGCAGCTGCTCCTCCCAGTGCCACACAAAGTCACTTAGCCTGCACGGGAAGAGTGGCTGCTCCTCCCAGAGCTGGCCGAGTCCCCTGTTGCCAGCATCTCCAGTGTTACCTCTGATCTGAGATCAGAGATAACAGCAGGGATTCCTCCAGGGGGCAGGACTTGGAGGCCCAGCCCTGGAGGAACCCAAGGAGACTCTGCAGGCCAGATTAGGCTCACAGGCCGGAGGTTCCACATCCCTGTGTTAGGGTGGGCCTCCTTACTCACCATCTTGAGTTACTTTCAAATCACAGGATGCTGTGATTTGTAAACACAGATGTAATTTGTAAAGCACAGATGATTTGTAAACACTGTGTATACTGTGGATGACACCCAACGCTTTATCCCAAGGGATTTACAGGGGTATTGATCACTTTATCATCATGAGGCAAATTAGGGGTGAGCAGAGAGCCCACAATAATCGAGGAATACTTTTCTTCACTTTGGATTTATCATTTGTTTGTATAAAGAGCCCAAGGTTAAAGCAAGTTAACAGAACTGTGCTCCCTGCCACCACGCCAATAAACCCTTACAGCAGGCGTAGGGAACCTGTAGCTTGCCTGATGAATCCAAATTATTTGGGCCAGGGGTGGGGAACCCGTGGCTCTTCAGATGTTGGACTGCAATCCCATTCTTTCTGGTCATTGGCCATGCTGGCTGGGGTTGATGGGAATTGGAGTCCAACAACATCTGGAGAGTCACAGGTTCCCCAGCCCTGAGATGGGAAGGCAGAGACAAAGGAAATTGTGTTAGTGCCCCAGGGTGGTTTTGACAGTGCCATAGATTAAATTCACAGTCCTCGACCCCACATTCAGCAACTTCCCTGAATATAAGTTTCACTAAAATCATCATGACTTGCATATGTGTAAATATCCTGAGACACATTTAGGTATTATCTGTCATACTGCAATTCCAGTTATAGCTACCGAAGTCAAATTTGCTGTACATGCAGTACAAGCTCTCTGTTCCCAGAAGCTTTCCAGTGCCAGGCCATATACAATTCATATACAAAAGGAAACATGTAACAAAAAAGGAGTTGCTGTGTTCTTTTATTCCACAGGCTGTAGGAAGAGCCTTGCTTCCCTCTTCCTTCTCCATGCATCTACCAGACATTAGCAGCTGTTCAAATGCTGATTCATTCATCAATCCTGTCAATGCTTTCTGCCTTTTATTTATTATATATATAAATTAAAACACCATTTGTACATTTCTGCAATTAAAAGTTCATTTGTTGCCTATTTGTCTATGTTACAAAACTGGTCCAGGGAGTGAGCACATGTGAGGATTCGTGATGTCACAGTCATTAGCCAGTGAGCACTATGCAAAACAAGCTTCTGCAAAACTCAAAAGAACTGGTTTCCCCCCAAACCAAATCCTAAAGAAAACCTGTTATTTTAAACAGATAGCGGCAAGTAAGTTTCCAGAGCAACCCTGATACTTAAGTGATGTTTTGTTTGTATGCAGCCCATGCTACATAAGGCCAACATCATAGAGAAAACTCCAGCTCAATATCTTAATATAAACAAAGCCTTAGAGAAGCCCTTTAGAATCAGCACAGTACTACCTTTCATAGTAGTGATACAAGGCTCTACAACCTTGGGTCCCCAGATGTTGCTGGCCTACAGCTCCCAGCATACCCAGCCAGCATGGCTAATAGCAAGGGATTCTGGGAGCTGTAGTCCAGCAACACCTGGGGATCCAAGGTTGGAGAGCCCTGTGATAGACGCTCAAGGAAATCTAAAATTTGGGGATTAAAATGAAAATGCATCTTGCCATCAAAATGATACACAGCAAACAAATACCACAAATGAGTTTGATTTGCATTACTTGTTCTGTTTATAAAGATAGAAATTTATCTCTGCACTCACTTCTGTAGAAGGTAGTAGCAAGGAGTATTTTGGTCAATGAGGATCAGTTTTCCATCCCCAGCCACTGTACAAGGGAGTCACCACCATCCTAATGCTGTTTGATGTACAGTAGCCCTATATGGGCTCTATATGTTCCAAAAGCTTGTTGCACAATATGTCCCACTGCCAGCCATTTCTGACTTCAGGAAGGCTGGAACCCTGTTCTTTCCCAAGCTATTCCAGGTCTTCCTTCCAGAAAACCACAAGCTTGCTATTGCTGCTAATCCAACTTCTTCCTTTGTTGTCCTTGCTCTTGATGCTCACCATCTTATTCTGGTACAGACACAGTCCTAAAAACAAAACAAAACACTGCACCTGTTCCTGATAAGGAATGCTTCATAGATTTCATAGGGTTGGAAGGGGCCTACAAGGCCATCGAGTCCAAGCCCCTGCTCAATGCAGGAAACTAGAGGAGGGGTCTCCCATCCAAGTAATAACCAGGCCTGACCCTGTTTAGCTTTCTACACTCAGACAAGCTGAGCCAGCGTAAGCCACAGGCCTTCAGATCCTCTCCTGGCATGTCAAAACTCAAAACCATCACAGCCCTGGTAAACAACTCATGGTTCTGCATATGAAAAAACACAAATTTCAATCTCTTCCCAAATCTGAGCCCCACTTCTACTTCTGGCACATACAGTTGAGAGCTTTGGCTATAGGGCAACTCATAAATGGAATGAATGAATAATACACATGGCTAGCCCACCATTTTGATATTAATCCCTTTCTGAATGGCACATAGAGCAAAGCAGACACCTGCATGGAAATGACTATATATCACTATAAATAAAAAAAAATGGGTGGGAGGAAAACAGGAAAAAATGAAACCAGGCCTTGTAGTGCTGCTTGGATCAACCCCCACTTAAGGAATATTCAGATCAATAAGAGTTCAGTTAGATGCAATGTTTATTGATATAGGGAGACACAGTCAAGTCAGATAAGCAAGTTGCTTTGGACAGCTTTATCTAAAGAGCAACTTCTCAAGAAAGTTTCTTGTTTCTTCCTAAATAGTGTGATAACCATCTTGCTGTTAAGCACTGGGTCTGGATCAAGCAACAATTCCTTAAGTTAATACTATCACCACTGCCCCACTTCCCACAACAGAGGAACAAAGAGAGAAAGGGTGGTTCCACTCATTTTGGCTCTAACTCCATCCACCATTGGGTGTGACCCCAATTGAGTTTTCCTCTGGGTCAATGGCTCTACAAAGGGGGGGGCAGGTTCCCCCATGCCTGCGATAAAGGATAGTCAGTCCCCTGATCCTTCCAGCCTGTACAATTCTTGCCCCTCACTCAGGAGCACCTGCTTATGCAAAACAAAAACAGGCGTTCGCAGCCAATCTATTCAGGTGTCTCAAGCTTCAGGTGTCTCCATCTCAAGCAGTTCTAGTCAGGTGTCTCACTCTCAAGCAGTTCTAGTCAGGTGTCTCAATCGCAAGCTTTTTCTTTGGGATGCCATGACACAGCGCAGACAAGACACTCAAAGCACAATATACAACAGTCAGAGGAGGCAATGAATAAGGGGGGAGAAAGACAAAGCCAATTGCTTTCGCTTTTTTGCCCTGAGGACAGGTATGGTGATGTGGAACTGGGGAGGGAGGCAGGGAAATAATGATGGAATGGAAAAATTGATCAGCTGAAAGTTCTTTTTTGGATCAATAATATAAAACCAGCACAATCGTCTGAAATGCAGCTGCCTATTTGAGGCAGCCAAGGTCATTTGGTGTCTCTCCTCTCCAGCAGTTTTTATGCAACACGTTCAAAATTTAATTAAAATTACATCGCTCTGTGTGCAGGGCCAGCCTGAGCCCAAGGCAGAGCAGCAACTGATGCCCCATTCTCCCCTTCCCTTATCCCCTGCCAGGGCACACAGCACCCAAGGCCAGTCAAGTTATTTTGGCACCCGAGGCAGAAAAAGTCGGCCTGGCAGTAAAAATACAATACTAATAAGTTATACCATTAGCTGCCCTTTTAAGACAGCCAAAATCTGATGTCTGAGGCAGCCACCTCATCATGCCTAATGGCAGGGCTGGCCCTGCATGGGGGGGGAAGTGCTCAACCACCCTCTCATTGGCAAGAAATTCTGCGCCTGCTGACACAAGAACTAGGCACAAGGGAGGGATGCCACTTGCCATTGCTGCTGTGGGAAACCTTCTCCCCATCCCATTACCAGTGGGTATAGTTGGGGACAAAAGAGACCACTTTTGCTCTACACATGGGTTGAAAAATACGTAGATGAGTGAGTGGAAAAGATGCTGGACTAGGAAGGGAAAAAACAGGGGAAGGATGGTCCTTTGGCATTCTCCACTCCAGAAGAAAAAGGAGCCCTGAGCTAAGGATGGATTGGGCGGTGAGGGTGGGTGGGGTCCCTTGTGAGGGCAGGAGTGGACTTCTGGACTGGCTGGAGATGACACCTTCCTCCATGGCTGAGCATTTCGGCAGAGCTGATGCAGGAAATACAGGAGTGGGACAGGGAAACGGTGTGTGTTATCCACCTGGCATCCAGGACAGGGGTAGACACCCGCTTGTATATTTATCCCCCAGCCAGGCTCAAATATTTCTTTTTGAATGAATGGCAAAGAAAGGAACATTTGGGGTGCTTCTAGATGTAGGCTTTTATTGTGCAATCGCACTGCCTCATCCACAGAATTCTAAGGGTGGTGGTGGTGGTCCAGATGGCATTTGTCTTCCACCTGTAACCCTTCTGTGTTTTCCCACACTTCTTTCTTCCCCTTTTTTTCTTCCCAGAAAAAAATCTGTTAAGGAAGAAAAGATGGAATAGCTGCACAATACCCTCTGATTAGCGCTAAGAGCAGGGCCGGCCCTACCATTCAAGCAGCAGATGTCAGGGTGGCAGCGGCAGCTCCTCAGCTGTTCCCCTCTGTTGGAAGGCAGAGCTATATACGCCACAGGGCCTGACCTGGGGCCCCAAAACAAAACTACTGGTGATATTATCCATTCACCAGTGTTGAAGCAGGATTCAACTGCCAGTCCACTTGGCTTCTGTGCATTGAGTGGGGGGGGGGGGGGCATCTTGTCCTTTGCCTCAAGCTGCAAAATCTTTTTGGTTGGTCCTAACTAGGAGTACTCCATCTGGAAGCACCCTTAATCTTCCTTATAGATAAAAATCCAATTTTGTGGGGGATGGGAAAGTTCCTGTGTGTGATGACTAAAAGAATGAAAGAGATTATGGTTCTCCTTGGCTGTTTTATGGCCAAAGTACACACACATATTCCATGCTCAGACTGGTTTATTTTTCTAGCCAACCACGCCTCAATCAATCAAGGTCTAGTCTTTTCACACTTCTAGGCACTTCCCCACTGCAGGAAGTGTTTTAAAACATCATTATTTGCCCTGAGCTGAAAGAATAAGTGTTGGCCTATTACAGCCTTCCCCCATCTGGTACCCTCCAGAAGTGTTGGATGACAACTCCCAGCCAGCTGGGTGGGGATGCTGGGAGTTGTAGTCCAACACATCTGGAGAGCAAGGAGGTGGGGGAAAGCTGACATATAAAACAGAAGCCATTTAAAAAAAACATTATCCTTTCCACCTTCCATTCTTCAGCACGTTGCCTCCAACGGGAATTTGACATGGCTAGCAACTCGGGGGGGGGGGCTGCCTTTTACTGACCCTGCCTCTGTGCTTTCAGTAGCAGCAGAAGTTTGGCAGGCGGAGCTTATCACGCCAGAGAGATAACGTGGTAGAGAAGGATTCACCTGGCTAATTCCTTCATACTGGCTGCTTTAAAAGGCCCAAGGAGCAGGAGCAGAAAAAGGGTGCAACTGCCTTAAGAGCAGCAGGAAAGTCTTCCTGTGATTATCTGGCCCTCATGCTTGAAGTAATGATGTATTGTCATTTATCTCTTTTTAAAAAGGATGGGCAGGGGAGAAGAGTAGAATTGGCCTAGTCAATTTTCTTTCTTCCATAAATTTGGCAACCGGAGAAGCAAAATCAGCAACCATTCAATCAATCAGCATAAGGCAGGGGTGCAGAACCTTTTGGCCCGGGGGCCAAATCCAGCTCTCCGTAGTTCCCCAGAAGGCCTCATCCCACTTTCCCCAGGCTCCACTTCCTTTCCCCCAACCACCAATCGTTGGGTGGTTTCCCAGCTTTTGTGCAGTCCCCCCCCCCATTCTAAAAGGTTGAAATGCTTCCCCTAAGGCTTAGTTACTGGCAGTAAGAGATTTAAACTAAAATATGCTGGTATTTCTCATTTGGGGCCTCTCCCCCTTTGCCTTCAGCCCCGCCCACCACTGGAATGAGGCCCCGGGGAGCTTCTCCAAAATTGAATCTGGCCCTAGAGCTGAAAGAGGTTCCACACCCCTGGCATAAGCATACAAACAATGACCCTTCTCTCTTCTCAAAGGAGCTGGAGGCTGTACTCTGACTTGGAAGAGCCATACCTTAGGTCCAAAGGTCATGTCTGCATTGCAAATATAAACCAGCTTCAGATCTGCTTGATTGCCATAGCTCCCACCTTAATCATTTCCCCGGGGAGGCAGAGACATAACAGTTTCGGTATTGTAGATGCACTCCAAGGAAAATGCAACAACTACTATGAAAGTTAGTCTTTAGAGATATAGATTAATAAGCTCTGGAAACAGCTCTTGATGGGGACACCCAGCACAGCCATGTTCAGGAGAAAAAGTGTGCCATTCTGCTCTTAGTCTTAGGAATGGCTGGGTTAGGGCACCACACCCAGAAGATGGGCATCATTGTGCTAAATTTTAAAGGAGGAAGCTCAATTCCAAGGGAATGAGCTGAGGGTGGGTTGGCCCGGGGCACCGCTTGCCCCATTGGACTCTGATCACAAGAGTTAATCCTAGGGAGAGTCCCCCCCTTTCCTATGGAAACATTCAACATGTTGGCATGAGGGGGGGGAGCTTTGTCGTCCAAGACATCTCGGGAGCATCAGGTTGGGGAAGGATGTTTTAGATGTTAACAACTCAATGCTAATTTTGAGAGAAAGAGGGGCAGCCATGGCCCATGAGTCTCTAGTTTCCTTGAAATCACACCCTCTCCAGTGGAAGCCTGGCTGCACAACCCCAAAATGTAGGGGTTGGTTTGTGGTTATTCGGGGCTAGTGAATACCAGTTGGGCAGGGCTATTGCTTTCCTGGCATGATGACATGCTGCTGGCTGTCCCCTGCAGGAAGACCAGAGAATGCTCATTATTCAGTGGATTAAAATATATAATATATAAATACACTCTGGACCAGATGGATCTCTGCCCAATCTGGCAAGGGTGCGCTTATGTTCACTTTGTCTATGTTCAGAGGCACTCTCATTATGACTTCACACCTTGCAGGGCCCAGGCCCAATTCCAAATAAGTGAACACCAGAATGTTTGGCTGGAGCTATTTGAGGCTCTCTCTCTCTCTTTTAGTTGTTTATTATAATGTTTGTAAGGGTCTTAAAAAAAAAATCAAATCAAATTACACACTCAGAAAACAAGAAAAACACATTCTGGGGCTTGAGCCCTGGCTCAGGTTAAGCACCCTGCAGCAGCTGCACTTTCTCTCCCTGTACCTATTGGACCTGGCAAATGGATCACAAATGCAAAAAGGTTTCTGGCCTGCCTCCCTGGCAGCTAGCTAGCCAGTAGGGGCCTCCGGACCAAAGAAGGCCAATAATGGGAAGCTGGGAGCTTCCCTAGGGGGTGTTCCCTATTGGCTCCTTGGCCTCGCTATTGGAGAAGGTATCTATTGAGTCGCCGGGATCTAATAAGAACGGAAGTAGGGGAGGCTCTCTGAGACTTGGCCAGCAATAGGGTGTGTCTCCTGTGCCTCGCTGCCTTCTTTATGTGCGCAAACCCTTCCGAAAAGGCAGCTGTCGGCTAAGGGGCCCAGGAAAATCGACCGACTTACCACACCGCCTGTTTGCACTCTGCAGGGGTGAAGGGGGGGGGGGGGAGAGAAAAGAGGCCGGCCTGAGAGCCGAAAGGCTAGTCCTGCCCAGCTGGCTACCTGGACCCTCCGCCCCCCCCCATCTCTTTCCCGAAGGTTGAGGTTGCCATCAGTCCCTTAAACCCCAAACAACCGGGGGGGGGGGGATTGGTTTTCAAAGAAAGCAGTCAATTCCTTGGCGAGAAGCCTGCCCAGTCTCTCGCCCCCCCAACTCCAAATCCCCGTATTCGTTCAATACCAGCCTCCTCGGGCGCCCCTCCCCACCCAAGAAGGACGTGACCCACCCACCCACCCCGGGCAGCGGCACCGCCACCAAGCCAAATCGGAAAAGCGGGGCGGGGGAGGAAGGAGATAGGAGAAAAATTGCCAGTAGCGCCCACCCGGCGGGAGAGCTGCCGCAACCGAAGAGGCGAGGACCGGAGTCACTATCGCCTCCTGAGAAGGAGAGGGGGCGCCTGGTCCAGTCCAGAGCGTTACTCGGAAGTGCCGGGCGTCGCTCGGCGCCGGCGGCTCCAGCCCGCCACGGCGGGCGAGAAACGGCGAAGGCTTTGCAGGCACCTGCCGCAGCGAGCCAAGCGGGACCGGCGCTCGCACGCCCTTTGCGACTGCTACTTGCAAGGAAGAGAGACGAGGAGTGGGGAGCCGCGCCCGGCTACTCACCGCTTTGCTCCCCCAGAAAGACCAGTTTGAATTTCCTTAGCGGGTTCCCGAAGTCTCCTCCCGTAGACATGGTGCGCCTGACTCCGCGGAAGGCTGAACCGGAGGAAAAGGAGGGCTAAAATGGGGCGGGGGGGGCAGTAATCGCGGGCTGGTCCTTTTGCTCAGGGCGACCGGTAGTAGCAGCAGCAGCTCTCGCCTGCCTGCCTGCCTTCCCGGCGGGAGTTCTGGCTGCCGGTTGCAGGCTGCGATCTCTGCGCTCTGCAGGGGGAGCCGCCCGAGCGGGGCGCAGCCTGCAGTTGCCAGCAAGGACGCGCGTCCACACTGGAACACCGTTGGGGATGCTGGAGCGAGCGCTGCCGCTGCTGCCGCTGCTGCTGCTGCCGCTGCCGCTGCTGCTGGATCTCGCCCTCCTGCCTGCCTCTCCCCTCCCCACCCTGGTCCGCGGCGCCTGCGCTCTGGCCCGTTCCCGGCTACCCTGATGTCATGCTGGAGCAGCCAGCAAGCCAATGCGGTGCTGCAGGAGAGGGAGGTGTGTGGATGTACGAACCGGAGCTGGGGGGTGGATGGGGGGGGGGAGAAGGGGCGGATGGCAGCAGGGCGGGTCGGGGCGGTCCTGTGGAAGGGGTGATTCGGGGAGGAGCGGATCCCTCCCTTCCGCAGGGGACCACGCGGCTCTGCTGCTGCCGCCGGTTCACACCCAGCAGGTGTGTGTTTTTTTCCTTTTGCTTTCCCCAGCTGGCACAGGCTGGGGCTGAGCAGGTGGGAAGGAAGCCGCCGCAAGTGTGTCTCCTGAGTGGGTAAAGGGCAGACAAATTGGCTGACTGGTAATGAGATCATCCCCTTGTGTACTGTACGTTAATTAATCCGGAATCCCTCCCGCGGGTTCTATTCACCCCGCAGTCCCTAACAGGGATTCGATTCGATGTCTTCTGAAGCACGCATTAGGAGGGAAGAGGGACTACCATTGCACCTTCCTTTAACCATCCCGGGCGTGGGCAGGGCGGTCAAAGCGCGTTTAAGTAGTTACATAGTCAAGATCACGTAACGTGCATTCGTAATCCTTTCATCGCCTTGTTGTACTCACAGATTGCCGTGATGGTTATCGCGTGGCAAAAGAGTGCACGGTGCACCCCCCCCCCTTTCGCGGGGTAACTAGGTAAGACAGCCCGGAGGCAGTGTTAGGGCTGGAGTCCCTGTATTTGGAGCCCCGAATCTCTGGGAGGCCATCTGCCCCACCTTCCTGCTGAAATAAAGGCACTGGGGCCCTGATAATCTCTGTTGCATCTGATCCCCCTGGATTAGCTGGCCTTTTGCCCACATGTGCTTCACCTCCTGCTGCCCCCCAATCTTTCTGCCTGATTTCCCCCCCTGAAATTAAATGGCCTATTTAAATGGCCCTTTTTACATCCGTTTTTTACAAAGAAGGGTGTCCTTACCATACAGAATCCTCTACAAACTTTAGAGTATATGTATATTAGCATATGCAAATTTATGATGGTGGGTTGTCCTGTGGGCCTGAGCTGCAGATCTTTTCGGGACCTAGCACCACCCCTGGGACAGCCAGATGCAAAAGAGGAAAAGGGCTCCTGCACCTTTATAATAGTTGTGCAGAAGAGATGTAGCTCACATTGACAAGCTACACATACTGAAATTCCATCTTCCACACTACTATTAAAAATGGCATCTGGCCAATGTAACACCATTTATTTTTTTTAAAAAAAAGGATCCAGGGGGGGGGGGGATCAAGGAAATTACATGCTGGCTTGTTTGAAAGCATTATTAAAGATAAAATCACTAAGCATATAGAAGGACAAGCCCTGCTGAGAAAGAATCAGCATGGCTTCAGCAAAGGTAAGTCCTGTCTCACCAACCTTTAGAGTTCTTTGAGAGTGTCAATAAACATCTGGACAGGGGTGATCCGGTAGACAATGTTTACTTGGACTTTCAAAAGGCTTTTGATAAAGTCCCTCACCAAAGACTACTGAGCAAGCTTAGCAGTCATGGAATAAGAGGGAGGTCCTCTTATGGATCAGTAACTGGTTAAAGAACAGGAAGCAGAGGGTAGGAATAAATGGTAAATTCTCCCAATAGAGGGATGTAAACAGTGGGGTCCCACAGGGATCTGTATTGGGACCAATGCTTTTCAACTTATGATCTGGAATCAGGAGTGAGCAGTGAAGTGGCCAAGTTTGCTGATGACACCAAATTATTTCGGGTGGTGAAAACAAAAAGGGATTATGAAGAGCTCCAAAAAGATCTCTCCAAACTTGGAGAATGGGCATCAAAATGGCAAATGTAGTTCAATGTAAGCAAGTGTAAAGTAATGCATATTGGGGCAAAAATTCCGAACTTCAAGTATGATCTGATGGGATCTGAGCTAGCAGTGACTGACCAAGAAACAGATCTTGGGATTGTGGTAGACTGCTCGATGAAAATGTTGACCCAGTGTGCAACTGCTGTGAGATAGGCAAATTCCATGTTAGGCATAATTAGGAAAGGAATTGAAAATAAAACTGCCAAGATAATACTGCCCTTATGCAAATCTATAGTGCGACTGCACATAGAATACTGTGTACAGTTCTGGTCACCGCACCTAAAAAAAGGACGTAGAGTTGGGGAAAGGGCAACTAAAATGATCAAGGGGCTGGAGCTGCTCCCTTATGAGGAAAGGTTACAGCAGCTGGGATTGTTTAGCTTAGAAAAAAAGGTAAGGTGTACAAAATTATGCATGGTGTGGAGAAAGTGGACAGGGAGACATTTTTCTCCCTCTCTCATAATACTGGAACCTGGGGTCATCCCATGAAGCTGAGTGGTGGGAGATTCAGGACAGATAAAAGGAAGTACTTCTTCACACAGTGCATAGTTAAACTATGGAATTTACTTCCACAAGATGTAGTGATGGCCACCAGTTTGGACAGCTTTAAAAAGGGATTGGACAAATTCATGGAGGAGAAGGCTATCAATGGCTACTAGTCCTGATTGGCTATATACTTCCTCCAGTAGCAGAGGCAGTATGCCTATGTACTCCAATTGCTGGGGAACATGGGTGGGAAGGTGCTGTTGCACTCATGTCCTCCTTGTGCGATGCTGTGGGCAGCTGGTTGGCCACTGTGTGAACAGAATGCTGAACTAGATAGAATCTTGGTCTGATCCAGCAGGGCTCTTCTTATGTTCACCCTATTTGGACCTATATTTGGCTCCAGTCCTCTACCTACTTACCTGGAAGTGCGCCACATTGAACATAATGAGACTTAATTTTGAGGAGACATCATAGGATTGCACTGTCACTTTGTGTGGATCCAACCCAAGGTTATGGGTGTGGTTGTAAGCAAAGAGGTTTGAAACATCATAGAAATGAGGTTCCATTATCTGGAGGGGGCAGTGCTTAGTCCTGTTGATAGACAGTAGCCATTTCTTCTTTTTGTTGTGATGTATTATCAGCAACAAACTGTGAGCATTTGTTTATACATGTCTGGGAACAAATTGGCTGTCATGGGCAGTTCTGTTATGTCTGCAGGCAGGACTCAAGCCTGGGAAACAAGATCAGTGGGAACTTAACAAACCAACTGTCACGTGTTTGTTTTTCTCTGACATAGTGAACTGTTTCAGACAGAAGCCATTTTAAGGGGAAGAACTTTAGCCTTGTTCTTGTAGTTCTTCTTTTGTTCTTGCAACTGCAACAATGTAACACTTTACATTGGTGGGGTGAAGTTTCACTTCTCTCCACTGGACTAATGCTTGCTATGCATTTATACTCTGCACATGGACTGTAACTAGGGAATGTATACTCTGTAGTGCTTACTTTGAATAAGTAAATAAATGGGTAGAATAGACCTGTTGCTGTTACAGAGTGTTTCCTGATTCCTGCATTAATCTGCAACTGGAGAAGCTGGAGGCTGAGTTATTACAGGGTCTGCTGCTGCTGCTATGTGGGAGATTTACTCTGCTACTGTGTGTGGAAGGCCAGGCTACGCTAGCACACGGATTATACAGTAATACTTTGGATTGCAAGCATAATTCGTTCCAGAACCGTGCTTGTAATCCAAAACACTCTTATATCAAAGCGAGTCTCTGGCGGGCGTGAACGGGGCCGATTTCGGCCCGCTACACCCGCTCAAGGCGAGCGGTTACATCCCTACACTTGTATTGCAAGACGTCGCTTGTTTATCAAGTCAAAATTTATTTTTAAAAATTTGTTTGTCTTGCAAAACGCTCTCAGACTAAGTTACTTGCAATCCAAGGTATTACTGTAAATCTCTTTCAACACCAACACTTTTTCCATCTTAAAACAATGTTCAGATAAAGCTAAGAGGGCTGGGGATAATGGGAGTTGTAGTCCAACACATCTGGACAGCACCCAGTTCAGGAAGACTGCCATATCTTCTTTCAGAAACATCAAACATTTCCCTTTTTACTCCCCGCCCCCTCATATATTCAGCCTGAAGAAGCATTCTGTATAACTCAGAATTTATTATACTGCATGTTGAATATTGTTTGGTTCTAATAAAAGGCATTATTTTATTTTTTCCCCTGTGAATCCTGTTGTAATGTGCCAGATCATCTGAAAGCATTTGCTGTTTAACAAACATGCAGCTTTTGTATAGACAGCCACTGTTACCATGTGGTTCCCAAGGCATAGGACATAAAAGACAACCAATAGGGTCTATTTTATCCTTACAAAGAACTCTGTAATTCAGACATTGCATGTACATTTTCCAATTGAGTAAAGATAGATTTTCTGTATCAGTGCAACTTGGGCAGTCTTACCACATTCGGCAACCACCAAGAAAGCAAGGTACCGTATGTTAACAAGGGGGAAATGCTTCTGGATAATGCACAATTAATCCAATCAGTTTTATGTTTACTGTCAGGAAAGCTAAATGAGAACAGTTTATGTTATTGGAAGGTACCTAATGGCTCTGGCTACCTAGGAAATGCACAAAGGGTCATGTGTGTATATATTTTCTTTTCATGCAGTCTCAAGGAAGAAATGTGTTTCTTAACAGAAAAAAACACACACCACCCAACATAGAAGAAAACGATATTTTAAGGTACGGTAATCTCATCCGCAGCCAGCGTAAGACTCTTTCCAACATTTTGTCGAATGCTTTGATCAGTGTAATTGAAAATGACTTGAGTGATAAACTACACACCATGTCTCCTGGGAGAAATGCTCAGCAGCTTAAGTCTGTACCATTAGGGTCTGTCCATCCCCACCCCACCCCCGGCTGGCCTCCCATCAACATTCAGACCACAATCTCCTGTCATTAGTGTGGCCAGGGGCATCTTTTGAAGTATACCAGGAGCATCCTCATTCTCTCGGGATTTGTACCCTTTTTGGACTTGATTTATTTACTAGCAAGAGGCCCACCAAATGGTGAGAATGAGCATGGAAGCGTGGCCAGAAAGAAGGGGGGGTGCTACCCACAGCTTTCCTTTCATGTTCCCAAGATAGAGTTAAGAGAAAGGCTAGACTAGAGTGATAAAGAGCTTGAATTTCCAGTGCTGAATTGAAAGTCTGCAGTGGGCATGACGACTCTCTATGGGCACACAGAGCAGTGTCCGTCTCTTCCCGCAACTTCATGGGACAAACCCCATCTGATTGGCACTGGTAATTAGAGTGGCATCTGTGTTCAACATAGCATTGGACATGTGGAGCGGGACTGCATTGGGACTGGGTCCCTGTAGTTCCCAGTGGGCTTTGCTCCACATTTCTTTCTTTTATCCTGCCTTGCCTTGGTCCCTGTTCCTAGAACCAGCGCAAGATATTTTGCTGACTGAGGTAAAGGACAAGATGGTGTCCCCCTCCCTGTACAGAAGCCAGCTAGACTGACCGTTGAATCTTGCTTCAATGCTGGCGACAGGATGGTAGCAGGACCGCTTAGGGGGCACAGGGCAGGTTTGTATGGCGCA
Source organism: Shinisaurus crocodilurus (assembly GCA_021292165.1). NCBI lineage: Eukaryota > Metazoa > Chordata > Lepidosauria > Squamata > Shinisauridae > Shinisaurus > Shinisaurus crocodilurus. The sequence continues at coordinate 55,824,606 of CM037878.1, forward strand.
CACAGCTGTCTGTCCTCCTTGCCGGTGCTCCCTGCCTCTCTCCAGCATTGCTGCCTGAGATGACACAGCCTCGTTCTGCTCAATGGTAGGGCCAGCCCTGCACTGTTCCCCTTCTATTGGGTCATCTGCCCAGTTCTCCAGTGATCTCTGTTGGCACAGGGGCTAAGGGAGGGACTGATGGAGGAAGGACGGGGGGCCCAAGCGAAGGAAATGTAGAGCAAAGCCCAGTGAAGTAGAACCTGCCACAGGGGTAGCTGAGTCCGTCTGTTGCAGCAAAGACTACAGTCTTGTAGCATCTTAAAGGCCAACAGATTTATCGTGGCATAAGCTTCTGTGGACTAGAGTGCCCTTTATCAGATGCATGAAGTGATATTATTAGTCGGTGTGTGTGTGTGTGTATACACACACACACACACACACACAACAGATACACACACACACACCTGACATCAAGGGTAGGCATAGTTGGGCACCTGCCGAGGGCCCACAGTCCAGCAGGGGCCCACTGACAAGTGTCCCCTAGAGTTACTCCTCCTCTTCACCATTGCAACCTGCTTGTTTACCTACCTATTGCTTTGGCCCAGACAGTGGTGAGAAGGAGGAGCAGGAGATGCCACTGCCTACTTGCTCACTGGCTCTCTGCCTGTTAAGCAAGTGAGTGGTAGCAATGGGTCACTCAGTCCTGGACCTGGATCTAAGAAGGAGGCAGAGAGAGAGAGAGCTGACTTTGTTCTCTGCAGGAAATCCTATGATACTATGGGCTCCCCTAGACATCTGATGGGGAGCAGGAACCTGACCCTTATCTTATGTTTATCATTTATTTATTTAATATATTTATACCCCACCTTTTTTCCTGCAAGGAACCCAAGGCGGCTTACAAAGTCCTCCTCCTCTCCATTTTAGCCTCACAACAACCCTGTGAGGTAGGTTAGTGTAAATAAATGTTACATCACAGAAATGCATTAAGTCTCCAATGACCTCCTTTTAAGGAAATGGAATCCTGGGTAAGTGCTGGAACCCCTGACACTTCTCAGGAGTGGGGCGCATGAGCATAACTATACACACACACACACAGAGGGAGAAATGGGGCCAAATGGCCATGAAATACAAAAAGTATATGCATCAGATGGATTCTAGCCCATGCAATCATATGCCACAATGAATCTGTTAGTTTTTATGGTGCCACCACAAGCTTTCTACCAGCACTTACTAGGTCTTTTATAGGAGGGTTGTTGTTGTTGAAGGGGCCTTTCACATTTCATAGTCTTTTATCAGCTGGTTCTAATGTTTGTCTGAGAAGTGCCCAGGAATGACCCTACTAAGTAAGCAATGATATCAAGCTCATGGATAGTGCATTTTCATCAGTAAAAAGCAAAGTGCTTTAATTCACTTTCTTGCTCATAGCTGTCCCACCATCAAGGAGAGAGGTCAAAATTATTATTCAGACGAGAAACTGAGGTTGCAGTTTGGTGACTTTGCTTTTCAAAAACCATTTAGCAAAGCTGGGAGCTGGATATTAATCTCGACTAGCCAGTCGTCCCAATTTTGTGCGATGAGACACCCAATTTTAAAGGCTGAGCTTCCAGCCTCCTACTTTGAAATTGGATCTTCTGATTTTGGCTTTGTTCTTCATTGAAATTTCCTAAATAGGACGCAGGGCTTTTTTTCTGGTGGAACTCACCGGAACTGAGTTCCAGCACCTTTTCTTCTATTAATTGCATTACAATTTAATCGCCATCTACTCCCGAGGAAATGTAATCCAAGAGTTCCGGTACCTTTTTCTCCAGAAAAAAAGCACTGAATAGGAGTATCTGGGAGGGACCATGGCTCAGTGCCAGGGAATATGCTTTGCATGCAGATGGTCGTGCAGGTTCAATTCCTGGCATCTCCATTTAGACCAGGGGTGGGGAAGCTCAGGGCCGCAGGCCAAATCTGGCCGCCTGGGTCTCCCCAAAGGGTCATACCCCCTTTCCCTGGCCATACCTCCTTTCCCCTGACTGCTGATCATTTGGTGGCTTTCCAGCTTTTGCATGTTTCCCACCCTGTTCTAAAAGGTTGAAATTCCTCTCCTATGGTTTGGTTACTGGCTACCAGAGCTTTAAGCTAAAATATGCTGGTATTTTGGACATTTGTGGCCCCGCCCCTTTCACCCTGCCCACCACTGGAATGTGGCCCCCAAGCACTTATCTGAAATGGAATTTGGCCTTCAGGCTGAACACGGTTCCCCACCCCTGATTTAGAAGAATCAAGTAGCAAGTGATGGGAAATTCTAATGCCTGAGAGTCTAGGGAACTGTTGCCATTGCTAATGCTGGGGTAGATAGACAAAGAATCTGACCTGGGATTAGTCCACCTCCTGTGCTCCTACTGTTAATTCGAGCAAGCTGCCCAAGAGCAGAGCTTGAAAAATCACAACAAAGCACTGTCTGAAAGCTTAGTTCCTCTGCAAAATAATTAAAGTAAGCCTTGCAGAACCTGTACTCCCAAAACCACGAGCTCAGCACATGACCTCAGCACTTTTGCAGATTAAGATGCATTTTTCCAAATCTGGTCTGCTACATCTCTCAGGTGCAGCTGTTGCAAGACCTTGATTGCTTTACAAAATGTTGCTAAACATGAACTGCTAAAATTGCACAGATTTAGTAAGCTGATGTTAGTTCAATCACCAGCAAGCTAACAAAATGGTGGCAGGAGGGACGACTAGATCTTGTTTAATAAGTTCTTGGGTTTTTAAAAATATTTTTACCTTGGGACAGGGCAGTTGCTTGGGACATTGTGGGGCGGAGATCTAAATAAACTATTTAGAATTTAGAAACCAATCAAATAATAAAGATTAATCTGCTGTTTAACATCAAAGCATGCCAATGTAGAATTTTAGGGATGTTTGTTTTAGTGCAACAAATGCAGAATTGTCACTCATTTGTTGCACAGGTTCAGGGGTCAACATAAGTGTTTCTATTGCAGGAATATCACATTTACCCAATACTTCGACTGCAGCAATCTTGTTGCTGGGTATAGAAAATTAATTTCTTGTATTTTCATTTTCCACTCAGCACCCAGTTGGTCCTCCTCTGTCCCTTTTTTCCCTTGATTATGGCCCTATTTCCCGATGCATATTCATCTTTTCTCATCACCCCTTCTCCTTCTCCATATTGCCTTTCTCACCTTTTATAAGGATAAGTAGGGTTACCAGAGCTGGACCTTGAAAGCCTGTATTTTTTTTAGAGATGTGGAAAGAATTTTGGCCAGGTGTGCCTTTCCCCCATCAGTACAGCAATGCTGGGAGAAGTTGCAGCTGTAGGAATTCTCCTGTCTTATGAAACTCTTAAAGGCACAGGAGCCCTCTCAGAGTCTGGACCTCACAATCCCTGGGTGTATCTACATGTGAAACTGATATTGGCTTTTGTACGAAGGCTGGGGAACCTGGTGCCCTCCAGATGTTGTTAGGACTCCAACTCCCATCAGCCCCAGCCAGCATAGCCAATGGCCAAGAATGATGGGAATTGCAGCCCAACATCTGAAGAGCCACAGGTTCCCCACCCCTGGCCTAAATAATTTGGATTCATCAGGTTTGTGAAATTTGCCGCATCCTACAGGCTTAAAAAGCAATCCAGTCAGCCAAATGCACCTGGAAAGGAATGGCCCTTGGAAGTGAGCTACCGGCTGCTGCTCAGTTCCCTCTGTGATTTTATTTCTATTGCTCTGCAGTGAAAAGCCATAATAATAGCGGGTGCTCATGGGGGGGGGGGGAGAAACAGCTGGCAAAAAAATCGTACGGGGATGAGTAAATGCAAACAAGGTTAACCAAGCTGGTATGATTGACTGGTTGTAAATATATGCCTAGGATAGGAACGCTCTTGTGACAATGAGTAAGCAGCAGCCTGCCTTTGGGACGTGAAAGGCAATGGCATCTACTGGGGCTTGAAAGGGGGAGTCCAATGAAAGAGTCATAAAGACTAGGGCAGAGAGAAACTCAAAGGACATGTAATCCCAGGCTCTCCCGTTCTGTTTCTAAGGATACAGAAGGTGCTGTCACCTTAGATATTAACTGTGGCACGTGAGCTTCTCTAGGGCAGGGATGGGCAGAAAGTAGATCCCCATATGTTTTAGACTTGCATTCCTGACCAATGGCCATGCTGGCAGGGGATTCTGGGAGTTAAATCCAAAACCTCTGGAGACATACCTTCTGCCCACCCGTTCTAGGCAGCAGCTTACTTCATGAGATGTACAGCCTAAGAAGATGGTGGGTTGGATCCAGATTTAAGGCATGTGCAACTGGGCTGGCAGAAGTGAACTTTCCCAACCCCTCTTCCACACGGCAGCCCCTGCAACCCCCTGAAAATGCTACATACCGGGTTGGAGGACCCTGTTGAATGGGGGCGAGCTGTGGTGTGGGGAGGGGGAGCCCCCCAAATTGGGCAGAGCCACCTTCCATGAGTGGAGTTGTTCCATCCATGGAAGGCAGATCCTGAATCCAACCCACTGTATGTGTGTTTGTAGATAGCTAGGGGCGTGCTGGGAGTTGAAGGCCATTTTTTCTGTCTAAACATGCATAGGATTATGCCCTTGGGCGTTTAGCATTTGCCAAGGGAGAAACTATTGCCTGGCTGTAATATAGCACCGAATACTGCTCATCTCAGTACAGTCATGCCTTGGATTGAGAGCATAATTCGTTCCAGAAACGTGCTTGTAATCCAAAACACTCTTATATCAAAACGAAATCCCCCCAAAAAAATTTGTACAGAGATTTTTAATTTAAGCCGTACTACAGTACTTGTATTGCAAGACGTCGCTTGTATATCAAGTCAAAAAAAATTAAATAAATATTTAAAAATTTGCTTGTCTTGCAAAACGCTCTCAAACCAAGTTACTTGCAATCCAAGGTATTACTGTATGTTAATGGAATGAAAGTGTTTTTCCTGAGAATCTTAGCCAACATAGGCCTTTGCTGTGCTAACAGTTTGTTTTTGTTACCTTGTGGTTTATTAGAGAGATAGAAATGGCCCTACTGTTGATGTCCCTGTTATCACGGAGGACTAGAAGGAAGTTAAGTGGCTGAGCAGATAGCCTCTTGTCCTGATACTACAGGCACCTCCATATAGATCTGTCAGCTGCACATCATTGTGCTTATTGGTTCTTCTCCCTGAAATGTTCATTGGGATGGGAAATACATCGAGGACACAGAGTCCCCCAGATGTGAGTCAGGAGCAACGGGGGCATCACGGAAGCTCTGCTGGTGGGTCACTAGGCTACTGATGATGGAGGCAGTATGTACAAGGAGAGGATTCCCTTGTGGATCATAGATTAGAGGGAGAGGACCAGCCCTACCATGAGGTAATGTGAGGAAACTACCTTGAGCAGCAGACTTTGGGTGCCATTAAAGAGCAGTATATTGTGTAAGGAACTTCACGACAGGGGTGGGAAGCCTTTTTCCTGTCAAGGGCTAATTCCCTTGGGGGAAATCTGTAGCAAGGGGCTGCATTCGAGCAGTGGGTGGGGCCACTCCTTTCTCTCTCTTTCTGCCAACCCCTCCCTCCCTCTCTCTGACACCACACCCCCCCATCCCATCTTTCCACTCAGAAGGCTGCTTGGGGAGCAACGGATCACTCTTGCCAGAGGTCTGAACTGGTCATTTGCTGAGGGCTTCTCTCATTCTTCCACCACTCTGCCCATTTCTGGGTCCCCCCGCCATTTCTCCCCTACTTTCCAGAGGTCTGATCCCTTGCAGAGGGCTCCAGCCCCTTCCATGATCACTCTTTTTGGTTTCCCTCTGTTTCCCCCACCTGCACAAAATTAGACTGAGGGCCACATAATGGCCCTCGGGCCATATGTGGGGTGCAGACCACAGGTTGCCTTACACTTGGATCTGTAAATTATTATTTGGGGTTACCTGAAGCTGGTTTTTGATGTGTTAAGGCGGGGGATTGCAATGTAATCTAATTACTTACTTTTTCAGAATTGCACTTGTTGATCACAACATACTGGTTTGAGTGTACGAACCTGTACTGGGCAGGATGTCTAATATTCTACTGTGGGTGGTGGTGAGGTGGCGAGGGAGGGGTCGGATTGTCCGTGTCAGGCACCAAGATATTATTAGGCAGATCCTGAGCAAAGACAAGAGACCATTAGCAGAGCCTTTGGGAAAGATGTTTGAGAACTGATCGCCCTAGATCTCTGCTTGTGCGCAACGTTCTTCCTTTGTCAGTACTGGATTGGTAGGTAAAGGGCTTGGCCGTAATGACATGCATCAGCTGGTTGGGAGTGCTGGGAATTGTTATCCAACACATCTGGAGGACAATTGTTGGGGAAGTCTGGCATGGATCCACCAGTCAGATCTGTTCAGGTAGCCCAAATCAGTGAATCTTCCCATGGTGGAAGGAGGGAGACATTTCCAGGAGTAGTGTGGATGTGCTACATAATACAGTGCAATCTTTTGCATGCTATTGTGGGCATGGATTGAAGATGTGACCTGGAGCAACACCACATTTAGAGTAGGTAGTACTAGGCTACATGGACCAATGGTCTGCCTCAGTATAAGGCAACTTCACATATTCATAAGTGTCAGGCAGCAATATATGGACGCAGCATCTATGCAGAGAACCAGCCACTAGAGGGAGATACCTACAGTATAAATTCAGACTGGGCCCTTCCAAAACTCCATTTATTGTTCATTGCTTCAAAGGACCAGAGCTCAGTGTTGGATGAGGATAGGACAGATACACACCATCTGGATGGCATAGGTTTGGAAATGGAGAGAATGGGAGAAGCTGAATGGTGGAAGGGCCTTTATTTCACTCGGAAGCATGGCAATATATCCTTAGCACCCTGCCCTGGTATTACTTGTTCAGCATCGAGGAAGAGGGCCTTTCTGTGGCGGCCCCCATACTGTGGAACTCTCTCCCTAGTGACCTCCGCCATGCCCCCTCTCTGCTGAGCTTCTGCCACTCACTAAAAACATGGCTATTCAAGCGGGAATATGGGGTGCATTAAGATTTTAAAATTTTATACTGTTTTAAATGTATTTTATATTTTATCATGTTGTACATTGCCCAGAGTGGCCGGTTTGCCGGCCAGATGGGCGATTCATAAATACAACAAATAAATAAACAAATAAAATAAAATCAAGGTTTGCTCCATGTAGTGGATGCAAAACTGTGGCATCCTTCCTGATGTACAACACTCTTACAGAGCAATCCTATGGCCTCTGGACAGCGTCTAAAGGGCGATAGGATCATTCGGATTCCCAGCTCTGATGTTGGAAAACAGCTCCAACCTCGGAGTTGGGGATCTGTGCTCGGAGTGCCCTTCCTCACCTCGCAGCTGGTGCAGAGCTGCCAGCTGCTTCTCCAAGGTCGGAAGAGCAACCTCGGAGAATGGGTTTAGGGGCCGTGCCGGTGGGCAGGGAGGGGAGGAGACTGGCGCCAAGATATGATGTATTCTGGCGGCGGCGGCTCAGCCTCCTTCCCTCTCACTCCAAAGCGCCACACTTAAGACAGCTGAAATTGGCTGTCTAGCTGTTTTGCAGAGTGGGAGGAGCACGGAGGCAACCTTCGCCTCTGCACTCCTCCCGACCTGCATAGGATGCTCACAATCCTCTGAGTTCAGAGGGTTACGGGCAGCCTCATTGGATTGCACCCTCATTTCCTGTTTGTCAAAATCACTCTGGAATTCTTTTTGCTGTTGAACTGAATTCTCAGCGTATACATTTAGAAAGGGGAACTGTTGCCATGTTTTGCCACTTGCAGTTTCGTAGTTTCAGTTCTCAATCCTTCAAAATCTGAAGATCAACATTATATAAGAATACAAGAAGAACCGTGCTGGATCAAACCAACAAGGGCCCATCTCATCCAGCATTCTGTCCACACAGTGCCCAGTCGGCTGCCTATGGGAAACCCACAAATAGGACCTGAGTGCAACAGCACCCGCCTGCTTGAATTCCCCAGCAACCGGCATACAGAGGCATACTGCCTCCTAAATCCAGGGGGTTGGACTAGAAGGCCTACAGAGCCCCCCTCCAAAGCTATGGTTCTATGCAAAAAGCAGTTCCTCACAGTGTAAATCATCCCTTAAGGCTTGCTTTCCAGTCAATTGATTAGTACAGCCATTCCACTGCAATGTGGAATTACACTGAGAACCAGGGTAACGTAGTGGTTACAGTGTTGGAACTGGGACTTGGGAGATCTGAGTTCTAGTCCCCAGTCAGCCATGAAGGTCACGGGGTGACTTCGGGCCAGTCACTGACTCTCAGCCTAACTTACCTCACAGGGTTGCTGCGAGGATAAAATGGAGAGGAGGACCATGTAAGCCACTGTGGGTTCCTTGCAAGAGGAAAAAAGGCAGGATACACATATACCGTAATAAATTGCACCTTTCAATCTGCTTGAGCACCTGTACCAGGGGTAGGCAACCTGGTGTCTTCCAGATATTTTAGACTACAATTCCCATAATCCCTGACCATTTGCCATGCTGGCAGGGGCTGGTGGGAGTTGTAGTCCAAAACGTCTTGTTGGGGGGCAACCAGGTTGCCTACTCCTGATCGACATATATAGGACAGAGACCTATGATCTAAAAAAAGGCAATAGTGCCACCTAGTGGCACTTTGATCTATGATAGCCACATTTCAATACACCTAATTTACCACATTCCCCAACCGGGTGCCCTCCAGTTGTGTTGGACTACAACTCTCAGCATCCCCCAGCCAACAGGACTGGCTGGGGATGCTAGGAGTTGTAGCCCAACACATCTGGAGGACTCTAGGCTGGGGAGGCCGCTATAAATCAGAGCATCTTTTAAAATGTCTGTTTCACCCATAAGCACCTCAGTGGAGTCTCTTTTTTAGCTCTCCTTTTGGGAAACAAAATAATCAAGCATAATACATTTTCAGTTAAAAAAGGAGGAAAGGAAAATAGAAACTTTCAGAGCCAAGAAGCATTTTCTGTACTTCGTAACAAAACAATCTATTTTAGAGAAGATTCACAGAACGCAAATCTTGATCAGCACCATTCAATGAATCCCAGGATCAGACAGGGCATCACTACAGCAACAGGAAGGGCTGGAGGAGGCTAGGAGAATATTGCTGAGTTGACTCCTTCAAAAAAAGATCAATGGAAAGCATGAACAAATTGGAAAAAAAGTTGCTTTTAATTAAAAATTCAATATATCACAACTAACTTTATACACCGAGTGGAGTTTATGTCCACTCTGAATTGTGTAACGGGGGAGAAGGGAAGGCGGCATGACGATGAGGGGCAGGCTGAGATGAGCTATAGCCTCTCCCCCCTCCCCTGGCTCCAGGCCTCGGTCAATCCTGGCATAGCACAACACACTCGATGGACTGAGTGCAAGGATCCACTGGTCAAGAGGACCGCTCCCTCCTTACCAATGTCTACGCTATCCACATGGTTCTCTGGACTGTAACAGGTGTCACTTGCCGTTCCCATTGCTTTGATGTTGCTCAAGAGGTCCCAAGTTGCCTTTCTTCTGATGGCCTCACCCAATAGCTTAGAAGAACAAAGAAACGTCTATTTCTTGGGCATGTCAGGTTGTGGCTGCAGAATACCGAAGCGCAATTGTGAAGGCACCTCTCTTGCTTGTAGCTTGCTGGCTGCCCTTTTCCTAGCCCTGTGGAAGTTTTCATGGCAACCTTTCACTGGAGAGATTCACCGGCTGCAATGACTCTTCTAACACTGATCAGGTGCTCAGTCCCCAGCAGTGCTGCTTATTCTCCATTTACCAACATAACGCACATCCATTTAGCTGGACTACACACAGCAGAAGCTGCTAATGCTGCTAATATGAAATGGTCCCCTTATTTTTTAAGAAAGAAAAGCCACAGAGGCTGAGTACTGTTAAGTAAATACAGGCATGGTACAAAATGACACTTGAGATGGGTCCTGTTGCAGCACAGAGCTACACTAGGCCAGCAGCTTTGTCTTGTACATTGTATTCCTTGTTCTTTGTCAGCTTCCAGCTGATTAGGGATAACAGCAGAATGCCAACGATTTTGTAGCCCACTTGGAGACCTAAGTACCTGCCAAGAAAAAGAAAGACAGACAGACATTGGTTCTTCTGGTTGGTCCTGGCTCAGCTTTTAAGTGGCTCTGTAACATACTCCTATTTGTGACTGAAGCTGGTGTTTTATACCGACACGTTTCATATTTTAAAATCTGTATGTATGTATGTATCTCTGTGTGTGTGTGTGTGGTTTATACATGAATTTTTAAAAAGAATTTTTAATCTTTAAAATTTTTAAATCTATGAAAAAAAATTTAATTTTTTTTTTAAAAATTAAATCTATAAAATTTATAAACTGGATGACCACCGATTGGTGGTCATTTTGTTTGCTTTTGGAGTACTGTATCATGCACATTGAATCACCTGCATATTGATTGATTCACAAGAAAGACGGTGTGTGTGTGGGTGTGGGGGGAGACATGGCGAAACTCTTGTCAAACAGTTCTTGAGCAGAAAGATACAGTCCATTTGTTTTGGAACAGCAGCCAGAGAGACAAACCCAAGTTTTCTGGGATGCAATTGGAATGGTAATAGGGTCTAGGGGACTGGCTGCCTGGAGACATATATTCTAGGAAACTTTGGACAAATTCACACTTGCATGTCCATGGGCATCGCCGTTGGGAGGGGCCATGGCTCAGTGGCAGAGAGCACCTGCTTTGCATGCAGAAGGTCCCAGGTTCGATCCCTGGCATCTCCAGGTAGGGCTGGGAAAGATTCCTGCCTGAAACTCGGGAGAGCTGCTGCCAGTCAGTGTCGACAATACTGGGCTAGATGGACCACGGGTCTGACTCTAAGGCAGCTTCCGGTGTTCCATTGCGTAAGGCAATGTGTTGGATACATCTCCCATCCATCCAAGCCAGCATGGTCAATGGCTGGGGATGAGGGGAGCTGTAGTCCAACACATCAGGAGAGCACCAGGTTGGGGGAGACTGCCCTAAAGATTGTGTGAGACAGGAAATTTTGGATTCGGGTGTGAATTTCTATTCTCGAGGCAAGGAGGGCAGTTAAAATGAGGGAAAGCCCCTCCTTGGGGGACAGGCAAGCAGCCTCCAATATATTTACCAGAAGAGGAGGTGTAGTATTTCCTTTGGGTCATGAAGCAGTAGAGGAGACAGGATGATTGGTAGGCAACTATTTATTAACTGAAATATAACCGCCGGCCGATACTAACAAGGATCCTTAACCAGGGTCAGGCTGCACTGAGTTTCCTCCCAGTTCCTAGCCATGTGTCTTAAGTTTCCTTTTGCTAGAAGTTGGCCTTAAAGCATACAAAAGGAGTCTCCTCTCTCGATTCCTTAGACAGATACTGAAAACTGAATAAGCTTCTGCACCATCAGCACCAGTAAAACAAGCAACAGGCGCAACTGGTGGCCCAACTATAAAAACAGTTTGTAAGAAATGAAATCAGGAGACTCTCCCAGAACTGGCCCAAGGCATTTAACTACCGGAGGCAAAGCAACAAATGGCACCTCCGCTTCTCCCAAACCAAGAAGTATAGCTATTTTGATATACCCGAGGCAGAAAATCCCACCCCACCTCACCCCCAACTATCGCTGGCAGTAAAAATACAAGAATAGTAAGTTAAACCATTTGCTGCCTTTCAGGACACTCAAAATCAGGTGCCTGAGGCAGCTACAAATTGGCAAATGGTAAGGCCTGCCCTCTCTCCCCACCCACCAAGCTTTTCCTGGTAAGCAACAGAGGTGGTGTTGGGGGTTGGCCCACTAGGGCTGGAGCCCTGAATCTTTCATTTGGAGCCCCAAATCTCTGGGAGGCCAGCTGCCCCACCACCCTGCTGTCCATGGGCACTTGCTGAAATAAGGGTACAGGGGCCCTGATGTCCTCTGTTGCATCTGATCCCCCTGGATTAGCTGGCTTTTTGCCCACATGTGTTTCACCTCCCGCTGTCCCCCACCCAACTCTTCCTGCCTGAGGTTTTTTTCTGAAATCAAATGCCCTCCTCTCCCCTGTCCATACATCCCTTTTTACAAATAAGGGTGTCCTTAGGAGACAGGATCCTTTACAGACTTTGGAGCATATGTAAATTAGCATTTGTCTGTGGACCTGAGCCCTGGATCATTTTGGTACCTAACACCGCCCCTGGTAAGCAAATAGCTGTGGTGAGGCTCGGAGGGAAGTGGATCCCTACATGAACCTTGCTCTCTAGACATATTTGAAGAGAACAGAACCATGCCAGCGGGAGCAGCACCAATTCAAGTAGGCTCCTTTGCTCTCCTTCCCTCAAGAGGAACAGAAATTCGCAGGCAATTCCAGAATTCCCTTTTCTTCCCTTGAGGAGAGAAGCCAAGTTAGTGTGCGGGTGCAATACGAGAAAAGAACCCTGCCGTCGCCCCCCAACTCCTTAGCACTGCTTCATGTATGGTTTACAGGACCCTTTGGAGGACTAGCCATCCAAACACCGCCTCTGCTGGGGTGAAAGTGTCTAGGTCAGCCTTCCCCAACCTGGGTGCCCCCAGATGTTTTGGCCTACAAATCTCACTGTCCCCCGGCCAGCGTGGGATAATGTGACTTGTAGGCCAAGGCTTCTGGAGGGACCCAGGTTGGGGACGGCTGGTCGATACAAAAGTGCCAAGTGAAAGAATCATGGCCCATGGGGCTGCTCTGCATTTCTCTGGGGATCTCCTAGAATGCCAGGAGGTCATAGCGCCTCACAGTGTGTACCAAAATACCCTCGAGCAGCTGTAAGGCATAGGCCAAGGCAATGCCTTCCTGAAGCCAGGACACCACAAACGCCAGGGTCAAAAGCGGGGAGTATTTCTCCTTGGCCTTGAAGCAGATGTTAAGGGGAAGCTGGCCGGGGATTGCCTGGCGAGGTGCTTCCCGCCTCTGCTCTCTCCACACTCATGTCAAGCTATCCATTTTTGGTCAGGTGCTTTTTTCTTTTTTTGCTTAGACAGGCTTGCAAACACAGAGCCCTGTGGGAGCTTGCCTCCAACAATGAAGGCAGGGGAGTCTGCGGATCGAGATCCCATCTCCTCTCCAGTTTAAGGCTTGGAGTCTGCCTTCCTAGCCTCAGCAAAAGGGGCCTTTCCCCACATTTTCTGCTCTCCTCTCCTCAAGGGGAGAGTAGCCACAGCTGATTAACCACTACAGCAGCCGGAGCTTTCTCTTCACCCGACGACATCCCTCCAAAATACAACCAGTTCTCATTGGAGACAGTGCACACATTCACCTGGGAGTCAGTGATGTATATGTGCATGATACATTAAATTAAATCTTTGGGTTGGCAACCACCCATCGGAAAAAGGGCTCTGCCACATCCTTTGGGCGAGAGCAAGGATGGTGGGTCCTCTCCTAGGCTAGGCACTGGCATGGAGATCTCTTCTTAAGGAAAGGACTGCAAAGGCTCCTAGGGCGTGGGATCCAGGGGAATTCCTGGCGTACTAAGTCTGGCCCTAGATCAGAGTCGCAGCAAAGGACTTCCTAAAGTGTTTTCTCCAAAAAATCCCCAAGTTGCTGCAAGAGGATGCCAAGAGACAAATTCATGCACATGGCTCCAGGAGCTCAAATAATTGGTCTCCCACAGAACGCTCTGTGAAACAGTAATTCAATCGTACTCAGGTTGTGGTTTTCTTCAATCACAGCCTTCAGGCTCGACATGATGCAGTTGCACAGGTGGGTTAGTAGAGCAGGGATCGAATCATGAGGGGGTGGGGATGTCATACAGATTCAGGCAGGAACCGGCTGTGTCTGACAGCCACCTACAGGGATAACCACATCAATGGGCTCTGAGGGAGACAATGTTAAAACAAAGCTGCATTATGAGCAGAGAGTTCTGCTGATGCTTCAGCCCTAAATGATGACTAATATTTACTTCTGTTTTGCACTGTTGAGGGTGAAAAGAAGTGCTTTCAATGCAACAAACGTGAGCTCGAGCCTGCTAAGTACAGCACAGAACTCCCAACACAGAAGATACCCAGGCATGTCGCTCTCACTCAGACTAACCCACCTTGCAGGGCTGTCGCAAAAAGATGGGATAAATGTGGATGCACACCTAAGCTTGTTGGGAGGATGATGAGCAGGGTAGGAGCATGACCAATAAACAGTGGCGTGAGTAATGTGATGAGCAAGAGCCCTTGGATATCCCAGGTGAGAAAAGCCCCAGCCTGACTCAACAGAAACTGCACAGTTGAGTTACCTGCTGCGAAGGAAGTTATTGTCATAGTAAGTGCAGGATCCACCACTCTTGTTGCACACTTTCCTCCACCAGATGCACGAGGAGTCAATGATGAAGCCAAAGAGGGCAGGAGCCGGCAACCAGGCTTCAAAAGAAAGAAGGGGGAAAGGGTGAGGAAGACCCAACGGTTTCACACCGCAGGTGAGGCACACTCCACCTCTCTTGCACTCAGCTCTTGCTACACTAAAGCCTTGCACGGCCAGGTCTGATGTGGAACTGTCTTTGCGAGTCTCTGTCCCCAGGGAAAGTGGGAGTCGAGCCCTCATCTGAGCCAGGGCTCAGGCCCAGATTCTGGATGAGTTTCACATCCAAAAAGCATCACTGGACAAGTCAGCTCTCTCAGCTGATGCAAACATCAATTCATATTTAGGGATGGCCATTTGTTTAATTAAAAGGTATTTGTAATCCATTTAAAACACCAGTTCATGCTACACCTTTGCCACAGAAGCCTGCTCATTAAACCGTTTTTAGCTTTCTCCAGCTCAATTTGGAATTGGCCTCGGCAAACCAAACTATTTTCCACCCCAAAAAAGGGAAAATAGCTCCTTTTTTTCTGAGCCCAACTACAGAATCCCAATATGCTCCCAAAGACATCATTGGGAGCATGAAGGGATCTGAATGCCTCCCTTCTGCCTCTTCCTTTCCTTCCTGCAGCATGGAGGTCTCGTAGGGGCTTTGCTGTGAGGCCTCCCACCCTGGTGCCTTGAATGCTGCAATGGCAGTGTCCACAGGTACTAGGGATCCTGGAAAATGTAGTTTCCCCAGGGTATCTGACAAGGCTACTAAGGACCCAGGGTTCCGGGCACCTAGGAAGCTGCTGTTCAACGTGCCTGGGAGTGAGGTGCACCAGCTCCTATTATGATCTGAGCAGGAGAAGAATTTTAGGAGTAATAGCATTTCATTTGTAATGTGACCAATCATAACAAAACAGACAAGTTCGTATGAAAGTCAGGTAATTACAAATTTTGGCGTCACCACTAAATTGAACAAATTGAGGCAACAGAAATTAAGATCAAACTGATCTCCTTGGGAGGGAGAGTGCCTTGCGGAAGTTAGACAGGCCTTCTAAATGACGACATCCTAAGCAAAGCTGAGTGTCCTCTCTCACTCTCCACTCAGGCCTATTGACCCTCCCAGAGGACAACAGTGAGTCCCTTTTGGTTCTCTTGGGTATCTAGTTCCCATGCTGGGTCCTCTTGGGCTCCACCCCTCGACCTCAGCCACATAACTCCCCCCCCTTTAGCCTCCTCCTGCTCCCCCACTCACAAAGTGATGCCTTTCCTAGGCCCTTCTTGATGCTTTGCCTAGTTCTACCTCCATACTGAACCAGAGTGGGGAATCTGTGGCCTTCCAGATGTTGCTGGACTCTTATCTCCCATCATCCTTGACCATTGGCCATGCTGACTGGGGCTGATGAGAGATGGAAGCCAATGTGTCTGGAGGACCATGGGTTTGTTTAGTCTAGGGGTGGAGAACCTGTGGCCCTCCAGGTGCTGTTGGACTCCCATCAACCCCAGTTTGCAGATGATGGGAATTGGCCTGGAAACATCTGGAGGGCCATAGGTTACCCATGCCTGTTTTCCAAAGGGTCTCTGATTGGGAAGAGGACAGACATACCTAAGGCAAGCATTTGCTTCCCCTCCCTCAACCCCCAATTTCAGCCCTGTTTAGCCAGATGCAGTGCATGAACTACAGATTTCTGAACTGCCAACTAGTAAAGACATTCGAACAGGGATACTAATTGTTATAATCCTATGTTGGCACAATCCCATGCGTGCTTACTGAAAAGTACACCCTGCTATGTTCACTGGGGCTTACTCCCTTGTAAGTATGTTTAGGACTGCAGCCTCAGGTACGCACTCACCTAGCAATCTCATCAGCAAGAATTGGATTCCAATAGCAAATGACTTTTCGTCATAGCTCACCACCCTGTACAGGAGAAAAATACACCATATCAAAGGTGCAAGACATTGAGCTCAAAGGCTGGTTATCACTCTGGGGAAAAGCTAGGAAGCTTGGCTCTCTTTTTCAGGTTCGTTACATAAAGAAGTAAAGTTTAAAGCTGAAAAGGGCCTATCCTATCCGTATGAAATAAAAGCAGGTCCTTCTCAGTGGCAGCACTTCATTAGCAAAATGCTCTTCCCAGTGAGGCCAGGTGAAGCCCAACCTTCCTCATTTTTGGAAGATGCTAAAACATCTTAAGACGGGCATTTATTTTCACTTACTGTATTTTTCTTCCATTTTGGTGATGCTGCTGACAGGCTGTAGACTAATATCTATGGTTCTTTTGTATTTATTTCTTTGTTTGTGTAGGAAACCCACCATTTTATGATGAGAAACTTGGATAATAAATGAGAATAAATATAAAAGCCTGTGGGTCCCCTAAATTACAGATGAGCCTTGCAGAGGTAGCTGTATACTGCAGTGCCATAGACCAGGGGTGCAGAACCTCAGGCTGGGGTCCCAATCCGGCCTGCCAGAGGTCCCAATTGGGCCCACTAGGGTTCCCCAAGATGACCACGCCCCCTTCCCCCAACCACTGATCGTTTGCTGTTTCCCTCCACATTCTAAAAGGTTGAAATGCCTCTCCTAAGGCTACGTTACAGGCAGTCAGAGCTTTGCGCTACAATATGCTGGCATTTTGGCTCCGCCCCTTTTGGCTGGCGCTCTTTTGCCTTCAGCCCCACCCACCAGGCTGAAAGAGGTTCTGCAGCCCAACCTGAGACACCTTCTTACCGTAACACCATCATGTAGAGAGGGTTGTGACACAGGCAGGCAATCAGTGCAGCACATGAGATGAGGAAGATAACGGGCAGCAGCAAATGGGCACAACTAACTGGGCAGGATCCGGTCTTTGCCGAGGACTGTCCACTCTTGATACAGGCACAGTTCGTGTAGGTCTAGTTGGAGCAGTAGAGGAGAAAGTCAAGTCCATCTCAGGGACTCAAACATGCACTGAAGGGGACCACAGCACATGCTTTGCAAGCAGAAGAACCCCAGGTTCAATCTCTGGCATCTCCAGTTAAAAAGATTAGGTAGCCGATGATATAAAATCTCTCTTTCTGAGACCCTGGAGAGCCACTACTGGTCAGAGTAGACAGCACTAAGTGAGATGGACAAATGGTGTGATGTGGAATAAGGCCGTTCCTTACGTTCCTGAGTGTTTCATGGCTCTAACAGTCCCAGTTCCTGCATGGGCAATGCAGGTGCACTGGTTGCCAAGGGACTGTGGGAATAAGACAGTGGAGGCATTGTCCATTGTAGCCCATTGTAGTACTGCACTACTAGTATAGCAGTCATTATTTATGCAGCACACACACACACACACACACACACACACACTAGCCAGAATATATAGAATAGTTTTGCACGGCTTCCAAAAGATGCTGAGATTTCGGCTTCAGCACCTCTTTATAATGCATGTGAACCTCTACTGGCAGGCAGCTGGTATTAATAAAGAGAGTCCTTCATAGTGTGATTGATCATCAGGGAAGGGGCTTCTCCTTAGAGATGCAGGACAGGAGCCATTCTAGGTCAAAATTAGCATCTTGAATTGTGTTCGGAAGACCACAGAAAGCCAGAGAATCTTGCCTTTACAACACAACTAGTACAGTCGGGGAGGGCTTGCAAGGCACCCTTCTTCAACCTGCTGCCCGCCAGATGTTTTGGACTTCAACTCCCATCAGCCCCAGCCAGCATGGCCAATGGTCAGGAATGCAGAGTTGTAGGCCAAGACATCTGGAGGGCATCAGGTTGGGGAAGGCTGTTATATGGAGTCAGAGGGGTAAAGGGAGGGACCAGCAGTCCATTATCCACTCTGGATGGTACTGTCTCTTCAAGTTCTCAGACACATCTTTCCCCTAATAACTAATAAGAGAGGCCTGGTATGGAACTTGGGACCTTGCAAAGCAGGTGTTCTCCAACTGAGTTATGGATCCTCCTCCTCAGAAGCTCTGTTATTAACAGGCAGGCAACTGAAGCTCCCGCAGAGAGTGTGATGAGCCCAAACCAACTCATCCACGCTCCCAGCCCCTCCACACCACTGGAACATTTGAGTCAATGAGAAAAATGAGTGGCCATTAAAAAAATCAGATCCCAAATCCAAAAGTTCCCATTGATCCCACTTACCATGACCATGGATGTGGAAGAATTAGAGGAGAAACCAGTACAGCCAGCATAGCAGGGAGAGCGGTACTCCACACCATCATCTCCACAGACTGGGTGGAAGAGGTAGTCTGAGCAGGAGCATGCTCTGCTGCACTGATCCTGAGCTGCGGAACTTGATGTACTGCCAGGAAAAAATGAGACAGACAAAACAAAGTGAAATTAGATAGGATGGGTAAAAGATAATTTCTTGAATGCATTGGGTGATTAACCTCAGGTTTCCCAGTCTGTTATTGTTGAGTTCTTGCCATCCTGAAGCCTGGCCTATTGCCTATCTTATACACCCCCTCCCCCAAGGTATCTCTTGAGGTTTACCAGTGAACTTGGTATTTGCCAGGATTCTCACAAACCGTCTTCTATCTATTTCAGAAGAGATCCTCCCTGAAACTCAGTATGGTTTCCGCCCCTCTAGAGGGACAGTAGACATGATTTTTACTGCACATCAGCTCCAAGAAAAATGCCGGGAGCAAAATCAACCCCTTTATATGGCATTTATTGATCTGGCTAAGGCCTTTGATACTGTAGACCGAACAGCTCTCTGGACTATCCTTATGAAAATTGGATGCCCCAATAAATTTGTGAATATCTTGCGACTTCTCCATGACAACATGACGGCTATGGTCTTGGACAACAACGGCTCTCATGGTGCTCCATTTAAAGTGGGATCAGGTGTTAAACAGGGATGTGTTATTGCCCCAACATTATTTGCTATTTTCATCGCCATGATTTTACATCTTGTCGAGGGGAAACTTCCCACTGGTGTGGGAATTATATATCGAACAGATGGAAAGCTTTTTAATCTCAGCAGGCTGAAAGCAAAAAGTAAGGTAATTACAACCTCCATTGTGGAACTTCAGTATGCTGATGATAATGTGGTCTCCGCACATTCAGAGGATGATCTCCAAACTATCCTAAATGCTTTTGCAGAAGCATACGGAAAACTTGGTCTCTCACTTAACATCAAAAAAACCAAAGTGCTTCATCAGCAAGTGCAAGCTAACCCTTTGGTGATGCCATCTATCCAGCTTGGCGGGACAATAATGGAAAATGTCGATCATTTTCTCTATCTTGGCAGCTATCTTTCTGTTACAGCTAACATCGACAGTGAAATCCAGCATCGTCTGAGCTCCGCAAGTGCCGCATTTTCTCGAATGAAACATAGAGTGTTCGAGGATCGGGATATTTGTAAGAAGACCAAAACACTGGTTTATGAAGCCATTGTATTACCAACTTTATTGTATGCCTGCGAAACATGGACTATCTATAAACGTCACCTCCAACTCCTTGAAAGATTTCATCAACGTTGCCTCCGGAAAATCCTGCGAATTACTTGGGAAGATAGGCGAACAAATGTCAGTGTACTGGAAGAAGCAAAGACTACTAGCATTGAAAAAATGATCCTTCAACGCCAACTTCAGTGGACCGGTCATGTTGTTCGAATGCCTGACTGCCGTCTCCCAAAGCAGTTACTTTATTCCCAACTCAAGGATGGAAAGCGGAATATCGGTGGTCAATATAAGAGGTTTAAA
Organism: Shinisaurus crocodilurus; assembly: GCA_021292165.1. Classification (NCBI taxonomy): domain Eukaryota; kingdom Metazoa; phylum Chordata; class Lepidosauria; order Squamata; family Shinisauridae; genus Shinisaurus; species Shinisaurus crocodilurus. The sequence goes on from CM037878.1 coordinate 55,844,510, forward strand.
GATGTTCTTAAGGCTAATCTAAAAAAATGCAATATAAACATCAAAAACTGGGAAGCTCTGGCCCATGAACAATCTAACTGGAGGTTGGCCTTTCACAAAGGTTCCATGGACTTTGAAGAAGCTCGAGTGCAAGGTAAAAGGGAGAAACGTGCTAAGTGAAAAGCACGTCAAATGAATCCTTTACAAGACCATCTTCCATCTGGTAACCTGTGTCCTCACTGTGGGAAGCTGTGTGGATCTAGAATTGGCCTCCACAGTCACTTACGGACCCATCGCTAGAGTCTACACAATTTTCTTTAGAATTCTCCTCCTTTTAAAATCTCCTTTTTGTAAATTTTCTTTTTTATCCTGGAAGACAATCTTACTCGGTCACGAGTGATCGCCTGACTGACTGACTGACTGACACCCCCTCCCCCAAGGTATCTCTTGAGGTTTACCAGTGAACTTGGGTCATAATTATTACTCACACATGCATGCAAACAAAACACTCACATACTTTGAGTGGAAAAACCATGTGATACCTGGAGTAATCTACCTGAGGTAAGCCTTTTGATGGGAACAACAGAACACCCAAAGTGGAACAAGGCCAAGATCACACTTGATATGTAAGATATTGAGAGCTGCCATCTAAGCCAAACTGTCTTTGACCCAAAGCAGCTCTAGACTCCAAGACTTCAGAGATCTTTCCTAGCCCTGCCCACTGAGATCCATTTTAATGGTAGGTTTCAAGGAATGAAGCTGGAACCAGTCTCTTTATAAGTGCAAATCATGTTCTCTAACACAGAGCTTTTGTCTCTTTGAATTATCACAAGGAATGTTTTTTTTTAAATTGGGATTTGCTTGGAGCTCTTCTGTGAATCAGCTCACAATTCTGTGAATGAGTAGGACCTCCATCATATCCCAGCTTCTCTAGGCTCTTAAGATCACATTCTTGAACGGCCAACTGAGCAGAGACCAAGATGTTATTTTCATGCCTGAAAACCCTTCACAAGTGGTAATTTGGAGCTTTTTGTGAGTATTGGTATATATACAACAGACTTCCCCAACCTGATGCCCTCCAACTGTTTTGGACTACAATTCCCAGCATTTCTGACCACTGGAGTAGCCCTGATGGATCATACCAAAGGTCTATCTCAGCCTTCCCCAAACTGATGCCCTCCAGATGTGTTGCTGGAAGTTGTAGTCCAACACATCTGGAGGGCACCAGGTTGGGGGAGGCTGGTCTATCTGGTCCAACATCCTGTTTCCTACAGTGACCAGATGCCTCCAAGATGCCCACAAACAGAGCTTGAAGGCAATGGCCCTCCCATGCTGTTGTCCTCCAGTAACTTGTATTCACCAATGGCGTACCTTTGAACTGGGAGGTTCTGTTTGGCCATCGTGGCCAATAGTCCTATCCTTCATGAATATGTCTAATTCCCTTTTAAAGCCATCTAAGCCAGTGACCATCAATACTGCTTGTGTCAGGGAATTCCACAACTTAAAATTATGCACTGTGTGAATATCTGCCCTGCTGGAGAAAAGTCCATCCCAAAAAAGAATGTAGCAGCCAATGGCTCAGCACTACAGGGGGCCACCAGGAGTTGCATAAACAGAGGGGACCTTCCCCCCCTGAGACATCCCCCACACTCAAAATGGTTCACCAACATGCAGGCTCCACAGCCTGTAACAGACCCTGTCAGCTCTATGAACGAGGAGAGGAACAATATGGGCTCAAGTTCCCTCTCTGTCAGAAGCACACTGGACTCCTTAAATAAGAAGGAACAATGAAAGGAAGGTTTGGAGAAGAGCAGGACAGAGGGAGATACTGAATCAAAAGAGGGAAACAATTTGGAGTGGATTGTTGGAGGGGTAGAAAGATGTGAAGGGGGAAACCTCTGTGTCCATGATTTTTGAGCTGATGACTCTACATACTGGGTTATCTGCAGAGAGAGCATTTATAGAGAATAGAGTATTATTACCTGGCCAGATGAATTTCAGCCAGGTTCTGTGTGGAGCAGCCCATAAAGAAGAGAGGGAGGCAGCAGAGTGTGGAGACAAGTAGGACAACAATGGCGAACCGTGGAATGGCTTTGAGGGAGAAGCCAAAACGCTTCATGAGGAGGCCTCCAAAGAGCATTCCTAAGGCAGCTGCAGGCAGGTTCACAGCTCCTGCAACACAGAGGGGAAAACAGGCATCCATCTTCAGCAATGGGAGAGGCATCGCTCCATAACCAAGAGCAAAATCATTTTTAGCAACAGAATGAAGTCAACCTTATAACTGGCACAGAGGGGAACTGGATACTCTTCTGCATGGTGAGGTCAACCTTTGTTGCATTTGCATAAAGCAGGGACACCCACTAAGGATCCTGGCCACTGCCTTGTGGGCTGCTGCACACATGATGAAGTTCCTACATGGAAAGTGTCCTTCTCATAGGGAGCTGCATGAAACCTTTCTATAGCTGGCTATGTGCAATGATGCCAGAGTGTCACCAGAGGGAAGACAGTGCACCATGCTAGGGGAAGGAGGTCCCGGATCCCTGCAGTGCAGCCTTGCCCCCAGTGACACAGTGAGCATATATGACAGGGGAAGCAATGTGTATGCCTCACCACCAATGGGATCCCAGGCAACAGCTGCCACGGTGCAAGAGAGGAGCAGCTTTGGGCCCAGTCCTCCCCTATCCCACAGTGGTGGTGGCAGCACAAAGAGCCATGGGCCCGGCCAGTGCTTTTTTTCTGGAGAAAAAGGTACCGGAACTCTTGGATTACATTTCCTTGGGAGTAGATGGTGATTAAATTGTAATGCAATTAATAGAAGAAAAGGTGCTGGAACTCAGTTCCGCCATGCTGGAGGGGCACTTAGGGAAGCTGGTTTATCCTGTCCGGTTCAAAGGGCCTGCTTAAGCAGAGGATGACTTAGCCCACTGCCCAGCCATGCTGATCTGTGAGCTGGGCGGCAGCAGTATCACTCCATCTTCTGCAAAAAACAAAGAACACTTCTCCCGCCCAGCAAAAAACATGGGAGAAGAAAAGGGGCTGATTCACAACTCACTCATGATTGTGTTTACTGTTTTACAGTGATTTGATACTGTTTTTAATGTTCTTGTTTTTTTTTTATTGTTTTGAGGTTTTATAGTTTTAAAATGTTGTACACTACCTGGAAGACCTTTTTAGCTGGTAAGGCGATATATAAATGATAGCAACCACCACCAGGAGTGCATGACAGTCACCCACACACTCCACACAGCCTTTGTCAAACTGCAGCACTGCAGATGTGATCGCAGCAACTTCCTCAATGAAGATTATTTTTGACTTAAGAGCAGCGGGAAGCATGGCTCCCAACACCCACAAACTTTTAAAGATTTGCCAGATCAAATTTTGCCCTAACTCTCTGAATCATTTTCAGTGCCCTCAGTCTAGTGTGGTTAAGATGCATCTGTTCCTTTCACCTACAGCACAAGCCAGACAGATGGAGCCAATGGATATGTCTGCTTTGGATTTCTCTCCACCCCCATCAGATCTCCAGTCACAGTCATGTGGACCACAGACGGCTGGTATGTTACCACAATCAACTGAATCCGCAGCCTTGAAGAATGTAGCCGAGTGCCCTGTCTACCTGGTTATAACTTAGTTCTGAGAAACTTTCAGCCATCTAGCTGAGGCTAGGCTAGGCCTGTTTAGTAAAGAGTCATTACAACTCCCTCACCAATGAGAAAATTTGCATAGGAAGAGGTGGTACCAAACTGCTTCTCCAGGAACTTGTTGAGGAAGGTGGAGAGGCCAGCAATGACAGAGGAGAAGCTGCACTGGGCCATGACCAATAACATGAAGAGTGGATTGAGGAGCAGCCTGAGGAAGCCTTGGGGGAACTCTGAAAGCAAAACAAAAAAACAGGAGGGTTAGGGAACACGGCAGGCAGAGAAAGGGCCTCATCAGCTACATGAATAACAGACAGCATGCTTTAAAAAACACACCAAACAAAACCTTTCTGATGAGTTATCGCAGGATCCTGCTAAGGATGCTGGTTACATAAGGCAGGCCCATGGAATTCTGTCCTCCTTGGGACAGATTCTTAAGGCATGTTAACTTGGCATCTGTTTCGAAAGTCACTGATGCTTTGCTAGATTGATTTAGGTTTTTATTTTGCCTTCTGCTAAGTGCTTATGGAGGAGTTATTTACAATATGCAAAAAAAGAGAGCAAAAGATAACTCTTAAACAAATACATCAAGAAAAGAAATCACAATCACTCAAAGACTGCAACAGGAAATTTACAAGAAAGGCGGCATGGCTGAGACACGTTCCCAGTATTCAGCACTCAGGAGTATTCTGTCTTCAGAGGTAGAGACTGAATCTGGGATTCTTGAAGAGACAGAGCACATGCTTCACCACTGAGTGACAACCCCTCCCTCAGGGATCCCTCTTACTGCCCTTCTCTATGCTTATCCAGCGAACGTCTTCCCAAGCACCAAGATCTCGCAGCACCTCTGGAAAATAGACTTTGGTAGGTTCTCAAGGAGAGGGGAGTTCTAAATTTGCAGAGCGACCAGTGAGAATGCCCCTCTGCCCTTCAGTCCAAATTACAGGCACAGATGCCGTACACAAGAGGACGTTTCCAGAGTGACCTTACGGACTGTGAAAAGTCATGGCCATGCAGGAACTCAGGGCCTGTTTAATAGTCACTGGATGCGTAGGAGCTATTGGAAATTCTACACTTATCAGCTCCAAGGCTGTGACCAGTCCCTTGTATGCACACAGTAGCCTACGCTGGACTGAACTTTCCAGTGCTGCTGAGTGCCTGAAAGCTGAGTAAGGAGTGCTTCTGCTTCTGTTTGTTGTTGTTAAAGGGACTTTTAACAACAAGAAGACCAAACCAAAAATGCCTCGCTCAGCTTTCAGGCACTCAGCAGGCAACAGCACTGGAAAGCCCCAAGGGAGGAAGTCCTGGTTGAGTCCTCTAGGGGGCTTTTCACAAAGCCCAAGCAGCCAAAGACGCTGCAAAAACAGAACAGGATAAAAAATGGGGGGAGGGGAGACATAAGAAAAGCCCTGCTGGATCAGACCAAGAGTCCATCTAGTCTAGCATTCTGTTCACAGTGGCCAACCAGCTGCCCACGGGAAACCCACAAGCAGGACATGAGTGGAACAACACCCGACTACCCATGTTCCCCAGCAACTGGAGGCAGCACATAGCCATCAGAACTAGTAGCCATTGATAGCCTTATCCTCCATGAATTTGTCCAATCCCCTTTTAAAGCCATCCACATTGGTGGTCATCACTACAACTTGTGGAAGTGAATTCAATAGTTTAACTATGCGCTGTGTGAAGAAGTACTTCCTTTTATCTGTCCTGAATCTCCCACCAATCAGCTTCATGGGATGACCCTGAGTTTAGATTCTAGTATTAGGAGAGAGGGAGAAAAATGTCTCCCTGTCCACTTTCTCCACACCATGCATAATTCTGCACACCTCTATCATGTCTCTTCTTACTCGCCTTCTTTCTAAGCTAAACAAATCCCAGCTGTTGTAACCTTTCCTCATAGAGGAGTTGCTCCAGCTCCTAGATCATTTTAGTTGCCTTTTTCTGCACTTTTCCAACTCTACAATATCCTTTAGGTGTGTGGACCAGAACTGTACACAGCATTTTAAGTGTGGTTGCACCATAGATTTGTATAAGGGGAGTATGATATCGACAGTTTTATTTTCAATTCCTTTCCTAATTATGCCTAGCATGGAGTTTGCCTTTTTCAAAGCAGCTGCACACTGGTTTGACATTTTCATCAAGCTGTCCATCACAACCCCAAGATCTCTTTCTTGGTCAGTCACCGCTAGCTCAGATCCCATCCGCTTACACTTGAAGTTGGAATGTTTTGCCCCAACGTGCATCACTTTACACATGCTTACATTAAACTGCATTTGCCATTTTGATGCCCATTCTCCCAGTCTGGAGAGATCCTTTTGGGGCTCCTCACAATCCCTTTTTGTTTTAACCACACTAAATAATTTGCTATTGTCAGCAGACTTGGCCCCTTCAATGCTCACTCCTAATTCCAGATCATTTATGAGTAAGTTGAAAAGCACTGGTCCCAATACAGATCCCTGTGGGACCCCACTGTTTACATCCCTCCATTGGGAGAATTTACCATTTATTCCTACTCTCTACTTCTGTTCTTTAACCAGTTACACCTCTCATCTTATTCCATGACTGCTAAGTTTGCTTAGGAGTCTTTGTCGAGGGAGTCTTTGTTAAAAGCCTTTTGGAAGTCCAAGTAAACAATGTCCACCAGATCACCCCTGTCCACATGTTTCAAAGAACTGTCAAAGGTTAGTGAGACAGGACATACCCTTGTGGAAGCCACGTTGATTCTTTTCCAGCAATTCTTGTCCTTCTATATGCTTACTACTTTTATCTTTAATAATGCTATCAACCAATTTACCCAACTAGGAGAAGGCAGGGAATGTATTTATATTTATTTATTTATTATATTTATACCCCGCCTTTTTTCCTGCAAGGAACCCAAGGCGGCTTACATAATCCTCCTCCTCCTCCTCTCCATTTTATCCTCACAACAACCCTGTGAGGTAGGTTAGGCTGAGAGTCAATGATTGGCCCAAAGTCACCCAGTGGGTTTCATGGCCAAGCGGGGACTACAGTTACAGTTACTTACTATGAGAAGGAAGAGTCGACTGCCCTGGCCTCCTCCCCCTGTTGCTAAATGAGGAGCACAAAGGAACCCCTCGGCCACCTCCTTACAGTAGGGTAAGCACTGAAGCCCTGCACACTGAAGAATTTCTCCAAAATTCTCAACATCCCTGTAAAGGCAGAAAAACGAGTGCCTCTTTTGAAGGGAAACGAAGAGGTTGCAAAAGGACAGGCAGGGGTTTGGCACAGCAGTAGTATTTACCCTGCTTTTCACCAGTTGCAGCAAAGTTAAAACCAAATTTGGTGCAGGATGAGAAGAAACATCCTGAACAATTCTTTCTTTGGCATCAAGATGTTGCAGGAGGAGCCAGCCGGGAACCAAGCAAAGCAAACATTACCCTGCATACATTTCAGGGAGAAAGAAGACTGTGGTGGCTTTGTGTTTACAGCATCTGTTGTGAAAACAGGTCATGATCAATAGCTACTAGTCATGATGTGTATATGCTGCCTCCAGGTTCAGAGGCAGCATGCCTCTGAATTAGCAGTTGCTAGGGAACAACAGTGGGAGAGGACCACTGCCCTCATGTCCTGCTTGTGGGCTTCCCAAGAGGCATATGGTTGGTTACTATGAGAAACAGGATGCTGGATGAGGCAGGCCTTTGGTCTGATCCAGCAGGGTTCTTATGGGGAAAAAGTTATGAGATACATTTAAACGGCAGCATGGCAAATTGATGCACTTTAGACATGCATAATGGGCTTGCAGTTTAAAAGCCCTTCAGAAGAGTATCCAGACAAGGACCATGCTGAACTAGCAAATATAACAGGAGAAACCCAGGCCAGGTGCAGTTGTGGATACTAAGTGATCTTTTATTTCTCCACAATCTTTTTTTTTTTTTTTTTTTACAGCACGACTCTAAGAAAAAGCTGAGAAGAATGGAAACACTTTACTTTTAATAAAATCCACCAGAGATCCTTCCTCTGCCTTAGCTTTCTCGATCTTCTTCATGATGTCCACCTCAGATGCCACCTGCTGAAGGAGAAACAGAGAGAATACTATTTGTAAATAGGGTGGTAGCGATGGCGGGGAGCAAGCAGAGAAAACTCTGAATTTTGTCCAAGTGAAAAGGGCTCCTGGGAACTATTCTACAACCTGTAGCCCCTGAGCATGTAGAGCGAGCAAGAAACATGACACAGATTCCGGGGCAGGTCCAACACAAAAACACACCCAGACTCTGACTGGGTTCAGACAACACAATAAGGGTTGAGTGTGGGTTGTTGTTGAGCCATGGATTGTTGTTGAACCATCAGTTATCATGTTGTCTGAACCCAGCTGCCCTGTTAACCATGAACAACCCATGAAGAGAACCCATGGTTTGTTGTTGGGTTGTGAACTGTGGGTTGTTCACCATGGTTTGTTATCTCGGCTGGGTTCAGACAACACGATAACCCACATTTCAACAACTACCCACGGTTCAACGACTACCCACACTCAACCCTTGAGTGTGGGTTATCGTGTTGTCTCTGAACCCAGTCTCTCTCTTTGGGCTTCACTCAGTCCAGTCAACAGAGTAATTGTGTCTGTGTGTGTGTGTGTGTGTGTGTAGAGGGGAGTGGTGCTTTTCTCACAGCAGGACAAAAGGACTGAGGCAAGAAACAAAAAGGTGCGTCTGGTAAATAAACCTTGACAGACATGCAATGGTATCCCATCTGTTTGAATAACTTTGTTTGATTTGGCTACTGTCAATGCTGAGGTTGTTGTTCCAACTTTATCCAAGAGATTTAATAGTATGAATAGAAGCTAAGGCAGACTTTGCTCCTTTTTATCTCTTGATTTATAAGTCACTGGCCTGGTTCGCATGATCATGGCAGCCGAAACAAGCCACCGTGGTTTGTTGAGGCGCCATGCATGCCAATGTGTGCTGGCTGGATTTCCCTAATGACCCACACCAATGCGGCTTGCCATGTCATCCAAACCTGGGTGGCGTGGCTTACTTGGGGTGGGCAGCAACCCTAAAATAACCCAACAATAGCCCATGAATTATTTGAGGCTTGCTGCCCACCCCAAACAAACCATGCCACCCAGGTTCAGACAACATGGCAAGCTGTGCTGGTGTGGATAATTAGGGAAATCCGGCTGGCATACACGGTGGCTTATTTCAGCCGCCATGAGCATGCAAACCAGGCCACTGAAATGTTTTAGGGGCTGTTTTGAACCACCTTTACTATACACTCTATTTGGACCCCTGTGAAGGATACTGGGAAAAGGTAGTAACTTCTCTCTGGGTGGAACATTCTGCCAGTGTGAAAAGTAGTAACAGAAAAGGAGGGAACACAGTTTAAAAGCTTGACTATGAAATCATGGTGGTTTTAAAATGTGGTTCTAAAAAAAGACTGGAGCATGTCATTTCATATCCTTTTTCATATTTCCCCCATCTTATTTTTTTCAGACGGGAAGGGGATTCAGAATTATATTGAACATGTGTGCAACCTAAGACTTATATAGAGATGCATGCTGATAATATTTTTCACATCTTTGTTACTTAACAGATTTATGGAGAGTGTGTGTGTCTGTGTGTGTGTGAGAGAGAGTCAATGGCACTCAAAGCAGCGTTCTTTTCATTTCGATTTGTTGCTCATTTTTTAACCACACAACAGCCTAGAACAGCTTCTAGGCCATACTGCACAGGAACGAGGGGAACTCCAGTCCTAAATTGTATTAACTATAACCTGGTTTGCTCATAGATTTCACAGATCATAGAGTTGGAAGGGGCCTAGAAGGCCCTCGAGTCCAAGCCCCTGCTCAATGCAGGAAACTAGAGGAGGGATCTCCCATCCAAGTAATAACCAGGCCTGACCCTGCTTAGCTTTCCACGCTCAGACAAGCTGAGCCAGCGTAAGCCACAGGCCTGTATAAAATTATCTCATTCAGGGAGCAATCCTATGGCTCCTAGACAGTGTCTGAGGGGCCATAGGGTATTTCGGATGCCAAGATCTGAGGTTGGAGACAGTGCTCCAACTTCGGAGCTGGGAATCGGAGCTCTGCGCCCCTCCCCCTCACAGCTGGCGCTGAAAGAACTGCATCGACTGCTCTCGAAAGTTGGGAAAGTGACCTCGGGGAGGGGGGAAATGGGGCATCCTGGTGGGAGGGAAGGGAAGGAGACTGGAGAGGCCAGGACGCAAGTTATCCTGAGGCCTCCCCAGCTTCCCTCCCTCCCTCCCTCCCTCCCTCTCTGAAACGCTGTTGCTAGACGGGCAAATAAACCCTGCATAGGATGACCGTAAACCTTCGACTTAGGGGGCTTAAGATCATTGCATTATAGGATTGTGCATTCGGTATACTAAATTTTAAAGTACAGTTTATTCAGACAATAATTACAAATTTACTGAGCTTACTTTAAAATGTTTTTAATTTTAGGATAATTTTATGAGCAAATCAAGTTATATAGAATATGTTTATATTCCTCAAGTAACAAAGTGACTTTAGATCTATAAAGAGCACTAAGAAAATAGTATTGTATATTTTTCCATTTCAACTGAAGATTTTCAGATCCCCCCCCCCCAAAAAAAAAGAACAGGGGAAAAACTCCCCCCACCCCCCATAGCTTCAAGATTTCCAGAAATTTTACATCTCCACTCACAGCCCACATATACTGTTGGCAAGAGAGGCATTTAAAATTATAGATCAGGGTGGACAACGTGTGGCTCAGAGGCCGCATTCATTCCCAGCCATCACTATGTGTACCCCTGCACTGCCCCGCATATCCACCCCCAAGTGTATATATTTTTTAATTTAATGAAAGAAGTGGCATCCGGAGCACTACTGAGCCCCCGAAAGGTAAAAGCTAGCTTGTTTGCAAGCTAGATTTAACCTTTCTAGGGCTCTGTAACAGCTGCAGAGCCCTAAAAGGGTCAAATTTAGCTTGCAAACAAGCAAGATTTTACCTTTTGGGTTCTCAGAATGCCCAAAAAACTTTTTTTGGGGGGGGTCACCTGGAAGATTGCGGCCTGTGGTTGGGGAGGGTCTGTGGGGCAAAAATGGTCCCTAGAGCTCCCAAAGTTGCCCACCCCTGTTATAGATGTTTCTTTCAACTGCAAGAGGCTTTGCCCAGTGGAAAGGCAATTGCTGCCTACAGCTCCAAAAACAGGCAGTCATGCATGCCGCAAACCCACCCACTCCTCCCACAGAAGCACAGGAAGGCTCTTCTTCATAATGATTATAGTAGCATCCAAGCACCCCAAAGAGAAGAACATCAATAAGCCAGAAAACTCATGTGAAAGGGTGTGGGGGGAGAAGCTAGAAGGAGTTCTTGCTTGGGCAGCCTGCAAGCTAGGAGGCGGCCAATAGGCGAGAGACTGGATTAAGAAAAAAGCAAGAAAAGGAAAATGCCTAATCCAGGACAGGCACTGCCCTCTTCAGCTTCCCAGTTGCAGGGGAGGCTGGACACTCCTATTTGGGTGGAGCTCCTAATCCATTGCAGGCTTTATTTGGAGCTTTATAGGAGCTGTCCGTGGTGCTGAACTCCACCCCCAAAATAGGTTCACCGCCATGGATAGCTCCTATAAAGCTCAGAATAAAAGTTGCAATGGATAGGGGCCCCACCAAAATAGAGGAGTCACCAGCCTTCACTGCCCAGTTGGCAAAAGGATAGTAAACTTTCCCTTTGCGCAACAGCAACTGACGTTCAGAGGAATTTCTCCCTTGCATGGGTTAGCGAATTGCTTCAGAGCAGACATGCTGCCCCTTGGCTCAACAGCTGCAGTACAGAAGTCTTACCGTCCCCTCCAGCGCATGAGACTTACCCTCCCTTTGAGCATATATCGTGGAAAGAAGAAATAGGGAATGGAAGTGAGGAGCAAGCAGCCAGAGGCAATGAGGAGCCCCAACCACCACGCTCCAATCCACCGCTGGTCTCCTGGGACCAAGTTCACATCCTCTGAAAGACAAGGGAAAGAAAGTATGATGAAAGCCTAGGGAATCCACTTCTTGGCATTTAGGTGGTTTGCATATTTCCAGGCTTGGGGTCCATCCAACTGATGTGGATGATCAATTTTTCAAGGGCACACCCTCACCTGCTTGAGATTTCCTACAAGTAGCAGCAATACTAGCACACCCGGCCTATAATCTTTTTGTTGTTGTTACCGCATTGGTCTCGGGGGGGGGACGGGACGGGACGGGGGACAGAGCCTTTTTTTTTTAAGCTACCGTGGACCTAGATATCTGGCACACTGATAAAAACGTAAGAAGAGCCATGTTGGATCAGAGAAAGGCCTATCTAGTCCAGCATTCTCTTCCCACAGTAGTCAACCAGGTGCCCACAGGAAGCCCACAAGCAAGACATGAGCACAGTGACACTCTCCTGGTTATGTTCTCCCAGCAGCTGGCATTCAGAAGTATACTGTTTCTGATCAGGAGATAATATATAGCCCTGATAGCCTTATTCTCCATGAATTGGTCGAATCCTGCTTTAAAACTGTCCAAGTTGGTGGCCACCACTACATCCTGTGGAAGTGAATTCCATAGTTTAACTATGTGCTATGTGAAGAAGTACTTCCCTTCTTCTGTCCCAACTCTCCCACCATTCAGCTTCACTGGATGGCCCCAGGTTCAGGTATTATGAGAGATGGAATTCTGTCATTTCACTAAATTGGGATAAAGGAGATATTTAGAACTCAGGGAAGACCTGCCCTAAAATCAGTAGCTGTGGGTGGTGAGAGCCTCTCTCTCTGTTGACGGCAGGGCATATTCTCTAAGAAGACTTTGTTTGGGGAAACAGATAACCTTTAAGGGAATTGAAGAGGAAAATGCCTGGCAAAAGGAGAGAGAGGAAGAAAAATGTCTCTATGGGGCTGAGCATGAGCATTTGGCGATGCAGACACAGTGGAAACCTAACAGCGTTGTCGTGTGGAAGCTATTGGTTGGAAACCTTAAACAGTCTACAGCCAAGGCATAGGGGTAAGGGAGGCAACTGGCACATGTGGGAAGGGCTGTAGCTCAGTGGTAGAGCACATGCTTTGCATGCAGAAGGTCCCAGGTTCAATCCCCAGCATCTCCAGGTAGGGCTGGGAAAACTCCTTCCTGAAATCCTGAAGAGCCACTGCCATTCAGCGTCAACAATACTGGGTTAGATGGAACAATGGTCTGGTCTGATTCACTCTAAGGCAGCTTCCTATGTTCCTATCAGATTCATTTGTGCAATTACAATGTTAATTAGGGAAACCAGGCTATTTCAGCCCTCTTTCCTTTTAGACGCCCAACGCCTTCTGAAACTGCTTAACCAGCAATCTGTGCAGACAGGGGAGCTGGAAATATTAGCTGCCTCTTCCTGAAAAGAATCTCATCTCCCATTGTTCCAAGGCTGGGCAGAGCTCTGCTGGCTGAGAGTCAGGCACAAGCCCAGCCACTGATCTTGGTGGAGCAACAGTTTTAATGAAGCCGGCTTCTGGAGACGATGCTCTCCAGGGACCCTAGAGAAGAGACGCTGAGTAATTCCATTTTGAGAGCGGACATCCTCCAGGCGGGAGGCCTTGCTCAAAGGACTCTGCACTTGACTGGGGTTGGCAGAGAAAGTGTGTCTCCACATTGTTAATGGATGGGAAGGAATAAACAGCCATCTCCAGCCTCTTGCAGCTCAGTCCAGACTTCCTGCCCTCCGGGATTAAAAAGCATGCAGGCAAAGAGAGCCCACACCCCGCCAAAACAATGGCACAGCTTCCCTGGACGTGACTAGCCCACACAGGACTGGGTGACATCATCAAGGGGCGACCACATGGAGGTGATTAACAGTGCCTGTCTACCTGGAGAAGAAACCTACTGCCCCTTCCTGTTCTCAACCCATTTGTCTTGCGCCAGAGAGGATCACTCTCATTTCTCTGATCCCAGATTGCCTAGATGAAATTCAGGAGAGTTCTTTAGCACAGAGACATGATTTAGAAAGAATTCTCTGGCTGCTAGAAAGAACACTGCATGTAGTGCACATTCATGTGTGTAGTGGAGAAAACTGGTAGAAGCAGTGATCAGTCCTAAGGCAGCCATTTTCTAATCCCAATTTCGACATCAGTACACAGTTAATTTGTGATCCAGCAGCACCTAATACAGTAATACCTTGGATTGAGAGCATAATTTGTTCTGGAAACGTTCTTGTAATCCAAAACACTCTTATATCAAAGCGAGTCTCTGGCAGGCGTGAGCGGGGCCGATTTCGGCCCGCTCCACCCGCTCGAGGTGAGCGGTTACATCCCTACGACTACTTGTCTTGCAAGACCTTGCTCGTTTATCAAGTCAAAATTTTAAATTTTTTTTTGCTTGTCTTGCAAAACACTCTCAGACCAAGTTACTTGCAATCCAAGGTATTACTGTACTGTAATCAAATCTGACACTGCCTAAACCCCCCCCCCCATGTCAGACAATAGAAATGTAGCAAGAAATAGTATCATGATACAGATGGCAGGGGGCACACGAGAAAAGATGGCGAGGATGGCAGGTCTGAAGCAATCTGGCCAGCTCACCTGCATTTCACTACAGTGCTCTGCCACAAGAAAGTAGGGCAGGAAGATCATTGCCCCCATGGAGGCTAGGACTATGATGGAAACCTGTCTCTTTATTTCTGCAGGTAATTCCACCTTCATGCATTATGGCATCGTGTGTTCAGGACGCTTATCAGCAAACACAAAACTATGCATTTTGTGCCAAGTGCATCTAAATCTCTCTTGTGCATTGCATGCCCACTGTTATGCACAAATGCACCCAATGGGCTGTATCCAGTGTTAGTCCTACTTAGAGTAGGGCCCATTGAAATGAATGGGACTTAAGTTAGTCATGACTAAGTTATATTCCATTTATTTCAATGGGTCTGGCTTTGAGTAGGACTAACATTGGATACAACCCCGTGTTCCCCATTCAAAAGCACAGCAGAGACCTGAATAATTGTTCTACACGGCCATGCCCAGTGAGCTTAAATAGTGCAACAACCTGCTCAATTGAACTACCACTTTCTGATGATTACAATAATATTCTAACAATTCTATCTGCCAATGTTCTGCTGCTTCGGGGCATTTGTCTTTAGCAAGGAATATGTGGCCTCTCGCTTCAGGCTTGGGGAATCGCAGAAAGTCCTTACCCCGGAGAGGGGAGATATTAACTCGCCGCTCTTTTGCGGCTCTTTTTCGGAGCACTTGCTGCTGAGGTTCCCTGACAGTTTTTTAAAAAACACACACACACTGAAATACATGCAATTTTAAGGGCTGGGAAGTAAATGGAGGGGAAATCTGCACACCTGTAGAAATGGAGCAGTTAACGCAGCTGCACAAATTTCCCCTAGTTTACTTCCCAGCCATTAAATCTGCATACATTTCGCCTCCATCTACTTCCCAGCCATTACATTTACGTATACAGTCATGCCTTGGATTGAGAGCATAATTCGTTCTGGAAACGTGCTTGTAATCCAAAACACTCTTATATCAAAACGAAATCCCCCCCACAAAAAAAATTTGTACAGGGATTTTTAATTTAAGCCGTACTATAGTACTTGTATTGCAAGACGTCACTTGTATATCAAATTTTTAAAAAAATTAAATTAATATTTAAAAATTTGCTTGTCTTGCAAAACGCTCTCAAACCAAGTTACTTGCAATCCAAGGTATTACTATATTTCTGAGTTGTTGTTGTTGTTGTTTTTAAAAAAAAACTGCAGTAACTGCAGTAGTAACTGCTCCAAAAAGGAGCCGTGAAAAAGGGTGGGGGGAGTTAATACCTCAAGAGCATCCGGAGACTCAGGGAAGTGTTGAAAAGGTGGAGGACACTGGGAAGTGCCAGTTCAACACTTAAAACCAAAGGGATCACATCATCAAGGGGGAGATATTGTCCGCCCCCTTTTGCTGCACATACTCCTTTGGCTCCCCACCAGCACCACATTTTCGGTGCTTCCGACTTGCACTACCAGGTCCCTCCTTTCTCTTACTGTTATTTCTCCTCCCGGTCCTTCACAACTGTGTGCAAACTAGCCGATAGGCAACCTCGTCTTGTCAATACTCATTATCGGATAGCCATAAGTGCAAGAGACCGACAATTTTTTTAAAAAAAAACATTACAACCCAAATTGAGCATTTTTGAGCCCCCCCCCCCCCAAAAGGCTGGGGAATTAAGTGACGGTCCTTCCAAAGTGCTGTTTTGGCATCAGTGCAAGGTCAGTCACTGGCAAGATCACAAAAAGCAAGCAGCATGCGCTTTTTTGCCACTCTTGCTGAGCGGCTCTATAGCCGATTATGGCTACCCACAATAAAATCGGCCTCCCAGGTTCAAATGACAAAACAACCCATCGTGGGCAAGAACAACCCTAAAAACAAGCCGTGGGTTCTCTGCATGGCTTGTTCCTGAAAAATAAGCCACCCTGTGGAAAACTGTCCAGGATCGGATGACACAACAACCCACCATGGCTGGCTGCCCATGGTGGGTTGTCATGTTGTGCAAACCCATGGTGGGTTGTCGTGTTGTGTCATTTTGCATGGCTGTAGCTCTATTTCCATGTCTCAGACATATCAAATGGCTCACACTATTGACCTGTGAATGTATAAGAGTCTATAGCCTCCTTAAACTAGAACAGATACTCACTCAGATCAACCCTC
Source organism: Shinisaurus crocodilurus (assembly GCA_021292165.1). Taxonomy (NCBI): domain Eukaryota; kingdom Metazoa; phylum Chordata; class Lepidosauria; order Squamata; family Shinisauridae; genus Shinisaurus; species Shinisaurus crocodilurus. The sequence goes on from CM037878.1 coordinate 55,860,751, forward strand.
CCAAAGTCCACAAATATCCGCAGTGCTGCAGAGCCAAGCAAGTAACCAAAAGCTGGGCCAAACACCGCAATGGCAAATAAGAGTGCTGAAAAAGATATGTATAGAGAGAAAAGATGGTGAATGATTGTGTATGTTTGGGTTAAGTTTCTTCAATTCGGATACAATGGTTTTTATTCCTAAAGCTTGTTTTGTTACTAGAGAGATAAACAGTATTTAAAACAAATCAGACAATTAATACTTCTGCTCCCATTCAAAAAGATCCCAACAATCTTGTTGAAATTAAAAAAACAACAACCCATAAGAGCCGTGATGGAACAGACCAAAGACCTATCTAGTCCAGCATTCTCTTTACACAGTGGCCAACCCAGATGCCAATGGGAAGCCCACAACAGGATATGTTCTGTTCCCTGACAGGTAATATATAGCCATCATGATTAGTAGCCACTGATAGCCTTATTCTCCATGAATTTGTCCAATCCCTTTTTAAAGCTGTCCAAGTTGGTGGCCATCATGACATTTTGTGGTAGCGAATTCCATAGCTTAACTATGTGCTATGTGACGAAGGGTTTCCTTTTATCTGTCCTGCATCTCCCACCATTCAGTGTCATTGGATAACCCCAGTTCTATTCTCTTTCCCCACACCATGCATAATTTTATACACCTTTATCATGCCCCCCATTACTCACCTTTTTTCTAAACTAAAAAGCCCCAAATGTTGTAACTTTTCCTGATAGGGAAACACTAGAATAATATGTTCGTTACAACGTTCCACCTGTTACTCATTTCAAACTTATGAAATTGTGCAGTGCAGACAAGCAGAGACAGTTATGGACTATAGAATTCAGTGATCAGAAAATCAGAAATATTCTGGGCTTAGTTTAAATACAAAAATGATGCACTTACTGAAAATTTAATGTATTAGCCACACAATTTTGCTTTATTTTGGTATAGAAATGCAGAGTGGGTGGGTGGGTGGGTGATAATTTTTGGGGGTCATATATTAGGCAAAATTTGGAATGGCATAATTACAAGTTTCCTGCCATCCTTCCTTGTCAATTGCACACATGCAAATTCAATAGGAGAGAACAGAAGAACGAGAACCAATTCACAATTTCACATGACAAGTTGACCAAACAATGGCCGGTCCGAGGACCAAGATTGTGAAGGGTTATGACGATGCATTGTCTACCAATACGCTCCAGCGAGGCAAAGACTGAGAGCTCTGGTTTTATTGGCTAGCTGATCATCCTGCTTAATGCGTTTTCCTCTTCTGCAGCAGAAATAAATGTTATCTGCTAGATTACTTTTCATATCTCTAAAAAGACAGATGGAACACTGATTATCAGAAAAATATTTTGATAACCACACTACTTGGTTCCCGCAAGCCTCAATGACCATTTGCCCTGTTCTACAATAAGGGTGCAATATGAAGCACATTTAGGCAGGAAAAAGTCCTAAAAGTCACACCATGTCTCAGCTAGCCGTGAGAGTTGCAGGACATTTTTCTGTCTAAGCATGCAAAGGATTGCGCCCTAAGTGCTCTTTTTGTATCTCTGGAAGGCCAATATCTACCAGGACCAACCCCTCCCCCCAAAAATAGAAAGAGAAAGAAAGATTAAAACCCCTCAACATAAACATGCTGGGATTGACAGAAGCACATTGATATTCAGGCAGTGCAGACCCAATGGGCAAGGAACTTCCCTTACCTAGATTACAGTAAAACACCTTTCCAGGGAAAGTACATACCTATGTACAAGGGAGAGTTGTTTGGCTCAGCAAAATCATCCACATAGGAGATCCCAAAAGGCTGTATGGGGACTGTCCCAATTCCTGCCAACAGCTGAGCAACTACCATTATTCCCCACATGATGCCGGCCTCTGCCTGGACGTTCACGGTAGCATTTGGACAGGTAAATTGGCTGTTGCAGAGTTCAGATCTGGCGCTGCTGCTCTTGTTATCTGGAACAAAACAATGCAATAATTCTAGAAAAACACAGTGGAAAAACTCATGGACCACTAAACTATCACATCAAATTCAGTGCTGCTAGCATAATTTTTCCTTGCAAAAGAAAATGATCCCAAACACGTAGAAATGGAAAACATCCAACTTGAGAGTCACTTTGCAGGTATGTTACCCATGCACAAAAGGTCTAACTTTTTCCCATGATTCACTGTGGAAGCTCTGGTACACAGTAAGCAAATACAGAGCAGCACAAGTGGGAAAAGCTAGATACCCTACCGGTGTTTCTGTGCATCTTCAGGGCCCAGATGAAGCAATAGTAGACATGGGAACACCAGATCCATGGCTGAGATCCAGAGAAGCCACCCACCCACCCACCCACCCACACGGAAGCAGTTGATTTTTCCTTCTAGCAGGAGCTCCTCATGGAGCCACCACCACCCCAACCTTGAGTAGCTTTTTGAAGGGCAAGAGAGGGAGCTGTAGGAAGGGGAAAGCTAGAAAGCCCCCATGCACACATGGGACACCTTGTGTGGTGCTTTGGATCATGGTCAATGTCTTTTGTATAGTCATTTTCTGGAGGTCAGCAGCTTGCAGCAATAGCAATTGTACTTGCATATCTAAGAAATTCACTAACAAGGCTTGAGCTCAACACTCAGAGCAAACTGCATCCTTAAAACTGCATCCTTAAGCTCCCTTAACGATCCCTCATTCCTGAATGTTGGAGACCTGCCAGAACTGTACGTGACTTCCTCAATTTAATTAGCACCTATCATCACCTTTTTCTTTCAAAGCATTACCACAACACCGCTTATACGGATATGTTCAGAAAGAGCTTTGAACAAAGGTGCATTACTGTATTTGGAACATAGGGACTGTTGGGGGGGGGTGCACCAGGGCGGGGGGCGGGCACATCAAAAGCGAACTGGGTAATTATTGATGGAGACATAATGGTGGTTTGTCCAGAGTTCTTATGTGCTTTCAAATTACCCATTAGCTTTAATGGTGAACAGGATGTTCATGAGAGAACCATGAAACTAATTCCAATCTATCAAAGTACTTGCAGTTCCTGTTAAAGTGAACAAAACATGCTCAAATATCCAAAAGGAGGCTGGGAACCCACATTCAATGCAAAATTAAAACAAATGCAGTGACCTTTTCACATGTTAGCTCTCACATACATCTTGTACCTTGTAATTTGCTCATTTTCACAATTGTTCCAATATTTCCATCAACTCACAGCACTTAATGAGTGACCCTGTAGGTTTGTGGTATTTTTGATCAAATGTTAACATAACTGACACAAAAATATTGACCAGGTAATTTAGGGGTCTCAGGCGATAGAACATCACTTCCCACATACAATAACACACTACCACAAACATTCCTGAACATGTTTGGCACAACAGCATTATTACATGAGCTTGGAATGTAGTTCCAGAATGCAGGGGCCTTCTCTTAACCCATTGTAGATTCAATTGCCACAGGGACCATATTAGAGATGTATCTCATGCCAAAACACAATTTTCATAAGTGAAATTGGTCTGGGGTAAATGAGAAGAGAAATACCAAATAAACCAACTTCATTTTGGTTTACGTCAATGCTTCCATTCAAGGTTCCTTTCACTTACTAAAGAGATGCCAATTAGATCAGGGAGGAACACACTGGAAAATAAGAGAGCATTGGAATTTCCTGCCCTGGTGTGCAGGGTGGGGTAAAATATGCCTTTGGCTAAGTATGTGGAGATTAAAATCAATCTGCACATGGGACATGGAAAGGTAAATGGGGGCTCCGAATTAGGAACAACAGACAAATGTACTTAGAAGAGTGCGTCAGGGGCAAATCCATAAAAATGAAACCATGGATGAAGGCGGCTTTATCCTTATAGAGCGGCCTTCCCTAATCTGGTGCCCTCCAGTTACATTGGGTGTTGTTATGGAGAATCTCACAGCATGTCCCTCAGATAACTTCCCATTCATAGATAATGAGAGATGTTCTCAAAAATCACCTAGCATGAACTTTTGTAGTAAATGTGGCAAATTGTGACATCTTCTAGACATCTGTCAAGATGATGATGTCTAGCCTCCAGCCATGGCTTCTTTGTCCCAGAATCCGAGGTGTAACCCAATACCAGCACCACCTAGCCATGACTAAATCATTCATTCTGTAATCTCCATCTTGAGACTCAGTCTAAAATGCAGACCTCAATGCCACAACATCTGGCCTAATTTCTGACCTTCTTTGTGTGTGTTCCCCCAACCCTCTCCACTGCCTTTCGTACCACCTAGCCTGATCAAGAGCTCTGGAGAACTCAAAAGCCTTCACACTATTTTGTGACATTTTGGTTGGTCGTTTTAATAAAGGTACTGCCCAACCATGGATTTTGATCCCCCCCCCCCCCCATGGACCAATACACATCGCTCTGCTTTTTATAAAAATCAGAAAATTCATCCCCAGAGACACACAAGCAGTCTCTACTGCCTTCACTGTTATAAAGTGAACCTTATCTGTGTAGTCAAAATACAGGCAACAGCTTTCTAATAATATTTGCTTAGACTACTGTTGTGGGTCTGCCAGACTACATAGAACCATCCAGTTAACTTTATTTCTAATAGGCTAGATCCAGACTTAATCATACTTAGGGTAAACCCATTTATTTCAATAGGACCACTATACATATGAGTAAGCTTGGATCCAACCCTGTGCCTTTAGGGATTGTAGGTATTATCACTTAAATGAAGATCTTTCCTCTGACATGTATCCAGTGACAGTCAGCCCACTGTAGCCAGTAGTGTATGAATCTATTCCAGTCTAAAGGGAATGATTCTGATGACCAAGTCTCATGGAGGAACACTTGTGGAAAACGTTAGGCTAGAACAAAAAATCCATATGGATTCTAAAGGAATGCTCCAGGAGTTGGATTGTAAACTCCTGCTGGATCATCCTACTCACAAGATCTTTCCTGCAAAATCCACATGGATGTTCAAGTTCATGACATTTTCTGTAGGTTTTCTTAATCCAGTGTGGTTCTGTGCAGAAAGATGTTGCTGCAGAATTACACCAAAAAAATCCCTGCATGCAATCCTAGTAGAGGAAAAGCTCTGGTGTAGGTTTAGGAAACTCAGATGCTGTTCCTGAGTTTGCAAATTACTTCTGACACCTCAATTCCACGCCCCCGCCCAGGCCCCCACCCCCTTTTTGGAGGGCAAGTGGGAACAATGTTTGTCAGCTGACTTCCTGGATACATTATAGATAAACATCATGACAGCAGAATTAAGAGTTGTTATTACCTGATTATATTGCTATGATTAGAAGGTACTGAAGGAGCAATATGTACCTGCCAACCGTTCTTGGATGAATCCCATCCCCACTTCCTCTGTGCATCTCTTTCTTTGTGAAGAAGGACATACTGACAGGTTGAAGTTATAAATGTCAACCCATGTCAGCTGGTACCAACCTGCCTATTGGACTATTTTCAGGACACAGATGGCCATCATATTGCTGCCTGGTATGAAAGGGAATAGGGGAAATACTTGGAGGCAAAGCTAATTACATGCTGATTAGTGGGTGCACCACCCTTCTCTTTTTAGGCTATGGGATTTTGGCCAAGGGGGAAACCATAAACTCTGCAGCAGCACTATCTTTACTGCTCCATCATCAGATAGGAGTCTTGCGCATTTGAGTGGCGTCAGAGGATACGGACACTTCCAAAGAAGCAATTCAGTACAGAATGGCATCCACTGATACCAGACATGAACCAAAACATGCATTGCCTCGGGTTCTCCTGGCACTGACCCAGCTTGGCACACCCACGACAGGCAAGTCATTGCACAGAGACCGCAGCATGCCTCAGGGGGAAATCAGGGTGGCTAAGAGCCAAGCGACTTTAATGTGCAACTATGTTTTCAGACTTATTTACCAGGAGAATAACATACCTACTGTTGGTGTCTGAGAGTATGCAGAGTGTGGGAGATTTATAATCCTGTCTGTGTGCTAGCAGACACCTGAAATTCCACACACAGATCTTCCAGATCTCACCTCCCCCCGCGCAGCGTGCAGTGCCAGTTTCTCCAGCCCAGTCTGCCCTGTTGTCAGACTGCTTCCAGCTTCCCCGTTGCAGATTAATCCATGGAGTCAGGAAACACTCTGTAACACCACAGGTCTAATTCTACCTGTTTATTCACTTAGCAAGTAAAGATCTACAGAGTATACATTTCCTCGTTACAGTCCATGTGCAGAGTATAAATGCATAGCAAGCATTACATCCAGTGGAGTAAGTTGAGCTTCACTCCACCTCAGCAAAGAAGTTACATTGTTGCAGTGACAAAAGTCCAGCAAGAAGAACAAAGGAGAAGAGAGAAAGCAGTCCTGCCTCTCTCTAAGATGGCTTCAGACAGAAAACAAGTTAGCACGTCATCAGAACATACAAACCATGTGACCAGCTCATATGGTTCTCACAGTCTAGTTTCCCATGCGAAAACACGAGATCTCAGAAAGACTCAACAAACCTGTTTACAAATTACAGCCATTCTGTCCCTTCCATGTGTAAACAATGTTCTGCAGCTGGTGAAGTGATACATATCACAACATCCCCCCACAAGCTGAGTACATCTTGTTTCACATTTGCTCAATGAGGCCTAGTGCCGTCATTAGCTTCTTGTGTCTTACTACAGGCAATGGTTTTGTAAAAAGATCTGCCACCATGTCCCCTGTTGCACAGTACTTGAGTGTTACCCACCCTTTCTACACACAGTCCTTTACATGAGAGTAACGAACATCAATGTGCTTGGTTCTTGGCCTACATTTTTCATTTTGTGCCATACTTATGCAAGCCTGGTTGTCTTCAAAAATTGTAACAGCCTTGTCTACTGGTAATTGCAGATCAGTAAACAATTGTTTGAACCATTCAATCTCATTGCATGCTTGAGATAAACTGATGAATTCAGATTCTGCACTAGATACAGCCACACAAGATTGTTTTCGTGTATACCAGTCAATTAAACTTTTATCATACATGATCACAGTCCCACTTGTGGACTTTCTATCTGTTGCAGACCCCCAATCAGCATCAGTGTACACACAAAAACCTCCCTCTGTGTGTGATGACAATTTCAGTTTGCAATTCATGGAACCTTTTAAATACCTTAACACACGTTTCACAGCTAGCCAATCATACATAGAAGGATTTTGGGTTTTCCTGCTAAGTATGTTCACAGCATTGCTGATGTCTGGCCTACTCACATTTGCCAAATATAGCAGGCTTCCAATAATACTTTGATATTTCCCAATATCTTCAAATTCAGTGTTATCTCTGTGTTTTTGATATTCAAGAGTCATTGGAGTGGTAACTGGGTTACAATTCTCCAATCCATGGATCTCCAGCAATTTCTGAATTTTCCCACTTTGTTCAACCAAGAAAGAACCTTCCTCATCCTGGGATAATTGCATTCCAAGATAGTGTTTCACCAAACCTAGATCTTTCAGTTCAAAGTGTGCTTGCAATTCTCTTGCAATTTTGTCTTTTTGACTTACTGATTCTGTTATCAGCAATATATAGAATCATAGAATCATAGAAAAGTAGAGTTGGAAGGGGCCTACAAGGCCATCGAGTCCAACCCCCTGCTCAATGCAGGAATCTAGGTCAAAGCATCTCTGACAGATGTCTGTCCAGCCGCACCTTGAATGCCTCCAGACTGGGAGAGCCCACCACCTCCCTAGGTAGTTGATTCCATTGTCTTATTGCTCTGACAGTCAGGAAATTTTTCCTGATGTTTAGGTGGAATCTAGGTTCCTGTAACTTGAGCCCATTATTCCGTGTCCTGCAAACTGGGATGAACGAGAAGAGATCTTTGCCCTCCTCTGTGTGACATCCCTTCAAATACTGGAAGAGTGCGATCATATCTCCCCTCAGTCTCCTCTTCTGAAGGCTAAACATGCCCAGTTCTTTCAGTCTCTCCTCATAGGGCCTTGTTTCCAGTCCCTTTATCATCCTTGTTGCCCTCCTCTGAACCCTCTCCAGTTTGTCTATGTCCTTCTTAAAGTGAGGTGCCCAGAACTGGACGCAGTACTCAAGATGAGGCCTAACCAGTGCCGAGTAAAGGGGAATTATCACTTCCCGCGATTTGGAAGCTATACTTCTATTAATACAGCCCAAAATTGCATTTGCCTTCTTTGCAGCCACATCGCATTGCTGGCTCATATTCAGTTTGTGATCTACCACAATTCCAAGATCCTTCTCACTTGTAGTATTGTTGAGCCAAGTGTCCCCCATTCTGTAACTCTGCATTTGGTTTCCTCTCCCTAGGTGCAGCACTTGGCATTTATCCCTATTAAATTTCATTCTGTTGTTTTCGGCCCAGCGCTCCAGCCTATCGAGGTCACTTTGAATTTTGTTTCTGTCTTCCAGAGTATTAGCTGTTCCACCCAACTTTGTGTCATCTGCAAATTTGATAAGCATTCCCTGTACCTCCTGATCCAAGTCATTAATAAAAATGTTGAAGAGCACCGGGCCCAGGACCGAGCCCTGTGGTACCCCGCTCGTTACCTCTCCCCAGTTTGAGAAGGAACCATTGATAAGCACTCTTTGAGTCCGATTCTGTAGCCAATTGTGGATCCACCTGATAGTTGTTCCATCTAGCCCACTCTTAGCTAGCTTACTAATCAGGATATCATGAGGCACTTTGTCGAAAGCTTTGCTGAAGTCCAGATATATAATGTCCACAGCATTCCCACAGTCCACAAGGGAGGTTACCCGATCAAAAAATGAGATCAGATTAGTCTGACAGGATTTGTTCTTGACAAATCCATGCTGGCTTCTAGTAATCACTGCATTGTTTTCAAGGTGCTTGCAGACTGACTTCTTTATAATCTGCTCAAAAATCTTCCCGGGGATTGATGTCAGACTGACTGGCCTATAGTTCCCAGGTTCCTCCTTCTTGCCCTTTTTGAAGATGGGAACAACATTTGCCCTCCTCCAGTCGTCTGGCACTTCACCTGTCCTCCATGACTTCTCAAAGATAATAGACAGTGGTTCTGAGAGTTCTTCTGCCAGTTCCTTTATTACTCTAGGATGCAGCTCATCAGGCCCTGGAGATTTAAACTCGTTCAGAGTAATCAGGTGCTCCTTGACCATTTGCCTATCAATCTCAAGCTGCAATTCTGCCCCTTCAGTCTGCACTTCAGGTTTGCCAGGGGGGTCATAGACCCTCTTTTGGGAGAAGACCGAGCCGAAGTAGGAATTGAACACTTCTGCCTTTTCTTTGTCTTCTGTTATCAATTTGCCATCCTCATTGCATAGTTGAACCACCAGTTCTTTCTTCTGTCTTTTACTGTGCATCTATCTGAAGAAAGCTTTTTTGTTGCTTTTAGCATTCCTCGCTAACCTTAGCTCATTCTCAGCTTTAGCCTTCCTGACACTATTCCTGCAGTTCTGTGCTACCTGCCTGTACTCTTCCCCTGTAGCCTGTCCTTCCTTCCACTTCCTATACGTGTCCTTTTTTGTTTTCAGGTCATCTTTGAGTTTGTTGTGAAGCCACATTGGCTTCTTCTGTTGCCCTCTGCCTTTTTTCCTTGTGGGAATTGTTTGCAATTGTGCCTTTAAAATTTCCTTTTTTAAAAACTCCCACCCCTCCTGGGCGTGGGAGTTAGTCATCAACAAAGAGTAACAAATACACCTAATGTCCCAATTCTGTGTGACATGTGTACAGACAGTGATCAGCCTTGCTTTGTTTGAATCCCAAACTAATCAAAACTCTTGTCTAATTTTTGGTTCCAGCACCTTGCTGCTTGCTTCAGCACATATATGGATTTGTGCAAACGACATACAAGACTGGGATTTTCTACAAAACCTTTTGGTTGCATCATGTAGATTTCCTCTTGTAATTCACCATATAGGAAAGCAGTTTTTACATCAAAATGAAATGCCATCATTTTTCTTTGTGCTGCCAATTTCAACAACAATCTTACAGTTGCATACCTTGTTGTTGGTGCAAACACGGAATCAAAATCTATCCCATGTTTTTGTGCAAATCCTCTTGCCACGAGTCTTGCCCTGTACCTTTCCACCTGCCCCTGGTGATTCGTTTTCACCTTGTACACCCATTTACAGGTGATGGCCTTGCGCCCTACAGGTAAAGATACCAGACTCCATGTTTTGTTGACATGCATTGCATTAATTTCATCCTGCATGGCTTCAAACCAATCATTTCTCACCTTTGGTTCCATGCTCTGGATTTCCTCAAAACTTTGAGGTTCTAAAGCTATTTTGAGAGCTTTATGTACAACAGTTTTGCCACTTTGGAATTCATCCTGATATCTAACAGGTGTTTTATGTTCTCGGGTTGAACACCTTAGAGATTGTTCACCCCCAGATATCTGCCCAGTGGTTTGTTCTGTTTCAGAAACTTCCTGCTGTGTTTCAGCCATTGAATGCATTGGCAATTCCACCAGCTGTTTCTTTTCATGTGTTTGCTCGTGAAAAATCACATCTCTGCTTAAAATTACCTTTCTGTGTTGTGGTGACCACAGCCTGTATCCTTTTGTTTGTCCATCATACCTCAGCAGAAAACATTCAAATCTTCTGGGTGACAGCTTTCTGTTTTGAGCCTGTATTTGCATCCAAAAATTCGCATGTGTGCTATCTTTGGTTTCCTCCCATGAAACATTTCATATGGAGTTTTCCCAGTTGTGGTGTTAGGTAATCTGTTCAGCAGATAATTTGCCTTTGAAAGTGCATCCCCCCAGAAATGGTTTTTCAACTGTGAGTCAGCTAATTGAGCCCTCATCATTTCCTGGAATGTTCTGTTGCGTCTTTCAGCTACGCCATTTTGAAACGGTGAGTTTGGGGCTGTGACTTTGTGCCCAATGCCCTCACTTTCCAAGAATTTCTTAAATTTTGTACTCATGTACTCTCCCCCACCATCTGTGAGCAGTTCACCTATGGGGTATTGTTTGAATCTGTTACCAGCCCATTTCACAAATGATTCAAATTTCTCTCGTACCTGAGACTTATGCTTCAGAAGATAAACAAATCCAAATCTAGAAAAGTCATCAATGAGAGTCATGTAGTACCTATTTCCCCCATAGCTTTCTTCAAATGGCCCAGCAACATCAGAGTGTACCAGCTCAAATATTCTTGTGCTCACTCTATCACTGTGTTTCTGAATGTTAGTCCTGTGTGACTTTGCCTGACTGCATACTTCACATTCCACATAATTAGAACAAGGTTTCATTTTCATGCCCTCACACAGACCCGGCATCTTCTCAATGCTCCTGTAATTAGCATGCGCAAAACGTTTATGGAATAAATGTACACAATGATCATGAGGCTTACAATTTGCATTCTTCACAATCTCATCATGTGTTACAAATGGATTTATAACATACAGAGAATTCTGCAAATCACCTTTTGCACAGACTGTCCCTTCACGTGAAATCACACATGTGCTGTCTGAAAAACACATTTCATAGCCATTTTGAGCTAATTGGGAAATACTTATCAGATTTGTGTCCAGTTCCGGAACAAACAATGCTCTCTGTTGACCCAAAGTAGTAAAGTCAATTGTTCCTGCTGCTGAAACGTTTCCCGTCAGCTAATTCCACGTGCTGACCTGGACATCCATCTTCTTCCAGAGATTGAAATACATTCCTGGAGTTAGTCATGTGATGAGAAGCTCCAGAATCTAAGACCCAAACAACATTAGAAACCCCCACCCGTGCAATCAAGCTTTTGCCCGTTTTAACTGCCTCCTCGGGTGTGCTTGTTGTTTCCTGTTTGTTCTTTGTCTTTTTCTTTTTCATTCTACAACCCCGTCTCAGATGAGTTGTAGATCTGCAAGTGAAGCATTTTTTCACTTTTAAAGCAACGGCTTGGGTTACTCCCTGCTTGTTATTTGCAGCTTGGCTGTTTGCCACATCAGCCGGGCTTTCTGCAAATTTACGGCCCGAGTTGTTTCACTTTGCTTGCTGCTTTTCCATTCTGCTATCTCCACAAGCCATTTCTCCAGCTTGAAGCAGAAAAAGCTGCACTTTGTAAATTCCACAAAGATTAAGCTTGGTCACCCACTGCTACTGGATCCTGTGTTACTACAGACCAGAGTCCCGCATGGGTTAAATAATGCTGCATCTGAAAACTCCACAGCACATAATTCGATCCAGACAATCTCGCCACAATTTGTGGATTCAGGGATTGTGCAGCTGCCATTTCTGTGACCGGGGGATTCTCTTCCTCCTCCCCACCAGAAATTTTCAGCCTCGCTCTTTCCCTCCAAGCTCTCGGCCTTGGAACTTGCCTGCAAGCTGTCTGTGCCAGCTAACAGTTTTCTCCCCCTTTCTTCCCCCTTACCGGTTGAAGGACCAGGAGATAGTTTTTCTTTCTTGATGTCTTCTTCCTCTGCCATTAATCACTGCAATCACCGGAGTCAAAGCTGTTGCCAAACAGGTCCCGGTTCTGGTACCGACCCGCTCTGGTTCTGGTTCCGGTCCGGTCCTGGTTCTGGACTGGTTCTGGACTGGTCCGGTCTGGGCCCATAACCCTGTTGGTGTGCGTGTGCGTGAGCAGCAGAGTGCGTGTGCACATGGGAGATTTATAATCCTGTCTGTGTGCTAGCAGACACATGAAATTCCACACACAGATCTTCCAGATCTCACCTCCCCCCGCGCAGCGTGTTGTGCCAGTTTCTCCAGCCCAGTCTGCCCTGCTGTCAGATTGCTTCCAGCTTCCCCATTGCAGATTAATTCATGGAGTCAGGAAACACTCTGTAACACCACAGGTCTAATTCTACCTGTTTATTCACTTAGCAAGTAAAGTTCTACAGAGTATACATTTCCTAGTTACGGTCCATGTGCAGAGTATAAATGCATAGCAAGCATTACATCCAGTGGAGTAAGTTGAGCTTCACTCCACCTCAGCAAAGAAGTTACATTGTTGCAGTGACAAAAGTCCAGCAAGAAGAACAAAGGAGAAGAGAGAAAGCAGTCCTGCCTCTCTCTAAGATGGCTTCAGACAGAAAACAAGTTAGCACGTCATCAGAACATACAAACCATGTGACCAGCTCATATGGTTCTCACAGTCTAGTTTCCCATGCGAAAACACGAGATCTCAGAAAGACTCAACAAACCTGTTTACAAATTACAGCCATTCTGTCCCTTCCATGTGTAAACAATGTTCTGCAGCTGGTGAAGTGATACATATCACAACACCTACCTCACAGGAGAGCAAATAGACCAAAAACTGTGAAGAACTGCCAAGAGCATGAGCTGACATATGTCTGCCAAGAGCATGAGCTGACATATGTCGATGTGTTGGAGGGGGAAGAAACAGTTCCAATGGATTTACATTTTATTTTATTTTTTAAAATGTAAGCCACCTTGGGGATCTGCCTGGATTGAAGGCAGGTTAAAAATCAAAGCAAACAAAACACAACGACTGGCTACAGACAACACGATAACCCACACTCAAGGACTGAGCATGGGCTGAGTGTGGGTTGTTGTTGAACTGTGGGTTGTTGAAACGTGGGTTATCGTGTTGTCTGAACCCAGCTGCACTAACAAGCCATGGCTTGTTAACCACGAGCAACCCATGAAGAGAATCCATGGTTTGTTGTTGGGTTGTGAAGTGTGGGTGGTTCACCATAGTTTGTTATCTTGGCCGGGTTCAGACAATATAATAACCCACGTTTCAAAAACAACCCACATTTCAACAACAACCCACACTCAATCCATACTCAACCCTTGAGTGTGGGTTATAATGTTGTCTGAACCCAGTCAATGTAGTTTTACAAAGTCCCTGAGTCTCTGGAGAAGGGCTGGGGCAGAGGAGAGTTTTGAAAAGTTACATACTGATGTGTGCTGCAGAGTATTCATATGGGGCGGAGAGGAAGTGGGGAAGTGTCAGCAGGAAGGCTCCCAGGGCCAACAGTAGGCCTCCCAGGCCAATTATCCTAGGCCGGTGAACGCGACTGCCAAAGTAGCTCACAAAGAGGATGAGAACGATGTTGCCAATCTGTGGAGATAAAGAATACAGAAATGAGAGTCAAAACAGACCTGAAGGAGGAAGTGACCAGTCAGTGACCAGTGGCTAGGGTGGCCATGGGTTCTCTTTTACAGAGGACACTCCTCTATTTGAAGGGCTGCCAGAGGAAGCATCATCTATTTTGAAGGTATCCTCTATTTGAAGGGCTGCCCAGTCCAAGTCCAGTTTAAAGATAAACCCATCAGAAGGAACAACTGGTCTTTGTACTCGCCAATCAATAGCACCTGGACAGTGGACTGACCAGGCACACAGGTCACTATGGTGAGATATACTATATTTCTATTGAAATTATAATAATAATAATAATAATGCCTAAATTTGCAACTATACGTATGTATGGAAATTTTATGCAAAATGGCAATTCAGAATTAGCCATGCTAGTGACCCCACAGGACAAGGTTGTAGCTCTGTGTCTCCACTTTTACTTCCTAGTTTAGTTTATTCTGGACAGGCTCTTACCTGCCTTGTGTGTCTGCTGTGCTTCATACCATTTTTTTTTAAAAAAAACAACAACAATGTATAAAGACTCAGCAGAGGCTCACGCTCTTTCCCAGTATGATAAGACACTCACCCACACATCTGAGACCAGCACCATCACAGCTGCAAAACTTCTTTCACCTCCCCTTTTGTTTAAACAGAGTGGTATAGCTGGATGTAGCTTGGGGGCCAAAAAATAGTAGTGCCATAAGAGATCTCTCACCATCTTGCTCTATATTAAAACATTCTTATATGGCAGCCTCCACCAATGGGGCACCCACCAGATGTTTTGAAGTACAACTCCCATCAGCCTTAGCCAACAAGGTCAATGGCCAGGGATGATTCCAAAACATCTGGAGGGTGCCATGTTGGGGAAGGCTGTTATATGGGATGATCACGGCAGAGCTGGGGAAGGGTAGCTTGGCCCCCTATGTGCCAAGACATTTGCTTTATTTATTTGGCTTGCATAATGAGGCCTCTTCGGGCTATAGCAAATAATTAGGATGATGAAAAACAAGAATTGCTCACAGGGCACTGTGTACAAAGGGAGAGTTTTATCTTCTTGCTAAGTCAATAACTCCTCAGCATTCTCCTCCACCCAAGATCAATTGAGGGCTTGAAGTAAAGTCAAGTGACAAAATACAGAATGGACGAAAGTGAAAGACACTGGCGCATTTGGAAAGAGTGAGGGAAAGATTAACTGGATGATTAGTGCAGACAGATTATTGCAAAGACTAAAGGCCACTTCACATACCACCAGATTACTCAGCATTTGATAATTTGCGGCAGAATGTGAGAAGGATTTTATTGAAAAGTACTGAGTTTGAGATGATGTGAAAATTCTATCTGTCATCAAATAATTGGAACTGTGAAGACACATTCACACATGCAAGTCACTACTTGATACTGTAGCAACCAAGGGGTAAACATGCATGTGTTGAGCTTGTGGGCTTCCCTGCCCACTGCTACATCTGGTTGGCCAATGTGGGAACAGAAAGCTGGAATGGATAAGCCTTTGGTCTGATCCAGCAGGGCTCTTACGATGTTCTTATGTTAACCCTCCCCTGGGTGAATGAAAGTGGTATGTTCATTAAAAACTAACAACCAAGCAAGGTGGCATGATTCTTTTAATCTCATGATGCAGATAGAAAGGTTTCCAAATGTCAGAATTAAGAGCCCAGAATTTGTCAATTATTAAAAAGTGCTAACGCTGTGCATCGGAGTCAGGATAAACCACCAGCAAAAAGATGGCAAAACCCAAGTCTGTCATGGTGTGATGCTCCATTATCCAAAGATATCTAATCCCTAAACTAAAGTCACCTCCCCCAATTTTCGCCTCCTCTCTTTAAAATGCTCCAGAGAACTTATTAATGATGGGCTTTATTTGTTAAAAGAAAATGAGAGCATTAGACAAAGTAGACAAAGTTGGAAGGATGACACCCAGAAATATTTACAATAGGGGAAATATTCCCTGTTAGCACCAGTTTCTTATAGAAATGCAAGAGACCACAGACCCTAAGGTTATTTCATTTTGTGGAACATGAAACATAAAATATTAGTGATATAACGGCTGTGTGCCCCCGTAGCTGAATAAAACCAGGTTCTTTTGTTTAGATGTGCACTCCAGTAGCCTCTGTGGAACTGCAAACTTCATTTTAAACACAGTTTTCATCAAATCATTGGAAGTGAAGTCTTAGATTTGAACCCGGATCCCCTTGTTATCAAGCCTGGAATGTTTAGCCACTCCAACACCCCATCCCCCTGGATAGATTTTGTTCAACCTCCATATACAAATAATGGCTCCAAACAAATATTAAATCGTGAAAGGATCTAGCATTCTTTTATGCCAAATATACTCCCGAGTAATGCAGGCCAACACAGTTCATTTGAGGATGCTCTCTTACACCAAGTAAGGATTTGCCCCATTCATATTTCAACACATTCAAAATACATTTGAATTGAACATTCTTGAATTGTCAGTATTGTGCAAGAATGCATTCGTGTGATTCAAATCATGTTTCTCTTGGTGTCTGTTAAAGAATCTGGTTGTTAAAATCTATGTCATAGAAGTATGTGGATTTCAAGGTTTGGCATGAACCAATTCCCATGTTTGTTGTCTCAAAACCTCTACATATTGCATGAGATGTAATCATTAGACATAATAATGTGGGTTACATAAAGTTACAATTACACTGGCTTGGTTCAGACTTTAAGACAAACGTTACATTTTAAGCTCCACTAATTGTGCCCAAGTTTCCTTTCTTATATATTTACATGGGCTCCCTCGCCTGTCTGGTTTTGTGGCTTCTGGATTCACTCTAACAAATAAATGAGAAAAACTTTATTATCCCAGAAAGAGTCAGGCAGGGGAGCCCATATAAAAGTATGAAAAATGCCTCGAAGGAAAAGCAAATGTATTTGGACAGGATGGCAAAGATAACTACATCTGGGTTGGAATAAATATTACCACAGTGAAATGCCCAGAGAAGGACACCACAAAGCAGACACTATGAAGGAGAAGAGGCTTCCCATGTACAAGACATCTTTTTTGCATAAAAAGTAGTTAGGAAGTTCCTGTGTCCCCCGCTGTGAATGGGGCAATGTGCTTCAGGCCTTTGTTAGAGCATTTCAGGGCACCAGAGTTTGTTTGATGACTTTCTGACACATTCATATTGGAAGTTTTCTACTGATTTTTAGAGACATTCCTGCAGCCATGTTTGGAAAGGCAGACACAGAACCTTCCATTTTGAAAGTACAGAACCTTCCCTATGTAAAAGCCACATCCTAGTGGAAGGCACATGTCAATTGTGACATATTAAGGCTGCAATCCATGCAGCTGAACAGCACCTGAATGGGGAGGGGCCATGGCTCAGTGGCAGAGCACCTGCTTTGCATGCAGAAGGTCCCAGGTTCAATCCCCGCCATCTCCAGGTAGGGCTAGGAAAGAATCCTGCCTGAAACCCTGGAGAGCTGATGCTGGTCAGTGCAACGACATGGTCCCTTACACTTTAGGACCAGGCGCATAAACCCTTCTCAGGCTAAGCATCAACACTTAAAAACCTGAGGGGAGGGTCAAATGAAACCTTTCCCCTACTAATGAGGGAAAAGATTAATACTGGTTATTAAGGATCTATTTTTAAATTTATGATGCTGTGGGTACAAAGGTGTGTATGTAGATTTAAAAGTAAAGCAGGTTAATAACGCCAAGCTGACACATAGGATTTGGGTAACAAACAAAATAAAAATAAGTTTATTTTAATTCTCAAAATCTTAGTTCCAGAAAATAAACCTGCCTACACCAAACACTTTATAATTAACCTAAGTCCCTATAACTCCAAATACTCTCACTCCTCATACAATCACTGATTCCTCTTAAAACTCCTGACAAGACACAAATAACCCACCTAACCTAACTCCCAAACTCTCTAACACTCCCAACACACTACAACCAACACTCTACTTCTTAACTAACTCTGACATCACTCAAACACTTATATATTCCTCCCCCGACCCTTTCCAAGACATCACAAACCACACCCACTCGGTTCAACATTCTAGACACTCTAAACATACTAATGCAGACATACACCAGGGAACTGAATTGTGGGGTTACGCCACAGTCAGCGCCAACAATATTGGGCTAGATGGACCAAATGGACTCAGTAGAAGGCAGTTTCCTATGTTCCTAACTTACTTCTGAGTGCACAGGTTTAGGACTGCACTACAGAGCCAATGTGGCACAGTGGTGAGAGTGTTGGACTGGGACTCGGGAGATCCGGGTTCTAGTCACCACTCGGCCATGAAACTCACTGGGTGACTTTGGGCCAGTCACTGACTCTCAGCCTAACCTACCGCACAGGGTTGTTGTGAGGATAAAATGGAGAGGAGGAGGAGGAAGAGGAGGATTATGTAAGCCGCCTTGGGTTCCTTGCAGGAAAAAAGGCGGGGTATAAATATAATAAATAAATAAATACAAAAGTCCATTTTCATAACCTTCACACAAACCTGAGAGCATGCCGCCCATACTGGGAAGCCACAGCATTGCCTTCCCTATCAATCAGAGGGAAGCAGGAGTTTGCAGGGGCATGCTAAAAATCAGTGTCCTCAGAGGTCTATGCACACGGGCTCACCTCACATGGCTGCCTCAGCATCAGAACAAGGGGACTGGCAGCAGCAATCCAGGGTTTCAGACATGGGTCTTTCCCACCCTTACCTGGTGGGGCCAGTAACTGAACCTGGGACCTTCTTCAAGCAAAGCATGTGCCCCACCACTGAGTTAAAGCCACTCCACCCCCCAAATAATCAGCTCAGTGTTAGAGGTCCCCAAGGTAAATTCTCTACAACAGTTTCTTATAAAATGGCACCAGAGTGGACCCTAGAGAATCCAGATCAATGAGCCTGACTGCACTGCCTGACAAATCGATAGAAACATTTAAAAATGTGATCAGGTTTCACACACATGCAACAATATAGGAGGGAGAACCAATATTTGTCCTTATTTTGCCCTTCAGGTGAGTTCTATTGACCATGCCACCCAGTCCATAAAGGAGCTCTTTCAAGTGGCTGCATCTGTAGGTAGGAGAAACAGCCCCAGAAGCTGCAGTTTTGGAACCCTGAATGCAGTAGGAAATATAGATGGCCGAAGAAGTATCACGCTGGAGACTGCAAGGTGTGATTTTTGCATTTTGTCCTACAGATCCCATCATCCCCTTCACCCTTGGACATTCTAAATGAAGTGCATTGGAACCCATGCATTTCTGTCCTTGCAGTCTTGAGTATCTGGAAGTGGTTGATGCTGGAGACAGGCAACCGGGCTAGAACCACTGGGAATTCTGTCTCAGCCCTGGGGGAAGTGGGAAGCAGATGTAAACAGATGGGACAGTTGTGCGAATGCAGTTTAACTGCTCTTCTGGTCTCAGTTAATGTGAGGCTTTGGCAAATCCTGTTCCCTGAGGAGTCATGTGAGACAACACTGCTCACACAGTTGGCTAACCACTTGCCCTTGGATATGGGTTCTGCACTCCTTTTTGTTTGTGCCAGGACCCGAGACACATGCTTACTTCAGCGCGCACCCCCCCACACAAATGTTTAAGGTTCCCGCCAAAGCGTGGTGCATGTGCTATTAACATGCTGATAGCACACCCTGTACAAAGGCAGCAGTGGCTTTGCTAATTAAAACACCTCTCATTCGTGTTTTCCCCTCCAAGACTCCTCGAATTTGATAGCACCTCTTGCCAGACTCCAGGTGCTTTGCCAAAAAAATAAATAAATAAAAATCAAGCTTAAAATCAAAGCTGTCCTGGTTCTGAGTCACGGGGGGCCAAGTTCCAACTTGAACGCTGCTTGAGTGGAGCCAGAATAATGTTACAGCACCAGCTACTGCAAAACAAGACCACGTGGAGAAATGCAAGGTCAAGGAGAGCCTGGGTGGGTAGATGCGGGGTGGGGCTGGGCTGTTGGTCACTGCTATGCTGGCAAAAAGATGGTTTGGCATATTCTTGTGCATTTGAAGCAGGAATAGCCAATGGTGGAGACGACACTGAATCCATCCAGACCGCCTGTTTACATTTTGCTGACTTGATTTCCACAGCCTCCAAATCAGTAAACAGGTCTCAACTGTAACTCTGGCTTTCACTGGAAGGCTACTGAAATTGGACAGGGCAGGCCCGTCTCAGAACACATCTGCTTTTGTGCTCTTGCCTCTAAAACTGGCCAAAGCTGCTCTCTTCCACCTTGCCTGCGCTCCAGAGAGATGACCCTGTGGGTGTACCGGAGGAGATGAAAGGATGCAGAGCTGCTGAGAGCAGCTTTTGAACCTGGCTGGGGATGCTCCCTCCGTAAGGAGAATGCATAGGGTGTAATGTATTTCAGTCTTTCTAAATAGACCTTACGCTACAGAGCTTAGTGATGGGTGCCCTCCAGATGTTTTTGGACTACCACTCCCATCAGCCCCAGCCAGCATGGCCGATGGTCAGGTCATATATCTGGACTTCAGCAAAGCTTTCGACAAAGTGCCTCATGATATCCTGATTAGCAAGCTAGCTAAAAGTGGGCTAAATGGAACAACTATCAGGTGGATCCACAGTTGGCTACAGAATTGGACTCAAAGAGTGCTTATTAATGGTTCCTTCTCAAACTGGGGAGAGGTAATGAGCGGGGTACCACAGGGCTCGGTCCTGGGCCCAGTGCTCTTCAACATTTTAATTAATGACTTAGATGAGGAGGTGCAGGGAATGTTATCAAATTTGCAGATGACACAAAGTTGGTGGAATAGCTAATACTCTGGAAGACAAAAACAAAATTCAAAGTGATCTCGATAGGCTGGAGCACTGGGCCGAAAACAACAGAATGAAATTTAACAGGGATAAATGCCAAATGCTGCACCTAGGGAAAGGAAACCAAATGCACAGCTACAGAATGGGGGACACTTGGCTCAACAATAATACGAGTGAGAAGGATCTTGGAATTGTGGTACATCACAAACTGAATATGAGCCAGCAATACAATGTGGCTGCAAAGAAGGCAAATGCTATTTTGGGCTGCATTAATAGAAGTATAGCTTCCAAATCGTGATAATTCCCCTTTACTCAGCACTGGTTAGGCCTCATCTTGAGTACTGCATCCAGTTCTGGGCACCACACTTTAAGAAGGATGTAGACAAACTGGAGAGGGTTCAGAGGAGGGCAACAAGGATGATAAAGGGACTGTAAACAAGGCCCTATGAGGAGAGACTGAAAGAACTGGGCATGTTTAGCTTTCAGAAGAGGAGACTAAGGGGAGATACGACACACTCTTCCAGTACTTGAAGGGATGTCACACAGAGGAGGGCCAGGATCTCTTCTCGATCATCCCAGTTTGCAGGACACGGAATAATGGGCTCAAGTTACAGGAACCTAGATTCCACCTAAACATCAGGAAAGATTTCCTGACTGTCAGAGCAATAAGACAATGGAATCAACTACCTAGGGAGGTGGTGGGCTCTCCCACTCTGGAGGCATTCAAGGTGCAGCTGGACAGCCATCTGTCAGGGATGCTTTGACCTGGATTCCTGCATTGAGCTGGGGGTTGGACTCGATGGCCTTGTAGGCCCCTTCCAACTCTACTTTTCTATTATTCTATGCGAGGAGTGGGTAGTCCAAAACATCTGGAGGGCACCAGCTTGGGGAAGGCTGCTCTAGAAGACATTTGAGAAAGGGAACCGGAAACAACTGGAGTTGGAGGGTCTTCGGGACTCCAAACTGGGGCTCCAAGGAAGCAGAGCAAAATCACAGACCAGGCAGCAAGACTGTTGCCATTGGCTATGTTCCAACCCAGAGAGATGACGACTACATTCCCCGGGGAAGAGGGTTTTCTCATGGGAAACACTGACAACAGCTTAATTATGGGGATACTACAAACGGCACTGCTATAATAAAGCCTATCAGCATGTGTAAAGCTCCAATCTTAAGTCTTGGAAGATGCAGGGGATGCTGTAATG
The DNA here is from genome assembly GCA_021292165.1 of Shinisaurus crocodilurus. Lineage (NCBI taxonomy): Eukaryota > Metazoa > Chordata > Lepidosauria > Squamata > Shinisauridae > Shinisaurus > Shinisaurus crocodilurus. The sequence goes on from CM037878.1 coordinate 55,882,697, forward strand.
GTCTGACTCACAGCTCCGTAACAAATTGGGGGGTTGCACCTTCTTTTAAATATAGCATTAATGTGTAATATAGCATTACACATCAGATGCGGCAACACTTCTGAGGGCCTGGCAGAACGCGCATATCTATTAAATCCATGGGTGCAGCAGGGCTCCATTTGCAGTGAGGCACAGAAACGTAGTCCCGGCTCTCCTCTTTCTCAGAGGAAGTTAGACACCAGGAGGACCTGAAAACTATTCTTTCCCACTGTCCTCTGCCCTGGAAGAATCCCAGCTCCAGATTCTTGTTATAGGAAGAATTGTCCCTAAGTGCCACCGCAAAGCAGGATGCACACACTGCTTTTCTTAAAATCACCTCTGCCTGACGCACACATCCCAGCTTATTCCTACAGTAGCCACTGCTGGTCTCTATAATGTGAGCAACAGTATAAATTAGGCGTAGGTGGGTATAAGGAATTTTAATTCCCATCCCAGTTCTGAGGCCACAAAGAGCTTCCTGTACAATGTGGGGGGATCAAACTGCACCCAAACATTGCGGGAGCCTTTTTGGCTGAGCAGCAGGATGAAAATACTTCAAACAAATAAAAATAATAGCCATGTGCTACGCTGTGGACCACATTTGCACAGTTCTTCAGGGGCTAGCTCCCTTGACTAAACACATGGCAAAACAGTAACCATGCATTTGGCTCCCCTGCTGTAACGTTCAGCAGAATGTACTTGCATTTGATGTCAATGTTTCACACACACTCACTTCTCCACCAAGCAGGAAAAACCAATGATGTGGAGCAGAGAAATGCAGAATGTTATGGCATGAAACGCTACTAAATATTACGGAGGGGTGGGGAGCGAAACCCATGGGTTGTATTCAATGTTAAATCTAACTTAGGTCCCATTCATTACAATGGGTCTACTTTAAGTAGGACTAATACTGGATACAGCCCCATGATAGCTGTTTTGGCAGCAGTCGCGCATTTAGCATAACATCTAGTATGGCTCTTGTTTAATCTCCAGGACATGCACGCTTTATTGACTGTGGCATTGCTTGCAGCCTTCCCCAGCAGGTCAGGTGCCCCTCCAGATGTTTTGAACTACAACTCCCATCAGTCCCAGCCACCACAGTCATTAATTAGGGGCCGATGGGAGTTGCAGACCAAAGCACAGGGAGGGCAACAGGTTGGGGAAAGGCTACTCTATTACATACATACATATATATTATAGGGGGTAAAACATAGCGTTCTTCTATAGAACACCTATAGTGTGCTTCTATCTCATACAGCTAGCCACTGTTTCTCTCTCTCATCCAGTGTCTACCCCAGCTTGGGCCCACATCCTCTGCTTCATCAACAATGGCTGGGTAACCATGGATACCTGACAGGGTCAGGGAAATGCAGAGAATGAGGTCAGAAGACTACTGCCTCCAGCCACATCCTGAATGAGCATGCCCTGGTAGAGTTACCTCATGTAAACTGGAGATAAAGCCAGAGGACAAACTGGAAAGGCCAAAGCGTTTCTCGATGGTCGTCAGGCTGCTCTTGAAGTAGGCGCTGTAGAGGAGCTGGGCCAACTGCAACAGGCCATGGCAGGCCACAAACACCTGTCCGGAAAAAGATAAAGAATTAAGAGTATGGCTAAACGAGCCCTAGGAATATTCTTGCACTGGCAATCCTGAGATGTAGCCAAGATATCACAAACACAATTATGGTGTGCAAATAAAAACCAAACTCGAGAGAGAGAGAGAGAGAGAGAGAGAGAGAGAGAGGCTTGACTTGATTATCTGAAAACCAATTTTTTTTTGTTAGAATTCTGTGACCTATTTGCAGGTTTCTGGCTCACTTAGGTCACATTTTCAAGTTTCTCACTTTAATGCAAAGGCTCAACCCTTACTAAAAATGAAACACAAGGTTTCTGTGAATCCAGGAACATGGTTGTTAAAGCTGAGATTCCCAGCCGTTACATACTACCAGGAGTCACAGCATTCAGAAAAGATCCAAATATTGCGACAGGATAAAAGAACGGGGGAGTCTTTTGCTTTTGTAATTTAACTGTGATTGACTGACAGGTTTACACAAGTGAGGGAACATACACTGTGGCAGTTGAAGGCGTTCCCTTCTGACTGACAAAAAGGTTTCTTACCAATTATTATTATTAGTTCAGCTACTGTTTGACACAGGGATCATGTCTTCATTGTCTGCTTGAAGCATGAAATAGGCGCTTGTTAAAACAAGCAAGGATGGGAATTGGCATTAGGCTGAGCAAGTGGGTCCTGCAACAAAATGTTGCACCGTCGAGTGCGCCTGCTTAGTATTCCAGCCAGCCAGTCAGCCATGCCCCTTTCCAGAATATTCCATTCCATTTCCCTTCTCCTCCACCACCCCATTTTCAATTCCTTCCACCCCCACATTCAGTATTCTATGGGTACTGAGCATGCTGAGTTCTCATTGAGATAGTTTGGGGGGAGGGGGTTGGGTTCCCCCCCTTGTTTCACCCACCCACCCAACCAAAGATTCTTTTGCACTTCTGTAAACCCTGTGGTTCTTCCATGCATTGCTGATAGCTCACTTTTGTTTCTCAGTTGCCTCATTTTGGCTACCATCCTGTCAACACTCACCAGCTGAGTTTGCTATTAGAGGGAGTGACAGGGGCTGGTGACAAAACAACTTGCTCAGTCAACTTGCTTCTTAATACATTAAAGATTAAAGCATGGTCTACCTGCCATTACTGGAAAGTATGCAAGAATGAGATCTACCAGATAGCCCTTGCCCTACATAAACACACCAAGCAGTATAAAAAGAACAACAACAACCCATGATAGACAGTGCCGGAGAGCTGGTGGGACCAAAAAAGCAATGGGGTGCAGCAGAAGAAATGACAACAGGGGGAAAGGCAAGAGATTCACATCAGGGAGGGGGTGAAAACAATGTAAATAAACAGCAGCTGGCTGGAAAAGACACAGCTGGTATCATAGAATCATAGAAAAGTAGAGTTGGAAGGGGCCTACAAGGCCATCGAGTCCAACCCCCTGCTCAATGTAGTTCCACCATGGTTCTTTAAGCACGAGGGGAACCTTCCTGAGAAGGTGAAGCAGGAAGGTATGCTCTGCTGAGGGAGAGAAAGTGAAGGAGAAAAGGAGAGGGGGCGAAAAGGAAGGAGAAAGGAGAAAAGAGTAGTAGAAGAAGAAAAAAACACAAAAGGGGAGGACAGGAAAAAGGGATGAGAAAAAGGAACTTAGAAACAAAACCTTCCCGAAGCAATGGTAGAGTGGTTAAAATGGCCACAGATTCCGCCCGTTTCACACTACGCCAAAAAAAAAAAAAAAAAAGGCTGCAAGCCTGTGGCCCAGCTGTACATTGGCTCTATGCTAGTGTACAGCTGACCTGCATCATCTGCACTGTTGATTGGTTGCGCGTCAGCTCCAGGCCAACACGCAACTGAGAGATACTATCCAAATGGCAGGTTGTAACCGTCGCTAGTGCAAGTGCGGTACTGGATTCTCTATAGGGCTTGGAGCTTTGCCATTCCTTGCTACACTGTCACAACTTTATGGGGTATGAAGAACCCTAAGCCTCCTCTTCTTGCTTGTTTATGCATATTTTAGAAGAGACAGCATATTATAGGCTGGAAATACATTTTTATTACCTTTTCTTCCTGCTACATCAGAGCAGAGGGAGACACAGACATGGCCTGTGTTTCAGCGACAGGGTGATCAAACCGTTTTCTCAAATGGCTTGACACTTGCTGTTTGTCGGCAATGTGTGTCTCATCTAGACCATAAAATCCACAAATTTCCAGAGGCGCATTAGTGGCAAAGCAGAAAATCTTGGAAGTGTGGAAATCTAGTAATTCCACTTTCATCCATAGATGGCTCAATCAAGTGACAGGCTTAGCAAGACACAGGCAGCACCATTTGAGACATCTGAGCTCCCTTCTTATGGTGTTTGGAGAACAGCCAACCCCTAGGAGGCTAACTGATGGACTATAATCCAGCATTCTCCAACGTAGTGCCCTCCAGATGTTTTGGAGCACAATTCCCAGCATTCCTGACTACTGGCCATGCTGGTTGGGGCTGGTGGGAGTTGGTCCAAGACATCTGGAGAGCACCAACAGGTTGGGGGAGGCTGATCTAGTCTTCACCCCACCCCACCCTACCCTGCTTCCCTCCTTCTCCTCCAGGAATGAATGCACCAACCAGAAGTGAGACAGATACATTATTCACGGAGCATGGGAGGAGGGATGGGGAGGGGTATACCTATGTCGCAATATGTTGCATTCCTGTAATAAATCAATATAATACATAGTATTGAAAAGGTGGAAGAAAAATTGATTAATTTCTTCAACTTCCTCTATGTTAAAATTAAAAACGTCTCAATTGTGGTAAACAAAATGCTGTCTATTTAGTAACGAAATATTATCCTCAGTAAGACCTGAAGAGTTGTTCCACTTGACAATGTAAACTTCTCCATGACAAGGGTCGCCATCCCTAATTTAGACCATTCCATCCACAATAGCACTGTTTCAGTGGCACTGTGGTTTTATGGAGCAAACCTGCCTATGGTGTCCTTTCTCCTCCAGACAGACCTAGCTGTACTCAGCAAATAATTAAATCTTGGCTTCTAGCTTTGCTTGGCATCCTGGCTGCAACAGTGCAGGAAGCTTGTGGCTGGGCAGCTTCATGTCTTACATAATTTTTATGACCAAGCCCACAACTTTTCTTTTGCTCAGTTCTGGAACCTTCCCTAAGGAAAACCAACTATGGGACTCAGGGCATTTGGTGAACAGAGTAGTGAAATCTTCTTCTTTAATTGAAAGCCGACTGCTAGGAAAAAAAGAATATCTTGGCCCCTGGGGAGCAGTATTCGTCATTCCTTCATTAACTGAACATTTGTGCAGTTGCTTAATGATGATACCAGGTATTATGATCAGATGACATGACAGATGTGTGCTGGTTATTAGTTTATGCATATTTTAGAAGAGACAGCATATTATAGGCTGGAAATACATTTTGATTACCTTTTCAAGTTTGCTAGGACATTATTCATTAATCAACAGAGCATACAATCTAGTCCCCCACCCCCACCCCAAGAACATCCCTGGGAATGACACATCATGATGTAGCTTTGTTCCCATTGGGGCATTTGCTTCAAACGAAGAAAGGAACACTGCTGCTGGGCTGCTCTGCCACTGCTTGAAGAATTTTTTTGAAAAAAGAAAGATAAAACCTTGTTCACCTCATAGATAACAAGCCCCGCCCCCATCAAGAATTGTTAGCATTCACGAAGCCCCTGAAAATTATTCCAGTCTTCAGGGGACATCCCCCCCCCCCCACTTCCAGTCCCAAAAACCAATGAAAAACCTCCGGCCAAATACTTCGGCTCAAGTGCTAATTTATTATCTAGCATCAGTCCATCCGTTTCTGTCGGAAGTAGCACAGTACCATAGAATAGCCAATGGACAAAATAGTAAGATGATCAGCAGCAATGGAGAACAGTCCCAGGGCATGATCTGAGGACACATAATGCTGAACTTGCTATGAGAATGCACATAACTTGCTGAAGCTAAGTAGGTCTGTGTCTGGTCAATTCTGGATAGCAGACTGCCTGGGAATCCCATATAAGCCATATTGAGTTCCTTGGTGGAAGAAAGGTGGGATATAAAATGTACTAAAAACAACAGGGAGAACTTGAGAGGCAGAACGTGAATGGGCATAATGACCATAGATTAGGAACTGCCCCCATATGGCCTTTGGCCCTTTGTACTCACTGGCATTTCATCCCTCAACTTTCCACTGCTGTTGATTTACCTTTCTTGGAGGAGCCCTAATTAACAGCTTTCAAAAACTCTTTATGCATAAGGGAGATTCCCAGAGTTCACTGTCTCTGTTCCAACACCAAAGTTGAAAATACTGTTTTGGAATGTTATACTAAATTGAACTTTCTAATTTGTTTTAAAATTAGCATGACATTTTTGTTTATGCAATGACAATTGAAGGGGGAAAAACACTTCCTCAGTCATAGCCACTATTGGAACATTCCCTCTTCCCTCTTCCCTCTCCCCCAACCCTTAACCCAGCTAACGTTCAGCAAATATGACAGAAAAATGAGAGGAGAGGAATGGAGATGAGGCAAGCAGCGCCTAGTACACAGAAGTAGAGAGATTTTCAATTCAAAGAGTTTCAGAAACTCAGACCAGATACTACTAAATTTAGTGCTAGCATCACACCTGCAAAATCAGTGTTCTCCAACCTTGGGTCCCCAGATGTTTTTCGCCTACAACTCCCAGCATGCCGCATGCTGGGAGTTGTAGGCCAAAAATATCTGGGGACCCATGGTTGGAGAACACTGTGCTAAATGATACAGTGGCTCTTTTGACATATGCCCAAAGGGCAGAGACAAGGTCCAAGAGGAGGGCACCATGGGCTACCCTTTGACTATTTTGATCTATATTTAACCAGCTCCCATTTTTCTGTGGAAATGGAACTTATTCTAACTGAAATTTTATACACACACACACACACACACACACACGACAGAGGGAGGGAAACATTTTAATATCAATGTGAAAGAAAGCCAATGTTTGCAACACCCCAAAGACATACATGAAGGGGTGTAAGCTGTCATACAAAACAGTACCCTTGGCTCAGTCTCTGAGATAATACAGCAAGGTCTGCAGGAAAAGGACTTGTTGGAAAGCTGACTAATGGATATCAAGAAGGAAATTAAAGGATTTTCAAGATCTGGGCCAAGGCCAAAATAACAGGCACTGGAGTTTCAATCAGAGCCTTGGTTTTATCCTTGGAATCCAAACCATTGCTGCAAGAGTGTATCTTCCAGCTCAGCACTTTATTTTCTTTCTGAATGTTAAAATCATCTGTGCTTCACAAAATAAATATTTGGATTTTTAAGAAGTGTTTAAGGAGGAGAAAAGTTGCCATCTTTTTACTGGCGTTAGTCAAGCCACCTTGAGTCCCAGTATTGGGGAAAAGGCGGGTTATAGATGATGATGATGATGATGATGATGATGATGATGATGATGATGATTGGATTTTATTAAGCAGAATTCTATTCGTTATAATACAAGATGCGTAAAATGCAATTAAAGTTGCCTCCTGCCTGATTTTGACTTTCTTACAGTCAGTCAGTCAGGTGATCACTCGTGACCGAGTAAGATTGTCTTCCAGGATAAAAAAAAAAAAGAAGAAAAAATTACAAAAAGGAGATTTTAAAAGGAGGAAAATTCTAAAGAAAATTGTGTAGACTCTAGCGATGGGTCCGTAAGTGACTGTGGAGGCCAATTCTAGATCCACACAGCTTCCCACAGTGAGGACACAGGTTACCAGATGGAAGATGGTCCAGTAAAGGATTCATTTGATGTGCTTTTCGCTTAGCACGTTTCTCCCTTTCACCTTGCACTCGAGCTTCTTCAAAGTCCATAGAAGCTTTGTGAAAGGCCAACTTCCACTTAGATCGTTCATGGGCCAGAGCTTCCCAGTTTTCGATGTTTATACTGCATTTTTTTTAGATTAGCCTTAAGAACCTCTTTAAACCTCTTATATTGACCACCGATATTCCGCTTTCCATCCTTGAGTTGGGAATAAAGTAACTGCTTTGGGAGACGGCAGTCAGGCATTCGAACAACATGACCGGTCCACTGAAGTTGGTGTTGAAGGATCATTTTTTCAATGCTAGTAGTCTTTGCTTCTTCCAGTACACTGACATTTGTTCGCCTATCTTCCCAAGTAATTCGCAGGATTTTCCGGAGGCAACGTTGATGAAATCTTTCAAGGAGTTGGAGGTGACGTTTATAGATAGTCCATGTTTCGCAGGCATACAATAAAGTTGGTAATACAATGGCTTCATAAACCAGTGTTTTGGTCTTCTTACAAATATCCCGATCCTCGAACACTCTATGTTTCATTCGAGAAAACGCGGCACTTGCGGAGCTCAGACGATGCTGGATTTCACTGTCGATGTTAGCTGTAACAGAAAGATAGCTGCCAAGATAGAGAAAATGATCGACATTTTCCAGTATTGTCCCGCCAAGCTGGATAGATGGCATCACCAAAGGGTTAGCTTGCACTTGCTGATGAAGCACTTTGGTTTTTTTGATGTTAATTGAGAGACCAAGTTTTCCGTATGCTTCTGCAAAAGCATTTAGGATAGTTTGGAGATCATCCTCTGAATGTGCGGAGACCACATTATCATCAGCATACTGAAGTTCCACAACAAATTTATTGGGGCATCCAATTTTCATAAGGATAGTCCAGAGAGCTGTTCGGTCTACAGTATCAAAGGCCTTAGCAAGATCAATAAATGCCATATAAAGGGGTTGATTTTGCTCCCGGCATTTTTCTTGGAGCTGACGTGCAGTAAAAATCATGTCTACTGTCCCTCTAGAGGGGCGGAAACCATATTGAGTTTCAGGGAGGATCTCTTCTGAAATAGATAGAAGACGGTTTGCGAGAATCCTAGCAAATATTTTACCTGCAGTAGCTAAAAGAAAAATGCCCCGATAATTTCCACAGTCTGTTCTATCACCCTTCTTAAAGAGGGTGATAATTATGGCATCCCTGAAGTCTTCTGGGATCTCTTCTCTTATCCAGATTTTTTCGATGAGTTTATGAAGATGTTGTACAAGTTTGAGGGGCCCTTCTTTAAAGATTTCAGCAGGAATCCCATCTGGTCCACTAGCTTTGTTATTCTTCATTTGATTAATGGCTTTTTTTACTTCATCCAAAGTGGGGAGTATTTGTTTTTGCGGGATTTGCGAGAAAAAATCTCTTTATCCACCTTAGATTTACGATTTAAAAGGTCATAATAATGCTCTTTCCAATGCAGTGCAATAGACTCTTTGTCTTTTAAGAGTTTGGTGCCATCTTTTGATTGTAAAGGGTTTGTACCATAGGTTTTTGGTCCATAAATGGCCCTTGTGGCCTTAAAAAAGCCCCGTGCATCATGAGATTCTGCAAGTTGTTGAATTTCTTCAGCTTTCTTTTTCCACCAGGCGTTCTTAAGTTCTCTTGTTCTTCTTTGGACCTCAGCCTTTGCACTAGCGTAGATTTTTTTCTTGGCAGCGCAGTTAATATCATTTTGCCATATTTGGAAGGCTTTCCTTTTTTGGTCAATTATATATTTAATCTCATTATCATTTTCATCAAACCAATCCTGATGTTTCTTAGTTTCATATCCAATAGTTTGTTCACAAGCTGCAGTAATGGAGGTTTTCAGCTTAGACCAATGGTCCTCAATGTTGTCAGGAGGTTCCGTAGGTAGATGTTCCTTAAGAAGTGATTGAAGACGAGTTTGCTTAATAGGATCTTGAAGGGCGTGGATGTTCATTTTACGCCTTGGTTTCCTTCCTTGAAGCCTACGTTGGGGAGCAATGTTGATAACCATAGTGGACCGGATTAGTCGGTGGTCTGTCCAGCAGTCGTCAGCACTCACCATGGCCCTAGTAAGAAGTACATCGCGGCGATCTCTAACACGGACAATTACATAATCCAGAAGATGCCAGTGCTTTGACCGTGGGTGCTGCCATGTTTTAAACTTATTCTTTTGTCAAAAGAGCGTGTTTGTGATAGTGAGATTATGCTCTGCACATATAGACAAAAGTAAGATTCCGTTCGGGTTGCTATTACCAACTCCGTCTTTTCCAATAGTTTCTGGCCATAAACCAAAGTCACGCCCGACTCTTGCGTTAAAATCGCCCAGGAGGATAATTTTATCCTCCCTAGGTATCTCTGACAGGAGAGTGTCCAACTGGGTATAAAAGTTTTCCTTGATGTCTTCATCAGCATCTAATGTTGGCGCATAAGCGCTCAAGATAGTTACCTGCTGGTTATTGGCGAGTTTTAATCGAAGAGTTATCAGGCATTCGTTAATGCCAGTAGGAACTTCTGACAAAGAGTTCACTAGCTCATTTCTGATGGCAAAGCCTACTCCATGTATTCGTCGGTCCTGCTCAGGTACTTTCCAGAAGAAGGTATAGCCTCCTTTTTTCTGTCTAAACTTGCATAGGATTGCTCCCCTAATCTTTTGTAACGATTAAAATTATTTTTAAATAAACACCTGAACTGAACACTAAAATCTCTGTAAAAAGGCTACTCTCTGAAAGGATTAATATCTTTGTATTTATAGCCAACCTTGCTCTGCATCAAGAATGACCAAATAGTGGCTCATAAGATTGGGCCACCAGTTGATATTTCAAATGAATGTGTTGTATATGTAAGAAACTGTGAGATCTAATTGTTTAACATCGCATCTTTCTTTGGTGCAGCCACACCCAAGCGCATGTGTGGCGGACCGAACCTGGTTTGTTGCGTGGTTTCGGCACCTTAAGGGTTAACCAGCACCGAAGTCATGCCCTGTAGGGGGCTGTCAAAACCTTTACTTTTAGCTGTGAGTGAAATTGACAAGGAATCCCCTTAGAAACACAGGGAAGCCACAATCTAGTCAGTTACAAAAGAGTTTAATGGAGCAAACTAATATACTACAGGAATTTCACAGTATAACAGAACAGTCAATTCAATCCGAAACGGACGTATTCAATTTGCTTTCTAGGAGGCTTTGCTCGAATGCAGAATATTACCTGACACCAGAGACTCTGACTCTAGGTTCTAACGTAGAGGTTTGCTTTGCCAATCGCTGGGCGTCCCTCCCGGGGTTGGAAGTTGCTTGGTCCTAGCTGGAGCTAGCGACCTGACCTGTGCAAGCCTGCACCGTGTTCCCAACAACGACTTGCCCTTTGGCACGTATCTTTTCTACCTTCCTTCACCCCCTCCCCACCCTTAATGGTCAGGTGGGCTGGTTCCGCCCCGCGGAATGGTGGCGCTTTTCGGGTGCTGGCTTCTCCTGGGTACTTTGGGGTACTTTGCAGCTCTTTGAGACTGCGCCCTCCCCACCTCCAGAATGTTATGCGCTTCCTTTAGGGAAGTGTAAATGTGTCCCATTGAAGGTATGCAGATGTGGCAGATGTGACTTGTGTGTAACTGGTCTGCCCAGAATTGTGTCTCCTGCGCCCCGGGTGGTGATTATGCAGACGGAGGGGCGACAGCGGAAAAAGGGGGAAACATGTCAGGGTTCAGCAGTGTGCTCAGGCTTTCTCCACAGCATGACTTCACTAATGTGGCTCAAACTACACATGATGATGGCAGGTCTGCCCCAATTACATATAAAATGTGAGTGTGTGTCCTTTTTAATGCAGAATGGGCACACAGTGTAGGGGTATAGTATATGCTAACCCGCCACCTACCTGCTCACACTTTATCTCCCTGCTGTCTGACCTGCCCCTCAAATGTTCTTCTCCTTCGTCAAGCTCCAACAGCGGAAGCAAGCTCAGATGGGAGAAAACCACTTGCGGGAGTGAAAAGGCTATAGGAGTGGGTAGGAAGTTGCCTTATAGCAAGTCAGACCACAGGTCCATCTTTCTCAGTCTGTACCGATGGCCAGCAGCAGCTCCCCAGAGCTTCAGACAGGAGTTTTTCCCAGCCCTACCAGGGATTGAACCTGGGACCTTTTGCATGCAAAGCGTGTGCTCTACAACTACAGACCTTCTGAAGGTTCTCAGCTTCCCCTTTTGCTCTAAAAGGTAGATCCCCACCCACCCCTGGTTTACACATTATTGGGGCAACCTAGGCTTCAGCAAATGGGTTTATCACCCCATGTCATTCTAGCCTCAAAAGTTTTACTGTTGCTACATGGCCCTGACTATATGATAGAACATGGCCACTCATGAAGAGATCTGGTGATGAAGCAATAACCAATTATGGTTTCTGTTCTGAAACCTGAGGAGCTTAGAGTCTAAAATTTGACACATGGTAGACACAGAGGGAAGGGAGGACGATGGTCTGGGGGAGAGGGATTTGAGCAGCAGTGCAGGATACTGCCCATAAATATACTACTACTTACTATCATCAATCATCATCATCATCATCATCATCATCATCTAAACACTAACAGGAAGGTTTGGAAAGGATGTTAAATTGATTTGTCAGTTTTGTGGTACATTTAGCTTTTAATCTGCTGGTCTGGATTTGGTTTCTATTTGGTTCCTATCTGCTGCTGTTTTAGCTACCACACTTTTAAGGTTGTTTATTGCCTATATTTTATTGTTTTAGATAGAAAAAAGTCCTACAACTCCCAGCATTCCCTAGCCAGCATGGGATCTGTAGGACTTTTTTTCTGTCTAAACATGCATAGGATTGCACCTTTAGTGTTCTTTTGCAGTGCAAACCTAGACATGTCTACTCAGAACAGAAGTAAATCCTATTAGATTCAATGGGACTTACTCCCACGTAAGGGTGTAGAGGACTGCAGCCTTAAATATTATAAACCCCTTTGTGTGTCCTCATGATAGCAAAGTGGGATAAAAAACAGTAACTATTTTCTAATCCTGAACTACAGAATGACACACATACGTCCATTGGGAGGGAATGACAATGTGAAGATAATGCAGGCAGTGCCATGAAGTGTAAGCCAGATTTTGGGGGGTGGGGGCAGATTTGGTGACCTGCCCTTCTAGAGAAAACCTAGAAAAGCTGAAATCAAGAAAGGGAGGGCGTAGCACAGCGGCCAAAAGTGGTGTGATAGATTACTATTAACATTTATATCCTGTCTTTTCCTCCAAGGAACCCAAGGTGTCATACATGATCCTCCTCCTCTCCATTTTAACCTCACAACAACCCTGTGAGGTAGGTTAGGCTGAGTCAGTGACTGGCCCAAAGTCACCTAGTGAACTTCATGGCCGAGTGGGGACTTGAACCTGGGTCTCCCCAGTCCGACACTCTAACCACTACACCACACTGGCTCTCTGATACCAGGTAGATATCAGGGTGGTAAGTGTCGGGAAATAGTGAAATAGGAAACAACAACAAATGACCTCCTTGGTAGGCCTTCTGTTCAGGAAATGGGCTTGTAGGGTTGGCGACAACACTCTGTTGGCTCTGTCATCCCTCTGACCCCAGTTGAGCTGGGCAAATTGACAGGTTCCTCTGCAGAAAGCGCAAATAAGCCAGGACAACATCAGTGTCTGTTGATACAGACTGGTACACATTTCCAACGAACCCCGTTCCTCTCCATCAGCAATATAAACTGCAGAGCAACATTTACGGTTTTCCTGAACTACATGGTAAGAAAAAGCAATGCTCAGAAATACATTGCAAGAGAGGATTACAGGAGCTACTGAGGTTGAGATCTGCAAGCTAACCAGCGCAGCCAGTACGTTGCTCGTGCAAGTGGACTGATTCCTGGCTGAAACATTACATATGAACCAGCCCAGGAGATCTATCACCTATTAAAGAAAGAAACACTACAGCAAGGGTAAGGTGGCTCCTCTTCATTGGAGTTGTGATGCTCAGACAGCTAGACCCCCTCAAGCCAAGCCGAGATCAGGCAAACTTCAGGCATATTCAGGCATGTTGTAAAAGGCTCAAAAAGCCTGAGACATGCACACATCATCCAGCCCATACATCTGTGCTGTCTTCAGTCACCTGTTAATCACCTCGGTGTTTACTTTAAGGATGGCTGAATGATCATGACTGCAGGCTGTTTATATAAGCTGCTTAACTCCCTTCCAAACCACCATTTACTTTTGAAACAGGAGAGGAGGGTTATACCTCCCTCTCCCCACACACAGATCCTATAGTCCCCGGGTTTGGGGACAGGGCACCCTACAGTCTGGGGTGCTTCCACTCACAGGGCTCCTAGCTTTAACAATGAAAAAAGAGATTGCACAGCTATTCTGTCTTCTCCTCCTTAATGGATTTTTGTTTTCCAGTGCGAAAAAGATGGAAGCAGCAGCCAGTGGGAAACCAGGGGCAGGTTACAAATGGAAGAGGATGTCATCTGGACCCCTTGTAAAATTCCGTGACAGGGTGACTGTACAATAGAAGCCTCATCTGGAAGCACCCTTGGACTGGGAGCATTGGGTGTTAGGTGCTAGGAAAGTGCATGCTTCCGATCTATGTGGTGTTAAGTACCACCTTCTAGTTCCATATTCAGAATCACAAATGCAGGTGAGAAGCTTCACTTCAATAGTGATGAGGAAATGCCCTAATCTGCAGGGCTTTAGCTGCCCCAGTTGTGAATAGAAAATAGCTGGCTAAAGTCAATTCAACAGCAACTAATCCCCATTAGGTAATTTTGACCAGGAGCCCTGGAACTGTTTCATAAGAAGGCAATCTTTTTTTAAATTACTGTGGAGGAAGGGGGGGCTGGCTGGCCCGCCAGACCCCCACCCTTTCCTACTTCAAAGGAACCAAGACCCCCTGAGATCTCAAGATACCAGATTGCCAGCCTCAGCTGTCTGCAATCCTACTTGGATCTCTGTTTAGGGACTCGCCTTCAATTCTGTAACCTGGATCTAGATACTGAACCAACAGAGTACTACAAAACCCATGTGGGGTAAAACCAAACAGGTTTATTCTGGTAGCATCTTACAACAAGATTAGGGAAATGAGAGAAGCACACAAAATAAAATAAAGAGAGAGACACTTTAGTACACAGGAATAGAGCTAAAACACAATAAAACCTGATTCCTTAATATCTCTCAGGCACACACCAGTTACCTGAGGGTGTTCTCTTCAAGGGTTAAATCCAGCACAGCCTTGTTGCCCGAGGAGAACCACTCCATCTACCCGCAGGTCTGAGATGGGTGAAACTCCTACAAGGCTTGCCTTTACTAGAGCCCTCAATCCAGCTAATTTTACCAGGAGCTGCCTGGGGTCGGTTCCGGAGGGCCCCCCCCAAAGGCTTGGGCCCCTCGCTGGCGCGCTGCCATGGCTCCAACCAGGCACGCTACCAAAAAGACTAAGACAAAGACACAAAGGCTACACGTGGGGAAATGTACCTTCCCCCCCTCCCCTCCTCTGCTGCCTCTTAGCCAATCACCATGCACCTCACCTGGCCAGGCAGGGGGAAGGGAACTCATGACTCATGGCTTGAACTATTTACATATGAAAAGCCTAGGCCAGCTTCTCTAGGCATCTAGGCGCCACCCATTCCATCCGAGGCTTTAGTTTCCTCCCAGCCCCCACTTGGTTTACACATGAGGAGGCGTGTGTGTGTGTGTGTGTGTGTGTGTGTTCCTGCATGCATGCAGGAACCCCCAAGGGCCCCTCTTTCCACACGCTAACTATGCACACCCCAGCCGGTTCACACCTGAGGTGTGTGTGTGTGTACCCCCAAAGGCTCGTTTCTCCACAATTACATTATTACATTTTTATCCCACCCTTCCTCCAAGGAAATCCAGGTTCTCTCCCCCACCATCCATTTTATCCTCACAACAACCCTGTGAGGTAGGTTAGGCTGAGAGAGTGGCCGAGTGGGGAACTGAACCTGGGTCTCCCTAGTCCCAGTGTGACACACTACTGCAGGGGTAGGGAGCCTCTCATCTGCGGGCCAAATGCCAATGGAAGCTTTCAAAAAGCGTAATCATAGCAAGGGGGCATTTGGGGGGGGCAGTCATTGCTGGGGAGGAAACGGGTAACCTTCCCCCACCCCAATGCTGCAACCCCCTCTCAAAAATTAATCCTCCCCACATTTAGTTTTTTTTTTTTAAGCCTAATTGTGGTGGGGGCTGTCGCGGTGGGGGCCACAAGCCAGCAGTGGGGGGGGGGCATCCAGGGCTGGCATGTGCCCCCCCCCATGTGCTTGCTTGGAGCCAATTTGTCCCTTGGGCCAAAAAAAAAGGTTCCCCACCCCTTATCTAATGGTACCACTAAACCACAGTGGCTCTCTCTTTTGCATGGGCAACAGCTACAAAGACCCTTTCAGAGCCAGGACTAGAAGCCTAATCCTTGAGCAACACAGGTCGCCAATGATGGAAGACAGAAAAGGAGCAAGCTCACTTACTCCGTAACCCGGTGGCCTTTCCAAGGGTACGAAGACCATAGGAAAAGAGCCAGCCGGTTATATGGAGAAACGAATAGGGTAATTGTCAAACACAGGTCAGCAGAGAGCCGGGGAAGATCACAGTTGGTTGTAGAAGAGGAAAAGAGCAAACCCTTTTCTCTGACCAGCATTCCCCTTATTGCTCCATGTAATAAGGAGGACAGCAAGTTTTATTGGCTAACCAGGATGGCAGTAAAAGTCAGAGAGGACTTTCTAACACAGCTTAAGATGTTGATTAGGGTATAGCAGCTTTTCTTTTCCTACCTTCCTTTTAAATATGTCTTGTAAGATCTATGGATGTTTATATGGAAAAAAGAGACACTGTTTTCTAGTAAACCATGCCGCCACAGCAGTCAGTGGGGGCTCTGGTCAACCCAGGCAGAGCCAGCTGGAAAATATTTAAGTATGTCATTCAATAGCCACATTCTGTTATAGTTGTCACCGAAAGCAGTGTATAAAAAGTACCTTTTTTACCGCTGAGTGGGGGGGGGGGGGAATCCTGATCTACTATGAAAAAACAAAATATCTATGCATGGCCAGTACCCTCCAGCTGTGTTTGCATAGTCCAACCTGGTGCCCTCCAGATATTTTGCACTACAACTCCAAGCATTCCCGACCATTGGTCATGCTGGCAGGGGCTGATGGGGGTTGTCAACCAAAACATCTGGAAGGCACCAGGTTGTGGAATGCTCATCTTGGCCATAAGCTGGAGACATCTGGGTAACTGCTGGATTTTATATTTTCAAAAATGGGAAATCAACCATTGTGCGTTTCTTTGTTCTGGCATCCCCATGGGTAGCTGGTAGCCTGTACAGAAGAATGTAGTCCAGTGAAGTCTGCCACCTCTTCCTATACTAACTACATCAGAGGACTATGACCAAAGCAGACTCCGTGGCTTCAACACCAAGCCAGTCTTCCCTCTCCCTCACCCTGCTTTGCTTAACATCCAGTCTGGTGAAGAATTCAGGAGAACTATAAAACTTGCTCACTATTTGGTGACATTTTGGTCAGTTCTAATAAAGATATTGCCCAACTGCAGATTTGGGGACATAAGAGTTCCATTTAAATGTTTTTTAGAATCCTTACCCCAAAATATTAAATTAGGGACACACAAAAGAAGGAATGTAATTAAAATGTTAAAAACCCATCTTTTCAGTCACAATTACAAAGAAGAAAGACAAAACAGGAACAGTTCTGTATTCTGTCTATTTAGGCTCTATAAAATATTATGACAACATGTAAAAATGGGAGCAGAGTCTGTTTTCAGTAAACTGACAGCATGTCATGTATACACAGTAACTTAAATCGCTGTATTCTTTAATCATGTATACCACTTTCTCCCACAGCTTATGCAAGATATCACAGTCAAGTCAGTCAGTCAGTCAGTCAGTCAACAACTTTGTTTACCCTTCTCAGACCACATTCAAACATCCGTTATGAAATGGAGTCCACGTTGTAACACTTGCAAAGGTTTGGCAGAAGATAGCTAGTGCCGTTGTTGTAAACCAAAGTTCATGCGCACGGTAACTGTGGAATTCATTAACAGTAAAGAATACACGATGGCCTGGTTTGCACACAACGACAACCCAGGCTTTGTTCTTTTAAACCCTGGGTTGCTGTGAACAAGCGAGCTTGCTAGTCCACACTGCTCAATCGCTCCTGCTGGGTGGGTTGCAACTCTGGCTTGTCAGGAGAGAGAGAAGCCAGAGTTATTGCTCTGCAAACAACCCCGTAACACACCTGTCCACACTGGGTAGCGTGCACCAGCACACTTGCTAGTTCACAATAATCCAGATTTTTATATTATATATATATATATATATATATATATATACACATACACACACACACACACATACACACACACG
Source organism: Shinisaurus crocodilurus (assembly GCA_021292165.1). NCBI lineage: Eukaryota > Metazoa > Chordata > Lepidosauria > Squamata > Shinisauridae > Shinisaurus > Shinisaurus crocodilurus. The sequence continues at coordinate 55,900,446 of CM037878.1, forward strand.
CAAATTGGGCTTATGGGTCAGAGTTAAGGGTATTGCGATTTTCAGTGAAAGCTGGTTTTTCTTTTCCTATATACATGCAGAGGTAAAGACACAAAGCTGATCAGCACCACATCAGAATTTAGTTCTTTCGACTCCAAAGAACAGCACTGATTTGAAGTTGAGGATCTAGCCCTGCCTCCCCAAAGGTAGTGCCCTCCCCATGCTGGCTGCTGGGGGCGAACATCCAAAATATCTGGAGAGCACCAGGCTGAGGAAGACTGATGATGTAGCCCATTCCCAAGACTGAGAAATTGGCGAAGTGCAGCTGCTTCATTTGGGGAGGAGAAGAGTACAGTTAAGCCGAATCATGAGCTGGTCTTTGTTGCCATAGTGAAACAAAGGAGCTTGAGTGATGGGGAAGAGCTTGTGTTGTGTTGGGATATTTGTGCTAGCAGATTAAAAAAAAAAAAAATCTTTTCAAGCAGCCCAGTGGAGATTTAGTCACTGGAAATGGATGGTGGGAGGGGAGAGAGTAGAGAAAGTGGGTGGATTTCTCATCATCATCATCTTAAAAAAACAAAAACAAAACAAAAACACGAAACCCAGAGGCAATTATCCTTATCTGCACCATAATTTCTCCACCTTAAAAGGTTTTATGTAGTAGGAAGGGAATTGCTGACATGCTGTGTGTACATATCTACCAAGCTCTGGGAAGGATGATGAGTTGGCAGGAGGTGGCAGCTCAAAACAGCAAAAATACCAACAGACTTGAAGCCTTCAAGACATTAAAAAACAAAACAAAACCAGCTCATCGTCAGCACTACGGGAGATGACTTTTCCTACAGAAATCGTATTTTTAAATACTATTATAGATTGCATCTGTATTCCACCCGTACTCCAAATAACTCAGGGTCATATACGTTGAAGGGAGCTACCTCACTTTATCTTCACAACAACCCTCTGAGGGAAGTTATTTTGAGAGAAAATGACTGGCCGACAGTCGGCCAGTGAGCTTCGTGCTGATTTGAACTCCGATCTCCCTCCTAGCCAAAGTCTAATAAATCACACTACATATCGGGCTGGATCCAAACTAAGTAAGTGGCACTTAGATCTCACTGAAGTCAGTGGGAAAGCGTAACCTCAACTTTAGCTTAAGTCCCACTAATTCAAATGAGAACTAACTTAGGCTGGATTGAGCCCCGTGACCCATGATTGATTTGCATTGTAATACAAAAGTCTGCAAATAAGAATGCGCTTGGTAAGAGAACACACCACCATATTGTTTATTTCAAATGTCGACACCTTTCAAATATTTACATGCTGCTTTTCTACACACACATGTGCACGCACACACGCGCGCGCGCACGCACACACAAGTCTATAAAGCAGGGGACAAAAAAAGAGCATAAAACCTAAAAGATGACAAAAACTATTTTAAAAAAGTAACACAACCAAACAATAGAATAGCACAAGTAGCACCAACAGACTAGATCACTGAAACAACAACTAGCAAAATTAAACAGAAATATAAATCAAGTTAAAGATCTTGGAGAATAAAAAGGTCTTAACTAGTGGCGAAAAGAAGATAGTAACAAATGTGTCTGTCGGTGGTGGTGGTGTCTGCAAACACAACTTTGTGAAAAACAACTGCCCACTGAAATGCTTCTGCCAAGCACATGTTACTGAAACAATCACATATACTGGTACTTCCCTTGTTGACCCCTGCCACCACCTCCTCCTCCCCTTCCCTCAGCTGTCTCCCCTGTGTTGAATTTTAGACTGTAACCACCTCAGGGCAGGGGCCTGTCCACTTGCACTCTGGAAAGTGCAATATAGCATTGATGGCCCTATAAATACATTCTGTTTAAAGAGAACATGCTCTTCACATTGAATAACATTATTTTTAGCAAGGTAGATAAAGATTAAGGATGTATATGTATATGACCTGATTTTAAGTATCAGATGTTTTAAAAACACAGTTACCAGTGTTTATTTTTAGAAATAACTTGATTTTAAAAGGAAACCTGAATGTAATACACAGACACGTTTCGTTATTATTGGGGGCTGCCTACCAGACCCAGGGACTGGCAGATCATGGCAGGTGGTAGAATCCAGCAGATGTCATAGCGTACATTACCAGGATCACTCACTGAGCCATATGCGAAATCTTTTGCTCTCCCACTTGGCTCTTCTTGCAAGCGGGAGCAGATTAACTAACCAGGAACTTTCCAGAGTGGGAAAGCTTAGCATTACATCCAAACCGGGACTCCTTGTTTGTCACTCCTCTAATACGCCAGAGTTTGAAACCAGGGTTTGAAATTGGCTTCCGGATGCAGGCTTGTTAGAGATGCAATGAACCAGGGTCCAGGTTGAGACAGAAGGCTGAGCTTTTCTGTCCTTGTAAGTTCTGGGTTAGTTTAGCTGCTCTGCTTCCACTTGCAGGAGGAGCCAAACAGGAGCAATCAGGCAGTGTGCACCAGCACTCCCGCTCGTGAACAATAAGCCAGGATTCCAAGGAATTCTGGCTTGGCATTTTGTGCTAACGTGGCCACTGTGTTAATCAGAGCTTCCTATAAAGATTCCAAAATCCATTTAGGGCAATACCTTTACTAGGTATTTACAACCAAAATGTCAGAAAATATAACGTCTGACAGCTGAATATATATAGGGAGAGAGAGAGCATGAGCAGGGGGGAGTGAAAACATACTTTCCTTTCCTCTTTATGGCAGAACAGGCAAGGGGAAGGGGTAAGATGAACAGGTGGAGGTAGGTGACAGATCATGGTGACAGACAGGAGCAGAGACTAGGCCTCTGCATTTCCACAGGAGGCATTTATTGTGAGCTCATGATTCCTTACTCACGGTAGTTTGTGGGGGCTTTACACAATGTCGTCATCCTCCAGGGCCTCTCTCGTTCTTTGCAACCATTTTAGCATGAGTGTGGGTTTTTTCTAATGAGGAAAGTCAGGTATACCTGTGAATGGCGGCATGAAACCCTGGTAGGGATGGGGGACCCGCCTGGCACTCGACTTGCGGCGCACGAGCCAAGCACTCCTGCCGTGCGAGCTGAGCCAAGCCCAGCACCAGCTGAGGCACTCGCCAGACTTCCGGGTTCCCGGTGCTACGTTGTTTACATAGAAAACCGCATAATTTGCACAAATTATGGCCTAATTTGCGCAAATTAGGCCATAATTTGCACAAATTAAATTGTTTTCTACGTAAACAACATAGCTCCGGAACCCAGAAGTCGCTTTTCCCGGCTCGGCTCGCGAGAATGTGAGCTGAGCCAAGGAAAAGGTAGGGCAAGTGGAGCTCGGGGGGTCGAGCCCAGAGAGTTCACCGGACTTCCACCCCCCAATCGAGCTCCTCGCGCATCCCCAACCCTGGGGTATTTGCACAATTCCACTATACCACAGTGCCTCCTAGTGGTTGTGCAATGAAACATATAGAAAGGCAGAGAAAGAAAGCCACCAGGAAAAAAAAAAAACATGTGCAAAGGAGTCGATCTTAATCCTGCAAAGAATCCGGAAGCAGAAACCTCAGTAAAGTGGCAGGTTAAAAGCCTCATGTAGAAAAGCCCCAGGCCTCTCCTGAGTTCATTCCAAATTGCTCTACCTTCCAGACTCTCCCATGTCAGGGAAGAGGTTGAGTAGAAAAAGAGCCTTAGTGATTGCACAATCATAAAAACACATTCTAGCAGGCAGAGGAAGGGCGGCATGAGCACCATGAATCAATCAATCCCTAATTTATATCTGCTGGACCATACCACTGTAATTTTATCCTTTTAACACAAGCAGTTTCTGTGGAACTTTAAAACCTGTTTTAAATCACCGAACAAGACAAGTAAAGCAGATGGATAAGAGAGCTGCAAAAGGGAACATGACTGGAGTGTGCAGGGACACAGCAGGAAAGCAACAGTGGGAACCTGAACTCCCAAGTCAGAACGTCTATTACAAACACTCTGGCTATAGAAATCCAGAAGGTTTTAGAAGGAACGCAGATCCACTAACCAATTCAAGGCCATTTTGTGCCAGACAGGACTGGATCCCACACACACTAGCTATGAAGTCATCTTTGAAATCGAAGAATCAAAGTGCTTGATGAGATACAAAGATCCCCCACTTCAAAGCCCTGTCAAGGGAAGACTTTGCCACACATTAATCTACATCCGCACCAAATATCTAGTCCTGTCTCAATTCTCATTACCAGATTTTAATGTGCAGCAAGCAGAGAATAGGAATGAACAAGAAGCACTGAGAGAGAGGTGCTAGCAGCAAGCAAGACTTTGTTTTTAAAAAACCCTAAAACGAAACAATAAGATGTTCAGCCACTATATAATGTCCAGTGTTCACTAGCACATAAGGCCCAGCATACCAGTCGGGGTTGTTGTTTGTTTCGTTTTTTTTTTAAAAAAACATATCTAACTAATGAACCACTGCCTGGTTAATATATCGTATTAGCCTGCTGTCTGAGATCAATGGGGGATGCTTGAAGTGCTCTTCAAACTGTTCGCACCTAATTGAACACACTGATTTATGGCCTGACTGGCTATGGTTATTATACAAAGAGATCCACTTGCAAACAGAGAGGAATTTGAATGAAGTCAATGTCTGGAAAAAGCACCTGCCTTTTAAGGAAATTTTTTGCTAAGTGCTTCTCAGCATCCTTTTCCCCATTCAGTTTTAGCAGTGTCCTAAAGAGATCCAATCTCAATGATTTCAGGTAGACAGCACACATCGGGCCATTGCGGGAGAATTAAAAGACATCTGTGCACCATTTAGGAGGCTTGATTTTGCTTCTCTGGATTTTTCCTAGACATACTAACGAAACTTTGAGATTTATTTACAGTTCTACTGTTCAGCGGTTCTACACAAACCAGCCCTGGTGGCATTCTGCTGATTCCAAATGCTCCAAAGCATTGTATTGCACTTTTAAAAAATAAATCCCTTCCTTTGAAGGCTCACCAGCACGCACGCACGCACACACACACACACACCAACAACTGAGAATGGCTCCTTACATGTCATCATTACACTAACTTGGTGCAGGAATAGTTCTCCTGCGTGACTGGAGTTTCTGCTGTCACCACCCTCCTCCTCTCATTTCCAATGCCATCCATTTAAACTGACCCTTCTAAATATATGCATCATCTGTCATCTACATATTGAAAGAACATCAATAAAGGCAACAATAAAGGGAACCCTCCAGATGTTGTTGGAATGCAACTCCCATCATTCCTGGCCATGCCAGCTGGGGCTGATGGAAGTTGGAGGCCAACAACATTGGGAGGGCCCTAGCTTCCCCACCTCTGCTCTACAGGACTGCTATAGGATTATAACTCCTTTTCTTTTAAATCTACTGCTGAATCCGGTGCCGTTTCTCTCCCCCATTTTGTCCCCAAAACAACCTTGTGAGGAAAGGGAGAGACACTGACTGCCCCAAAGCCATCCAGGGGGGTTTCATTGCTTTGCTGCTATTCGAACCCAGGTCTCCTTGCGTCAAAGAACGATATTCCATCATCTGCTACACTGAAACAGGGCCTTCCCAGGGGCCTCTCCCGGCTTTGGAAATCCCTGCCAAGGGAGGCTAGGTTGGCTGTCCTTCTGCGGGCAGGCAAAGACGCTTTTATTCAGGCAGGCCTTTGGCACGTAAGCTGGTCTGTTGGGCTGGGTGCCGTTTTTATTCTTTTATTGTTGCGTGTGTGTGTTGTTTGTTTAAATTGGGCTTTTAATGTTTTATGATTGTTTTAACTACGTTTTTATTTTAAATTTGGGCTCTTATTACTGCTAGTTGCCTTGAGTTCCATTTCCTTGGTGAAAAGGAGGGGTATAAATCAAAGAAAGAAAGAAAGAAAGAAATAGCTCTAGTAATACTTGGGAAGGGGGCAACAAGAATGAGGAGAAGTGGGGGTCATTCCATGTAAAATCAAGCAATGAATTTACCTGACCGTCACCGATTTTGAAAAAACTTGGTGAACTTGTTGGGTCTGCTGAGAAAATAAGCTGCTCCAAAAATTAGACTTCTGGGACAAAAACTTTTGGAGATATGGCAATCAAAAATATGAAGGAAGACGTTAAAATTACAGTAATTCCAGTTCTACAGAACCTAGAAAGTTAATCATGGTGTTGATGGAAAGCCTTTGAAATGCACTTTCATTTGATATGTAACATAAATGGCTTTTTGGAATAAATATATATTCAAGGTCAAATAGTAAAATTTGACCTTGAATTCTGCAAAAACTAAAAAAAATTTCTTCATGATTTTTCTTTTAGTATTTCATCTGACAGTGCTTAATACATGTACCAATTTTCAAAATGGGGTTCTTAACAGAAAACGAGTTACACCTTTTGGGGCGCTCTGTGTGTATGTGTCATAGTTCATATGAATTGCTATCTCACTGTACATATCTTAAGAAAATATGCATTATCACTTAGGTTTTGAATAAAACATTGTGCACAAGTACAAGCTACCCTGTCATAATTGTGCAGCTCTGAATTAGGTATTCTTCTTCGCAATAGCATACTTCTGACATTTTGTGTAGAATAATGATACTTCCTCTGGGTGGTCATTCTGGTATGAAATCAATCAAAGAATATTTCCAACTGAAAGCAAATTGCTTAAGATTTGGTGAACTTGTTCTGCTTATAAAAAAATGAGTTGCAGGGCCTATTGTTTTCAGAAGAATGAGGTTTAAAATATGTACTTTTAAAAAGGTACTCACCAGTATGCTTGGGGAAAACATGTTCATTTTATTTTTTTCAAATAAATATACAGAAATTTGACCTTGAATAATGACAAAAAACTCCTTTTGTTTTAAATAACGTTTAACATCCCTGGAAACATGTACTTGATTTCAAAATGGGACTCTTACTAGCATAGCTATTTTGATTTACTTAGATGTGGGCTTGAAAAACCATTATTGTGTATAGATGAGATTTTCCATTTTACTTTTATATGCTGATCAGATTTTATGCAGTTCAAATATTACTTGCTAACATTTTGTTAACAAGTCCTAAATTAAGGAGCTTTTCATAACAGTAGTTTCTACTCTTGAAGTTGCTGCTTGACACTCTTTGTCTGTTAGTGTATAGAAGTGCCCTGTTGGGCAACAAGGATCAGCTTTTGTCAAAACATCTGAAGATGGTATCCATAGGACATCTTGTTTATCTGGATACATAAATGATTTTGCTGGTCCAGCTGGATTAAGAAAGCGTACTAACACTTCTGCTCTCTGATCATCTGTTTGTAAAACACAACCTAACCACCATTGTGAAATATAAATGCATGTAACAAATCCTCGTATTTCTTGCAATTCCATTTCTCCTTCTTTAATAGTCACTGTCTCTTTTCTGGATTCGCATTGAAATGAATATCTTTTAGTAGCAACAGTGTGTTTTGTTAATGGAATTACAGCGTGAATTTTCTGTGTCCCAGGAATCGTCTTGAATTCTCGAAGCAACATTTCAGAAGCTTTTCTTCCAGTTCATAATCTTTACTTGTGGTGCATTGAAATGCAACCTGTGTGATGTTCTCCTTTGCCCAATCAAAGAGCTGACGAGGGGTCATGATTTGTTTTTCATACGGATGCTGCAAACTTGCTCGAGCAGCTAACCTTTTCACAGTGCCACCCAAACCATCACAAGGCCCTTTTCCATGCAATGTGGCAAAGAAGTGCCATTCTGCATCGATACCGAAATCTGACTTATGCTTACTTAAGTTGTTGAAGTTTTTATACTGTGCTGCTGCACCATCAGGGAAATAATAGATCTTAGTTATGCTACCATAGAAATGGTGTGCAGGAATTCAACAATTTGAAAAGTCATGAACACATTGCAGCAGAAGTGGGGTCGGCACTTGTCATGGCTTCAGGCCTGCCTTTTTCTTTCTTATCAGAATCTGTGAATAAAGCTTGATTTAATGTAGACATCCAAAGAGATATATCTCTGTGAAGGTTTGAGGCCTACCCATGCCTGGTTTGGTTTCAGCCTGAAGGCCCCGGAAGCTCCGGAAGGGAGGGGGCGGGCTTAGGTTTAATTTCCCTCCAAAAAAATCTGTTTTAAGTGTGTATAAGGGGGTGAAGTTATTGTAGGGAGGTACTGTACAGGTATAAGAACATTCACATCTTCTGAACTGTTCGGAACCCTGTTCTGGAAATCGGTACATATACTCAAGGTAAACATGGGTTATCTGAGGAAAAAAATCAGCAAAAAAAACACATTTGGTTTTTTTGGAATTCAAGGTCAAATTAAAGAAACTATGTCCTTGAATATTGTATTTCACATGCATGCTTCGTGTTACATATCAAATAAAAGGGTAGTTCGAGAGCTTTCATATGACACCATGATTTACTTTCTAGGCCAATTCTGAAGGAAGTTATTATACTTTTTGTGTAGTCACAAATGCTGAAAAATCGTGTTTTGGGCATTTTTTGAGCACACTGTACTTTTGTACCGTGAGGTATAATGACCTATAATTTGGTGTATGTTCATTTCTCATGCTGGTCTACCAGTATGCCAGTTTTTTTTAAAAACCGCAGATGGTGAGGTAAATTTTTCAAAAAAATTTGGTTGATTTTACATGGAATGACCCAATTTCAGTCTGGCATATACCGGTAATCATATTACAAGTTGAGAATCCCTTATCCAAAAATACATGTGCCTAATTATTTAAAAAGTTTGTATAAATTCCCTTCAGGCTATGTGTACAATGTAGTACTATAATAATTTTTTGAGTTGATTTTTTTTTCAACAAAAAACTGTATCATTGAAAGCTTTGTTATTGTGTTTTTCTTTTAAGACAAAAGATGTTAATTATTTCGGACAACTGTATGAGTTGTTTTTCTAAAACTAAAACCTCGGTATTCAGGTTTAATTGCAGTGTTGGCACTTTGAAATAAATAAGTTGGTTTTGTGTTGCAGTTTGGGCACTCGGGCTCAAAAAGGTTCTCCATCACTGGATTAGGGCTTGCCCCCTCTCAGCAAGTGCTGTTTCTACTTCATCATTGCAGTGGCTTAAAATGGCTGGTTTAGCTGTCTGACAATCCATCCGTCTGTTTGCAAACTTGAGATTCCTCACCGTGCGCATGTTTTCATTCCCATGGCTGGATCTTTTGTACTTTCCCTTTGTGTTTGCTCACCTCGCAAGTAAGTACCAGAGCCCGATATCAGCTCCCTCTGATATTTTGGGTCCTTTTCGCTTTTCTTGGCCTATGCGCTTATGCAACCTTTCTTTTTTCCTCATACTAACATCCGAGGCCATGCCCTCGCTCCCAGCCTCAACAACCCTTGCCTCCTATTCTGCTGGTGCTAATCTTATCTAGAGTGACCACTCCTTGACAAGATTTAGGCATCCAGCCACCTTACCCTCGCCCTCCATAAAATGGGTATGTTTGCTCTTGCTTCCCCTAAGTGGTCCAGCGGCTAGGCTTACTTGCTTGCGGTAGCTACTTCTGGGCCTGTCCTGCCTTTTGATTATCAATTGTTCATGCCAAAAAAGGCGGCTTGACATTTCACTTGAGAAAGGCACCAGCAAAAAACAAACAAAATTCCATTCAACAGAACAGGACAATTTGTACAGGAGAGAGCTCTGTGGCACCTTGAGAGCTCAACAGGTGCACAGCAGTATCTGTCCTGTGGCCTTCTCCAACCTGGTGCCCTCCAGACATTTCGGACTGCAACTCCCACTAGTCCTAGCCAACCACAGCCAATGGTCAGGAATGCTGGGAGTTGTAGTCCAAAACATCTGTAGAGCACCAGGTTGCAGAAGTCTGGTCTAAAGTCAACTGCACCTGATGAAATGGACTCTAGTCCACAAAAGCTTACGACGCAATGAATCTGTTAGTCTTTAAGGTGCCAGAAGCCGTGTGTGTGCATGTTTGCTGTAACAGACATGCAGCGCCATCTATGCACATTTACTCAGAAGTACTGAGTAAATGTGCTGAGTTCAAAGGGGCTTACTCTCGGGTAAATATGCCTAGGACTGCAGCCCAACGCTGAAGTCTTATGCATGTTCACTCAGAAACAAGTTCCTCCGAGTTCAACAGAACTTATGGGTTCGCACGACATGACAACCCATCATGGGTGACAAGCCATGGTGGGTTGTCATGTCATGCAAACCAGAACTGTTTCCTGCAGGGTGGCTTGTTTGTGGACAACAAGCTGCCCTGACAACCCATGGCTTGCTCTTGGGGTTGTTTCACCCATGATGGGTTGTCGTGTCATCCGAACCCAGGCGACCAGCCCCATCATGGGTACCAGGAAGCGGCCAGTGAGCCATCTGGCAAGAGTGGCAAAAACCCCATGCTGCTCTTGCCAAGCTCGTCTGGGCCACCGTCAATGACAGCCACCCCACCAATGCCCAAGTAGCACGGTGGAGCAGCCATCACTGGCTCAGTGTCCCCCGCTGCGATCTTGAGCCCTTTATCACTCACTGCGGCCTTTTCCACCTTTCTTTTGTGTGATCTCCGAATTCACAGCCAGTGACAGGCCCTTCAAAGTGCCCAAGCAGCACACTGGAGGGGCTGTCACTGGTTCGCCATCTTTTCCTCTTTTTTTTGGATCCCCAAATGTGCACGGATATTTTTGTAATTTTTTTTAAAAAAAATTGTAGTTGGACTTGAGTAAATGCACACTTGTGCACTTCCATGGGTCCAAAATGGGCAGCCTCACCTGGGCAATGTCCTGGGAGGTGTCTGCTGTCAAAGTACAAAGACCCAAAGAGGCCGCAAAGAGGTTTATCTTTCACTTTGCTTTCCCCTGACAGCTGTCAAAAAGCAAGTTGTCAATGCAAAGCCAAGTCGTGAGTCAATCTTTGCTTGTGAAAGGGGATAGCCAACAGATCACCCCCTTTACAACAAGTTCCTCTACTTTTCTTGGTGGACCTGACTGTGGTCAGTGTCCTGCATCTCTTCCACCTTTTCCTAAGACTCTATGTGCTCGAGAAGGTGGAAAAGTGTGACCCATCCCCTTGTACGGGAACACAGAGCTTTGACAAGCTCTTTGACAAGCTTCCTTTTAAAACGGGGTTTAAAACATTTGTATATTTCCCTGTAAAAAAACACACAACCTGGGTAGCCCTGTCAAAAATCCCAGTTTAAAAGGAAACCGGAGTTTTTACAGCTAGCTGTCAAACTGACAGCTCCCATAAACTGGGTGGCTCGTACTGTTCCACCTTCCCGAGCACCTAGAGTCTTGGGAAAGGGTGGAAAAGATGCAGGACACTGAGAAGAATCAGGTCCAGCCAAAAAAGTAGAGGATCTCACTGCAAAGGGGGTGATCTACTGGCCACCTCCTGTCGCGAGCAAAGATCACTCACAGCTTTGCTTTCCCTTGACAGCTCACAGCAGTCAGGACAAAGCCAAGTGAAAAATAAACCTCTTCGTAGCCTCTATGAGTTGATGTCCATGGTGAGTGCCCGCTGCACTTTGACAACAGGCACCTCCCAGGACATTGCCCAGGCGAGGCTGCCCATTTCAGACTCACAGATGTGTGCAAGTGTGCACTCGCACAAATCCGACTAGAATTTTTTAAAAAAAAATTACAAGAATATTTGCACACATTTGAGGTACAATATTTATTTTTTAAAAAAATTTAAAGGTGGAGAACCAGTGACAGCCCCTCCAATGTGCTGCTTGGGTACTTTGAAGGGGCTGACACTGGCTATGAAATCGGGAGACTGCAAAAAGCAATCTCTGAAAAAATCGGGGGTGAGCGAAAAAGGGCTTGGGATTGCGACAGGAAGATGAGACAAGGTGGCTTTGGCTGCCCAAGTCCCATGGAATACGGGCTGGCTGGAGGATCGGGGGGGGGAGGAGTCGGGGGACAACCCATGATGAGCCCAGTCGTCTGTCAGGCACACCCTGGGTTGGTTGCACAACAACCAACCCACTGTGGCTTATTGCCAGGATGGCTTAATGTGATGTGCAAACCCGCCCAGTAAGTGTACATAGGATTGGGCTGTAATGAGGCTACAATCCCAAGCCCACTGAACTCAGAGGGACTAACTTTCAAACATACATACGTAGGATTGGGCTGTTAACATAGCTACCCCACACTCAAATAGGAAAAGTTGTGCACCTGCACATTAAAGGGGACGATGTTTCAGAAGCACAAACTAAGTCACTAATTCAAAGCCATAACTCCCCCACCCCACCCCCACCCACTTCCCGTTCATTCCCTCTCTAGCGTTCCTGCTCCTTCTTTGTACCTAGCTGCTCTTGGCAAGGGAAAGGTAGGAAGTTCTCAGTAATCAGATCTTTCATTTGCAGGGATCTCTTCTCCTCCAACCCAACCCCACCCCCCCCACTGTTAGCAGTGCTGCCAAGCCAAACACATGCTGCCTCATCCTGACTCAATCACAAGTTACCCACACCTCTGTTTTCCTACCAGTGTATCACCAACCAGGTTAAAAAAAAAAAAAGTATCAACGGTGCCTTGCAACATCCTTTTAATGGCAAGGCATTTGCTCTAAGCAAAGGCTGACATCTTTAGACTTTGAAGGGATTTGGCCTGTGTACAATGCCAAGGAATGACATCAGAAGTAGCTTCACCAGTCAGGCACATGTCTGGTTGCATAGGCTTAATGGCAAGCCAGATTCTGCTTCCCTTCTTGACACTTCCTCCCAACTTTGAGTATTTCCACTGAAATCAATGGGGCTGATTTTGCAGTACCAGGGCTCCACACTTTGAGCAAGGTGTTAGAGCTTGCCGCCCTTGCAAGTAAATCCACAGAACTTACTAGCCTTCAAAGTTTTTTAGAAGTGCATCTGTCCCTATACCCGTGTTAGACACGCCAAACAACTGAAAATCAAACAATATTCTTCCCATTTCCAGAAGTGTGACTGCCTGGTTGTCTGGAGACTAGTCTTGTTCACCATAGGTGACCAGACAAGTGGCTGCTTACACGCCTGTCCCAAACGTGAAGCAACCACCATTCAGTTCTGGCACTCCAAATACAGCTTGCCCTTTTTTTGAAGTTATTAGCAAGTTTTTCTATAGTTCTAAGTTCTATAGTGAGTGACCCCCTTCTCCCACCCCCAGAACTCTTCTTGACAGGCGGAGCTAGCACGCCTAAGAGATGGCGGCGTAGAGGGAGAGCTCCTCACCCTAAAACTAAAAAGGAGGACTCTACAACATTTTAAAAAAGCCCAACAAGCAACAAAAACTTAAAGTTCTGATGGGGAATGACAGAGGAATCTAGCAAAACGAAAAACAGCGAGATTACACACTACTTTCCCTACAAAGAAAGAAAAACACTGCACAAGGCAGTACAGCATACTCAGAGAATAAAAATGGCTACTGGAGAAGACAGAGAACACACAGAAGAGCCAGGATCAAGCACACAGATATCGAATAACGAAATGAAGGAGGCAATATTACAACAATTAAAAACATTAAAACAAGAACTGATGAACCATTGGGCAGAACTGCTGGACACCAAATTGAAGGAAATAACAGAAACGGTGGAGGCAGTAAAAACAACAGCAAATAAAGCTGCAGAAAAAGCTCAGCAACAGGAGGAAAAGATAAAAACCCTACAAAGAGCGGTAGCGGAAAATAAATCAAAGATTGAAGACCAAGAAAATCGCAACCGAAGGTGTAATCTGAGAATAAAAAACTTGGAAGAAGAAGCAGAAGGTGAAAACATTAAGGTTTTTATAGCAAAATGGCTGACCTCATTAACTCCAGACTGCCCGATAGAAGCTGATGACTTAGAAAGAGCTCACAGGGCACTAGGACCCAGAAGAAAAAACTCCAGCTTTCCAAGAGACTTGGTAATATGTTTCAGCAGATACAACAAGAAAGACGAATTCTTTAAAAAGCTAAGACTTTTAAAAGAAATAAAATATAATGACAAACCTGTAATGATTATGCAAGACCTGGCACCAGAGACGCTGCAGAAAAGAAGACTCCTCAAGCCCTACACATTGAAACTACGAGAACTGGGGCTCAAATATCACTGGGGATTCCCCTTCAAGATAATAATCCCCAACAAGGGACACACGCTGATTACAGCCTCCCCCCTGGAAATGACTGAGCTATTCAGAACACTAAGCATCGAACTCCCGGCAGAGGCTACTCAGGAAGAAACAGATAATGGAGAAGAAGCAGCAGGCCAAGAGCCACAAGGAGATGGCTGGAACAATGTAAGACACCGAAAAAACAGGCGGGAAAGAAATGACTATGAAAATCCACAGACCCCAAGAATCCTGAGAACTCTGCCACAAAGGAAGAGATGAGAGAAACTGATTAACAGTGAACCACAGGAGGTGACAAAAACAAAGTGAAAGACAATTGAAGTGTAAATATTCAAATGCATAGCAAAGGGAAGGGGGAGGAAAAGGGAGGAGGGAGACTAGCCCCAAAGGGGAGAGAAAATATTCTTTGTTTGTAGAGTCAAGCTGTTTTAAACCATTGATAAAATAGGGGGGGGGGGGGAATTCTTGCCTCTATGTAGTCAATCTATGAAGGAATAGATTGACCTGCTCAGTTATAGTTTTAAGGAATCTGAAAAGAACAAACCATAGCCTCAAGGCAGGGTGAAGAACACGTGAATCACTCTCTCTGTAAGGGGAGGGGAGGATCTCACCTGCATTCGCAGCTTTAGTTATGCTAAGAGAGAGCTGCAAAGGAGTTTTAAAGTTAGGGAAAATGAGAAGGTTGGGGAATGACAGGGGAGGGAGGGAGGACACGACTGAGCTGGGTGCGATAATGGGCAAGGCAGACAGAAATTGGCATATACCATGGGAGACCTTAAGGTGCTAACTCTAAACATTAAAGGCATGGGGAATCAGTTAAAAAGGGCGAGGCTTCATAAACTAATAAGAGATCTAAAACCAAAAATACTATTTCTACAAGAGACACACACAGCCCAAAAAAGGGAAGGAATTTTTAACAGTAGTCAATGGAAAACTGTACATATAGCAAAAGGAACAAACAAATCCAGGGGAGTAGCAATATTAATACATAACACAGTGGACTTTGCAATACGGCAAGTACAGAAAGACCCCAATGGCAGATACGTATTTGTAGAGGGAACACTAAATCAAAACAAACAAATAGTATTAGCCTCATTATACAGTCCAAACGAAAGACAGCTAGACTTCCTACATAAAGTTTTGAAAAAGTTGAGAACCTTTTCAAAAGCAGAGGCAATAATTGGAGCAGACACTAATTGGAACATGCAAGGAGCTGAACCTAGAAAAGTACAAAAAGATATAAGATTATATAATAAAACAGACTCACATAGCACACGAGCAGGAAAACTTTTAAACATAATTCACAAATTTAATTTAAGGGAGGTATGGGCAGAACTTAACAACAAAGACTACACACACACATTTTGTTCCAGGGTACATGGAACTTTCTCAAGGCTAGACACAATTATGCTAACTAGTACACTGATGCAAAACGTCACAGTGGCAGATATAGGACCCATAAAAGTGACAGACCATGCACCAGTATCTGTCCAACTCACAGTAAACAACTATACCAAGAGCAATTATATATGGCGATTCAATCCCATCCTTTTAACAAACAAAGAAAGCAGAGAAAATTTACAAAAGGGAATAGACAACTACTTCACAGAAAATAAAGCAGGGGACACAACAGAAAGGACCAGATGGGAAGCAATGAAAGCGGTTCTTAGAGGACTGAGTATCAAAAAGATGAGCCACATGAATAAAAAGAGACGGACGCGAAAATCAGAAACAGAATTAGAACTGGAAAGACTTACTGTACAATATAAACGAACAGGGGAACAAAAGATCAGACAACAAATGGAGAAGAAAAGGACAGAATTAAATTTATTGGAATTAGATCAAACCATGATAAATTTACTATATATTAAACAAAAACATTATGAATTTGATGGAAAGGGATCCAAACTCTTGGCAAACAGGGTAAAAAAAAGGAGGGACAAAAACAAAATAAATGCTCTTAAAAACAAACAGGGGAATAAAACATATGACATAGAAGAGATGGGTGACATTTTTGTAGATTATTTTGAAAAACTATACAAAGGGGAAGAAAAAGACAGGAACACAATTAGAGAGTATCAGAGCAAAACAAACATCCCAGGACTAACTGAAGCAAGTAAACAAATCCTAGAACAAAGGATTACGATAGAAGAAATAACAGAAGCCATTAAAACACAAAAACCCAACAAGTCACCGGGACCCGATGGTTTTACAAGTGAATTTTATAAAGCATATACAGAATTATTAGCCCCAAGACTATTGTCATTATATAATGAAATTCTAGATGGAGCCTCACTTCCTAACACATGGACACAATCCAGAATCATCTTGATATTAAAACCAGGGAAAAATCCTGAGCTCCCAGAATCATACAGACCCATCTCTTTATTAAATATAGATTATAAAATATTTACCACCATATGGGCTAATAGATTAAAATTTGTGATAGGAGAAATAATACATGAAGATCAACATGGTTTTATTCCAAAAAGATATATAGCAGACCCTGTACGCAGGCTATATAGCATAATAAAATACAGTAAAAAAACAAACACCCCGCTAGCCATAATTGCTCTAGACTTGTTCAAAGCATTTGACAGTGTTAATTTACAGTTCTTACTGGAGAGCACATCTGTGTACAACTTTGGCCCAAATTTCTCTCACATTCTCAATGCCATATATAACAAAACAACAGCAAATATACGATTCAATTCTTATGATTCACGCCCTTTTCAACTAAATGCAGGAACCAAACAGGGTTGCCCCCTATCCCCTCTGTTATTCAATTTAGTTATAGAATTTCTAGCAGACAGACTCAGACATAATGACGCTATACAAGGTATACAAATTCAAGATCAACCATACTTACTCAGCATGTATGCTGATGATTTGATATTAACAATACAAAACCCAATAGAGGCACTGCAACCACTACGTCAAGAACTGCAAGATTTTCAAGCAGCGTCTAGCTTAAAAGTAAATTACGACAAATCCGACTTCATGAGTTATAATATAGGGGCAAACAATCAACTTGACATTTCTAAAAATCTACAAATTCCTATAGTTCACAAAGCCTTTAGATATCTAGGAGTTCAAGTTGCAAAAAACCCAAACAAAACCTTCACACTAAACTATTCCAAAGTATGGGAAAATATCAAGAAAGACCTCAAAAGATGGAAAAGATTGAACTTAACCACAATGAACAAATTAGCCACCATCAAAATGATAGTCATACCTAAATTCACATACTTATTTTATGTTCTACCCATAGAAGTACCTATGAGATGGCTTAAATCATGGCAAGACACCCTAGAAAAATTTATATTTAATGGTAAGAAACCACGTATGGCAAGAAATCTCAGATACAGACCCACCATTGATGGAGGGTGGGGAATTCCATCACTAAAATTATACTATGAAGCTTACCAACTGAGACATCTATTATCATTCATGGCAGATAATAAAAATAAACATTGGGTCAAAATAGAAAAATTTTTGTTAGCACAAGATAATCCACACACAATACCCTTTGTCAAAAAACGAATAACACAAGGTATACAAAATCAACACTCCAATATGGAAATAATATTAAAGATATGGAAACGAAGAAAGGAGACACTGATGCCAGGAATTTCACCATTAATACCACTCTATGCACACCCAAATTTTCCAGTTAAAGACATACAGATATCTAGAGAATCACTGAAAAATAATAACCTATTGATATTACGAAACTTATATAATAACTCACAACCACTACCAAGAGACACATGGAGAAACACATTACGAAATACGGCAATTACTTGGTTACAATGGTACCAAATAAGCTCATTCATTAGACTAGAGAATGTGAAAAAACAAGGCACCAGAGATCTGACACAATTTGAAAAGATATTATTAACTTTTACAGATCAGGAAAAAGGATTAATGTCAGATTTATATGCACTTCTGATAAAAACAGACATGGGAAATAGCCTTCCTCTTAAAAGAAAATGGGAAAGAGAATGGGGAATGCAAATAGAAGATGAAGAATGGGAAAATATATGGGATGAATTCCCGTTTAAAGCGATTTCAACAAAATTCAAAGAACTCTCACTGAAAATAATACAGAAATGGCACTGGACTCCTCACAAAATATCTCATATTAATAAAAACTACTCTCCCCTATGCTGGAGAGCCTGTGGAGAAATCGGATCACACAAACATATGTGGTGGTCCTGCAAGCAAGTATCCCGCTTCTGGACAATAGTTTTCAAAGAAATATCTAAAATTGTAGGGACAGAGATAACTAAAACTCCAGAATTAGCAATATTAAACATTTTTCAAAGAGATAATAAAAATTTATTATACAAGAACCTAATAAGATTTCTATTACAAGCTGCTAAATTACTAATAGCAAGAGGATGGAAAGATGCCAAAGGGCTAACCATCAATCACTGGTATAATGTGGTATGGGAAATTGCATTAATTGAAAAACTAACTCAAAAATTGAGAATTGCAGGGGGGGGAAAGAAAACAAACTCTTTTGAAGCAGAATGGTGGCCTTTTATCCAATTTTCATACAGAACATCTACAACAAAAATACCTCAAGCCTTCCAGTACATTTGGATGCAATAAACTTACAAATATCCACCTATCACAAAACTGACTACTTTATGGCCGAAAAAGACTCCGGAAAAGGTGCCCAGCCAGATTTGTTCCTTTGAATGTTGGTTCGGGGGGGGGGGGATTTACTTTGTGCTGATCTAATACAATTTCTGTAATGGATTAGATGTTTTGTTGGTTGTTCGGTTGTCTTATATATGTTAAAATTCAAATAAACAAATTAAAAAAAAAAAAAAAAAAAAAAAAGAACTCTTCTTGACCAGTGAATCTGCCTTCCCTTTTCCTCTCCAAGAAGTCCGACACTTGGTAACCTTGCAGACTAGCATCCTTCCTCTGTGACTTCATCCTGTTGCACTTTGCTCCCAGAGAACCCTGTCCTGATTCTGATCCAATCCGAAACTTCCTTCACTCCTGCAAATCTCCCAGCTAGAATACAAGATATGAATGTCCGTCCCCCCCCCCCCCCCGCTGTTTCATTTCATATGTTCACATTTTATCCCACCCTTCCTCCAAGGAGCTTAAAGTGCTGTCCAGCCCCCACATTTTATCTTCACAACAACCCTGTGGGTTAGGCGAAGCAACTAATGTGTAACTGGCCCAGAGGTATTTTTTAAAACTCAGGTCTCCCTGGGTCTAGTCTGACATACTTTCTGCTACATCAAGCTGGCTTCCTCAAATTACTCTTCTTCCAGATCCAGAGTTCATTTGCCTAGCAGCCCTTATCACCAGCTCCACCCACTGGAGAAAATATCTCCTCCTTTCCACCCCACTGCTTGACCCTTTAACAACCTCAACCATTTCCTAGGTTTCCTGCATGCTCTAATGCTAAAATCTTTCAATGCTTCTTATCAGTGGCTCTAGTAGACCCCTTGCTTAAAGAGTCATCATCATTATGTAGAGTCCCACAGTAGTCATTTTAAAATCATTTTTTGTGCTGCCTTTTGCTCTCATCCAACCCTCCCACATAGACAACCCTGAGCCCTGTTTCCTCAGCTCTTTCTAAGAATGCTCCATTAAAGGAACATTCTCCCCCACTTGGCCTTTAGCCTCACTTTCCTCATCTAAAGATCAACAAGATTGCAGCACTGGGGACAGCCTTGCTGGATGATCCAAGGTGCTGGGCCAGCACACTGTTTCCAAGTCGAGATGTAAACTTCCTGGAAATTTTGAAGCTATGAACAAAATATGACACGCACATACACACAAAAGGGGAATTTTAAGAGAAATTAAAATATATACAATACAGTACTTACTTTCTTACGAAAACTGAACTTATTTTACTGCTTTAACAACGTAGCATATACAATTGTACCATTTGGCATATTTATGAAGCTTGCAGAGCAATCCTATGCATGTTTATTCAGAAATATGTATTAGTGAAGCTTACTCCCAGCCCAGGTAAGCATGCATGGGATTGCAGCCTAAAAAGATAAATGCCTAACACTGAAATCTTACGCATATCTACTCAGAAGTAAGCCCTGTTAAGTTCAATGGCACTTACAGTACGGTACGGGTATATATGATTATAGCCTTACTTTTATACAAACAAAATTGAAAATATACTCAATACTACAGAGAGGGGTGGGAGAGAGAAAGAGAGAGAGAGAGAGAGAGAGCTGCAAACTGCTGCACCCTATGCTACATAGAATACACTCTGTCATCTCGAAAGAAGTAAAAAAAAATTTAAAAAATCTACAAATGTTGCCGTAAATAAAAGAAAGCGTAATATTTGGGCAGAAACAGTCTCATTCAATCACAATATTGAGGACTAGCAGCATAACTGGATATTGAGTTAAAACTTTTTAACAAGAATGAAAATATTTGGGTGTTGAATTCTACAGTTTACACAGGCTCTATTATTCTATAATGCTGTAGATTATTTTACATTTAAAAACACACATCATACTTCACGTTTTGGGTAAGTAAAGCCTAAAGCATTTCACTCATTCCAAAAGAGAAAATATTTCATAGAATGTTTTCCCACCCCAATGCTCCCCCAAATTACCACCAAAAAAATGGAAAAAAAGTCCTTGTGGGGTGGGAAACAGGGAACCCCCCCCCCCAATTTGCCAGGTTTTTTTCCAGCCCTTTTTTCCAGGTTATTGTGAATGTTTATGCTTTTTTGTCTTTTTTTTTTCTGTTGCTGTCCCCCCACCCCACTTCTTCCTTTTGTTTCTGTTATAACTGCAAATTAAAAAAAAAAGATTTAGAATTAAAAAAGGGATTCTGCCCCACATTCAGACGGATTCATGACACTTGGTGGTGTGGGGCTGGTCGTGGGTTGGCGCTCCCTTGCAACATGCTCCATAGCTAGAAGTGGGCGAATCTGTCCAGCTCAAGCTCACACAGCTTCTTCTCAGTTTTTCCGTGTTAGTTTGTTCCATCCCGTCTCCACATCGGATTGCGAACTGTTTTTTCAGTCCGCACGAAAATGTTGCGTGCATGTTTTAATACACATTTTTTGGGTAGACTGTTTCAAATGCAGGCATTTTTGTATGCCTTTCTGTGGTGAACTGCAAACTTCAGAAAAGTAGATTTCGGGGTCTAAATGTGTGCCAGTCCATGCTTAGATTCTGGTCTGGAAGAGTCTAGGAGTCTAAGCAGGATTTCTAGGTCAGGCTTTCAGCAGGCTGTTCAGCTCCATGACACTCCCCAAGCCTACTAGAACCATAATATATTTACACAAAACATATTCTGATTCATATAAGTCACCTTTTCATGGCCCAAAATTTGTTAGCACTGAAGTAGGATGTGCAATGCTAGGAGAATAGACTAACGTACCTACTCCTCTAAGAGTAGGCATGTTAGTTGAACTAGGATCAAGTCAGCTGGCAACCGTAACAACCCTCCTATCAAAAACAGCCTTATTTGAACCTTAAAGAGTCAGTGTATTTGCTTTCGCACATCTCCCCTCTTTTCCATGCTGCAAGGCCATTGGGATGAGTTTTTCCTCTGCAGATCTGGCTGCTTAATTCAGACCTGTACTTTGATGTACTCAGTTGCCAGTTCCCCAGCAGCCCCCCCCCCCCATTCCTCTGTGCCACCTATTCTCCACAATGAGGTTCCCACACTCCAGGTAGCAGATATCTAAGCACAAAGATATCAGAGGCACTAGTTTCCTTCTCCTCCACCTCCTCACCTGTCACCAGTTGCAGCTAAGCAAACCCACTGAGCTGACACCTCAAGAGTCATGTGGAAGTGATTCAGCCATATGTGCAACTCCCCCACAAGATATTAAAGAGAAGCCGGCAAGGGGGGAGGCGGGAAGAGAAATGTTCAGCACAGAGGGCTCTATCTGAAAAGGCTATGTTTGTTATTTCTGGAGTAACTTTTGAGAAAGGCACTCTGTAAACACTGCACTATAAAGCAAATAGGAGCTCCATTATCTTGAGCAGACAGACCAGAGCTTTGGGGGAGGGGGGATGCACATTTAATGGAGGAATATCTTGTACTGGAACTGGAGCAATGTTTAGCAGCTGCCAATGGTGCTTATAAGAGAAATGCTGTTTGTTTAGTTTCTGAGACAGCCAGCAAGATCAGCACAGGTAGCTTCTTGGCACTTGCATGGAGACAACAAAGCAGAGCTGTACGCATCTATACACAGTAGCACTTGCTGAACCTCAGCTCCAGACACCATTTCACTGGGAACACGGCTCACTCGTTGCCACAATGGGACAAACATTTTATTGGCGCCATAATTTCCTTTGGCTTGCAGGCAGCGGATTGCAGAGGGGTCATCATCAGAATGGGTAGGCCCCCACTAGAACGCATCCAGTGGTAAGCAAACATGGCTTTCTAACAGAAAACAATACGCAACAAAAGAATCATTCCGTCAACATCAGAGATTGTCCTTAACACGGGAACCTTGAAAAAGCCCCACCAGAAACACAAAGTTGACATGCGATGCGAACATGTGCACACATCTTGCAATATACAAATGCATTTCTAGTGTTTCCTCAGTGGTGCTACTGTCAGATTATAAAGGGCAGCATTGAAAAACATTTCTGCCGAGAACCTGGATTGCCTTGACGCTGCATGCGGCTTGAACAATGGCTATGAACCCATGCAGAAAGGACAGTGTTAAGATTCCTTCAGATGTTGCTGGACAGCAACTCCCATAATCCCTCAACACGAGCTATGCTGGCTAGGGCTGATAGCATTTGCAGTCCACCAACATCTGGGAGGCGACAGGCTCCCCACCCCTGGCATAGAAGAACATTTCTGCAGTCAAGGACCAGAAAAGCCAGAGCAGTGTAGCGGTAGAGTGTTGGACTAGCAGGGGAGACCCGAGTTCAAATCCCCACTCAACCACAAAGCTTGCTGGGTGAACTTAAGAATGTATGAAGAGCTATGCTGGATCAGACTAAAAGCCTTTCTAGTCCAGCATTCTGTTCACACTGGTCAAGCAACTGCCTGTGGGAAGCACATGAGTGCGATAACACCCTTCTGCTCATGTTCCCTAGCAAATTGTATACAGAGGCATACTGCCTCTGATACTAGGGGTAACATATATAGCCATAATGACTAGTAGCCATTGATAGCCTTATCCTCCACGAATTTATCTAATCCCCTTTTAAAGTCATCCAAATTGGTGACTGTCACTACATCTTGCAGTAGCAAATTCCATAGTTTAACCATGCACAGTGTGAAGAAGTACTTCCTTTTATCTGTCCTGAATCTCCCACCATTCAGCTTCATGGGATGTCCCTGGCTTCTAGTATGATGAGAGTAAATGATGGAGAACCTGGGCCAGACTTCTCTCTGTCCAACCTATCTGACAAGGTTGTTGTTGTGAGGTCAAAACAAGGATGGGAGGGGAAGAAGAGAACTATGAGCTTCTTGGTGGAAGGTTAAAAAAATTGTAATAATAAGTGCCAAGATAAGAAATAAACCAGTTGTGGCAGAGGACATGGTGATGCAGTAGGCAGAAGAGTGATGCTGGCTGGGCCATGCTGGGAGTTGCAGGACTTTTTTCTGTCTAAACACACACAGGATCGCACCCAAAGTGACAGGCATCAAATATACAGGACACCTGTTTATTTACACAACTTCTTTTAGGGGTTTAATGCCAGACTGGTGCAATACGCTTTGCTCAGGTTCAGCGTTTTTACAAAGAGCACATGGAGGTCAATCACCGTGCACATCACTGACACAAGTGATCCCGTGCAGAACACTGCACCGGAGCCAAGCAAACTTGTTTTATCTGGTATAAGAAGAAGACTCTATGAGAAGCTGTCACTTTTCTGTCAAAGACGGCTTCCCAGGCCATATCTGCAGATTGGCACTTCTCCTTGCAAAGAGCCATCTTTAGCAGCCACGTAGGAATGCTTTAAGACGTAGGGCCCAACCTAAGAATGCAAAGGAAGGTACAAGCCACAGGTGTTTGCTGTGTTTGCCAGAAGAATTCAAGGCGAGGGAGATTTATTCTCAAGAACATATCTCAAGGCTTTCCTTCTTCCCGCAAGCCCTGGGTCAGCCAAAGCACTTATAACCACCAGATCTGCCTCGTGAAAACCCAGGTTTACTATGAGAAAGCTGATAAAACCTTCCCTGTGGTGCTACTGTCCAGACTGCACTGTTACATAATGCTAAGTGGTAAAAACATAAGGCTTCCACTTCTTTGTCTGCTCTGGAATGTGCAAGTGGTAATCACTGGGCGGGGTGCGGGGTGGGGGAATCCTGTCCTCACTGCTGTGCCATTCAAAGAAGGAAATGTGGGATCAAGCCTCACTCTGGGCATTTGTAATGTACTGATCACAATCAGCCAAAATTTCCCAAGACCAGTTCTCTATGATGACAGCTCTATTTATTTATACCCCACTTGGTCCTTGGGACTTAGGGCAGCTTACAGCAATTTCATCACTATCCATCTCCAAAGGGGTCACAATCTAAGTGTGCAATCCTATGCATGTTTAGACAGAAAAAAAGCCCTGCAACTCTCAGCATTCCCCAGCCAGAATGGCTGGTTGAAGAATGCTAGGAGTTGTAGGACTTTTCTGTCTAAACATGCATAGGATAGCACCCTACTACGTGAGTTGTGTTCCTCTTCCATTCTCCTTCTGGATGAAGCTATTCGTCCCAACATCTACATAACTGTGCTTGCCTTGCAGCTGCATTGGCTTCCCCTGGACTTTTCTCTCTCTCCACATTTGAAATTCAGTGCTTTCTTGATTCATACAAACAAGAAACTCAATCTTCTATCATTATTTTAAATTTATTTTCCCTCTCTCGTGCCAGTTTCCCTCTTGGGCAAGCTTTGCCAGGCTACAGTTACTTTTCTCCAGAGCACGCCCTCTCAGATTTGACCTGTAGGGAACCAAAAGTCATGCTACCTGATTTATTTCTATAACGCTACAATGCTATCAACACTCACTCAGAGCAAGTCCCATTAATACCAGTGCAGTTGCAAAGTTTGCATTCCAAGCTATTCCTAAGCGACTTCTGCAGAATTGTTAAGAGGTACTGGTTGTTTTAATTTTGTCTTAATCTAGTTTAATTTTGTTTAATAATTAAAATGTATTCCCAGTGGGCTGTCTTGCATTGCTGAATTTCTTTTTCCCTTATTGTATGGAATCAAACATTTGCTTTTGGAATGTTAAGGTCTGTAGACTATGAATAAACTTGATACTTATCTGGATTTCAATGGAGCACACTCCCAATTATGTACTGTATGCACTGGATTGAAGCCACACCAAACTGCACAGTACATTAAATGCATGGTTTGTGCTGGTGTCTTTTTAAGGGTCGTGTGTGTGTGTGTGTTACAGACTGGGACTATGGTGGGGTGGAGGGATTTAAATCCCCACTCACCCCATGCTGTAGGACTGATGGAAATCCCCACCAGCAACTATTTAGGGTGCAATCCTATGCATGTTTAGACAGAAATAAGTCCAACTCCCAGTATGCTGGGAGTTGTAGGACTTTTAAAAAAAATCTAAACATGCATAGGATTGCACCCTTAGCCTGGGAGAGAAGCTGTTACTGGTGCCCCAGTGCAGGGGGGGGAATCCCACCCTGCTCCACTGCTGCCACGATCCTGTTCCAGAGTGACTACCACAGCGCATACACCTGCAAACTATTTATTTAATGTGACATGCAGTTTGGCCCATGACCCTTCTCCTCTGATAAGGGCAAGCAGTATTCTTTGTCCTATTCCATCTAGTTTCCTCACTTCCTTGGTGGCCACTCATTGCTAAGCAAGGGGCTCAGACTCTAGCTGGTTAGCAGCTGCCTTCTGTTTCTTTCTCCTGGCTAGAGAAATCCATCTGTGAAGGCAGCATCCCTCAGCACTTTTGAGATCCTTCTGTCAGCAGGGACTGCTACTTTCTTTTGCTACTTTCTATTACACACGCCCAAAGGGCAGAATGCACACATGTTCAAGGGGCACAGCTGTTCCCAAAGATCCTTGGGCAACTTTCAACCGCATAGGGGGAATCATCCCTGGGGGGGGAGGCATTCAAATGTTCTCCAGGAGGATTAACAGCCACACCAAGAACATGCAAGACCAGGTTTCCAGGTGGCAGCTTCAGCTCCAGAGGAGAAACAATAATTTATGCCAGCACAATAGTTGGCTCACTGGCAGAAGAATCACCATCCACTTAAGACATGGCCCTTGGACTTAAACCAGTTCCCCTTTGTTTATATTCAGATATTCCAGTTTAACCAATCTGAATCAAGGTGAAAGAGCTCAGGTGTAACTAAATAAAGCCACAGGTTTGTTGATAAGGAGAGGGATACTTTAGCAATCAACACTATACATTTCAGTTACTAACCCTGTAAAATTTATTGTACAATATGCCACATGATAACCCCTACCTAACCTTAACCAGACCCAGAGTGCACCATATAGTGCCATGTTCAGTGCTTGTTTACTCAGAAGTAAGTGCCATTTGTTCACTCAGAAGTACAGCCCACTGTATTCAGTGGAGCTTATTCCCAAGTAAGTGTGCACAGGATTGTAACCTTAGAGCCCAATCCTATGCATGTTTAGTCATAAGTAAGTCCTAATGGGTTCAATGAGGCTTACTCCCAGGTAAAGCACATAAATTTGCAGCGTTAAAACACCAGGGAGTTATACACCACCAATCCACAAACCCTTTAAATTTAGCGGCTGATTTGCATCTAAGTAGATTTGGTCTCACTGAAATTTCAAGGATAAAATCAACATAATCCTACTTAGAGTAGACCAATTAAACCTTAAGTACCATTCATTTCAGTGGGTCTGCTCTAAGTAGCAATTTCGTTGCATTTTACCCCCAAGAGATTAAACCAGCTTCATCTAGCCTAAGCCAGCCACCTGCACGCGTCCGGCGATCGCTCCGATGGAAACACAAACAGAATAAGCGCTTCGCTTCGTTAACATCGGACTTGTGAGGCGCAGAAGCAGCCGCCAGTCTAACGCGCTCCCCCTGCTGAGCGCGTTTAACGTAAAACATGTTGACCCTGTTTTATTAAGTAGATTTTTTTTAAAGAGAGAGAGAGAGAGTAAACGTGCCTATTAATAAACTCAATCGCCGGGAGAGCCCTTTCAGCTGTTTTGGGGAGCCGCTTACCTTAATGTTACAGAAGACACTCCCGGAGCAGGTGCTGTTACCGCTTCTCGGCGTTTTGCCGCTGTCGGGCTGCATCCCCATGGTTTGGTCCGCACGATCAGGCGAAGCCTCGGGAGACAAAGCCCAAGTCAGCTCCTGCGCCCCCTTGCTTGCCCGAAGGAATGCCGCGATCAGGTACTGCGCCTGCCTCCTTCTTCTTCGTCTCCTCCTCAACCTTCCCATGAGCCAGTATGGAAAGAGCGGGAGCCTGCCGTTTTTATAAGTCGGCTCCGCTCTCCGAAGCGATGATGAAACTTTCCTTTCTCCTCCCTCTTTCCTTCCCTGCGTAAAACAGGCGCTGCTGTTGGAAAACGCACCCGGCGCCCAACAGCTCCCGCGAGGCAGGTGTGGGAGCTTCTACCCTGCTGCTATCTCTAGGCACGGACACGGCACTTTACCCCACTCCTCCCAACGGCACGCCTTGAGTGGGGTCGGGGGATCAGCCGAACCCCACTAGGGAGCGCCGGCAAGTCCTTCCCCTCTGAGGTCCCAGGCACTAAAGCCGCATACTCCACGTGGGGGCCTGGTCGCTCGCTCGCTGCAGAGCACCCAGGCGCCGGCCGCGGGAACCATCGGGGAGAAGGCAGAACCGCGGAGGTTTCTTCCCGCGATCGGCCTGAGCGCACCCTTGTCCACGAATTTCCGGCCGAAGTCGCCTTTAGGCTGCAAACCTGTACTCACTTTGTGGGGGCCAAGCCACATGAAACTCACTACGACTTACTTCTGAGTAGACATGGATAGGATTGCGCCGTTAGGGCGCAATCCTATGCGTGCTTAGAAGAACTCCTACAACTCCCAGCATTCCCCAGCCAGTCATGCTGGCTGGAGAATGCTGGGAGTTGTAGGACTTCCTTTGTCTAACCATGTATAGGATTGCGCCCTCGGTGTCCCTAACCCTGGGGGCATGGGGAGGAGAGAGGCCGCTCGTTGCTTCGAAGCGGCCCGCACGCATTCGGAGCACGCCGCCTCCACGTGAGCGGCTCCAGTCCTCGACCTGCGGCCAGTTTTACTCCCGCCACGCTTTTTGCAAAGTCCCTGGGAATGCCCCCCTTGCGCAAAGGCGCTGGTTGCGGACGCTTTACGCACGGCCAGCGGGTAAGCAACAAGGTTCAAAGAAGTGTCGCCACCGCGGCCGCGCTGCTTTCTACTAGAAAGCGAAAGACGACGAGCCGCTCTCGCGGCAAACAGCACACACGACGCAGGCCCCCTTACTTGAAAATACGGTCTTTAAAGCGAGACAGCTTTTAGGCCTCGCCCCGCTGACAGCGGGACAGCACATGGGTGTGTCTGTCTCTGGGCTGTGAGTGGCCCACGGGAACGAACGAAGCTGCCCGGTTAAACATTAACCCCCACAACGTGGCCGCGATCAGACTCCCTGAACTGTATTTATAAATGCAGCGGAGTGAGGCACTAGAATGGGCTGGCCCGCTTCAGGTGGACAAATCCTGTTACCTTAAAAACAACAACACGCCAGTAGAAAACTTGCACGTGGGGGTGGGGTAGAACTTCTTTTTGTGCTGCTTTTCTACTTGCAGGAAGTTGGTGTGTATTTTCACACGAGAAGCAGGCACACATTGTATTCTCCTCACTCACGCACACACCTGAAGTGGCACTTTTTGCAATAATACCTCAGGACTTTACCTCCTTATTCTGCCCCATGTATAGATCTGGAAGAAGAAACTCCAGTTGTATTTGGCCTGCAAGCTGGAAGTGATGGAGCCTGGAAAACCAATGGCCTGGAAAAGGCCAACTTACATGGACTCATCCTCCCCCCCCCCCTTCCACTGATTCATTGAGTAGTTACCGGTAAATAGAATTGAGAATCCTTTGGCATCATAAAGGCTAACAAATCTGCATTCCCATGAAGCATGAGGTGCATGAGCTTTCCTAGGCTACATCATAAATTAGTCTTCAAAGTGCCACAGAGCTTTGATATTTTTGCAGCGACTGACTAAAACTGCTACTCTTCAGTAGTTAATCTCAATTTCTATAGTTAGTTGAATTTAGGTCCCACTGAAATCAGTGGGACAGTTAAGCATGGCTTAACTGAAGTCCCATTGACTTCAATGGGAACTAAGTGCAACGAAGGGCACAATCCAAGCGAGATGTCTGTAATCCTTTGAACTGGGAGGTTTACGGGTATCCTATGCAGAGCGGTGGAGGCGATCTTTGCCTCCCTGCTCCTCCCGCTCTGCATTTCTGCTAGATGGCCGTTTTCGAATTCCCAACCTCAGAGAGGAGAGGCAGCCGGCACAGTTCTTTCCATGCAGGCTGCGAAGTGGGGAGCAGGATCGGAGCACAGATTCCTAGCTCTCAGGTCAGAGCTCGGTCTCCGACCTTGGAATCCAAAGTATTTTATGCCCCCCTAGATGCTGTCTAGGGGCCACAGGATTGCTCCCTAACTTACTTTGGCTCCAACCAACCCATGGACAGTAGAAGATAACATCTTTCCTGCCTATATTCCTCCACTTCTCAACCCTAACCTTCCCACTTGTAATAAAAAATACCAGCCGTCCATTTAAATCGATTCCCTCAGGTCCTACCTACAGTAATGGGGAGCAGTTATTCTTCGTCATCTCCATGGCAGCCTTTGAATTATATGGAGTCCTGTGTCTGTCTTTCTTTCTTTCTTCTAAAGAAAGCCTATCCAATCCTTTCAAAAAATCTTATCCTCTTAATTTTAGTATTACACTGTCCCTAGAAAGAAATAATGCCAGATGACTTATTTAGCCATTCAAAGTTAAAAGTTAACTAGGTCTTAAAATCAGTTTTCCCTGGTTGCTGGGTTTTCAAATATATATATATATATATATATATATACTTTATATATAAAACATACACACAACATGAAATATGTATATAGATGAAAAGCAGTGATTGAAGTATTGCAGTCGGGAGTAAAGAGAAGATAACATGAAAGAGTTGCTATCTGTTTATTTCCCCCTTCCCCCTTTTCCTTTTGTATCTTTTATTAGAAGACATTACTATAAAATATAAACCATCTTGAGTGCTTTTGAAAAGGCCATCTGTACATGTATAATTAAATAATCCAAGTTCAGCACCCCTGGGTGCTACGTGGACCTAAAAGTGGCTGAGGAAATATCCCACTCCTACCTATTCCTTTGCCTTTTGCGCAAAGAGTTCTCCCAGCCTCACCTTACCACTAGTTCTGTGAACTAGTCTTCTCTAACCCTCCACCTCCCATCCAGACTTTCCTGTGTAATAAAGCTACCAGTCTGCCACATAATCAATGCCCTTTTGCCCTACCTGTAGTAATGGGAAATAATAAAGGCAGGATATAAACATAATATCATCATCATCTCAGTAGCAGTCCTTGATATACTTGTGTTCCCTTCTCTCTCTTTTCTTCTAACAAAAGACAATCTTGTCCTTTTAGAAGTTGCTTATACATTCTCCATCCTTAAACCCTTTCTTGTCTTCGTCACTGTCCTAGGGAACCTCTCTGGTTTATCTTACCCTCTGCCCTTAAAAATGTGAATTTCTATACATAATCTTCCAGCTGCACACAACCGTCTGGATGAAGCAAATTAGGCCCAAGCTAGATGCTACATGGCAGACAGATATATGCCACTTGTGCTTTGGGTGTTTTGGGTTTTTTTTTTAATGAAAAGCAGTTGCAGTGTGGGCTGTAATCAGGAAATAGAAGTGCCGCTTTTCCACCCAAGGATCCCCTCCTGAGTTTTTTTCCTCCACAGGTGGGGACAACAGCACATAGGAAGGTTTAAACCTTTGTCCTCCCCCCCACACACACACACACAGTTGTTGTCGCTCTTGTTGTTGTTGAAATGCCACCCACACCCTGGGCAGGGGCAAAAGAAGAAAAGGAAAAATATCCTCCATTGGTGCCAACTGAGGCTTCTGGAGGGATGAATTTTGGAAAATGCGTGTCTGGTGGTGGAAAATTTAAACTTCCCCTCCCCATGTGCAGTGTTCCTGATCCAGATCAGGGCTCGGCATGCTTCCTTATGAGTGACAGACAAAGAGAGGGTCAACCGCATATTACATATTATATTGTTTGACCCTTAGTCAGCTGGCAGTTGTGGGATCAGACCAGAGAGATATGTAAAGAGCAGCATGTCTGTGCATGTGTTCCATATACACACATACTAGGTAGGTGTGTGTATTCAATCTGTAAAGAAAAACTTTGTTTATGAAGTGCCTGTCTTCACCAAAGTAATGCTTGGACCATAACATAGCATTTAGCTTTGAAATTACTATTTATCTAGCTTTGAAGGCTGGTGTTATTTCATCATGGGGATACAGCATAATAATAAAATGCTCTGGCATGCTGTAGGAAGTGGGTTGGCAGATGGTTCTTAGCATCTTTGATGAGTTGTTTTTTTGATAAAGAGCATCCATCCCAACAGATCGGAATAGCTGGAGTGGCCAGAGCTGAATGTTCCCTAGAAGAGGGTGTTTCCATAGGTGTAGCTTCCATGGCAACTATTAAAGGTGCAGGAACCCGGTTGTCTTTTTCATCTGCCCCCAGAGTAGCTATGACCAGGGGTTATGACATTTATCAGTTTGATCATATGCATGTTTACTCAGGAGTAAGACTTATTAAATTCAGTGAGCTCACTCAAAAGGAAATTGGATTGCAGCCTTATAGCACAACCCTGTGCCATATTTAATCAGAAGTAAATCCTATAGATTTCAATTGGACTTACTCTCTAGTGAGTGTGTGTATATAGGATTCACAGTCTTAGTGTGTATATAAATTTACTATTTAGCATCATCATCCAAAATTTGAGAGCCAATGTGGTATAATGATTAGAGTGTTAGACTAGGACACTGGGAAGTCTCGGGTTTCAAATCTCCTTGGGCCATTCACTACCTCTCAACTTGAACTACCTCACAGGATTGTTGTGAGGATAAACTGGGGAGGGAGGAGAACCCCATCCCCTGCCCTGTGCCCCTTGGAGGAAGGGTTGGATAGAAATTAATAAAAATTAATCTGCAGAGTTTTGCCATGCACCACAGGATGGCATGGGCACATGTTTTTTTTAGCACACACTATTGGGTGTCAGTAATGAGGGCAGTGAATTGTCATTCTTTTCCAGAAAATAGAGTGATAGAATTTCTGTGAAGGCCAGAGTACTTTTGGTAATCCCTTTAATCCTAACCTAAGATGCACGTACACAGTTGGATTGAAAAGTGCTCATCGTGCCAATGTCTGGGATTTTTCTAAATGTATGCCTTAGCAGTGAAATAGACACACATCTGAAACTGTTCTTAACTGATGTTTGCACTTATTTTTAGGACTCTTCAAGACTGGGGCTTGGGAGTGGAGGACATATCCCAGAGAAAGGGGGGGTGCAATTTCGACCCACCCCCACTCTTTGCATGTGAGCACACACAGATGTGCACACACCCTGACTAGAAAGTTATTTTGATAGTACAACTGTTAGAAGTCCCATGGTGGCTGCATTTAGCCATGCCGACTGACATGGCTGGACCTTGAATTGTTTTATCAGATGCCCAGAGTCCATAATGAGCTGGATGAAGGCTAATAAACTGAAGCTCGATCCAGGCAAGAAAGAGGTGGTGTTGGTTAATGGCCTATCAACCTTGGGAAGAGATATTCAACCTGTTCTGCAGCTTTGGGTTACTTGCACATTCAGTTTGGCTGCTGGATGTGGGGTGGGGGTGGGGGTGGGGTGCTTGGGCGTTCACAGCACAGTCCATTTTGGCTGATGTGCTGGCTGCATTCCTTCTTGGAGAGAGAGAGGGCCTGGCCACAGTTATCCATGCTTTAGTAACATCCAAGCCAGATTACTGTAATGTGATGTATGTGGGGCTGCCTTTGAAAAGCATCAGGAAACTACCTGGGGCAGGATGCAGCAGCAAGATTGTTAACGGAAGCTGACTGTGGAGAGCATACCACGCCCGTGTTAAAAGAACTACATGCTGGCTATGAGTGTGTTTTCAGCAGGGCCGGCCTCGTCACCCGGCCTCCTTGGCCAACTGCCACGGCCCCACATTGGTAGGGTCCACTACTGACGCATGCCCGGGCCCTTTAAGCACTTTTCTTCTCAGCCTGGAGCTCCAAGCTGCACGCACCAGATGGGCTGTGTCTAGCTGCTATGTTAATTTCCCACAATGCCTCTACGTAATGTCAGTCTGGGTCATTGTGGGAAATTAAAA
This sequence comes from Shinisaurus crocodilurus, assembly GCA_021292165.1. Lineage (NCBI taxonomy): Eukaryota > Metazoa > Chordata > Lepidosauria > Squamata > Shinisauridae > Shinisaurus > Shinisaurus crocodilurus. The sequence continues at coordinate 55,933,760 of CM037878.1, forward strand.
CGGCAGCTAGACTCAGCCACCTGGTGCCGCTCAGAGAGCTGTGGCTGCCTGCCACAGGGTGGTGAGCCCACCAGTGGAGAGGGCCAGTATGAGAGGGCACTTTGCCCAGGGCCCCCTGAAACTGGCCCTTGTTTTCAGGCTCAATTCAGCATGCTAGTGCTAACAGTACAAACCCTAAATGGCCATCAGCTCCCTCATGAACCTGCCTCTACTTGAGACCCTCTTCAGAGGCTCTTCTCTGGGTGACCTTGCCATCAGAAGTTAGGCAAATGGCTACTGGAGAGAGGGCCTTTTCAGTGGTGGCACCCGAACTGGAACTTCCTCTACAGACGTGTGCGCCTGGTGCCGCCTTTATTATCTTTTAGGCACACTGGGCAAAGTTTTGAATGCTGCTCCTCCTTATTTTTGCTTTGTTTTGTTTTTAAATTTGCATTATAAACCATCCTGAGGCTAAGTGTAATAAGGTGGGGTAAAAATTGTATCTATCCATAAGTAAAATCATTACATTGTTTTAATTAAAAGCTGCTTTGGTTGAGAAGTGGGTGGTGGTGTTTTAGAGGTTAAGTGTTTTCAGCTGCTTTAATTTTTGTATGTTTTAATTTTGTTGTAAGATGCCTTGAGTCTTTTGAGAAACGAGAAAGGTGTCTAAGAAATCTAATAAGAAATAATAATAATAATAATAATAATAATAATAATAATAATAATAAAAAAAAAACACCCCACCTTGTGATGAAAGCCAGTTAAAGGGACAAGCCCTAAGAGAAAAGGTCTGAAACTATAGAAACTGAGTATCAAAAGCAGCCCTGAAAAAACAATGGCCAAACACTGATAGAGTTCTGTCTGTCTTGATTGATCACCTCCCATCTCATTCACAATCTATCCATCTTCTAATGAACCGAGTTCACCTTCCAGTTTTTGCTGGCCAGCACATGCAACCCGATAAAGACTTTTTTATTGCCCACAGGGGAAGCGAAACACGCTATAAATACATCCGTGCACTAATAGCCCTTAGTTTATTTCCTGAACTACAGTCACTTCTCCAAGGATACAGCTGGCACGCAGATCCTGATCGTGTGCACATTTACTTGGACGTAAGTCCCATTGGGTTCAGTAGCACTCACTCCCATGCAGGGATGGGGACTCGGACTCTAGGACTCGACTAGTGAGTCGGACTGAGTCCCCTCTCTCACTCGAGTCGGACTCGAGTCCCAATATTTTTAATGGGACTCGGGACTCTAGACCAAGGACTCTTCAACATCCCTGTTGTGCCAGAAGGAGTGGAGAGAAGTGCGATTGCCGGCGAAGATTTTATTTTTTAAAATCATTTTCCTAAAATGCAACCTTTCAGACATTTTGGTTCTGGCTGCCTCTGTCTGCCTGTTTGGGGTTCCCTGCCTCCTCTGCCTCCTCTGCCTGCCTGGTCTCTTCTTAACCAGTTCCACAGTTTGAATTGTCCAAGACAAAGGCCTCTGCCTGCCTGCTTTGGGGTTCCCTGCCTCCTCTGCCTGCCTGGTTATTTTGGGTTTGTCTGCCTGGTCTGTTCTTGTCAAAATCAGTGGCAGAGTTTTGAAATAAAAAGGCACACTTGTGCCTAGAAATTATTTAAGCCATACATGTGAAGTAGCCTTATTTTGTTGGGGGAAAAACCCATTGATTTTAATAGGGACTCGTGGAGTTAGCTTTGGGAGTGACTCGTGACTCTGGACTCGGGAGTCACCATTTTGGACCAAGGACTCGGACTCCAGACTCGGGTCCAAAGACTCGTGACTCGACTCGTGACTCGAGACCAAGGACTCTTCAACATCCCTGCTCCCATGTCAGCGTGTGTACGAGGATTGCAGCTTGAGTGCAGAGAGAGAACATTCAGGGAGCACATCCTTCACAGCTAGCAAACTGCTTAAAAGCCACTTACAGCACCAGAGTACTTGGAAGGAGAACTCTTGAACAACTGTTTCGACATAAATGATTTGGCTTGACCACAGGACTTTTCAGTGATAGCTAAGTCAATTAGAACTGTGCTTATTCCATGCAAGAAAAGCAGAGAATGGAGTGTTGTTGGTGACATAATTCAGCTTTTTGAGAAACTCGGCACCTCCTCCTCCTCCTCCTCCTCCTCAGTCATGATGATGATTTTAAGAGCAAGCTCCTAGCCCTCATGACTGTGAAGATAGGTTTGATGGTATGTGAGGAATACCTTAGCAATATGGCTGAATAGATAGCAAGGCCTGTGGGGTAGGAAGGAACATTTCAAACCTGTTGTTTGTAGAGCACCCTGCATATAGATGGCGCTATGTAAATGAATGCCGGTGATAAGATTCCATTCCAAGGCTTCCATGGCTTGTTGTGTACTCCTTGCCCATCCCCATGTCTGGGGAAAGCAAAATAAATGACGGAAAATGAATGGAAATTGTGATGGAAATTGTAATATTGCCTGCTTAAATCAACGAGGTAATGCAACCACTAGTTAGAGTGGGAGGAAAGGCTTAATTGCACAATCCCCAGGGTGCATGTTTTTGTAACCCCTCCTCCCTCTCTGTGGCCAGCTCTCTCCCTCTCTCTCCCTCTCCAACCTGATGGACACCATGGTCTGAGCTGGCTTCCAGCCAGTGAACTCCAATGAAGCAGACTCTTAACACCTAAGACTCTAATCTGCCTATATATGTCCTGCATATATGAATAAACGGACTGTAAGTAAAACTAATAAATGTCTTTATTAGTTTTAAACCTTGTTTGGACAATCCGTTTCCTTTTAAGAGCCTTTTAGCAGGGTTTAGCAACCCACGTGGTGATAACCAGTTTCAATAACCGGGCTGCACATAAAGGGGAAAACTCTGTTTTGTCCTAACCAGTATAGAACTGACTCCTTCCCATATCCTCCCAACAAATTGTGGTTAATTGCAATAGGTGACAGAATCTAGTTTTTCTTCAGATTGTACTGAATCTGCATTACCTTTAGATCCGTAGCCAGAAACTTTGTGGTTTGGGGACCAAAGGAAATACGGGCGGGGGAGGAGAAATCAATGCAGAGCTGCCAGAACATAAACACAGAGTAGCCTGATATGTCCAAAATTATTTAATATTTACTTGTATTAAATATATACAGGCCTGTGGCTTACGCTGGCTCAGCTTGCCTGAGTGTGGAAAGCTAAGCAGGGTCAAGCCTGGTTATTACTTGGATGGGAGACCCCTCCTCGAGTTTCCTGCATTGAGCAGGGGCTTGGACTCGATGGCCTTGTAGGCTCCTTCCAACTCTATGATCTATGAAATCTATGAATTATATTATTAAAAATTGTGTGTACTTATCAGGGTCTTTTATTTATTCATTCATTTATATGCTGTCTTTTTAAAAAGGAGTAACACAAGGCAACTTACAAAAATGTGGGTGGAATAAAAACAAGATAAAATCCAGCATAACACAAGAAGACACATGATGGCATTAATGGAAGAGAGACTTAGGGCACAATCCTGTTAACTGAAGATCTTCTGGGCTGTAGGATTCGGTGGAAGCTCCATTATGCCATCGTCATGACAGATATGCTGGCAACACATGCTGTCAGCTGAGCTGTTCTGCTGGTGAAGGTACACTGGAAGAATGGTTAAAACAGGGCAGAGTTGTGGATGGCACAGTGGAGAAGCCAGATCCAATCCCCCTTCAATCCGTGGAGAATGCTCCACATCAGCCCCTGGTGAAAATAATTTCCCCTCCCATGGACTGCAATGGGAGGTGGGAATGAGATAGCTGCCCCTGTGTGGATGACCATGTTGCTACGACAGACCATGGGATATGGTGTAACTCAGCATCCAATCACAGCACATCACCGCTAGTATATACCCCCCCCCAGGAGAAAAGTACTTGAGATGCTAACAGTGTACAACATCAGCACAGAGCTAAATTCCTCTGGTTCCATGTTCCACACACTTAGGGGCAAACTAAATGTTCTTGTAAACATGCATAGCTGAGCTATACAGGACTGCTTTATTTTACTCTAGAGTAAGCACGTGCAGTCCGATTCAGGTCAGGGCTATGGTGCTCCAGGAGGGGAGGGGTTAAGATCCCCATCCATTTTTATCCCAAAATTCCACACACCACCAGGTGGGGGGGGGGTAGAAAAGGGGGGACATGCCTCCATTGGAGCTATGCTTGATTACGTCTGGTTGGGAGCACTTTGCACAAAACAGCCTGGCCTTGCAACACACATAGGAACCTGGGCGCACTGCTAACACTTCTCTGCCTACAGTCCTAACAGGTAGCTTGCCTTGGGGCTCCAGATGCCAACACCAAACCCTACTGCACTCCCACAACTGGGGGTTGCCCGTTCAGAGCACCTCACGCTTGCTGCAAAATATCACTGCTGTGATTCTCCTATGTCTCCCCCCGCCCTCTTTACCGTCTTGTCTGAACTGTCTTGCTCTAACACTGCTCCAACCCAACAAAGGGGAGCAGAATCTCAGACGCGCAGGATATTCATCCCCGCATGCAGGTAAGCTCCGCGGTGGCAAAGGCCAGGCGCTCCACTCCAGCCAGAGACACTACTGGCCATACACTCATGGGCACGTTTGCCTTGCAAGATGGCTGCTCGGATTCATTCAGCAGAACAAGCAGTCACCTCACATGCAGAGAGAGTTCCACTGCAAAGCCCAAGGAGGAAGGGTTGCATTTAGTCACTACAGTCTCCTCTCCCCCATGGGGTGGGGGAGGCTGAAGCATGAATGCTGGCGGAACACTGGGGCAGCGGGGGGGGGCACACCATTCACTCCCTCTGTGTGTGGGAGACATTGCTGACCGAGTCCCTGCTTGATGGACACTGGCAGAGTTTCCAAAAGTGCCGGGGAAAGGCCCGCCATTTGTATGCCACTTTTGTATTTTCTAGTTCTGTGTTTTCCCCTCTGCTCCTAAGCTGAGCACACCGTGGATACTGAAGCTGTTCCACCGAAACAGCAGCGGCATATCTCCTGCTCCAGCATTCTTTGAATATTAGGATTGCTTTGTCACTTAGTAAATGAAAGAAAATCCAGGAAAGGGGCCTGGAATCTCCTGAATGGAACAAGCCCCGCTATGGCTACATTACTTATCTATTTATTCAATTTATGAGTTGCCCTATAGTCGAAGCTCTCAGTGTGACATACACAACAAAAGCAAAACTAATAAAACTAATAATAAAACACATTTAAAAAAGTATTAAAAAGCAGTAACAAAAATTAAGCATCTGAAAGAGATAAATGAGCAGCTAAAAACATGAAGAAGATTTTTTTAAAATACAGCATTAGACTTATTAAAAATAAAGCAAACAGCGGTTTCAAATAGTTTTAAAAGTCCTGGGAAGATAAAAAGGTCTTTGCTTGGTTCTGAAATGTCCATAAAGTAGATGCCAGGGGGACCTCTCTAGGGAGGTCATTCCACAATTTGGGGGCCACCACATAAAAGACCGGCTCATGAGTAGCCACCCAGCAAATCTCAGTGTGTGGGGGCACTTGGAGTAGGGCCTCAGATGATGATCTCCAGGCACAGACAGGGGCAGATGGGAAGAGGCAGTCCTTTAGATACTGTGGCCCCAAGCTGTGAAGAGCTTTGTAGGTTAACACCAGCACCATGAATTGGGCCTGGAAACGAACTGGGAATACATTCATAATGCCCAGCCTCAGTGACCTTGGGGCAATGTTTTAATTTAAAAAACCACTGCATACAGCCCTAGCCGTAACATACCACACAATTAACCAAGAACAAATTATCTTTGTGTCCTTAAAAGTAAATGCTGGCCTTGCTCCACTTTGATAGCAATGGCCAAATGTTGCCATGGACACCTGGACCCACTCGCAGTGACACTGGTGCAAATACACCTCAGCTAAGAAGCAAGGAAGCCTCTCCACAGGTGCCATTGCTAGACAATTCTGCACCTAGGAAACTGGGCTCACACCATTCTGGTATTGCCTGAGGAAATCTCCAAGCTGCTGGCAGGATGGGAGGGGGAAGATTTCCCTTCATTCTTCACAGATCCCTCTATTCCTGCCTTCTTTTGAGAGTGACCGGCCAGATGGGCGATTAACAAATATAATAAATAAAAATAAATAAATAAGAGTCCTGAGCTGCTGATTTTTTAATTTATTTATTTTTTTTAAATCCACCTTCCCAGTTCGAGCCTTGGCAGGTTAAGGCATCTGGCCTGTGGCTTTACTGCACAGAAAACAACAAACTGATTTACTGCATCCAGAGGTGGAGCAGGGTTAAATTTCAAGTTCTTTTTATTACCTTTTGTTAAGCTGAACAGGCAGTGTACCTGGCGGCAAATTAGAAAATGTGCATGATTCGGTTCATCTGCATTTTAGAATGCTCCAGGGACTGCTGTATTTTGGGAATTCCCACGAAGTGGAGGTGGTCTCTCTGGCAATGGGGCAAAAGCATCACTGCTTCTACATGCACCGGTAGCACTCTGAACTGAAGGGAAGGGTCTCACAGCAGTAACCAAGGACAAGATAGAAAGAAAAGATGTCTCTGCCTGACCACCACGTGCTTCCTTGTAACACGCCTCACTGATTTTACTGGGACATCAATAAAAAGCCCTCAGATAAAAAGGCAGAGAGTAGAAAGGCAGTCTAGAGATTTATTATTTCTTTTTGTTGTTTATAGACTACCCTGTAACAAACGTTTCTTAGGATGGTTCAGAGAATAAAAATAACCAGTTAAAGTGTGGCGTAGTGGTTAGAGTGTTGGACTGGGACTCGGGAGATCCGGGTTCTAGTCCCTGCTCGGCCATGAAACTCACTGGGTGACTTTGGGCCAGTCACTGACTCTCAGCCTAACCTACCTCACAGGGTTGTTGTGAGGATAAAATGGAGAGGAGGAGGAAGAGGATTATGTAAGCCGCCTTGGGTTCCTTGCAGGAAAAAAGGCCGGGTATAAATATAATAAATAAATAAATAAATAAATAAAATACAACAATACAATAAGAGAAAACACAGCATTAAAACACCGAATAAAATGCTAAAACAATGTTTGAAAACTACAACATGATTTTAAAAGGTTTGGGAGGGGGCCAGGATTGGAACCTGTTCCTGGCACCAGAAAAAAACAGGAAAGTAGGTACCAGGTGGACCTGTCTGGGAAGGGCATTCTATCCCCACTGAAAAGCCCTTTTACTTGCAGCCACCACACTTGGCAGGGGCACTCAGAGAAGGGCTTCAGATGAAGGTCTCAGGGTCTGGGTAAGTCCATTTGGGAAGAGGTGATCTTTCAAGTGCTGATGTCCTAAACCATGAAGGATCGTAAATGTCAAAACCAGCAGTATATTGGAGGGATCAAACCTGCCCGCCTTTTTCATACCAGGGTGGGGCATGGTCTGCTGAAATTTGTTGCTGGAATGCATCATTTCAGACCATTTCACCTGAAGGACACTCTCAAATTAAAATTTCCAGAATTCTAGAGGGTCATTTAGGAGCAGTTTACTCCACTATGAGGAGCTATTCTTTCGTTTAAAGTACATCTCTGTCGCTGAGAACAGCTGGAGGAATTGGTGCAGTTTGTGTCTTATTCTGTGATTTGTCCCTGGTTAGTTCTTCAGTTCCTGGAGTTAGTGTGTTTTAATGTGAAAGCTACTGTAGCACTTTATTGAAGAGGTACAAACCATCCTTCCCAATTAGACTGAACAAATGTGTTGGGCTGCCCATCTTCCTTGCCATGAACACACTCCTCTTTTATTATTACAGCTGTTTCCCTATTTTTTTTTTAAAAAAATAGTACTGTTTTTGAGCAAATACTACGCTACTGTGTGAGTGTGTGTGTGTGTGTGTGTGCGCGTGTGTGCCCAATTTTTTTTCTTCTTTGTAAAGAAAGGGATGTAGGGAGCTGCTTTTGAACTCACATAACCCCAATTACTTCATGATGCCATCCCATATTGTTCCTGTATTTTGTCCACAGCGGCGCTTATAGCAGTTTCAGGAGGGCCATTTCAAACGAAGAACATTTTATTTATCCACAAGCCATAATAATGCTAAACTAGAATACAAAACAAAGTTCAGGAGAAGTACTTGCATAGGTATATATAGGATTTAGATAAGCCTTCCTCAACTGGGTGCTCCTGCCGGATGTGTTGGACTACAATCCCATCATCCCCAGTCAGCATGTCCATGTCATCCAACATATCTAGAAGGCATCAGATAGGAGAAGGCTGATTTAGACAGAGGAAACAGCAAAGGGGGAAAGGGTTAATCTCCCCTCCTCCAGCACCGCTGCTGCAATCCAATAGATAGTTGCACAGCAGATACTTTAGGGCAGTGTTCTCCAACCTTGGGTCCCCAGATATTTTTGGCCTACAACTCCCAGCATGCCCCAGCCAGCTGGCTGGGGCATGCTGGGAGTTGTAGGCCAAAAACATCTGGGGACCCAAGGTTGGAGAACACTGCTTTAGGGTGCAATCCTATGCAAATTTAGACAGAAAAAAACATAGCTGGCTGGGGCATGCTGGGAGTTGTAGGCCTTTTTTCTGTTTTGCCACCGTCACCTCGCATGCACAAACTCAGCATTATTTTTAGGAAATAATAATTAAAAAAAAGGAAACCCATAATTCCAAAAGGAAGGAAAGTATAAGTATGGGGAAAGTCAGAATTAATACTAGCACAATGTGGGATAAACAGAGGTGAAATGGAATGTGACAAGAAGCACTGGCGCAGAAACAGCAAACGTAGCTGTTTTTGGCAAGCAGTATGCTTGCTAAAACTAAGGTATGTTCAAACTGACACTCTTCTGGAGATGTGGGCCCTGGAAGTGGGGGTGGGGAGGAGGGGAAAGTGGGAGGTGGAGCTCCTCCCCAAGATTGATAAAGGGAGCTGAGCTTCTTCCCCCTAAAGATGGTCTTGGCTGCTGTTGCAGTGAAGGCTCATCACTATTCTATAATGTTGATCAATTACTAGTTCTTCGATTTCTCTCTCTCTCTCTCTCTCTCTCTCTCTCTCAATTAAAGTGTATGTAAGAATGGTGAAACTGATTTCAACAAGGGTTGGATGTGGTAGCATGTAACTTTATTATTTGACTGGTGAAAAAGCAGATGCAAAAATCCACCCAAAAGGTAGCCAGCATGAGTCATGTTTTGATGGCCTTGAGCCCCTCACCCATGCACGCACGCACGCACGCACGCACGCACGCACGCACATACGCACATACGCACACATACCGTAGAAACACTTCCGGGGTCCCTGAAGAATAAGTGAAGTCTGGCAACACTCTGTATGCCCTCTATACTGCACAATGATTCTTTACCCAAAGGATTATCTTACCTGGTGTGAGTCAACCATTAGCAAGAAAAACCACAGCATCAAGCACCCATGGTCGAACTTGGAACAAAACTTATGATTGTCTCTTTTACTCCATGATCTCTTGCCTCCTGAGTCATTTGTGAAAAGGATCTATCCAGGATGTTTCACCAGTTGTAGGAAACTACAATAGTGCTGCAGTACCTCATGTTGGTGCAGTTATCCTGGGTGTTAATGGTGTGAAAACCAGACTTGTGGTCAGGACATAAAAGCACAAACAATGACTAAACGTGTGTGTGTATTTTGGCTTTCATACGCGCAAGCATTTTGATGCTCCAAGTTATCCTTACAGTGCCATCAGTGTGCATGGCACTTTACAGAGTACAAGAAGTCAGGTCCCTGTCTCAAGGAGTGTACAATCTAAAATTCAACACGGGAAACAAAAGAGGAAGAGGAGATAAGTGGTGTACAGGGAAGCAAGATGAACCTCTGTGGGTTTAAAGTGCTGTGCGAACCCGGCCACTGACTGGGTTCGCACGACACATTAAACCTCAGTAGGTTTACCTGAGGAAGATTTCATTAGGGTGGTAGTTAACTACTAAACCATGACTGGGTTCACACAACATGCTAAACCCCAGTAGGTTAACAGGCAGAGTGGCTTAGCATGTTGATTGAACCCTGCGTGGTGGTTTATAAGCCAACCTGGGGCAGATCTACATTACACTGTAATCGTCAAGTTAGCAGAACGGTACTGCTATATTCACATTCTGCAGTCACTCCTCACAGGGCACACTATCGTTAAATGTACTGCTGCTGTCATCCTGGTTTGGCACCCCAGACCTATCTCCATAGTGGTAGAACTGGACATTCCCTAGAAAAGGGCTCCCCCCCGCCGCCATCATCATCTCTGTGCAGGTGTGAAGGAGCTCAGGAGCAATCTCTAAAAAAGGAAAGCAAAAAGCTATTCTGGCTCTCACTAAAAAGAAGAAGGGGGATGCTGCCGCTGCCGCCCTCCCACAGGGTCGGGGAGAATCCAGCAGGATTAGTGTGCCCGCCACTCTCCTCCACCCAAATGCAATTTCCCAAAGAAGTGTTCCTCCTGTTCTGAGTTTCCCAAGCACAAGGCTCCTGTTGAATCAATGTGATACAATTGGGAGTAAGGGCATTGGAGAGAATGTGATTTATTTCTGAGCAGACATGCCATTTGGCTAATTTACAGCTCCCCGCTCTTTTGGGAAGCGGGTGAACGTGGCTGTTAACAAAAAAGGGGGAAGCCTCCCACTCAAGGAATGCCAACACAGCGGGTCATTCCTGCGCTGCGCCTCCTTTCCCTCCCGCCTGCTGCGCCAATCAACCCACCAGGTGATCGGCGCGGCAGGTGAGAGGGAAAGGAAGCACCCCCCAGCACTTCCTTTTTGCCTCCACCTTGCCCCCCTCCTACCGCTGACTGTCAGCCAGCGATAGGAGGGGGTCAAGGCGCTTAGGCCAATTGATTGCTCAGGCTGCCAATCAGCCTAAGCGCTGCCCCCTGATGTTGCCAGAGTTAGCAACATCAGGGGGCGGCGCTTAGGCCAATTGGCAGCGTGCATGGCCAATTCGCCTTGGCACACCACCTGACGTCACTAACACTGGCAACGTCGGGGTGGTGGTGTGGCGCTTTGGCTTATTGTCATCAGCATGCGCACAGCTAATTGGCCTGAGCCCCGCCATCGCTGACTGTGGCACCCGCGGGCACCAGTCAGTGGTAGGAGGGGAGCAAGGTGGGGGCCTGCCACGCACCCTCCACCCACTTGGGCAGGGGGCACCGGGCAGACAGCGCTACCGCCATGCACCTCCTTGCCAAGCCCTACTCGGGGAGGAAGAGGTGTGCAGCAGCAGCAGCAGCAGCAGCAGCTGCTGCCAAGCCTGACCGCTGCCACAGCCTCGCTGCTGCCGCCGCCACCACTGGAGAGTTAGGTAAGTCAGGGGGGGGGCAGCCGGGTGGGGGTGAAGCTAAGTGGGGGTGCAAGGTGGGGGGAGGAACCTTGCTCGTGGCCACCGCACCAAGAAAGGCCCATGGATGAGCCCCGTGGCACTGTGTTTCCTCTCGAGGAATGCAGCGCCATGGGGCTCATTGCTGTTGCTTGGCGGGGCCGCAGCTCTGGTGAGTAGCGGCCCTGCAGAGGAAGGGCAAATGACAGCCGGCAAAAGTGCCACTTGGGCACTTTTTGCCAGATGCCATCCCCTCTCGCTGCCCTCAGTGGGATACCAGACGGGTGAACTCAGAGAGGATGAGGGGAGAGGCAGTGCCTCCAGACCCCTGCTGTGCCGGGGCCCGGGGCAACTTTAAACCCACAGAGGTTTCAGAACCTCTGTGGGTTTAAAGTGACGTGCAAACCCACCCACTGAGTTTGAGGCAACCATGAAGCATCCAAGCAGAAACATCAGAAAGGCAGTTGGAGAAGCAAGGCTGGAGCAAGGGGGACACAGTCCAGGGTTAGAGGGAGAGCTCTGGGTGTCATCTTCATACAGGTGGTACTGAAACCTGTGGGATTTGATGCAGTCACTGAAGAACAACTTGTGGACTGAGTTCTAGAAGAGAGCAAAGGGTCAAGAATAGATCCCTGAGGAACCTAATGGAGAAAGAGAAGAGAATCAAGTAGGAGAGAGTGATTAACTGCATCAAAGGTGGCGGAAAGGTCAAGGAGTTATGAGGGTATCATAGAGGCCTTTAGATTTTACAGTGGGGAGGTCATCAGTGATTTTTGCAAGGGCAATTTCATTGGAGGGCAGAAAGCAGTTTGGAAGGGGGTTGAGAGTGGAGTTGGCGGAGAGAAAGTTGAGAAAGCAGGAGTAAGCAGCACACTCCAGACCAGTGTTCTCCAACCTTGGGTCCCCAGATGTTTTTGGCCTACAACTCCCAGCATGCCCCAGCCAGCGTAGGAGGGGGTCAAGCTGGCTGGGGCATGCTGGGAGTTGTAGGCCAAAAAACATCTGGGGACCCAAGGTTGGAGAACACTGCTCCAGACGTTTGGAGACGTGCTCTCCCACTGAGCTTCGGCCCCAGAGTGAACGGTTTTGATTTTAGCATTGGAGCAGGAGGCAGAGGCTTGAGCAGAGTGTGATGGGAGAAGGGGTGTGGGCAGAGCAGGCCTTGGCAAAGCATCAAAGGTAGAGAAGCGGTGCTGAGGATTCCAAGAGATGGGGAAGAGGTCCCTTCTGGCAAGTAAGAGCAAAAAAAGGAGGACCTGCAACCAAATGTGGCAGCAGGGTATTGGTCTTCAGGATTTTAGCCACTCTATTTCGTCACACACACTCCCGCTCCAGTTTTCAATTCCACCCCCCAACAGTCAGCCAGCATTCTGTGGCCACTGAGCATGCTCAGTCCCCATCGGGCTGCTTTTGGGAGTTTCCTCCCCCTTAGGGTTTCTTTCTGTTTGTTGTACTTCTGCAAACCTTGGGTTTCTTCGGAGCTTGCTGATAACTTTCTCTCTTGTACGTGGACGGTGCCATTTTGGCTATGTGAGCAATGACGCTCACAGCCTGAACGCTGGAAATAGAGGGAACGAGGGACCCAGCCAGAAAATGCTGCAACTGTGGAGTGCTCCTTGTTCAGGATTCCAGCCATTCCATTCTTTCCCCACCCTGCAACAGTCAGTCAGCATTCCATGACAGTCAGAAGGTTCTCTGTGGCGTAACCCCACAATTCAGTTCCCTGGTGTATGTCTGCATTAGTATGTTTAGTGTGTCTAGAATGTTGAACCGAGTGGGTGTGGTTTGTGATGTCTTGGAAAGGGTGGGGGGGAGGAGTATATAAGGAGTGTTTGAGTGATGTCAGAGTTAGTTGAGTCGAGTTGGTAGAGTGGAGTGTGGGTAGAATGTGTTTGGTGGGGAGAGTTGGGAGTTGGGGAGTTAGGTTAGTTGGATTATTCGTGTCTTGTCTGAGGAGTGAAAGTGTTTAGAATTATAGGGACTTAGGTTAATTATAAAGTGTTTGGTGTAGGCAGGTTTATTTTCTGGAACTAAGATTTTGAGAATTAAAATGAACTTATTTTTATTTTGTTTGCTGCCCAAATCCTACGTGTCAGCTTGGTGTTATTAACCTGCTTTACTTTTAAATCTACACACACACCTTTGTACCCACAGCATCATAAATTTAAAAATAGATCCTTAATATCCAGTATTAATCTTTTCCCTCATTAGTAGGGGAGAGGTTTCATTTGACCCTCCCCTCAGGTTTTTAAGTGTTGATGCTTGGCCTGAGAAGGGTTTATGCGCCTGGTCCTAAAGTGTAAAGGGCCGTGTCGTCGCATTCTCCACAAGCCTGCTGATACACACAACAGCACTCACAGCTTGAACATCGGAAATAGAGGGATTGGTGATCAAGTGAAGTGGGAACTTCTTGACTGCTTGTTTTCTCTGGAGTAGGTTATTTTTCTCCGAGGTACGTTAAGGGGCATGGGGCTGGAAGAGCTCTTTGACAGTGCTGTCCAGGAAGCCTCAATGATAACCAGATCTCAGCTTCACACACACACACACACACACACACACACACACACACAAAAAGCTGGGGTATATGCATATCTGTGCCTGCGTGCATTTAGAGACTGAGGCTGTTACTGGCTGCTCCATTTGCTTTTCAAACTTCACTGGACAACAGCTAAATTTTGTGCCATATTTCACTCCCTTCTCCTAACCTGACCCCGTCTCTGAATGATTCTTGGCCTTCTGGTTTGAACATGAGTACACCATGTGTGTGCACACAGGCACAGTTTACAAGGTGTTAGCTGCGCAAGTCAGCACTGCCGCAGGAAAGAATAATATTTCTTGTTCCTGAAGCGAGAAAAGATACTGATGTTTATTCTCTGGGAGGAAACTCTGGCTGCAGCAGCAACATCATTCTCACAGTATTCGGTGCATGCTATCTTGGGAGGCTGCCAACTAGGTTGTGGAAACAAGCATTGTAAATGCTATTTTCATTAATAATTCTTTTGAAAAAAATTATACAATTTTGTTCAATGCATCCTTCCAGACCACACTCTGCTTAGAACTGGCATGAGCTTTTCCGGTTATGATCACAACTCTGAATAAAGTGAGCCTGAAATGGTTTTCAGGTTTGAGAGAAAGCCAGTTGGGGCCATTCACAGAGCCCAGTAAGAATGCAATAGCCCTGCTGGATTTTATTTTATTTTATTTAAAATGATTATTTTAATCATTTCCCCCCAACAAGTGAATTCAAAGCAGCTTTACAGAAGAAAACAAACATCATACAATAAATAAAAACATATCCTATATAAAAATCATCGCAAAACCAGATAAAACAACAAAGAGTTTTGTGGCACCCTAAGGATGAACAAATGTATTACCCCATAAGCTCTCATGGACTAGTGTCTACTTCATCAGATGCATGAAGAATAATCCTCATTTGGATGTGTGTGTGTGTGTGTGCACGCACACATATATAGGTATAAATATGGTGTTGGCAGAAATGTTAAAGTTGGTGTTAAATGGCAAGGAAATGTAAAAGTACAGTCTGTGACAACTCAGCGAAAAACGTTTTGGGCCCATGGGCACATTTGGAAGTTTGAAAAGGTGACATGGCTGCCATAGGAGAGTATGGCCAAAGATGGCTGCCATGTTCAGCTTAACAAAGCTGAATAAATTAGCACCTTTGGTTAGTCAGGAAACATTGTCTCTATTCAGACCCAATTGAATAGAATTGAGCTTCTTGTTAAATTGTAATTCAGTAGTTTCCCACTGGAGAAAATCAGATTACAGTCAAAATAAACATCAATCATGGAGGTAACATCGCTTTACAGTGCAATACTATGCAGGTCTACTTGGAAGTAAGTCCCACTTTGTTTAATGAGGCTTACCCCAAGTGTGAATAGGACTGCAAAGTAGTAAATTAAACTAATTGATTTTTAAATTAATTTTAAATTAATTGGAATAATGCTTAATCTTAGGAGCCCTGCTTTCTATTCATCTCCCCTAAGAAGACGATTGCACGGGACAGGGCCTTTTCAGTGGTAGCACTACAACTCTAAAACTCCCTCCCTAGGAGGTTTGTTATACACTAACTCTGACTGAAAACAGGTTCGGAGGGCTTTGGGGACTAATATGCAATGACGGTTGAGCGTTTGTTGTTTTATTTTGTAGATTTTCCCACTGCTTATTGGGCTTTTGTTGGCCCTTGCAGTGTTTTTCCATTTTATGCTTATTTATTGATATTATTGGCATTGTTACTGCTTTCCTGTTAGTTTATAAGCAACCTTGTGAACCCTTATGGCTCAAAGGGTGGGGTAAAAATGATCTTAAATATATTGATAAAAAATAAATAAGTGCTGAGTGCATATTCGAAATTGTACATGGTGAGCGTGGCCATATGTAATACTTTATAGAAGATAGCCCTCTATTAATTTGAATGGATATTAGAGGACAGTCCTCGGTTTGAAGGTATTCTCTATTTGTTGGGCTGTCTATCCAAGTCGACTACGTGGGCTGGGCACTGGAGGCATTGTGTTGCAGTAGTTCCAGTCTTGCCTGCAGGGTCGATTTCCGAGAGTAACATTGACTATTCCTCAGCCCCTTGGCAACTGAGCTATGGGATTCTGCGGGGTACCATCTTGTCCCCAATGTTGTTCAACATCTATATGAAGCTTCTGGGAGCAGTCATTAAGGGATTTGGAGCCAAGTGCCATCAGTATGCCGATGACACGGCAGTTCGGCAGTTCCCAGGGAGGGAAATTTATTTCATAATGGGCATAGGGCTGGAGGGAGGGAGGGCTCAAGTGGGAAGGGGGGGCGCTAAATATCTGATCTTGCCTAGGGCACCAAATTGCCTTGCACCGGGCCTGGCTGTATCCTGGCAAGACAGAAGCCCTGTGGGTGAGTGCTTCCCGAATCCGGGAGATAGGCTCATTGCCTGTTCTGGATGGGGTTGCACTCCCTTTGAAAGATCAGGTTCGTAGTCTGGGGGTACTCCTAGATCCATCATTGTCGCTAGAGTCCCAAGTGACCATGGCAGCTCGGAGTGCCTTTTACCAGCTTCATCTGGTTCGCCAGGTACAGCCTTTCCTGGACAGGGATAGCCTGGCCACAGTGGTACAGGTGCTGGTAACCTCAAGACTGGATTTTTGCAATGTGCTCTATGTGGGGCTGCCCTTAAGGCTGGTCTGGAAGATGGAACTAGTGCAGAAAGCAGCAGCTTGGCTGTTGGCAGGTGCTGCCCCTTTTCAGCATGCAACTCCTTTGCTGAGGGAACTGCACTAGCTGCCTATTTGATACCAGGCCAGGTTTAAGGTTCTGATACTAGTGTACAAAGCCCTAAACAACTTGGGACCAGGATACCTGAGAGAGCACCGTCTCCCTTATCAACCTGCCCAGTCACAGAGGTCATCAGATGACATACTCCAGGTGGTTCCACATGGACCTATGGCCCAATTGGAGTCCACCAGGAGAAGAGCCTTCAGTATGGTGGCTCCATTTCTGTGGAACTCTCTGCCTGTGGAAGTCAGGCAGGAACCAACATTGTATTGTTTTCAGTGCCTCCTGAAAACATCTTTATTCTATGATGCCTTCCTTGACTGACCAGCCACATTATTTTTTTAATTGCTATTCTGTTTTAATATAGTGTTTTAGTCTTTTAATCTTTTTTTTATCTTTTTATGTTTCACTACTCTTGGAATCTCTTTAGATGTGCAGCGGTATATAAATGTTGTAAATAAATAAATAAATAGTCCAGTTTAAAGATAAGAACCCTAAGAAGGGAGAACCAGGGTCTTAAAGTTGCCCATCAACAATTAGCACTTAGGGGTTCTCTACATGAGGCTTTTAACCTGCCACTTTACCAAGGCTTCTGCTTCCGGATTCTTTGCTAGATTAAGATCGGCTCCTTTACTCGTGGTTTTTTTCCTTGGCATTTTTTCTTTCTCTGCCTTTCTATATGTTCCATTACACAGCCACAAGGTGGTATTGCAGAATTGCGAAAATACATGAGTTTCTCCTTGCGGTTCATTCTTCCACTTCCAGATAATACTACACTTTCCTTGCTCTAAAAAAAGCAGCGGAAATGCTTGGAAAGCACAGGTCCAGTGTAGGCCCTGGAGGATGATGACATTGTGTAAAGCACCTGCAAACTACCGTGAGTGAGGAATCACAATCGCACAATAAATGCCTCGTGTAGAGAAGCCCCCAGAGAGCAAACTGAGGAGGCACACATATCACCTGGTCACAGTCTTTCCCACTAGGGTGAAATGTATTTCTATTTAAATGATAGTAATTATTTCTTAATTCTCATCGAGATATATAAATAAGCATGTGCTTCCCCCTCTTTCCCCCCCTTACAAATCCATATCTTCGTTTTAGGCTACACTATATGTGCCTTGAATCTCTGGACCAGCTGAGAGGCAAATCTGAATAGCTTTATTCGCAACAACTGCTAAAAAGATTAGAGCAAAGATCCTAAAAACTGTTGCTGTAGATTGTGCACAGGATGAACTGATTTGAGCGGCTTGTTCAGTCTTTTTCTTTTTGTGACTCGGTGTGGGTGAGGGTGTGTGGCAAAAATGTAAGACCCCAAGGCTATATACAATACAATCACTTGACTGACTGAGTGCAGCATAAGCTGTTCTTTCTGTGGAAGCATTAAGAAACCCTAAGAGGATATAAGAGAGGAAAGGTTGGGAAAGGGATGTAGGAGGCAAGCATGGAGTTGAGGAAAGGGGAAGGTTAACAAAGGGGCAGTGGAAAGGTTAGCTTAGCATTGGCTAAGCCACAGGAATAAAGGATGGCACAGAAGGCTATCAATGGCTACTAGTCCTGATGGCTATATGCTACCTCCAGTATCACAGCAGTATGCCAGCTATGTACACCAGTTGCTGGGGAACATGAGCGGGAGGGTGCTGTTGCACTCATGTCTTGCTTGTGGGTTTCCTGTGGGCAGCTGGTTGGCCATTGTGTGAACAGAATGCTGGACTAGATGGACCCTTGGTCTGATCCAGCAGGGCTCTTCTTATGTTCTTATCAGTTGCTGGGAACAAGAGCAGGAGAGGGCAAACGTAGGGTGGCCATGTGTCCTCTTTTACAGAGGACGGTCCTCTATTTAAAGGGCTGCCAGAGCGCCATTCTCTCTTTGAAGAGCTGTCCTATCCAGTTCCCATTTAAAGATAAAGAACCATGGCACCTGGACAGTCTCCCACACTATGGTGAGATGTACTGTATTTCTATTTAAATTATAATATCTATTTCTCAGTTTGCATCTATACATATAAATTAGCATATGCAAATCACTGTCCTTTTCTGTCCTCTTTTTGGAGATTCCTAAGTGGCCACTGTAGCTATTGCCCTGATGTCTTGCTTGTGGGCTTCTTAGAAGCATCTGTCTGGCCACCCTGAGCAATAGGATAGTGGACTAGACAAGTATCTGGATTGATCCAGCTGGGCTCCTGTTATGTTGGTATGATTTCTTTGAATTTGCTGGGCTCCTGTTGCACAACCAGCGCTCTTCTGCGGAACAATAAAAGCAGAACTGAGTTCCAACATACTTCTCTGTGCGTCACTCTGCATTTCCTCACAGTACAAATGTGAGCAGAATCATGGAAGTGATGCAGTGGACCATTTAGTGTCAATCACGTGACAAGTTAGGAAGGCAGAAGACATTAGGGCACAATCATTCACAGAGAGGTTTTCCTGCTCATGTCCCATTGAAGTGAATGGGAGATTTGCATGATACTACCATGCCCATTCATTTTAGTGGGGCTCACCGAGTCAAACCTCCCAGCAGATTGTGTGTCCCAGGTATCCTTGCTTTTATCTATCTCTACCAAAGGGAGCAAACTAATGCGGATCTCATGGGACAGAGAAGGTGTCATAAGAAGTCTCGTGAGGGGCTGTGGGTCTTGGATGCCCCGTGACAGGAGGTTTTCTAAAGCAAACAGTTGAGTGTTTGAGTTTTCAAAATAAATATTTTGATTTGAACTGGTTCATTCACTCATAGAGATGGCCGTGGGTAAACGATATGCATGTCATTCCACAGGCTGCAATGAAATGGTAAAACCTGTGATATGAAAATCTAAAGAGCATCTGATTATTTGGGAACAAGGAGGGGGAGATTAGAAGGAATGCACAGCTTTAGGAAAGGAGAGGGGAACATTTCAGGGGGGCCCCTGAAAAACTTCTTTTCTGTTGAACACGTTCATGTACAAACATTCACTATATCCCTAATCTTTACTGTATCATTGTCTCTAGACCAAGGTGAACATCACTCACAGAAATGTTCAGCCTGTGTGTCAAGGGGTCTGACTTGAAAAGTGACCTTGAAAATGCAAGGGTTTGCAAAGGGAGGCATACATTGATATATGGGATGTCTTCACTTGACACAGCATGGGGACAAGGGTTCTTCTAACTGGAGCTTTGACATGGATGAAAGGTTATTTAAAAAGGTTATTTAACATGATAAGCTGTGGTGCCCATGGGTGCCATTTTGAATATGCAACCCCTGCTCGGGAATTGTTGTGTCATGCGAACCCAGTGAGCGTGGGTTATGCGAGGGTTAAACAACCGGGTTCACACAACATGACAACCTCTGAGTGGGGGTTACATATTCAAAATGGTGGCTGCATGCGCTCCAGACTCATTGTGGGTTAAATAATCCACAGTGGGCTGTTGTGTCATGCGAACAGAGAAAGTGAGTCAGGTTTGCCTCTACTGGCATCCATCAGGGCCAAAGTCTGGGCACACCCAGGCTAGTATTCCATATCAGGGACATCAGCTGCGGACAACTGAAAAAAATCATACTGGGTTTAAAAACAGTTGGAAAGTAGTCTTAGAGGAGAACAACTCTCTCCTTGCTTGCAAAATCAGTGGCCTGCCTCAACCTTGAGTTTTCTTTTTGACTGCACAAACTCAAAGAACATCGATCACTTTCACGCTTCACTCTTTTCTTAAGTAAATATGCCTAGTTGCTACAGCATTTCTTCATAGGTCTTGCTTTCCAAATACTTCTTATCTTTGTCCTTTGAACCTTCATCTGTCCATCAATGTATTTTGTGAAACATGCAACATCACAAACTGGGGGAACTAACTATACCGGATGAAGCCTGATTAGAGTAGAGCAGAACAGTAACCCCTTCACATGCTGACCTCACACTATTCCTGACTGTTAGGGCGTTTAGGGCTTGAACAGAGGAACTTCAAGATTTGAGGCTGGGATCTTTGGTGGCCACTGACAAATCACCCAAATAAGAGGACAAAAGACAGAGATTTGCACAAAATGTGCTTACAGTGATGAAAAGTATAGACGTACATTTAGCAATAATTCCTGTCATTGATACAGAAATACAATATGTCTTATCCTAGTGAGGAAGACTGTGACCAGATGAACTGGTGGGCCTCTTCCATATGCTGTCCAAGCACTCACTGTTGATGGGAGGGGCCATACCTCCGTGTGATAGAGCACCTGCTTTGCATGCAGAAGGTCCCAAGTTCGATCCCCGGCATCTTCAGGTAGGGTTAGGAAAGAATCCTGCCCAGAACCCCAGAGAGCCGCTGCTAGTCAGTGTCGACAATACTGGGCTAGATAGACCAAGGGTCTGACTGTGTATAAAGCAGCTTCCTATGTTTCCTAACTTCAAGGCCTCTGCTGCTCTCCCTTCTTGTGGTTCTTTGTCTTTAAAGTTGCTTGGACCCCTGGCAGGGCTGGATTAAGGCCAGCTGATGCCCTAAGCACAGCCCAATAATGGTGCCCCCTTGGCCTTACCATTGCTTAGCTGGCAACACATTAAGACTCAATAAGTGCTGAAGGTGAAATAAGACATTAAAAACTCAGTTTTCTTCAAGGCCATCCCCCACGTCAGAACACACAACTATATTAAATATAAACTGGTGTTTTAATTATATTTATTTAACACTAAATAGCAGCAAGCAATATAAGCCAATTACTTACCGTACTTATAACTAGGGCAACAGAAAGAAATACAATTTTTCATCACTGTTTTATGCATTTTTTACAAAAACTAAAACTGTTATAAGGGGAAAATGCAAATGCAAAAATTTGTGGTACTCTGTGGTGCCCCCCTTCCCTTGGTGCCCTAAGCACGTGCTTATATTGCTTAAAGGTTAATCCAGGGCTGACCCCAGGTTATTCTCAGAGCTGAGACATACCAGCGTGAGGGATGCCCAAAGCCCAAGCCCAAGCAAGAAGAACTCCAAAGCAGCTATAAGATTGAAAACAAAAGGGAAGAAAGAGCTCAGTGGCTCAGAGGCTAGACCCAAAACAAAGGGAACAATAGTTTGGTTCTGGCTGGGAGATGTTGGTCCCCTGCCTCCTGATTAATTTGCATCCAGCTAGCTAAACATTGTAGCCAGGGCCAGTTCAAAGCGATGATGGCATACCCTCCAACATTTCACAGATGAAAAATAGGGACACACATGTGAATTTGTAAGAGGTATGGTTAAGCAACATGAAGGTGTGATCAAGAAGGTGTGGCCAGGCAACATGAGGGCATGGCCAAGGGTATGGCCAGGCAACCAAAGGGCATAGTCAAGTACAAAAGTTATTAGAGGAAACACACAAAATCTTATATATTATAATTATTACATTATTATATTAGTAGAATCATAGACTAGTAGAGTTGGAAGAGGCCTATAAGGTCATTGAGTCCAACCCCCCACTCAATGCAGGAACCCAAGTCAAACCATCCCCGACAGATGGCTGTCCAGCTGCACCTTTAATGCCTCCAGTGCTGGAGAGCCCACTACCCCCCTAGGTAGTTGGTTCCATTGGTGTATTCCTCTAACAGTCAGGAAATTTCTCCTGATGTCCAGGTGGAATCTGGATTCCTGTAACTTGAGCCCATTATTCTGTATCCTGCAATAAGTGGCTCTCAGCCACTTTTGTAATATACAGTATTTTTTTTACCGTACTTAAACCCTTAATTGTTGATATCTGGTGTTTTTCATGGAGGGGTGTGTGTCAGTGCTTGCAGGGCACTTTCTTTTTGTTTTAAAATTGTCAGGATTGGCACAAATTCAACAGGTGGAGCTTACTCACACACTCCACATCCCCAAACATGGAGCTTCAGAGAGAAGGGAAAGTTTCTTGCATTTCCTTCTGACACTGTAAACTCACCTGTTAGAGGCAAAGAGTCAGCTCTGTTAGGAAATAAAATCTTTGGTAATATAAAGATAGGAATCACGTGATAAATTCCCTCATTCACCTCTCCATCGGTCCAGGCTTTCACCCAGCTAATCCCTTTCCCACAGCAACGTGCAGCAGAGGCAGCAGGTAGAGCATGTGTGCGTGCGCACACACACACACACAAGCACGCATACACGCACACACACACACCCTCGCCTGGGCCTCCCAGCTTAGCAGCGTCTGTTCCCTCCCTGCTTACTGAGGCTGTTGAAGCCTAAGCAGAGCTATCTTAAAGGGGACATAGGCAAAATTGCAGCTTAGCTACAATTTTGCCCATGACCCCTTTCAGTAGCTTGCAGTTGCGGGAGGCAGGGGAATTTGGGACTCTGCATGACAAAGTGAGAAGCCGTGATGGCTTAAGGGTTTTGGTGAAAGTCCTGGCATTTTCAGGGCAATTGGAGACTATGTGATGGGCCCTGGGGCTAGCTATCAGTCAAAGAAAACCTATTTTATGTACAACAATAATGCAAAAAACATTTTTACTACATATTTTAGTAGAAATAATCTTCCATGCTTTCCTGGAAGTAAATATATTGTCCATGGTAGAAAACTCAGTTACAAACACAAGCTTCCTCTTTTATAGCACATACCGTACATACACATAGAAATTGTCACATGCACACACTCAAGAGACACAGACTAACTCACTGACTCATTCAGACACAACAGCCAAACCAAACACACACGCACACACACACACACACACACACACACAGATGTTGATGATGTTGTCGTCATTGCTCTTTATAGGTCACATTTTTAGAGCTATTTAGGAATATTAGATGTACAATTCTAGCTTAAGAGGCTCGCTCATGAGACAAATGCCACACTACAGTGGTAGAACATACATTTTGTATGTATACACAGTCACAGGTTCAGTACCCAGAATCCACAGGGCCTAATTACTCAAACAACATGATTACCAAGGGCAGGATAGTCATTGGAATCTTACCATGCAGGGAGGGGAAG
The DNA here is from genome assembly GCA_021292165.1 of Shinisaurus crocodilurus. Taxonomy (NCBI): domain Eukaryota; kingdom Metazoa; phylum Chordata; class Lepidosauria; order Squamata; family Shinisauridae; genus Shinisaurus; species Shinisaurus crocodilurus. The sequence goes on from CM037878.1 coordinate 55,957,149, forward strand.
TTTTATTGAGTTTGTCTCCCCGGTGACAAACTCAATAAAATACCCACACATACATACATCTGCTCCCATCTGTGGTTCATGCCTTGGTCTCCTCTCGCCTAGACTACTGTAATGAGCTCTATGTGGGGTTACCCTGGAAGATGGTTCAGAAGCTTCAGCTGGTACAGAATGCGGCAGCTCGCCTGGTTAAAGGCAGCCGCTGGCGGGATCACATCACTCCAGTGCTCAAGGAGCTGCACTGGCTACCAGTTGCTTGCCGAGCCGAATTCAAGGTGTTGGTTTTGACCTTTAAAACCCTACACGGCTCTGGCCCAGTTTATCTCAAGGAGCGCCTCCAGCAACATCAAGTAGGCCGCTCAACAAGATCTGCCACATACGGCCTTCTCCTTATCCCATCAGCCAGAGCAGCCAGGCTGGTGGGGACTAGGAAGAGGGCCTTCTCTGTGGCGGCCTCCCTAGTGACCTTCGCCATGCCCCCTCCGTGATGAGCTTCTGCCGTGCATTAAAAACATGGCTGTTCAGGCGGGAATATGGGGTGGGTTAGGATTTTAAAAGAAATTTTTTAATACAGTTTTAATTATCGTATTGTTTTACTGTATTTTAATTGTACATCACCCAGGGTGGCCGGGTAACCGGCCAGATGGGTGATTAATAGATATAATAAATAAATAAATAAATAAATAAATAAATAGTACAAGCCTAATCCTTCTCCCTGATTTGTTGTGACAGGAACAAGCCTAGCCTCTCCCCAGGCTCGTGTGCTCCCCCTCCAGCGTGGCTGAGAATAGGAATTTAGAAATGTTTGCCTCCATTTTTTTAATTAACCGCAGCTTGCCGTGTTATCTGAACGTGATAAACTGTGGTTAATCTTAACCAGAGTTTGTTTGAAACAAGCCAACTTCAAACCATGGTTTAGGAAGCTCGCTTATTTCAACAAACCATTAGAGTGTTGGACTGGGACTCAGGAGATCCAGGTCCTAGTCCCCGCTCGGCCATGAAACTCACTGGGTGACTTAGGGCCAGTCACTGATTCTCAGCCAAACCTACCTCACAGGGTTGTTGTGAGGATAAAATGGAGAGGAGGATTATGTAAGCCACCTTGGGTTCCTTGCAGGAAAAAAGGCGGGGTATAAATATAATTAATTGTGGCGGACCGAACCTGGTCCGTTGCGTGGGTTCTGCACCTTAAGGGTTAACCGGCACCGAAGTCGTGCCCTGTATGCGGCTTTCTAAGACTTTATTTCTAGCCGTGAGTGATATTGACATGGAATCCCCTAGAAACACAAGGAAGCTGCAATCTGGTCAATTTCAAAAGAGTTTAATGGAGTGGAACTAATAGACTACAGGAATTTCACAGTATAAACATAGCAGTCAGTATAGATAACAGAACGGAAGTATTCAATTGGCTTACAAGGTAGGCTTTGCTCGAATGCAGAGGTTACCTTACATTAGAGAATCTGACTCACTGATCTTCCGTAGCGGCTTGACTAGCCGGCCTCCGGGCGTTGTGCCCGGGGTTGAATCGTGCTGTGTCCCAACCGGAGTCGAGGGCAGGGTCTGTGCAAGCCTGCACCAAGTTTCCAACAACCACCTGATCCCTCCGTACTTGGTTTTCAATCCTCCCTCGGCCTCCTACCCCGCCCCTGATGATCAGGTGGCCCATTGTGCCCTGCAGGGTGATGGCGCCTTTTGGACAGGCATCTCTGGGGTGATCTGGGCTACTTGGCAGCTCTTTGAGACTGCTTCTCACCTCTTGGCGTTCCGCCCAACCCCAAGGGTAGTGTGATTGCTCCCATTGAGAGTATGCAGAGGTGGCTATGCTGGGGTGGTCACGTACAACTGGTTGGTTCAGACTGTGTCATTCCCCCCCCCCAGGTGGGGATTATGCAAAAAGGTGGGGGGGAATGCGGGGCATCAGCTAAAGTGCAAAAACTGCACAAAGGTCTGCTCACTGTGTGTGCTCTGGCTTTCTCCACATTAATTAATCAATTAATAAACCATAGTCTAGAATTCAGATGTAATGCTAAACTGTAGCTAACTGAAATTGGAAGCAAAATCTCCTGATCTCCTTGCAGCTGTGCTGGAGGAGGAGAGGGGAACAGGGAGCACACATGTTCACGAGGAGGCTAGGCTCATTCTCATCATGATAGACCATAGTTGAGCGTGACATCTGAACAGCCACGTTGAGTGTGTATATGCTGCACATACTGATTATATTATATTAGTGTAACACATCCTTCCCCAAACTGGTGCCCTCAAGAAGTGTTGGACTACAGCTCCTGCTGGCACCAAGTTGGGGAAGGCTGTATTACAATAACATCAACTCCTATAATTAAGTTTGCCTTTCAACTTTAAGTCCAACTTTTGCATTTTGCTTCCTTACAACTTTCCCAATAAAATGTTAACCTTGTGGAAATATTTGTATTGTGCCCGATGGGAGGTATAGATTTTTCTTTTTCTTTTTAAAGTTGGAGCCAAAATGGTTCAGTAATTTTTAATAAAGAGGCAAAGGACTAAAATGTCATTCAGGCTGAGGTTAGGAAACTTTATTCTCAGCCCTACAAGGACACCTTTATACAGTGCTTTTTTTCTGGAGAAAAGGGTACTGGAACTCTTGGATTGCATTTCCTCGGGAGTAGATGGCGATTAAATTGTAATGCAATTAATAGAAGAAAAGGTGCTGGAACTCAGTTCCGGTGAGTTCCACCAGAAAGAAAGCCCTGCCTTTATATGTGGTAGAAACAAAATCCTTCTCTCCTTTGTTGTCATTCCCCCCCCCCCCCCGACCCAGTGTGATTAGCTACAGGGCAATTCTGTGCCTGGGTCACCTATGACTTTTCAACACTACACCTCAGAGGCAGCTTGAAGTCTGGTTGTACTGTTGCCCTTTTACCAAACCACAATCTGTCATCTCTGACTCTTGCTATGGTTTCTTTGCACCATTCTCACTGTTCTTCTTTTCTTGCCTGTCTTTCAACCTGTGTGACCTCTCTGCTGTAAACTCCGTAGTTTCCACATAGGTAGAATTCTGCTGCTACGAAGCATTCATACCTGGAAGTAAGTCTCATTGAAGTCAGCAGGGCTTAATTCTGAGTAGACATGTGTAGGATGGCATAAGAAAGTCCAGACCTTAAAAGAACCTGGAGAACAGAAAGATCTTTGCCTGTCACCAAAAAGCAAAGTAGAGGTGAGCCTCTCAGGGGAGAGAGTTGAGAGTTCCGCTGCTAAAAAGGCTCTTCACCTGGTTACCGCTTGCCTCACCTCAGATGCTAGGGGCATCTGGAAAAGAGGCACACTTGCTGATTTCAACATCCAGGCTTCCCTAGCAAGCATTAGTTAACCCTTACTGGACAACTGTCTTCCCCACTTCATCGCAGTGACTCATCCCTAAATTTTGAAATGTAACCAAATGTTCTTGATTGGTATACAAGAGTTTGCTGCTCTACCTGAATCTAGGTTTTTGTACTCTCTGACCAAAAGTAACACTGCCTGCTTGTTAAAGGAGCAGGACTTCTCTTTGGAACTGTACAAAATAAACATTGTGTCTTTCCATGGTTATTTCCATCTCTAGCTGTTGGTTTTTTAGCTATGCTAGCATGCTTATTTATTTATTTATTTATTTGGTGCTTTAGTTCCTTGGTAATGCCTGTTTTAGGCTCCTTTCCTGCAAATAACCACTGATTGGTTCCTTAGGATAGGTCAGCCTTCCCCAGGCTGGTACCTTCCAGATGTTTTGGACTTCAGCTTCTATCAACCCTAGCCAGCATGGCAATGATCAGGAATGCTGGGAGTTAGAATCGAAAACATCTGGAGGGCACCAGGTTGGGGAATGCTGGGATAGGTGCTATGCCACTTAGACATAATATTCCTGGGGACACATACAGTGAGATCGAAAGGGGTGCATTTACTTCATACTGGTCTCCAATTACCCTGATTTAGTTTTTTACCCGGAGGCGATTTGCACCTCTCCGTCTTCCTTTGAATTCCCTCCCCGCTCTAGACGGTCCTTTAAGCCTATCTAGAGAAGGGGTGCCGGCAGGGGCTGGGCTGGGCTGGACTGGGCTGGAGAGTCCATAGGATTTGTTGTATTCTTGCTCTCTTCTCCTCTCCTCTCCCCGCCCACTGGAACACTCCCTTTCCCCTCCCTCCAAGGCTGCATTTGTGACCCGAGGAAGCAGCTGTTGTCTGAGTGGGCAGGAGACCGGAAGGCAGAGTCTTTTCCAGATGGCCTCAGGAGGGAGACTCCAAACAATCTTATGGTCTCTGGGACACTCTCTTAGGATTGCTCTCTTAGGTATGTCTCCCTGCCTTGATGGCAGCTACACTGGATTAAGCACCAACATGAAACTTGGTTACTTAGTACATTATTACTTAATTAATACTTACTCAATGTTACCCAGAGTCTGGGTCCAAGCAGAAGAAGCATGTTAGTTCAACTAGATTAGCTCCTGGGTTAATGTCAGTCATGTATCAATGGCTCCTTTTCTTATGCAATGATTGGGGAAAGCTGCTAATGTTGTCGTCCCCGTCCCCCCGTTGCCACCCATTTGCTTGCTGAGAGATGTTTACTTTCCCTAAGATTTTCTATTAAATTGCTTAGATGTTTTTACTTTTTTAATTCTGATCCCCTATCCTAAAGCATAGACCCACTATCTTAAAATATGCGAGCCTTAGATACAGTCATAGGTTCTCTGCAGCTAGTTGATTCATTTCATCAAATATTCCTCGTGTGGATGGGTTGCTTTTCAGGGATATCTAAGTAGCCTGTTATTTTTACTATTAAAATTGGGAGTGGGGGGAGTCAAGACAACAATAATCCATTAACAATTTTTGTACACTTCTAAGCAAATCCTTTCACTCTGGGGAGTGGAGTTTTATTGTGCATTTTTATCTCTTTGGGGAAGAATGTTATTGTGAAGAAAAGAGCCTTTGGGGGTTCCTACATGCACACACACACACACACACACACCCTCATGTGTGAACCGGCTAAAGGCTGGGAGGAGGCGATGGCGCCTGGAAATCCTGAAAGCCGGAGACCCGGCTTTCAAATGCAAATGTAGTTCAGGCCCAGTAAGTCAAGAGTCATGAGTTCCCCTCCCCCTGTCTGGCCAGGTGAAGTGCATCATGATTGGCTAAGAAGCAGCAAAGCTACAGGAAGGAGGAGGGGAGGGGGAAAGAGCTATTTCCCAACGTGTGGGTTTTTGTCTTTGTCTTTGGTCATCGCGTGGCTGCCGGCTGTTGAAGCAATGGCGGTAAGCCAAGGAGAGGCCCAAGCCTTCGGGAGGCCTCAGGATTTGACCCCAGGTAGCTCCTGGTGAAATTAGCTGAATGAGGGCTCTGGTAAAGGCAAGCCTTGTGGGAGGCTACCCATCTCGGACCTTCGGGTAGGTGTGGTAATCCCCCCCGGGCAGCAAGGCTGTGCTGGATCTAACCCTGGAAGAGAACTGACCCCCCAGGTAACAGAGTTGTGTGCCTGGGAGATATAAAGAAGTAGGTTTTGTTATTTTGCAGCTTTACTGTGTACCAAAGTGTCTCTCTCTAATTTTGTGTCCTTCCCTCATTTCCCTATTGGTTGTTGTAAAATGCTACCAGAATAAACCTCCTTTGGTTTTTTACCCCACATGGTGTTTGTGGATTGCTCTGCTTGGTTCAGTAACTAAATCCAGGTTATAGACAAAGGCAAGTCCCTGAACAGAGATTCAAGTAGGATTGCAGACAGCTGAGGCTGGCAATCTGGTATCTTGAGATCTCTGGGGGTCTTGGTTCCTTTGGGGTAGGAAGGGGTGGGAGTGTGGCGGGTCAGCCAGCCCCCCCTTCCTCCACAGTTATATCTTCCTTGGGTACATGCTTTAAGAAATGAGAAACCTCTGCAAAAGGCCACTCCCAATTTGGCTCAAGTTAGTTAATCAGCATCATTATAAAGTTACTGCAAAAGATGAAAGATTGCAGGAAATACTGACTCACTCTTTCAATGAGTGAAAGTCCATTTCTATGGAAGAAGGGCAAGTTCAAGGGAAGACTTGTGTTTTCCTGGCCGTTTCTATAAATTTCATGCAGAGATTTTGGGTAGGTATTTTCTGTCAGATCATGGGATATTGTATAATCACTGTTGTTTTCCTTTTGGTTCATAGACCTCAATTTCTCTGGAGAACCATATATGGACGGAAGCTTTCCTCTCATCCTGTTCAAGCATTTTTCTATACATCTCCTCCTCTTATAACTCTTCCTCCCCCTCCTCACACACACACGCTGACTGGGTTTGTACAACACGACAAGCCATCATGTGTGACAAGCCATGGTGGGTTGTCATGTTGTGTGAACCTGGACCGCTTCTAAAAGGGTGGCTTGTATGAGGGCAACAAGCCGCCCTGACAACACATGGCTTGTATTTATTTATTTATTTATTTATATTTATACCCCACCTTTTCATGGACCCATGATGGGTTGTCGTGTCATCCAAACCTGGGTGACCAACCTCATCACAGGTACAGTCATGCTTTGGATTGAGAGCATAATTCGTTCCGGAAACGTGCTTGTAATCCAAAACACTTATATCAAAATGAAATTCCCCCCAAAAAAACTGTACAGAGATTTTTAATTTAAGCCGTACTACGGTACTTGTATTGCAAGACGTCGCTTGTATATCAAGTCAAATTTTTAAAAATAAATATTTAAAAATTTGCTTGTCTTGCAAAACGCTCTCAAACCAAGTTACTTGCAATCCAAGGTATTACTGTGCATGGAAGTGATGAGGAAGCTGCTTGGTAAGAGTGGCAAAAAACCCTTGCTGCTCTTGCCAAGCTCACCCATGCCACCGCCAGTGACAGCCACTCCACCAAGCACCCAAGCAGCACTTTGGAGTGAACAGCACCGGCTAGGTGTCCCCCTTACCGACTGCAAACCCTTTTGCGCTTGCTGCAGCTTTCCCCCCCTTTCCCTTTTGTTTTTTGGAGATTGCTTTTTGCAGTCTCCGAGTTGACAGCCAGTGACAGCCCCTCCAAAGTTCCCAAGTGGCATATTGGAGGGGATGTCACTGGTTTCCAATCTATTAAAATAATAATAATAATAATAATAATAATAATAATAATAATAATAATAATAATAATAATAGATGTGCAATGAGCTCTTTTTACTGTGTTGGGGAGCATTTGAATATGCAACATCTCCCTTGCCCTGCCCCCACCCCCCACATGCATGCACTCTGAACTGGTACAAACTGAACAGGCTGTTTTGTGTGATTATTCTGAATGTGTAGATCAACTTTATACCTAATTTTTCTCATAGTCTTGGGAGAGGTGTTATCAGGTTGTAGATGGGGATTTGATTCTCGCCACAAGACAGACCCACCCACTCCTAACTGGCGCCAAAAAGACAATAAAACCACCCATATTTGTGCTTCCCTATCAATTGACATGGGAATGACTCAAACACGAGCGGTATGTTAACCTTTCAGAAATGCTCTGAGTGTTGTGAGATGCCGTTTCCACATTGGCTCTTCCTGTCACTTGATCCCTTGATATTTCCCCCACCCGCTTTCTTTTCCAAGGACAGGCGACTATGGGAATACCTTCCCTAAAAGTGTCTGCCTGTGTCTCTCCTGTCTTTCCTTTAATATTGTTCTCTTGACTGGAAACACTAAGCAGCACCCCCACAGCTCGATGGAAACAGACACCAGACATTATCTTCCTGTAGTCACTGCCTCCTCCCACTTTCCTCCAGAGAGTCATTAATAAGGAAGAAGAAAAATATATTCTTTGCACTGTGCTCATTGGACTTGAGGGCCCCTTGTAGCATCCGTCATCCAACTTGCGGCTGCTCAGGAAACTTTATAAGATTTTGATGTTTGTTTGTTTTTCCTGAAAGGGAGTTTTATTTTTAAAATATCTAATGACAGCCAAGTGCAAGTTGATCAGATACAGTATCCAATACAGAGTGCAATGGCACCAGTCTTATTATTCCCCTCCATGGAGGCAGCTTTCCACTGTGTTCGGAAAAGAGCAAACCAGCACGTTTTAAAAAAAATAAATGGATAGCACAGAAAAAACAAAACACCTTGATATTCAGACCACCATGGAACCTCGATTATAAGGAATCCAGTAAACACTCTGTCATTGCTAAAGATCACAAAAAGTCACTCTGCCTTCTTTTGAGGACTTTAGGCCAGAAATCCAGGCATGTGCCTCAGCCTCTCCTCCTCACGAGGAGAGGGAAAACCATTTAGATGGCTGAAATCGGCCGTCTAAATGTTTTGGAAGGTGAGGGGTGCATGGAGGCAATCCTAGCCTCTGCACCCTTCCCGCCTTCCATTGGATGCCTGTAATCCTCTGAGTGTGGAGGGTTACAGGCACCCATGTTGGAAGGGGCTGCCCAACAGTCATGTCCTTTTAGAGATTATGTACACTTAAAGCCCTGGAAGCAGCCTAGGAGAGTAGTAAGTGATGAATGGAAGACATGTCTATCATTGGCTACTAGTCATGTTGGCTATTTACAAGCCCCTGGTTTGGAGGCAGTGTGCCACTGAGTACTCGCTGCTGGGAGCAACAACGGAAGGCGATTTCCTTCATGTTCTTCTTGTGGGTTTCCTGGAAACATCAGCCTTATCAGTATTGATTGTATTTATTTCTATACTGCCTTTCTGAAACCAATCAAGGTGCTTCAGAAAAGATTCAGAAAATAAAAACAGTAATCAAAGAAAAACATAGTAAAACGTTAAAAACAACTTCAAAAACCATAAAACCCACATCTGCTTGGCCACTGGGGGAAACAGGATGCTGGACTAGATTAACCTTTGGTTTGACCCAGAAGGGCTTTTCCTATGTTCTTATGGACCTGAGGAAAGAGCTTCTAGAAGAGATCATATTAGCTCAGAATTAGGGCCATTTCACCCAACCGTTTTGATGTGATATGGGGCCATGTGGAGACGTCGCCATAAGATATCATTGTTCTTTTGTCATGGCAACCTGTCTTGTGATGTTACCAGCATGAGGTAAAATGGTCAGCTCATGGGTTAACAGAGGCAGCTCCTATTTTGAAAAGTGTTCCAGAATATCCTAAGCCATAATATTGATATGAGCCAGAGATGCATTGCTATATCCATAAGACCAATCCCCTAACCCCCTGTATCACAAAACTGGGAACAAACATTATCTTCACCACATGGCCTTCACATAAAACTTCTGTTGTTGTCTGTGAAGGACCGCTGAAGGACCACCGGCGGTCCTTTTGCACGAGTTCGGGAGTTAACGGGTTAACCGGAACAAAAAAAAACCTCCCCTTAAGTGGTCCCCGGGTGAACTGAGGGCAACTGCTGTCAATAGACACAGAGTGAAAGCTTATGGCACACAGGCAGAGATTTTGTTTATAACACCTTTAATTGAGCGTGGTGAAGCATTCAGATAAGAACTTCACTGTAAACAAGAACAGTCTATAAAACTTAATGGAGTGTGCAGTTCCAATACACATTCAGCCTAGTTGGGAGGCTTGCAGAAAAGACACAGGCAGTATTGAACTCAGAGAACCTAAGTTTCCTAGAAAGAGTCTCACCATAAGTTGTTCTAACTTACAGCTGGTTACGGAGCGTCTTGCTCGGGGTTGCGAGGCTTTGTCCTGACCTGAGTCACAGACTGGTTCCATGCAGTCCTGCACCTTGCTTCCAACAACCTATCGGGGTTCAGCGACCCCTTTTTACACCCTCTCTTCACTCCCCCTCCCGTACAGCTGACAGGCTGAACCAGCTTTTTCTGCTCAGGATCTTGGCGCCCCTTGGTGCTTGAAGGTACCTGAGGATACTTGGCAGCTCTTTGAGGCTGCTGGGGGAGGGAACCATTGGGGTGTATGTAGATGTGTCCCATTGAGGTGAATGTGAATGTAGGCTGATGCAAATGACTGTTCAGAACTGAACTACCTCTGCCCTAGGCAGAGATTATGCAGGTGGCAGTGTGTGTGTGTGTGTGTGTGTGTGTGTGTGTGTGTGTCTGGTCCGGCTTTCTCTCCACATTGTCATTGTTATTCCTGCTCTTCCAACAGAAACCAGAGTAGCTTGCAACATTAAATTAAACCAAATTCCAACAGTAAAAATGTAACTACAAATAATAAAACATCACACTAAACAGGAAAAATAAAGTCTTTCACTACAAACAATTCAGTAGCAAATTACAAAAGGGGAAGAACCCTCAACACAGAAGTAGAAGAGGAGAATTCCTAAAAATGCATGCAGAACTCATCCCATGCCAAAGTCCTCTTTAAAAGCCTGGTCTTAAGTTGGCATCTAACCAGTGTGTGGGGGTGGGGGTGGGAAGGCATTCCTCATCATGACCAAAAAGACTCGGGTCCTTACAGATACCTGCCATACTTCAGTTGGCAGGGGAGCTTTGAAAGGTAAGACTCAGAAGCTTAAATTTGGCCCGGGAATGAATAGTGTAAATAGGCCACAGACAGAGAACCTTTTTCTTTCTGTTGAGGGCTGCATTCCCGCAGAATCAATCGGTTGGGGGCTGGATGCCAGAGGTGGGCATGGCTGCCCCTTTTCTCTCTCTTTTTAAAAAACAATTTTGGGAAAAACAACAACCCCTCAAACAATTTGAAAAGAAGAAACGATAGAATAAGACGCAACACATAGCTAAGCTTTCTATCCTAGAAAGCAGATAGTGATGCTCTTTCTGTCAATACACCACCGCCCTGGAATTGGAGCCTGTAGGCAGATGGTGACAGTCCCATAGGGAGGTCACTTAGCATTGCCAAAAATGAGGAACCGCATCATGGAGACATGCTTGGCCCCCAAATTTGGAAACGGGCACAGGGGAGGGGCTGCTTTACAATTGGATGCTTTCAGGTTCTTAGGAATTTTGATAACTTTTGGCACCCAGAGAAGCAACAGCATGAGAGGCTGGTACCCAGAAATGAAAGGAGAGGGTGACAGTGATGGAAGATGATGCTAATTATGACACAAGCAAGTCCGACACAAGCGTGCTTGGTAGCATCACCCTGGGAATATTGGTGGCCAACCGGGGGTGGCACATGCCTTTTGGCTGGCTCCATCTCACTGGATCCAGCCTGCCACAAACCAGGATGTGAGGGAGGAACAGCCATACCTGTCGGGAATAAGCACTGGGCTTGCATACTACTTACCCCCATCAAGTTCTCAGATTCTAAGGCGTAGTCTACAATCTTAGACTAAGGAGGAGGAGAGAGCAGATCGCATCCTCAGAGGTCAGAGACAGAGCTCTGCCCTCAGAGGAGGAGACTTAATCTCAGATTCTCCTGACTCTGCTTTTGTGGATCTTTCCATGGCCCTCCCCCCTCTGTTGGAGAGGGGAAAACATGGACACATGGGGGCATGGTTTGGGTGAGGCTCTAGATATATAGTGCCCAAATCCCTCTGCCACGCCTTGAACATGAGAGGGGAGGGGATTTAGACCAGCACAAGAGCTGGTCTAAATGTTTTTTTCTATCAAAAAAGCCTTATTTCCCTCCCATTGCTTGCAATAGGAGGGAAATAAGGCTTTTTTGATAGAAAAATTTTTTTGGAGGAAAAGCGGTAAATGCCACTCCTTCCTCCCTGCCAGCAGGAACCCAGCAGGAACCCGGCAGGACTTAGGAAATGTCGCTCCAGACTCAGATTGCTCCGAATAAACAATGGGATTGTCCTGCCTTACAATCAATGGACCATGCTGTAAACTGCGTGTGTATAGTTTAACTAGGGCTTAGGGGAATTTCTCCTTCTTATTCTTCACTGCTTCCTGTTGGAAACCACTTTCCTTTTCTCTCTCCAGGCAAGGTTACGTGGTCCAACACCGTCCACCTCTCATTCTTAATGCTTAAAGCAGAAACAACCACCTGCTACTGTAAACCACCCCGGTGGTCCTTGTTAGGGCCAAAAGGCAGTCTAGAATTATATCAACAAATACATTTTGGGTGGGCCCAAGAGGAATGCTGGCTCTGCAACACAAAGTGGATGCAAGCCTTGTAGGGGTGTCAGAGAAATGCACAACAGAGTTTGAATTTCTATGAATCTGACCCATGGATTCTGCAGCGGACCGGCTTTTCCTGAGTTGCATGGATTCCACGGATTCACGGACCAGTCTTTTACTTTTCAGAATTTTTCACAAATTAAGTCATAGAAAAATTTAAAAAAACTAAAACAAAAAACCACTGACTGAAAATGCACACACCCCCCCATAGGCTAAGGTGTGAAAATGCACATTCTGGGGGGATTCGCGCATTTTTGGAGATGCAAATTTGCACAAGTGTGCACAAATGCAAGTTTGGGAAATGCATCCCCCCCCCCCCCGCAACTCCTCCCAGGTTTTCTATGGTCACTCAGATTCAGCACTTACTGGAAAGTAACCTGAATGTGGAAGTAGTGGGCTGCAATCTCAATGTACCAGAACAGGGACAAGGAACTTGGCGCCCTCCATGTGTTTTGGACTACAACTCCCACAAACCCCAGCCAGCATGGCCAACGGTCAGGGAATATGGGAGTTGTAGTCCAAAATATCTTAAGGGTACCAGGTTGCTGACTCCTGCACCAAAGCATTTGCGAAACTGCCACTTAGTACAGAGGAGTTCAGCTGTCCTGGTCCCTGGACATGTGCATTGTGTGCTGTGCTTTTCATTGACATTCTCGATCCCTTGGCTCAAAATTCCATTTTGTTCCAGAAGTGGCAGCATGGAAAGCTTCCAGGAACAATGATAAGGCTCTGGCTGATTGCTGCAGGGCCAGAGTGATTATGTATGTGCTTCCTTCATTGATTGAAGGGAATTGCTCTCATGGAACTATGGAAACATGCAAATGCCTACCTGTTTGGCAAGCCACTGCCCAGCCAGTGAGTCCACGAGGGTACCTTTAAATAGGCCAGCCCAGAACACTGGTGGGAAACATGGCCCAGTTTTAAAGCATTCCCACTCCCTAGACAGGTCAACAAGTTGAGACCCCTCATGATATCTTTTATTTTAAAAGATTGTACTGCACTTGCCACTAAATTGAGCTCAACCAAGTGGTCAGGAACCCCCTTGAGCTTTCTTTTCATTCCCCAGAACCAATCTATTGTTCTCTTTGTTTTGACCATCCTGGGTCCAGCCACTGACCAGGTTTGCATGATCATGGAGGGGGAAATAAGCCATGATGGCGTATTCCCACTCCTGCCCCCGTGCATGCTGGTCTCATGCCAGGGGGAGTGGCTTGCATAATTACCCTCAGTAATGTGGCTTGTCGTGTCATGCAAACCCAGCCAGGGTGGCTTGTTCACTCAGATGGGGTGGGCACAATGTCTCCAACACTGACAGCGGTGTAAGTTTGCTTCAAGTCTGTGCTATTTCAGACTAAGGACTATGCCAACACTTGCAAAACCAGGTCTGTTCACTCGTAAATAAAAAAATTAAAAAATTAATTGTACTGAGGACTTACAGAGTAGTTTTCTTAACTTATGCAGGGTATCATATCAAGAGCCATGTTGGATTACCCCTGGTCTAGGCCCATGTGTCTGCCTCTGTTTCCCAGCAACCCAATGTCTCAAGACCTAATAGGCCCTATTAAATAGGGGAAACCAGGAAGCCTATAGCTTGTAACTGAGTACTTCCTGTATTTGGCCAGAGTGTGACATAATAACCTAGGCAGCTAGGAGCTGGTTCATGAGGACTTGGCACTCCAAAACAGGAACTATATTCTCCGATGAATTGATCAAGAAATTCCTGCACATGCAAAATAGAACACAGCAGCCAATCAGGAGCAAGTGGCCAAGCAGGACATGATGGCAATGACTAGTCCCTCCCACACATGGCTTTCTAGAGAATGGGCATTTGGGGGCAAAGGGCCAAAGACCAAACTGGCTAATCAAGCTGCTAAGGAAGATGCCCTGCTCGTTGCTGCTGTGGAATTGGGGGTTTCCAACAGGCATTGTGATGGGAGGTCAGGTCACAGACATGGGAAGTTTCCCAGCCCAACCCCTTTCCCCAGGAATACTATGAAATATGATTGCAGCCTTTTAAGGTTGTTTTGCATTGTCTACAGAGGCTAAGAGTACATCATTTTAATGTTGTGGAGAAAGCCTGAGCACACACGGTTGAACCCTGACATAGTTTTCCCATTTCGCTGACACCCCTCTTCCCCCATCTTTCTTGCACAATCCCCACCCGGGGGACAGGAGACACAGTTCTGGGCAGACCGGTTGTACATGGTCACATCTGCATAGCTCCATGCCTCCATCTGCATACCCTCAATAGGGCACATTTACATCTACCCTCAAGGAAGTGCATAAACATTCCGAAGGTGGGGAGCAGTCTCAAAGAGCTGCAAAGTACCCCAAAGTATCTAGGAGATGCCAGCACCCAAGAGGCGCCACCACCCCGCAGGGTGGAACCAGCCTACCTGGTCATCGAGGGCGGGGAGGGGGCGAGGGAGGGTAGAAAAGGCAAGTCCTCAAGAACAAAGGGTTGTTGGGAACACGGTGCAGACTTGCATGGATCAGGTCCCTGACTCCAGTCAGGACCAAGCAGTTTCCAACCCTGGACACGGCGCCCGGAGATTGGCTGCATAGACCGCTATGCTAGCTCAGTAAGTCAGAGTCTCTGATGTAAGGTTACTTCTCTGTATTGCGCAAAGCCTATACCTCGTATGTGTATTGAAGCTTTCCGCTTCAGTGATTTTTATGGTGTGAAATTCCTGTAGTCCATTAGTTCCGTTCCATTAAACCCTTTGAAAATTAGCCGCTTGCTGTCTCAATACGATTCAGTGCGATTCAGTGTCAATAGTTAGTAGCAGCTGGGTTTAAAGTTCTCAGAAGCCGCGTAAAGGGCATTTCTTTTGTGCCGGTTAACCCTTTAAGTGCCGAACCCGCGCAAAGGACCAGACCTGGTCCTCCACAAATGTGTTAATTTCCTTCCCTATAATTTGAAGGGTACAGATGGTTGCACAATAGCTCCCATCAGGCAGAACCTGCTGGCTCAGGAAGGGCCATAGCACACATGCTTTGAATGCAGAAGGTCCCAGGTTTAATCCTTGGCACCTCCAGGTAGGGCTGGAAAAATTCCCGCCTGAAACACTGGAGGGCCACTGCCCGTCACTTGCTAGACTGACTAACTGCTAGAGAGGCCACCTGGGAAGAGCAGTGAAAACCCCTTTCGCTCCTCACAATCTTGCTAGGGCCGCCACCATCCTCCCTCATCCCTTGTCAGTGCCCTCTTCCCTGTGCTCCTAAAAATTGAGAAGAAAGGATACCAGTGTTTGCAATCCTCCTCCTCCTCCTCCTCCTCCTCCTCCTCCTCCTCCTCCTCCTCCTCCTCCTCCTCCTCCTCCTCCTCCTCGTTCATTATTATTATTATTATTATTATTATTATTATTATTCAGTCTTGCACAAGTGCACACATTCGAAAGTCTGCTGCTATGAAATTTGCATAATTCCCCCCTCCACTTTACTGTTCTACCATGAAATTTGCTTATCTTTATCGATCCCCTTCACTCCCTGCTCTGCCTTGAAATCTGAGGTCTTTACCAATCCCTGCCACTCCTCTGTAACCCATATGTATCAATGGAGCTATCAATGGAGACCAATGGAGGGAAGCAACAAGCACAAATGGGGGCAGGGAGCTGAAAGCGGCTGGCGGCTGCAGGAGAAGGAGCTTTTCAGGAGGGTGTAATTACTTCGGTAGTACATGAAATAGCCTTTTTTGTTTTTTGTTTTTTTTTGTGTTTTTTTAAGGGTGTTTGCTAGCAAGGCAAGCCCTGAGGTGGATGATGAAATTGACAAGTACATTGACAAAAGAGGGATATTGGTATGCTGAGCTAAATAGTGGACAGGTAGTCTTGCACTCCTGCACACTTTTAAAAACAATAAAAATGTTTTTTTTAAGTGTTTGCAAATGTGTTGCTGCATTCATAAGGGCTCAGAAAAATATATGCATTTGGTGATCTGAGGCAGGAATGGGGGAGAGTTTCTCTTTTGAGCTGGCAACCCCAGTGGACCAATTGCAGAAAGGGTGCTGATGTAGGGAATGAAGATTTCTGCAGCAAAGGTGCCTGGGATATGTGCCGGGAGCGGGTGGGAGGACTGAGTGGGAAACAAGCCTTGGCAAGCCACAAAGTGCCTGATCGTTTGTCAGGAGTTACAAACAAACTGCCAATGATCAACCCACCAACCCACCGTGGCTTATTCTCAGGGTGATTGCTGAAAAACTTCTAAGTAGCAGGTATGGATTTGAATTTTTGCAAGCAAATTTGAGGTAAGAGCTTCCCTCACTGATTAATTTCACCTCTAGATACTATAAATTAGCATAAAATATATAGCAGGAAATGCAAAAAAAAAAAAAAGTTTACTGCTGTCTTTCACAGACACACCTTAGCAGAGCAGTAAACTAACTGGGAAAGCAATTAACACAATCCTATATGTGCCTACTAGGAAGTAACCTCCATTGAGTTCAATGGTGTTTACTCCCAGGTACGTGGGTATGGATTGGAACCTACATTCTCTACTCTGGAAGTGGTATATTTCTACCTCCTTGCTTTGTAGCTCATGGCTGGCTGTAAGCAGCATGTGGTATCCCTTCCTGCTCTGTCCCAGGAAGCCTCTCAAGGCTGTGTGATTTTCATTTCAAGCTCATGTTTGGTTTCCCTTTGATTTACTCAATTAATATTTAGACAGGATAAGGCCTGCTGAGATGCAACAGGCTCATTCACAGAGACATCCTGTTGTCAAACAGGCAGGGTTAAGTCAACATTCCAGGGGTGCAACAATGGCAGGGCAAATACAGGGCAGGCTTCTGCCAGCACCACACTGACCAAGAACAGGACCAGCCAAGGGAGGCATTAGGAAATGACGCCGTTCAGAGGCCCCCAGCGACACTCTTGTGCCAGGCTTCACCATTCCACTTCTACTGTTATCATCTCAGCTTGGCCTCCACTGAAATAGCAATTTTAAAGGAACCAAGATAAAAGCAGAATGAGATTTGTGTAAGGAATCAAAGGACTCCCTGTTTTCTCAGTAGAGCAGTGTGGAAGCCTTGATTATATTAGACTGATACCCATTATAGAACAGTCAAGAGCTGGACTTCTCAGGGGTCCCAAAGAAATCAGAATAAACCACTGGCCATCTCCACATCCACTGGAGACACTGAGCTGTGCTTTCCTATCTTCATGCTGAAGGAATAACATTCATCCAGCCATTCAGCAGCAGGCCTTGGAGACTATTGGTATCCAGCAGGTTGCCTACCAGCAGCAGACTGTTCTCTCAACTCCTTACTTTTAGCCAGAGGAAGCAAGAATTATGCATGGTGTGGAGGAAGTGGACAGGGAGACATTTCCCCCCCTCTTTTCTAGTATTAATAGTTAATACTAGAACCCAATGGGGTCATCCCATGAAGCTGATTGGTGGGAGATAGATTCAGGACAGATAAAAAGAAGGACTTCTTCACACAGCACATAGTTAAACTATGGAATTCACTTCCACAAGATGTAGTGGTGGCCATCAATTTGGACAACTTTAAAAGGAGATTGGACAAATTCATGGAGGATAAAGCTATCAATGGCTACTAGTCCTGATTGGCTATATGCTTCCTCCAGTATCACAGCAGTATGTCTATGTACACCAGTTGCTGGGGAACATGGGTGGGAGAGTGCTGTTGCACTCATGTCCTCCTTGTGGGTTTTCCGTGGGCAGCTGGTTGGCCACTGTGTGAACAGAATGCTGGACTAGATGGACCCTTGGTCTGATCCAGCAGGGCTTTTCTTATGTTCATAAGAAAGCACAAGCATGCAAACTGATGAGTAGCAGGTTAAGAACAAAAACCATGATCTCCCCTCTTTGCCAGTGAAGATAACGGTCACCAGTCTTGCTCAACAAACCTCCAAACCATCAGCCTTATTTATTCTAATAAGATGCACATTCATTGTGGTTTGTGCTCCATATTCTCTAGCACAATGGTGTTTACAATTGCTGACCAACCATTAGACAAATTACTGGTTAATATCACAGAATGATCAGCTGAAAAGAGCGACTGGTTAGGCAAGATGTAGGAAAGCATCCATTAGAATGCTTTACCCATTAGTGCAGCCTCCTCCAACCTGGTGTCCTCCAGGTATGCTGGAGTTCAACTCCCATCAGCCCCAGCCAGCATAGCCAATGGTTAGGAATGCTAGGAGTTGTTGTCCAAAACATCTGGAGGACACCAGGTTGGGGCCCTTTTTTGACATCAGAGTTTGGGGAGTTGAGTGTGTGAGGAGGGGGAAGGAGAAGGAGAAGCAGAAGTAGCCTAATAGTTGTCATACTATTTTGTTGTTTAGGACAGAGTGGGAGTAAGTGAGCTCAGAGTTGGCTGAAGGTATCTCTGGAGTGCAGCAGGATGTCTCTCTGGGGATCTGATGGGGGATGGCAGACACGCTGCCTTTTACAAACACCTGCTGTTTGCCTCCACATATGCTCTGCTTCTGTATTTGTAAATAAAGAACATTTTACAGCAATGCAGTGAATCTCTAATGCTGTTGCCTCCATAGCTAACTAATCCCTGTTGCACTGCTCCTGAAACTTCTCATTGATCAGAAAAGTGGGGAGTGTACAATATTTTTTCTCCCCTGTCTCTCCCATCCCCGCTCAGCAGCCTGTAGCGGTCAATCAGGTGGTGTATTTCTTGCTTGTCTGCATGGACATCGCCTCTGTTCTTTCATATCTAGAAGCAAAACACGCCCATTATGAATGCCAGAATGTTGTAGCAATAGAGAACCCAACCGTCGTGGAGGGGCTTTTGCTGGAATGGAGACAGCACTCACTACATTGGCATTGCAGTCTGCATGCAGACAGGTGCGGGACCACACAGAAAGCATACAGGTGTAATGTGGATACTAGGGACTGGATGCACATTGCAGCATCTCAGAGGCCAACCCCGTTTCTGAAAATCAACCCATGCAAGACAAGACCCAAGAATCGCAATAGCAGCCAACTGGTGCTGCAAACACACAAGCCTGGAAACTATCCCAGTCCTTTAGAGGGCATAAAATAATAGAAAAGGCCTAGCTTGGCTCATGATTATTTTTAGCTAACCTTCTTCCACGCAGTGAAGCTAAGGTTAAAAGGCTATCATCCCTCCTGGGACCCTGGTGGTCTTTCTTTTCTATACAGGGTGGAGGAAAGTAGATCTCAGTGGCTTTTCCTTTTTGTTTTGTTGTTTTGAGCCTATCAAGAAAAATCTACAAGGTTCCAAACAAGTGGATGTGGTGTCATCATGTTATTGTAGCTGACGCTGCCAACTGTGTTTCAAGCCTGTTGACCATAATTATGCTATAACACCTTGTTAAACTGTTAGAAAGTGGGAGTCGGACAGTGGAGAATGGCAGCAAGACCCAATTCGTTCAAATTATAGGTTCTCTATTTTATCCTACTTGCCTTCTTTTTCTTTTTTTAAAAAGAACACTCCCACATTTTGGGGGAAGTGGTGAACAAACAACTCAGTATGGTGTGGCCACCAATGGATGTGCATACATGCCCAGGGAACCTCCAGATATATCCATGGTGGTGCTTCACCTTGGATTGTCAGATTCAATGCCAGATGAGACTTCCATGCCTTTAATGAAAAAGGAAAATTAGAGCAGAAGCAGTGTCCGCACAAGTGCAGCACTATGACAGGAGAAGGGACACTTCCTAAAATTCCTGTGACTATTAAAGACACAGGAGCCCTGCCCTGCAACAAATCTGGCAACCCTATGGTTGGCTCCCCTTTCTTGGTGGCAGCTTCTGGCTCAGCACCAACTGTTGGTGCTGAGCCAGAAGCTGCCACCAAGAAAGGGGAGCCAGGGACCAGGTTGTGCCAAAGAGTCAGAGCTGAATGAGGAATGAACTTGGGACTCAGAGCCAAAAAACGCACTGAAACGCTTGGGCCAGGAAGACAACTGCGCCACCCCAGACAGGAAGTCCTTTTCAGCCCTTCCTGTCTCCCACCATCTTAACTGATCCTAGTAGATCATGAGTTAATTGCAAATAAACAATAAAGAAGTGGCCAAATTTTTAACCAAATATCAGGATCCACCTCTTTTTGCCCACATCAAAGAGCCCTCTGACCTCATGGCATTGCCCATTGGAGAGGGAGAATTAGGAATATGCTGAATCAGACCAACGGTTCATCTAGCCCAGCATTCGGTTCACACATTGGCCAACCAGCTGCCTGTGGGAACTGTCAAGTAGGACATGAGCGCAATAGCCCCTGGACCACGTATAACTGCTCAGCTGCCTCCCTTGGGGGCTAATTCTTGCATGGACCAGTGTTCCCAGTTGTCATGAGGCTGGGAAAGGAAAATCTCAACCACTGTGAGATTTTGTGCCAGGTGAAATTTGGGGTAGACCTATATAAGACATTTTCTCACCTGCCTTGGCCTCTTTACAATCTCGGGAGGCTTAATTCATGTGGGGATTGGGTAGTCAGAGCCAAAAAAACACTTCACTGTCCATAAAGATGCTCCAGATTACAGGTATGGTGGTTTTACCATAAACAGGAGCTGTAAACAGAGTCAAATGTTCTAGCCTCAGTAGCTCCTGACACCCTATACATGTAAGCATCACTAGATTCAAGTGTTTTGAACACATTGTTTATCACTTTGAGGATGGTTGCCCCACAAACTCATATAGAAACCTCTAGAAAAGGGGTGGTGGGCAACACACAGCCTCCCACTGCACCCTGAAACGATTTTGTAAAACAACAAAAACACAAAAACAAAATGGTGATCCATAGCCGCTACAGAGCTCTAAAAGGGACACATTTAGCTTGCAAACAAGCCAAATCTGTCCACTTTAGTGCTACTGAACACTATGGAGTTGTTTGGGATGTTTTCCTCCCTTCCAGTGCAGCCCATGGGGGGAGGGATCTAGGGGGGGAAATTGGTCCCCAGACCTACTGCAGTTACCCATCCCTGCTCTAGAATCTAGATCAGCCTTTCCCAATTTGGTGCCTTCTAGATGCGTTGGACTACACAGCTGGCTGGGGGATACTGGGAGTTGCAGTCCAACACAACTGGAGGTTGCCAGGTTGGGGATGGTTGATCTAGATTATTGCCGAGATTCCTATTTGAAATTTGGGATAGCACCAAATGAAAGCATGCTTGTGGCTAGGCAGATGGTGAGGTGTGTCCGCTAGTACAGTGGTTTCTTGATATGTGGGCACCCCTCAGAAAAGCTGGCTAGGATTCTCTTCCGTCAGGAAGATCACGTTGGTGCGTTGATAGTACTGGGTGGCATCTACTTGGATCAGCCACGTTTGCTTTTGCTAATTAATCTGCAGATACCCCCGAGTGATAGTTCACAGCGTCACATACAGAAGTGAAAGTACATTTATAACAATTAATGAACTGCAAAACAAAATATGTAAGACGTTCTGCAGCCTGAGGCAAATGCAATGTTACAGAGCCAGATCTGGAGGAAAGGGGTGAAGTTTCCTCTAAAGGGAGGTGCAGTAGAAGAGTTGTAAATTTTGTTGTTATTATTGTGGTGTTTTTGCTTTGTTTTTACATGAGGACGATCTGATTTTTGCCGTTATGGATTCACACGACCGCACGGCTTTTTCGCACTGCTTCTGCTCTCTGTGCAGTAATCCACCAAGTTCCTAGGTCTTTATGGCGTGCAGGCATTTCCACAAGTAGGCTTGTGTGGAGGCTTGCCTACACTCCTCTGGAAAAAGCCCCCTGAGCCATCAGACTGACGTCAGAAGGGAACCAGCTGTCAAACAATGGAAATTAAGTCTTGGCAAGAAAACCCCATTGATGGGAAGGGGGGGAGCGGTTCTCTTGCTTCTCACAAAATGGGAGCAGAAACTTGGGATTAGATGAAGCAGCAGGGCTGCTGTGGGGACACGCGTAGGCAAATGTGGCAGAGTAAAAGGGGAAACGTGACCCAACTTGATGGGCTTCATGGAGTAGACAATCTCCCCGCCAATATTTGAACATCCAGCAGGGCCGGCGCTACCGCTAGGCCAACTAGGCTGTTGCCTAGGGCGCGTAGCGGAAGAGGGCGCAGAAACGCTGCGCTCCTCTTCGCTGCCGGCGCGCTCCTGCCCTGCCTGCCCGCCCGCCTCACCGAGAAAGCCAGGTCAGTGCGGGGGATTGCGCCCGGAGTAGTGGTGGGGCCGAGCCTGGGCGCCTCCCCCACACCTTGCCTCGCCTCTGCGCCGCCTCCCCCCCGCGCCACCTCCCCCCCGCCTCGCCTCGCTTCGCCTACGCGCCGCCTCCCCCCCCCGACACCTACCTTCCCAGCGCTGTTTCCGGAGCCCCGCCCGCGCTCTGTTTTGGTGGGAGGAACCAGGGCAACAGGGCTTAAACAGCCCTGTTGCTCTGGTTTCCCCCGGCCAAAAACAGAGCGCGGGGGTCCCTTTTCGGAGGAGGCGTGGGAAGGTAGGTGGGGGGCGGCAGCGGCAGTGTGCAGGGGGGTCCGGGGGCGGCGGCAGCGGCGGGAGGTTGCAGAGCAGAGCTGCTTTCCGGAGCCCCCCCCCACGGCACGAGAGGGGGGGCACTAAATATAATTTAGCCTAGGGTGCCAAACTGCCCTGCATCGGTCCTGACATCCAGAGAGATTTAGGTTCTCCTGAACTAGACATTCAGCCCTCTCTGGAATATCCTTGAGCTCAAACTGAACATAAAACTAATGCTCTCGGGTATTTTTAAACATTGCCTTTTGTTCCGATGTAATTTCCAAGTATATATGCTGAATGCACATTGGCAATTCCTATGATAAGGCTGCCCTGTCTATAAAAGGTGTGGCTAACCTCTTGCAAAACTTAATTTGACAGTCAAAATAGACATTATTTTAAATCCATATCTAGCAGCCACGTCATTTTTTATTTTTAATTTAGAGTAGGCGCAAGGCCCCCAATCTGGATCAGGACTATAGCATGAGGGTGTGATGAAAGGGTTAACATCTAGCATTGCCAGGCAGAGTGGATGTGCCCGGCAACCTATCGGGGCTCACCTGTAGAAAGTTCTGATGGGAGGGGGAGCTCGGTATATATGTGTGTGTGTGAGTTGGAGGGAAGTGAGTTAGGGGGATTCTAGTCAGTCAGTCAGATCAGAGTCATAAAGTGAATTCAACATAAACTATTGCCTTTATGGAAAAGAGGTTGTTCCTGTTTGAAGAAATGTTTCACTTAAGAAAATAAAGAGCTATTTGTTGGGTTACTGAAGAGAGTGATTGGTAACTGTTTTCCATCCTGAAGCTCACACACCTAGTCACTTGGTACAGCTGCTAAGCATAAACACCACGATAACCAATAATGGTATTTTAACAGAGTTTATCTCCCACAGACAGATTGTCCACTCGGGTTTGTCTGGGAGTGAGTGAAGACTTGTGACAGAGTTGGAACAGTGTTAGTTTAAAATAGGGTGAGCTAAAAACCCTGGAGCTACCATATCTCAGCCACTGGGTTAGTGAGGAGAGTCAACTAACAGCCAGGTGGTAGTGAGAGAAATAAAATTAAGTAACCGGCCACGTTATCGTCACAGAGGGTAGGAGCTTTTACGATCCAGAATGAGGGCCCTGCACCTACTCTAGAGTAAAAAAGATTTTTTAAAAGACATAGCTGCTGGATATGGATTTAACGTAAAGTCTCATTTGGCCCTGACTAAGCTGCAGAGAAGTGGTGTTCTTGCAAACAGAACATGCCCTTCCAAATCTTTCCTCCACCAGATCATGGACTCAAGGAAGAAAATTAATGGAGGGAGAGAAGTAGTGCAGGGCAAAGAGGAGGAAGTTTACCCTACTGCTCCCTCCACCCCGCACGCCAACTTCCGGGCTCTCAGTCTAAAAGGAAGCAAGTAGAGCGACAACTATCCTAAGTCAGAGCTTCCAGAGGCCTTGTGCCTGCACAGGTACACTTTGCTACCTGGTTTCCATGACAACAGAAGGCAGTGCACATGCATAGACCCTTACTCTCCATGGAGAGCTTTTTTAACAGAGATTTTCTGCATAGCCAGGGGTTGCCCCCTGTTATGCAGCAACCCACTCCTGCTTCAACCCCCAGCTTACAAACGAGGGGACTGATTAGGCTGGGACCACTTACACATTGCCAAAAAAGAGGAAATGCATCACCAAAAAAAGAGGACCCCAATTTGCATATGTATCAATTACTGTTTAAATAGAAATACAAGATATCTCACCATAGCAGAGAAGACACTGACCGGGTTCTCACAGCATAGGTGGTAACCATCCCCCTGCGTGCTGCTTGATTTCCCTAATTATCCTCGCCGGGCACAGCTTGTCGTTATGTGTGCACCCGGCAAGGGTGGCTGGCTGGCTGTGGTGGTGAACAAACCAAATTGGGCGGCAAAGCACCCAGCATATGCAGGGGTGGTTAACAAACCACAGTAGCATATTAAACACCCTTGTGTTGTGCAAACCGGGCCATTCTAGACGACCTGTGTGCCTTGCTCAGTCTGCTGTCCAGGCACGACTTCAGGGCCTCTGGTGCTCTCCCTCCTTATGGTTATTTGAGTTTAAACCAGACTTGGACTGGACAGCCCATCAAATAGAGGATTGTCCTCTGTAAAGGAGGACTGGGCCTCTCTAGGTCTGGCATCTCTAGGTCACTCTCCAGCTTGTCCAAGAAGTCCAATGGTAAAAAGTGAAGTACAAAAGCAAGATGCAGGGTGCACCTTTACTCTGTATTTGATTTCCCAGATCAGCAACGGCATCCATCCATACTGCTCTTCCCCCAGGCACAGGGAACGTGAACTGGACCGCTTGGCTGATGCTTTCAGGAGTGATTTCACCCACACCCTAGAAGCCCATTTCTAGAGTGCCTAGAAGCCCATTTTGCCATTACTGTTTACACAGAAAGCCCTTTCTTTGCCCAGTTTCCCACTGCTCCTTTGCAGACAGTCTATTTTCTGATCCGAGACCCTGATGATTTATCATTTGCACTCAGATGGGTGTATTTCCTCAGCTCACTACAATCTACCAATTCAAGCCCCCTCATAAATCTTTCATCTGTGTGTGTACACTTTTGTGTGCACTCATATGTGTACGCACATGCAAGCACATTACACAATGGAGGTAAAACTAATATCAAGGGTGGAGGGGAGTGAGAGGGATGTTTGCAAATGGGGTGACCTCATTTCACTAGGGAACAAGTGTTGCGGGAGGTTTTCCAAGGCGCTCTTGTGTAAACAAGCAAAAAAAAAAAAAGTTCTTTCAGGCAGCTTCAATGGGATATTGAGAGGCAGGCAATATTTCAGCTGCAGTGAGTTATATTGTTGACAATACAAAATTACGTAATTTACATTGTTTATTCGAATTGTAAGCTGCCTTGTGAATACTGTCAAAATCAAAATTACTGATACAGTACTGTAATATACCTTAGCTGTGGATCTGGCTGGTCTTTCAGCAGACCTGATGGACTGGCCATACTTCCATCCCCTTCTGCTTCTGCCTCAATTTGGGCCTCCAAATGGGCATTAAAAGCCCATTTGCTTTCAATTGCCTTGCCTCTGAAACAATGTGGGTGCTGCAGCTTTTAAATTAATTTTAAAATAGTTACTAACAATGTTTATGTCATGATGCAGGGCTGCTATTTACAATGTTATTGTTGTCGGATTTTGCTGTTTTATGGTAATCTGATATGTTTTGATCTTTACATATATCTATATCTATATGTTGGAAGCCGCCTTGTGAGGATATGGCTACATAAACTGGCCTAGAAGCCATTTGTTTGTTTGTTTGTTTGTTTATTACATTTATACCCCACCTTTTTTCCTGCAAGGAACCCAAGGCGGCTTACATAATCCTCCTCTCCATTTGATCCTCACAACAGCCCTGTGAGGTAGGTTAGGCTGAGAGTCAGTGACTGGCCCAAAGTCACCCAGTGAGTTTCATGGCTGAGCGGGGACTAGAACCCGGATCTCCCGAGTCCCAGTCCAACATTCTCACCACTACGCCACACTGGCGTTATTTAGTTATTTAGGGCGCAATCCTGCAGGGATGCCCATAACCCTCCAAACGCGAGGATTACAGGCACCGTAAGCAGGGCGGGAGGAGCGTGGAGGTGAAGATTGTCTCCGTGCTCCTCCTGCCCTGCGAAGCAGCTAGGCGGCTGATTTCAGCTAACTGCGGTGCTTCGGAGCAGGAGGGAAGGAGGCCGAGGTGCCACCCAAATGTCATTTCTTGGTGGCACCAGTCTCCTCCCTGCCCCCTTGAACACCCACTAAACTTGTTCTCCGAGGTCACTCTTATGACCTCGGAGAAACATCTGGTGTTCTTTCTGCGCCAGCTGTGAGCGGCAGGGAGGGCACTCCGGGTGCAGAAGAGCCCCAGCTCCAACTTCAGAGCTGGGACTCTGAAAAATCCTATGGCCCTCTAGATGCTGTCTAGGGGCCACAGGATTGTATAGCCTGCAATTGCCCTGAAAATCCTGGGACCGTCACAAAAAAACTTAAGCTGTCGTGGCTTCTCACTTAGTCACGCAGAGTCCTGAATTGCCCTGCCTCCCACAACTGCAAGCTATTTAAGCTGCTCTTAAAGGGTCCATGGGCAAAATTGCAGCTAAGCTTGCAGTTTTAGCTTAGCTGCAATTTTACCCATGGCCCTTTTAAGAGTAGCAGGCTTGAACAGCCACAGTAAGCAGGGAGGGAACAGATGCTGCTAAGATGGGAGGGCCAGGCGAGGATGTGTGTGCGCGTGCTCACACGCGCATGCACTACCTGCTGCCTCTGCTGCATGTTGCTGTGGGAAAGGGATTAGCTGGGTGAGAAGAAAAGGAGGTGGAGGCTGCACCCGCTGGCCTGGACCAACAGAGAAGTGAATGAGGGAATTTATCACATGATTCCTATCTTTACATTGCCAAAGATTTTATTTCCTAACAAAGCTGACTCTGTGCCTCTAACAGGTAAGTTTACAGTGTCAGAAGGAAATGCAAGAAACTTCCCCTTCTCTCTGAAGCTCCATGTTTGGGGTGTGGAGTGAGTGGGTAAGCTCCACCTGTTGAATTTGTGCCAATCCTGACAATTTTAGAGAAGAGAAGAGATTGCCCTGCAAGCACTGACCCCCCCCCCCATGAAAAACACCAGGCATCAACAATTAAGGGTTTAAGTAAGGTAAAAAAAATTTTTTACAAAAGCCACTGATAAAATAATATATAATATAATAATTTAATAATTATAATATATAAGATATTATATAATAATATAATTCTGGAAAAGTCATCATAGCACTGGCGCTGCTGCTGCTACCTCTTCTTCTAGCAAGGAGCAGCATTTCACAATTATCCCTCAGTTACACAATACTTCTTCACACAATGCACAATCAATTTGCTGCCACAAGATGTGATGGTCAGTATTGCGGATTGCTTTAAAATATACACACTTTCCTGTGAGTAAGTTCCATTGAACGTAATAGGACTTACTTCTGAGTACACATACATAGGATTGCACTGTTATTCTGTTTTCAGAGCAGTGGTAAGTTTTTTACTTGGCTCTACTTGTGTACCCCATGTAAAAGGATTATTCTGCATGGATATTTTTTTTTTAATGCATTAGAAGGGAGTTAGCAGAAAACACACCCTCCTCAAGAGAAAGAAAGAAAAAATCCCAACTACCTCAAATAGCAGCAACAAACATCATTCCATTTTGGCATTATTGTTAAATCACAGTGTTGTTCTTGTTTTTTTTTTTTTTAATAAAGTACAATAGAGCCCACATATTATTTTTTTCTGAGTGGAGAAAATAGGAGCTTGCAGGGTGGGGAGTGCACACTCAGAGATATCTAAATGTTAAATATTATAAATTCAAAGATTTCTGTGCTTAAAATACTGCAGTTTTGTGTGTTTCCTCTAATAACTTTTGTACTTGACTTTGGTTGCCTGGCCATACCCTTGGGCACACCTTCATGTTGCCTGGCCACACCTTCTTGATCACACCTTCATGTTGCTTAACCATACCTCTTACAAATTCACATGTGTGTCCCTATTTTCATCTGTGAAATGTTGGAGGGTATGGAATAAATTAGGCAAATTTGCATAAAACTCCTCATTTCTGGCTTTAAGCAGAGCATGTGCCAGTTGTGCCACTTGTCTCTTGGGGCGCGGGTCACAGCTCAGTGTTAGCCGCGTTTCTCTTTCTTGACAGTCAAGATGGATATTCTTGGGGGGGGGCGGCGGCGGCAGGGGGTGGAATCCATGTCAAAAGTGAAGTGTTTCAAAGCCCATGTACATTGTAACAACTGCATGATGGTGATATGTCCACTCAGCTGTATTCTCTCAATGGAAGGACAACTCAGTTGTGCAGAGGTAGGAGGAGAGGGGAAGCAGGGCCACTCCCCCAGCCCCTGCTGGAAGACTACTTAATTTTTTCCCTCTTCCCTTTCCTTCCCATCCCTTTTTCCTTTTGTGTCATGTCTTTTTAGATTGTAAGCCTGCAGGTTATAGTGGCCAATTCCAGCTGACCCATAGCTCTTCCTATTACATTGTAAATCAGTCTGATGAATTAGGTATACATAAAGAGTTTGTTGTGAACATTTTAACAGCTACAGTGTGTGTTGCATATGAATGGAATTATTCTCCCCATCCATGTAGCAATGTAAAATAACTTATCCATTGACAACACAAAACTTATCCATTGACAACACAAAACACAAATCCTCAAGATTCTTCAATCTATCCATGTCTTTATATAATATTTTAAAAAGTGTTTACTTTTGCAATACCAACCACACATGCACCCCAGGCTCTGTAGCATAAAAGACAAGTTATACCTCAAGTCAATGTTCAGATGCTTATGCTCCTTGGCTAACTACACTATCAGTAACCCCAGGGTGGACTTTATACTCACAAAGGAGTTGTGACTCAGGTGTGCAGAGGTAGGATGCGCCCTGACTTGTATCAATCTCCCAGTGCTTGTTCTTGCTTATTCATGCAAAAACATGTTATTTTTGACACATATTTGTACTTCTGTCTTTGTCCTTCTGATTAGTACCCTCTAGGGCAGGGCTCTCCAACCTTGGGTCCCCAGATGTTGCTGGACTACAGCTCCCAGAATCCCTTGCCATTAGCCATGCTGGCTGGGTATGCTGGGAGCTGTAGGCCAGCAACATCTGGGGACCCAAGGTTGGAGAGCCCTGCTCTAGGGATCTGCTGATAGTGGAAAAGTAGTTATTGGTGTGTTGGGCTACTCCAAGGTTCAATGGATGCAAAAAGAGATTACACTATGATAGATGACTTGCATTTCTTTTGGGAAGTTTGTATATTGCAGGGGTAGGGAGAACCTGTGGCCCTCTCAATGTTGCTGGACAACAACTTCCACAATCTCTGCCCATTCGCCATGCCAGCTGGCAGTGACGCAGGGCAGAAAATGTTCCAGTGCTTTACTTTTCCGTGGAAAATTTTCCATTTCATAAGTTCATTAGTAAAAGTGAATGTATGCCAACTGCAAAGACAATATTAGGCAAGCTTGGCAGTTTCAAAGTTGTAATTCATGTTTTTCAGGTGATTATCCTTAGCAAGTTATGTGAGAGAATACATATACAGTAATACCTTGGATTGCAAGTAACTTGGTTTGAGAGCGTTTTGCAAGACAAGCAAATTTTAAAATATTTATTTAAATTTTTTTAACTTCATATACAAGCGACATCTTGCAATACAAGTACTGTAGTACAGCTTAAATTAAAAATCTCTGTACAAATTTTTTGGGGAGAATTTCGTTTTGATATACAAGTGTTTTGGATTACAAGCACGTTTCCGGAACGAATTATGCTCTCAATCCAAGGCATGACTGTATGTTGTAGAAATACTTACGTGTCTCAGTGTGAAATGGAACTAATAAACAGTGACAGCAAAACTGAAGGTGCCCCCACAACCTCAGTGGAAGAGAGCTGAACTCTGTTAAAATACATGAGTAGTTGTCAGCATGTCATTTGAGTTGCTAAAATTAGTATGTCAACCATTTTCTTAGTGTGTCAAAAGTTTTTTTCCCCTTAAAATTAAATTATGTAAGGGAAGTACATACTATTGTCCTTAATTTTTACAAGTATTCCAATTAAAAAAATGTCTACATAATATAGCATTTAAATCACATGAAGTGTGTTTTCAGTTTCCCTCCCCCTCAAATATTTCAGTTCAAATACTTGTGCATTGGAACAAAAAAATAATGTAGGGTACTTTTTTAAAAGCTTTGTTTACTAATTACAAGTAAAATAAACATGCCAAATTAGACCTTTCTAGGACATCAGAACATTTTCCTATTCAAATTAACCCAATTTGCATTGGAAAATTTTCCAATTCAAAATTTTCTGGAAACCCCGCATCACTGCTAAACTAGAATCGGCATAAAACCCACACCAAATGCTAAACCAGACTGTGTAGCCTAAAAACAGGGATGCAGAACCTCAGACCCAGGGGCCAAATACAGCCCGTGAGGGTTAGACTGGCCCTCCAGGGATCCCCAGAAGGCCCCACCTCCTTTCCACCAACCAGTAATTGTTTGGTGGGTTCCTAGCTTTTGCACTGATTTTCCCCTCATTTTGAAAGGTTGAAATGCCTCTCCTAAGGCTTGGTTATTGGCAATATGAGCTTTAATGTAAACATATACTGTTGTTTGGGGCCCCACCCCTTTTCCCTTCAGCCCTGCCCACCACTGGAATGTGGTCCCCGAGAGCTTCTCTGAAATTGAATTTGGCCCTCGGGCTGAAAGAGGTTCTGGCCCCCTTCTGTAAAGCCACAGACTGTAATTGTTGGACAATATGGTTCAGGTCCTATCACCCACAATACCGCTCCTATATTTGACACATTTGATTGGCTTTCAGGGCTCTTAAGTCCTAGGCCAGATCGCTAGTTTGTTTCACTAACATTCTCCTTTCCATTGTTTAATCAAGGAAGACGCTTTGCATCATTATAGGTACATTTCATGACAGCTGACAGGTTAAACCAAGCAAAGCTCATCAGCTTTCTCACAGGAGACTCTTACCATATAGGGCGGTGGGCAACTTGTGACCCTCAGATGTTTTGGCCTGCAATTCCCATGATCCCTCACCATTGGCTATACTGGCAAGGGCTGATGGGAGTGATAGACCAAAACATCTGGAAGGCCACTAGTTGTCTACCCCTGATGTAGGGCATCCTTCCCCAACCCTCTAGATGTTTGGACTACAACTCCCAGCACTGCTGACCATTTGCCATGCTGGCTGGGGCTGATGGGAGGGCACCAGGTTGGGGAATACTGATGTAGGGTGATGGGGGAAAGGTAAGTGTATCAAGAGCCAAAGGCAGCAGCATCTTTTGTAGTATTACATAATAACCTGCATCTGATGAAGTTGGCTTTGGTCCACAAAAGTGTAGATTTCATGGCTGAGGTGGGGAACAGATATTGGTCCAGGGCCTGGACTCCAACCACCAGACCATGATGTCAAGGGGGCAGAGCCCCACCCAAAGCCTTGTTTGCCCCTTTTTCTTTTCTCTGTACAGACAGGCATGAAGCTCTGCACCTTTCTCTGCACAGAGAAAGGGACTCGGCAGATGTTTGCAGGGCTGGTTTGCAGGGCTCCAATCTGTGATTGGAGATAACAAAAAGGGAGTCCCCTGTGTGCTGCTTCCCCTCCCATTGGCAGATTGGAGATAACATAGGGATTCTTCTCCCCTCCCAGGGGGTGTGGCTTAGGGAGGGGTCCGCAGAGAGTGCCCAACTCTCTGCAGGCTAGATTGGGAACCTCTGTGGGCCAAATGAGGCCCCATGCGCTGGAGGTTCCCTGTCCCTGATTTAAGATGCCATAAGACTGTCCCGTCCCCCCCCCTGCAACAGAATAACAGGGCTACTCCTCTGGAAACTGCATACACTGGTGTCAGCCAAGGTGAAACGACACTCACTTGAACAGCAGCTGCAAACTTTGCTGTTTGTGGCCAATAAAATTAATACAAATCAACTCTCACTCTTCTCTGTTCTTGGAAACTTGGGCCTTCTTGTGAGGATACCACAACATGGCCTCGAGAAATGTCCTTCCCTGTGCTGGACCAGACGTTCCAGCCTGGCCATAGAAAAGATCAGCCAGATAAGCATGTGCCCACAGCACAAGGCCAAAATAAGTGTTTTGCTTCCTGCTTTCCCAAGTGTCTCTGAAAATAACTGGATATCAGGGAAGGGCTTTCTTTTCCTCTCCTTGGGGATGCTGCATTCAGCCAATATGCCATGTATGGCAATGCTTTTTCCAACAAGACAAGTGACCCTGTCTGTTATCTCGATGAGCACACAAAGGAATGTTCAATAAACAATTAGCTTTGAGGCGATTTTTTTCAGGAGCTATGACTTTTCCTTGATGAACATACAATAGTGAAACTTGTTCGATTGACGTCTGCAAGTTGTAATCTTGAATAGACCACAACCTATGTAAAGAAACCAAGAGTGACTAAACCCAGGCATTCTCAGAAGCAGCCCATTAACCCCAGGCACCAGTCTCTGACAGCAGTGTAGATCCCATGCTACAACACTTCCAACTTGCTCATAGCTTCCAAGATGTGCCTTTGGCTTTTCTATTTCAAGAATGAACTGCTTCCTATACTCAGAAATCTGATGCCCATCTTTACCTCCAGTAAACCATTCTTGAGTTCGTAACATTTTTCCATATTTATATTGATGCAATTGTGTCTCTGTGTTATATGAAGCCTAGAAACTAAACCTAACTAAAGTTGCCACCACTGCTCTGGTACAGCCTTACAACCTGGTACTCTCCAGCTGTGTTGGACTACAACTCCCAGCATGCTGGAAAGCATCAAGTTGGGGACAGCCGCACTAGCATATGAGATGCTTCTCTGAACTGATTTGGAATAGTGACCACAGTACCATCAAGTTCAACATGTACATGAGTAGAAAATTGCCAAGGAAGTCCAGCACTGTCACATTTTTCCTGGGAAAGAGGAAACTTCTCAAAAATGAGAGGATAGTTTAAAAGGAAGTTGAAAGGGAGAGTCAAGTATTTCCAAAATGCTTGGATGTTATTTAAAACCACAATAATAAAGAACATGTGCCTCAGAACAGGAAAAAGCACCACCAGGACTGCAAAGAGTACTCTTATGTTCTCTTGTACAAATCTGATCCACTGCTGAGCCATGCAGCCACTCATGTTTCAACATATTGTCAGTATTTACAGAAAAGAAATCTGAATCTCACCAAGACTGATCAACGTCAATAGTGCTTTTAGGGAACATATTTAATGATGTCAAACTCCGCCCCAGCCAATTGTGGGACAGCCATCTTCTCTTGAATTTGCAGCAAACCGTGTCCAGTCAGATTACACCTTGTTCTTAACTCAGTTCAGTATCCATGTGATGTAGCAAGCTTTGTAATTTCTTGCTGGCCTCTCCTTTTTGCTCATCCCCAGCTGGCTGGCAACTAGAAAGACTTCCTGCATTCTTTCATCTTGGCAGCTCCTGCTTTCTTTGCCTGCCAGGGTTGATGGAACCTACATCTATTTGCTATTGCTGTTACAATCACATTCTCTGGTACTACCAAGATGCAGCTGAAGCAAGTACAGTCCTGTTGAGCCCTAAGAGTAAGAGCAAGATGACAAGTGTATTTTCACCAATGATATTAATCCAATTTTGCAGGCCATATGAACACCCGTTTTCAACTTTTTTTAAAAGTTGCAGCTGTGAGAACAGATGTAACTGAATGCTCTCCTGTTTACAGCAGCCACCTGGATTTCGGGAAAAGTACCAGATTCAGATTCCTGGATAGTGCACATTATCTTTTTTTAGGGGGTGGGGAAAACATCTTGCATACATGTTGGATACCCAACCCCGCCTACAGATCTCAACGACTATTCCAGCCACCATCAAGAACATCTTATCTTGATACACAGAAGTTTCTCCATTCTGAAATTAAATATGACTGTGTTGAATTTCTTGGGCAATTCTCCACTCACACACGTGTTGAATTTGACAGTGCTGTGGTCACAGTTTCCAAGTGGTTTCCTAACCCTTCATCTTACACCAGATCCTGCACATCCCTTAGGATTAAGCTGAGAGTCACCTTTCTTTTTTGTTGGTCAAAGGCACAGTTGTGTATTGGTAGAATAAACAAAAATGTTTCTTTTGCTGATACTTGAGTTTACATTAATCCACAGGTGGGCAATACCTTTACTAGGACCAGCCAAAATGTCACAAAACAGTAAGTTCACTGTGGATTTTAGTTTTTCTCCTTGATAGACCAGTCCTCACAGCTTAGGAGTGCAGGGCAGATCATGTGGCATGCACAGCTTTGTCCTAAAACACCTTGTCACCGCTCTCCTCACCCCAAGCAAATACTGTTGGAGGCAGACACCTCACTGTCTAAGGGTAGGGCCAGCCCTACCTATTCAAGACAATTCTAGCTGAATAAACACTTTATCATTTCTCAGTGATCCCTGAAAGATTGCCAAAAGTGGGAGCACCTTCCTGGAGATTCATCCAAAGCTAAAAGTCTCCAGGACTTATTAAATTGCACGACATGAGGCAGTCATAAGAAATGTTTACCATACAAAAACAATAGATAAGTCTCATAATCATCTACAGTATTTGTATACCGCTCCAGATTGAAGATTTCTAAGTAGTCACTTTATGGTGACTTTACCGTATTAAATATGACAATAAGGCCTTGGACAAGTCATGGAAGGGAAAAGGGAGATGCAGAATCATTATTGTAGACAAGGCTATTGGGAAGCCAGTGTGTCATTATCTCAGGACCGGTGCAAGGCAGTTTGCCGCCCTAGGCAAATTCAAATATTTAGCGCCCCCCCCACTTGAGCCCTCCCTCCCTCGGCGGCAGCAGTCCCAGCGGCAGCGAGGAAGAGTCGGCCAAGCGAGCGAGCTTCCTCCTGCTGCTGCTGCCGCCAGCCTCCGCGGCCCGGGAAGGGAGGAAGGAAGGAAGGCAGGAAGGCGAGAAGAGGCGCCAAGCTGCGGCGGATCAGCAGCCACCAGCCGCTCCAGCTGCGCCCTGGCGGACAGAGGCAAGCCCGCCTGCCCGGAGGAGGTGGAAGAGGCGGAGGAGGCAGAGCGGGATTCGGCGCCAAGCGAGCAGCCCCACGCGGAGCTGCCTTCACGGGCGCTGCTGCTGCTGCCCCATGCCCGCCTGGCCGCTCTCCTGCTCGGCTTCCGTGCCCAGATCCGCGCCAAGCGCAGCGAGCCCCGGCTGCCTGACGCCTCGCGCGGTCCTGCCGCTGCTGCTGCCACGAGATCAGGCTTGCTCGCTCCCATCTTCCTCCTCTTCCGTACACACGTCACGGAAAGTGGAGCGCAGGCCCCGCGCCCTCCCTTCCTCGTCCGTTCCTGGAGGAGGAGGAGGAGGAGGAGGAGAGGGCGAGTGTCTGCGTGGGTCTGGGGCACAGGCGAAGCAGGAGCGGAGCGTTTCTGTGCCCCCTTTAGCCATACGCCCTAGGCAGCCGCCTAGTTGGCCTAGTGGTAGCGCCGGCCCTGCATTATCTGAAGGGACTAGGAACATAGGAAACATCCTTATACTGGATGAGACCATTAGTCCATTCCATTTAGCCCAGTATTGTCTGCATGGACTGCCAGTGGCTCTCCAGGGTTTCAGGCAGGATTCTTTTCCTGTCCTACCTGAAAATACCAGGGATTGAAACTGGCAACTTATGCATGCAAAGCATGTGCTCTACCACTGAACAGCTTTTCCCCATACTGAGGCTCCCATCAGGCAGATGATAGCCTAAGTTGAGGGACCTTTTGCTTTGGAATAGAAACAAATCAATGACTACAATGCTGTGCTTTCATCACACTTTAATAATGCATCAACACCTAATAAAGTTTGTCTCATGCAGCATCTTATGTTAATATTGCACACCGAACACTGTAGTGCAGCCAATACTGTGGTGTAGAGGTGCTGCTGATAAGGCCTCATTCACTAGTGGTAACTTGCTTCTGCTGCAGGTGGTGTGCAAGTAAAAAGGCTGGTTGATCTTATGCAGTTCTCCCATTCTCATGCCTCTGTTTCCCATGTTTACTCAAGGCTGACCATTCTGCAGGCTTTTATTCTTGAGTAAACAGCACCACATTGTCAACATGTTGTCAATCCCTCCGGAGGCTTGGGTGAACTATTTTTTACACAAAGCTTCCTCCACTTCTGGCAATGCAGCTATGGCCATCGATGCTGCTTCTGACTGTGAAATGATGACAGCCGCCACTATTGTGATGCTATTGCTTTACAGCCTTGATGTACGCCATGCCAATGTGCAGTCCGTCCCCGCCCCCCCGCCTGGGTAACCATTCTGTCTTGGGCTGGTCAGGTGAAATACTGTACCATTTTTTTCTTTTCATGTGCAAGTACATGGTTTCTGTCCTGAGGTTGTGAGACTATTACGTTCAAGGAAGATCTTGAGTCAACCTCAGTGCCTATCCTGTTCTTCACAAAGGGTGAACTATCAAAAGAAGGACTTGCAAAGGACATACCCCATAACTTATTATTGGCTTCCTGCAAGAAATTGAGTCAGATCAACATATCCCTTAAGCCAGGGCTGGGGAACGTGTGGCCCTCCAGATGTTGTTGGGCTGTAACTCCCATCAGCCCTAGCCAGCATAACCAATGGTGAGGGATGATGGGAGTTGCAGTCATTTCATTTCATTGATTATATTTCTATACCGCCCAATAGCCAAAGCGCTCTGGGCAATTTACAAAAATTAAAAACCATTAAAAATACATTATACATAGTATAAAAACCTATTTACATGCAAACATATAAACAGACAACACACACACAGATATCTAAATGATTTTTAAACAATCGGTAAGAAAAATCCAGGACCTGATTAAAAACTAATCATATGCTGCCAAATGCCTGAGAGAAGAGGGAAGTCTTAACCTGGCACCGAAAGGATAACAATGTTGGCACCAGGTGGGCTTCAATCGGGGAGATCATTCCAAAATTGGGGAGCCACCACTGAGGAGGCCCTCTCCCTTGTTGCTGCCTTCCGACCCTCCCTCAGAGGAGGCACCTGGAGGAAGGCTTTAGATGATGAACATAGTGTACAGGTCTGGAGGACCACACATTCCCCACCAACTGCCTTAAGTGCCCATGTATGTTCTGCCTATGTCTGCACTTATACCAATACAAAACCAGAGCCTAGCTGTCCATTGGATGTGCACAGACAAGCTCAAACTGCACTAAGCTGTAGGTTCATTGCATATCTGATTGGCAAGCAACATGCATGGACTATGCCAAAGACAAGTATGATCACAGTGTCATTACCTAAATTGTGTGAGAAGTGGTCATGATGCCAGGTTATCCCATGCCACATCATTCCTCTTTAAACAAGTATATTTTGTTGCAGGATGATTTATTCCACTAAAGTGCCAACACATCCACAGGTGCAGATGCATTATAAGAACCACACCACAATGATATTAAAGCAAGAACTTGGGGTCAGTTCTGGCCATCCAAAAGCAACTGCTGCTTGATAGCCAAACGTGACTCGCTGTTTCTGGGGAGCAGTTCCTTCAGGGCTGAAGAACACCTTCTCTTTTCAGTGATTTTGACACTTGCCTAGGATTGAAAGACAGTGAATATTCACACAAATGAATATTCTGGTAGGGGGCACAATGACAGAAGGACCAAGCTAAATAGATATGCTCAGTGCTTTTTTTCTGGAGAAAAGGGTACCGGAACTCTTGGATTACATTTCCTCGGGAGTAGATGGCAATTAAATTGTAATGCAATTAATAGAAGAAAAGGTGCTGGAACTCAGTCCCGGTGAGTTCCACCAGAAAAAAAGCCCTGGATATGCTCAGTTCTTCTGCTTAGCTACAGCTGGTAATCAGAAGAGCCATGCTGGATCAGACCAACAGCATCCTGCTTCCCACAGGGGCCAACCATGTTTCCAGGAAGCTCACCACAAACAGGAATTAACCTCTCCTCCACTGTTGCTCTCCAATAACTGGTATTCAGTGGCTTACTGCTCTAACACAGTAGTGCAATATAGCCATCATGGCAAACAGGCATTGCCACTTGCTAGACCTACCCTTAAATTTGTCTAAAACCTTAGCTAGTGGCCATCGTCATGTCTTGTAGCAGCAAATTCCATAAGTTGTGTACTGTATGCAGATATCCTAAATCTCCTGCCCAATTTCAGGAGGCAACTCCAAGTTGTTGTGGATGATGATGATAATAAGTTATATTTATTTATATCCCGCCTTTTTCCCAATAAGAAAAACAAGTTAATGGAGGACAAGGCTGTCAATGGCTAGTAGTCATGATGGCTATATACGACCTGCATGGACAGGGTCACCATACTTCTGAAAACCAGTAACTGTGGAGGAACAACAGGAGATAGCTACTACTGCCCTCATGTCCTACTTGTGGGCTTCCCAAAAGGCATCTTGTTGGCCATTGTGGGAAACAGGATGCTGGACTATATAGGTTTTTGGTTCGATCCAGCAGGGCTCTTATATTCTATCGACTTTCTTCACAGTATGCCTATTATAAACCTCTATCATGTCTCCTCCCCCAGACATGGTAACCTTTCCTCATACAGAAGGTGCTCCAACAGTGATCATTGGTTGCTGCACCTTTTCCTGCCCTGCAATATCCTTTTTGATAAATAGCAAACTAAGTGTATACAACATCCCAAATTTGGAAACACCATCGATTTATATAAAAGCATTACGATACTGGCAGGTTTCCCCCCCCACACTCTTTCCTAGTATTCCCTAACATTTTATTTCACCACTGCCACTTTTTTTCATTGAGCTATCCACAACTGCAAGATTTCTTTCCTGATTAGCCACCACCAGATCATGCACCATAAATATATTTATTTGTACCCTACCTTTCTACCAAAAAATGGCACTCAATGTGGCTTGATATATGTGAAGTTGGGATTTTTGGCCCAATGTGTATCACATTACACTAACTTACACTGGAGCCCATTTACCATTTTGGAGAGACCCTTTTGGAGCACTTTGCAGTCCACTTGGGTTTTCACCATCCTGAATTATTTGGTATAATTTGCAAACTTGATCACCTCCTTCCACCCAACTCCATTTATGAACAAGTTGAATGGCACTGGTCTCACGACAGATCCTTGAGGGACTTTCACTATTTTGTTCTTTCCATTATGAGAACTGTCTGCTTTTTCCTACCTTCAGTTTCCTGTTGTTAAATCTGTTACCCATCATAAACATGTCATATATAATATATTCATCAGAATAGCGAACAGTCACATAGCACCTAACTGTGAAATAAAGACAGAGCAATGGCTTTTGAATATTCCCTAGACTAAAGCAATCAATCAGCTGTAACAAATGCTTCCTCTAGTTGAATTGGCTAAAATAATAGCCCTTCCTTTCAGTCAGGCACTCTGCAATAACAATTTCCTGTGTTAATGCCGTCTAGGAATAAATGGATTTATGGGGTACAGAAGCCTAATTTATCACGATGAGGAATGCTTCTCAGTTACAAAAAAACAAAAACCCAAGTCTTCATTTTTAATAGACTAATGGGAGGCCCAATCCCATCAATACAAAATAGCTGCACCCTCACCATTGGCATCCTGTCTTCTAAAAGGGACGCCGAATTAACTTTTCTCTCCTTCTGCTTGGAAAAAGCTTCCATGACAGCGAAAAGCACAAAAAGACCAGTAAGATGTCCTGTAAGAGGCCGCAAGAGGACCCGCTCCCATTTACCATAAACCAGACCATCACTTCACATTATGGGAGGCCAATAATCACTACTGTGCTAGGACTGGGGTTGTGTCTCAGGCAAAATGAGACTAGCAATGGCTTTATTGGAACTGGGAGTCGGGGAGCTGATCCTGTGTATGGTTTGGCTGATGCAGCAGGTCCACAGCATCAGGAAACACTAGAAGTGCAGGCCTAGCTGTATCTGGGCTGTACCATGGCAGGTGAGGGATCACACAACTGAATACTCCCCCATACAAACTTAGATGCTCAGGAGAATGGTTCTAGCTTAGCCTTTTTCTTGACTTGCTAGTTTTCTTTGTGGTTTTATTTTTTTGTAATTAATAATAATGGAACATTACATCACAGGAGCCCCCATTTGCAGTCAACTCAGATACAGGTTTATCATCCGAGAAATAGGCTGATTGCTTGTGCTCACTCACTGGGTAGGCAGAAGGATATAGATTTTATTGCCATGATCAATTTTTGTCATACCTACAGGTCTATGCTGCATTCAGTACACATGTGGCTGGTGCAAAGGGAATGAATTACAGCTAAATACCAAGCAATTCTGAGTCGCACACCCACAGCTATGACCTCATTTCTTCTGAAGTATTTCCTCTATAATGTAACATTTCTCTCCTGTCTCACACAGCAGTTAAGAGGGCAAACCTATTTATGCTCAAAGAGCTTGTACTTCTGCCTCTAGAGCCCTGCCAGCTTCATGCTTGTGTGAAGTCTTCATGCTGTGTGGAATTCTGCTTTAAAAAGGCCTACCTGTTCAGCACAGAGAAGCAGTTTGCTCCGTTTGGTGGACGTGGCAGGAATTTTGTATATATTGGAGGAAGTAGAAAAGGGAACATTCTGCAAAGGAACATGATGTGGCTAGCTCCCTTGCCACCAACAGTAGATCACTATCTAGAAATCAGTAGTTTAGAAGGTCTACCCTAGAGCACCCATTATCCCAACTTGTTATTATGCAGGTTTAACTCTTGTAGATCCAATGTAACCCCTTCTTTTAGCAAAATATGTTAACAAAGTGCTCGTTATTGTTTCCAGCTTGACAGAGAGGAAACATGCCATACCAGAGCAATGTCAAGAGGCTATCCTGAGCCTGGTTTGTCTCATTAACCTTGATTTTGAACTGGAGACACTGAAGTGTATGTCACCACTTGGGAGCAATTCATCTTCTGTCATTCAGAAGAAATTTAGCAATCTAAGGTTTAAAATAGTATTTTTGGCCGTATTTCCTGCTCACCTGGGCCAGGGATCACAAAGTGGCAGCATGTCATCCAGAGCTGGCCCCCAAACAGCTTTGTCCCATGCCTGCGGCTGTAACATGTTTTAATTGAGTTGTGATTAAAAAGGGGGAGGGTAGTTTAACTGGTAAGGAAAATCTAGCAATGAATCCCTGTGTACTGGATAGGAATTTTATTACTATCTCATTCACTCTTTGGAAAGTCATTGCCAATCATCCTCTTAGGAACTAGGAAACGACCTTATCCCAGATCAGACCATTTGTCCATCTTACCTAGTCTTGTCTACTCTAATTTGCAGCAGCTCTCCAGGGCCTCAGGTAGAAGGAACCTATTCCAGCTATTTAAGGCAGTCTTCCCCAATCTGGTGCCCTTCAGATATTTTGGATTTCAACACCCATCAGCCCCAGATAACATAGCCAATGGTCAGAAATTGAAGTAAAAAACATCTGAAGATGTTGGGGAAAACTGCTATAAGGGATCCTTCAGGAAGCACATTTATTTCTCTCCCCCGCCCCCACTCCCCAATTGATGAATTCATACCATCCAAGAACAACTACTTGTTAGAGCTGGATCCTTTGACACTAAAATCATGCCAAATCTGTTGCAGAGTCCGATCATTCATGAACGTGCTGGATTGTTACAGCTCCTGACCTAAGCTTGCATATTTCTCAGAAATGTGGAAAGAGAAGAGCTAGGTTATAGAAGGATTCGAGCAGTTTCTTTAGTCTATTCATGGCTATTGGTCAGGATACCTATATAGACCCTCCAGGTTCAGAGGCCACTAAATAAAAGTTTTGGGGAAGCAACACAGGAGAGGACCACGGTCTTCAAGCGCTGCTTGTATGCTTCTTGGGGGCATCAGATTGGCCACTGGCAGAAGCAACATGCTAGGCTGCATGGGCTTTTCTTCTGATCCAGCATGTCCTTGCAGAAGCCAAGCTAGGCTAATATCTACTGACCCAACATCCCTATGTTCATCTGGCTCTCCAGGCAGAATTTGGTTAATTAAAGAAGTATTTTTTAAAAACTGTTTTCCAGATTTGTCCAGATTCATCTGTTCTGCAAAAACACACTGCTCTGGAGCCATTACTGCTAATGCTGTGGGTTATTTTCGGTGACCACATGAAGACAGGCACTCTTTGATATTTGCTTATTGGTAAAAGTTGGACGTAGTTGCTCATAAGAAATTGGCAACTGATAAAATTTAGCCAGGAAACAAGTAGAAACCTTGTTTTGTTCACAATAATAAAACACACACACACATCCAAATTGTGCTATGGGCTGCAGAAACAAACCCTCATACAGAATAAAAAGTGTGGGCTCAGCAGATCAGAACAGAGGCCAAGTATCTGCCTTCTACCTTTTATACTGCACCTCTCTGCACCAAGTTCTCATTTCATCATTTATTTTACCACCATTCTCAAAGCAACCTGAAAGCGTAAGACCCATTCACTTCAGCTTAGAATACATTGTTGTTCATTTGCTACATTACAATCCAAGGGGTGGGCAGCTCAGTAACACTGAAATGTTCAGATCTTGTGCACTCTTGCAAAAGTGCCATTTAAACTCAATGGAACCTGCTTAGAAGCGAACATGCAGTTATGGCATCTAAGTGCATACTGTTCCACATGTCTTTGTGTGCAGGTCTGTCCACTCATTCCTCCTAAGCTATTTCACTGGCTTAGGCAGGAGAGGATGCCTTTAGAAAGCCCAAAGGAATGGGTAAAAGATTGATCTAGTTTGGTTCTTTCATGATCTACCACTCTAAAAGGCGACCCCCCCCCCTGAAATCCCTGTGGTCCTTAGAACCACGGAGGATAAAGCCAAAAGACAACATGAGAATTTAACAGCCATGCTAGATAAGACCAAGGCCTATCTAGTCCATTATTCTGTTCTCAGTGGCTAACCAGATACCCATGGGAAGCCAACAAGCAGGACATGACTGCAACAGCACCCTCCCACTCATGCTCCCCAGCAACTGACATACAGAGGCATATTACCCCGATGCTGGAAGTAATATATAGTTATCATGATTAGTAGCCAGTGCTAGCCTTACCAATCATTAGTTTGTCTAATCCCCTTTTAAAGCCATTCAAGTTAGTGACCATTACTACATCTTGTGGTAGCGAACCTCAGCAAGGTCAGCTGGAAGGCACAATAAAGGAGGAAATAGGGGCAGAGGTGGCAGAAAAAGGTAAACAAAAGAGAAATAAGAGTCCTTAGAAAAGGGCTGCAAGGAGAAAGGGCCAAAGGAAAGAAAGATGTGTAAAGCTAGGTGAGAACATAAAAAAGAGGCTGGCATTGTCTGTATGGTTCCACCTCCAATTCCACTACTAACTGGGCATCTCACTAGCAACCAGTTCAACTTCAGTAACTTATCCATTGTTTTGTACATTTCACCACAAAGTACATCTTTTGCTCTTAATCAATGTATTAAGGATGAAATTTATGATCTATCCCCCTGAAAGAGCAACTGTAGCTCTCAAGTTCAATTTTCGGACTTGCAAGCCTCTGATGTGCAATAAGGAGATATTGGCAATCTTTCAGGGTTGTAAGGATTACAATGTGAACCACTGAGTAATATGGAAAAATACATATAAATACTACTAATAATAATCCAGAGTCTGCAATTCCAGCCAGATCACTCATGCCAATGATTCCCACTTCTGGATACTCAAGCACAATGCTACATACATGCAACTTGCTTCCTTATGAAGCATATGCTGGAATCAGGACTGCAAGAATCTGAGTTTTTAGGGAAGCAGGTTGCCTTTATTCCATGTGAAAAAAATGTATAAAGATGTGTTGTATTTTCAGCTATGTAATAAGCCTCCTGAAGTACCACAATGTTCCTGACTTACAATGAATTTTGTCTGCTTATCAATGTCATATAACTTAAGCACAAAGAATTACAGAATTATTGAAATGTATGTAAACCTGAACACAAAGAGGGGAGTTTTGAAAAACAATGACAACGGAAGTGGAGAGTTTGACTGAAGCAGCCTAAACGTGGCCTGTTCAAGACTAAGGAAGGAAGGGAAGGGCTGGAGCCCTCTTCCCTCCAAGGCCTTACCCACACACACCCTAAAAACACACTGTCAGTGAAGTACAACGAACAACCTTTTACATAGTCAAGCCTCTTCACACAACTTTCAGTCTAGGGTTTTTCCTGCATGTGTAGTCACAAAGCTAAAATTGTGACTCATACAACACCTTTTTCTGCACTGCATTATAGAAGGCTGTCCCAGAAGGCTTTTACCTTAGTCAGATAGTCAATAAAGA
The DNA here is from genome assembly GCA_021292165.1 of Shinisaurus crocodilurus. Taxonomy (NCBI): domain Eukaryota; kingdom Metazoa; phylum Chordata; class Lepidosauria; order Squamata; family Shinisauridae; genus Shinisaurus; species Shinisaurus crocodilurus. The sequence continues at coordinate 56,001,282 of CM037878.1, forward strand.
GATTTGTTGTATCTTAGGAAGAATCAAAGCTTCTATACATTTCTACTCAGAAGTAAATCCAACTGAGTTCAACTGGAAGGCACAATAAAGGAGGAAATAGGGGCAGAGGTGGCAGAAAAAGGTAAACAAAAGAGAAATAAGAGTCCTTAGAAAAGGGCTGCAAGGAGAAAGGGCCAAAGGAAAGAAAGATGTGTAAAGCTAGGTGAGAACATAAAAAAGAGGCTGGCATTGTCTGTATGGTTCCACCTCCAATTCCACTACTAACTGGGCATCTCACTAGCAACCAGTTCAACTTCAGTAACACACCCAAGTGTGTATAGGATTGCAGCCTAAATTGTGTATAGCTCAAAAAACTTCTAGAACAGGGGTGGGGAGCCTGTGGCCTCCAGATGTTGGACTCCAACTCCCATCAGCCGCAACCAGCTTGGTCAGGGATGATGAGAGTCCCAACAACTGGAGGACCACAGCTTCCTCTACTGTTCTAGAGAGATGCTGCTGCATTGGTACAGACCCCTCAAAGTGATGAACACTCTCAAGGGCGGTCTTTGATAATAATCTACTGTTATTACAAAGTGCCTGATATTTAATTGGAATTTGCTGGCATTAGTATCTAGCTATTATTTCTAATCATGCCTCTTTATTATAATACTTTAGCTATCAAATATACTTTTTACAAAGAAAATGTTTCTTGAAACCTTTTAAGAATCTTAAATAGATTGAGATGATTAAACTTCTTGCTGTTTCTTTGACTTGATGTCATCTTTTGCCTAAGGTTTTCAAAAAATTTCTTCATTTGGTAAGACAGACAATAGATATCAATAATGCTGTCCAGAGGGTAAAATCTCTTTTCAGCTCTTCTTATTCACCAAATAAGAGTTGGTCAAAGGACTGCAAAAAGCATCTCCTTGGAGTGCCCATCCACATGAGGCAATGAAGCAGGTGTAGTTAAAATTAAAACTTCTAGGTTAGACAAATTAACTTGACTAAATGAGATATGGTTAATGAAGACTAGAACCTCTCATCATGGATTTTGAGAGCCTGCCTATCTACTTGAGCAACAAAATCACTCTTCCTCCCTCCCATGTACTCTGATAAACCCAGCTTTGGGGCTTCTCCCAACAGCTTGCACCCATTATATGACCTATGTTCTTGCATAGCATGCAGTTAAATATTTTTGTTATCTGACTGTTTAATATTGATTGAAGGCTACTCTCACTTGACTTCAGCAGTTTTATTTCTCATTTGCTAATTCTTCATATCAGACTTTTTGGATCTCATTTTTCTTTCAGCACCTCTCTGAATGTTTTATTAAAACTAGTATAAGCACCTCTATCATGTCAGATTGTCCCAGCCAATTTGCTCCAGGTACTAGAATCAAAGGCATAAATCAACAATGAGAGGAGTTTACCTATTACAGATTGGATTTCTCATTAAAGTTGACTGAATGCCATTATGTGAATTGCTGGCCATGGATTGTGCAATTTTCATGTACATAATTCATTCCAAAGCAGCAATGCTTCCCTGGAGCTAGAACTAACCACGTAGAGTGGAATTTTTCAGAAGTGCTTAATTTTGGCCTAGCTCCATTCATATTAAAGCCAATAGAAAAATATGTTGACTACAGTTTTAGATGAACACTCATTATTCTGGAAAACCACAATTTACAAATACTTTCAGATGTCTATCAGGGTAAAGCACAAACTTAATAGCGCTCACTAATCTGGATTCCTGTTTATAGCGCATGAGCTACATGCACTATTATAGATCTACATGCTAAATCTTCATGTTCATGTGTTTGCAAAAATGTTACTGATATTCCACAGCATGTGTTGTGTAATACCCCAAGAACAATTGAAACATTTTCTCCATTATTTGAAGATCTGATAACAGACTATATGAAGTAACTTGCGTCTTCCTTCCCTGTCTGAACTTTCCACCAGCATTACTGTTTTGGGAGTTCCTGGTCTTATTGTCAATGTTATCATGGTGTGTGTGTGTGTGTGTGTGTGTATACATTTCATGTGGATTTGAAAAATGGGTTGGATCCAAAGATTCCCTTCCTCGAACAGAAAGAACCCTTCCATCAAGAGGAAGGAAGCTTTTGGATCCAACCCAATGTATCTCACCCATATCATCTGCACAAGGCAGAGCTAGAAACAGATGGTCATATGAAAACATGCTAAACTGACTCCTGCTGAGGATACATTATACTGCTTTCCCCTGTAATGGTGTGACTGCACACAGTACCCTTAGTGTAATCCCAATACTGTGGCATCATGGCCGATACTGAGCAATTGAGCCAATAGTACCTCATGCTCACTAGATCTATGGTTGTTCCCTATCTCTTAGGTCAAATGTTAATGTATCTGTGAAGAAAAGAGCCTTTGGGGGTTCCTACATGCGCGCGCACGCACACACACACACACACACCCTCATGTGTGAACCGGCTAAAGGCTGGGGGGGCGGGGGGTGTATGCCGACGTTCCAAAGTCTACAGTGACCCGGCTTTCAAATGCAAATGCCATGAGTCATGGGTCCCCCTCCCCTGCCTGGCCAGGTGAAGTACATCCTGATTGGCTAAGAGGCAGCAGAGCTACAGGAAGGAGGAGGGGAGGGGGAAAGAGCTATATTCCAAAGTGTGAGTTTTGTTTCTTTGTCTTTGGGTCATCGCATGGTTGCTGTTGGAGCAATGGCGGCAAGTCAAGCAGAGGCCCAAGCCTTCGGGTGGCCTCAGGATCTGACCCCAGGTAGCTCCTGGTGAAATTAGCTGAATGAGGGCTTTGGCAAGGCAAGCCTTGTGGAGGGCTACCCATCTCGGACCTTCGGGTAGGTGAAGTAGTCCCCCCGGGCGGCAAGGCTGTGCTGGATCCAACCCTGAAGAGAACTGACCCCCAGGTAACAGAGTGTGTGCCTGGGAGATATAAGGAATCAGCTTTTATTATTTTTGCAGCTCTATTACTTTGTACCAAAGTGTCTCTCTCTATTTTGTGTGCTTCTCTCATTTCCCAACTTTTGTGTAAAATGCTACCTGAAATAAACCTTCTTTGGGTTTTTTACCCCACATGGTGTTTGTGGATTGCTCTGTGGTTCCAGCAACTAAATCCAGGTTACAGTCAGAAAGGCAAGTCCCTGAACAGAGATTCAAGTAGGATTGCAGACAGCAGAAGCTGGCAGTCTGGTACCTTGAGATCTCTGGGGGTCTTGGGTCCTTTGGGTAGGAAAGGGTGGGTTGTGGCGGGTCAGCCAGCCCCCCCTTCCTCCACAGTATCAAAATGAGCACTTCCATTTTCCACCTAGTGTGGGGCTTTCTCCCCCACCATTTTGCTGCTTCTTCACTCAGAACTGTCCATCCAAACAGTTGTGGTTGGTCTGATATGACACCCTTTAGAAAAAGGTTGATATAGGCCGACACATAAGGTTGCTTACCTTTAACTATAGTTTTTTGAGTGGTTATCTGTGAAATCACACACATGGATTATGCATCTGCACAGAACAGTCATTCATTCAGAACATTCTAGAACTGAGTAGAGCTTTAGGCAGGAGCCCCACCTCCCTCCCTCTGTGAACACTCCAGGGCGTGGCTCCCACCTCCTGCTCAGTTCCTGGTCTGCTGCAGCAGAACAAATTAAGAGTAAGGCATCAAACCAAGGAAGAGGGTGGGTTTTGTGAGTTCACAGATGAACACTTAAAGAACGAGTTACAGGTAAGGAACCTGTCGTTCTTCTTCGTGGTCTGTGTGACCCACACACGCGTGACCGATAAGCAAAGAAACTCACCAGAAGGAGAGAGATGTCATGCCAAAACTATAGAGAGGATGCTTGGCCAAAGGCTGCATCTGGATGTGCTCTGGCATTCAAGTGCTAGTGTTTGATGAAAGTGGAGGGTTGCGCCCCGGTTGTGGAGCTGCACAACTGGGGAAGTGGAACTCCTTATAGGAATGCAACAGATAATGCCATGGCCCCTAGTTGAGTGTCTGCAGACATGTTGGGGAGCCAGGAGTTGTGTGGGATAACTGAGTAATGATCTTTACGAGAAACTGTGAAACAGAGAGAACAATCTGCTAATCACTGTGGCGGATAAGGAACTGAGTGGGAGGCAAGAGCCACGCCCTGGGGCATGCACAGGGTGGAGAATGGGTGGAGTTCCCACCTAAAGCTCTGCTAAGCTCTAGAATGTTCCGAATGGCTGTTCTGTGCAGGTGCATAACCCATGTATGTGAGTCACAGAGACCACGAAGTAATAAAACATCATGTATGTATCCTGAAGGACAGACCCGGGGAAGAGCGGAACACAGACAATATTAGGCATAAGCTTGCCACTGCTGGTCCTCAGCACTTTTCTGATATATGGCACATAGTGGTATGACCCAGACTGAAGTGTTTGGGCAGTCTTACTTAGATGGCATTCAATTTCTAGCGATAGCAGGAATTTTCTTTAACCTCTGCAAAGTATCCGTCGGTTACATTTGAGCCATGTGAGTGAGAGAAGCCTTTCAAACAAAACAGAACAGTTATCTAAATATGGGAAAACAATTTGCAGATTCTTGAATCAGCAATCACCATCCTTTAACACTGTAGGCATATCAAATCAGTATGGGATCAGAGAGGTAACATTACTCATTGATGATGAGGACTTCAGTGTCCAAGAGGTGATCCAGTGGCTTCACAGTCATCACCAGAATCAGAGTTAAATGTTGGTTAACGCAAAGCCACAACCTAACCTTAATACAACACCACAGTATCAGGGATGAAGTTTCTCATTAACTCATAATATACAGATTTTTTTTTTACTCTTCAAATATGTCTTTACAAATATATATATATATATATATATATATTTATATATTTATATATTTTATTCCTTTTCAGGTCATAAAAAATCCTAAACACATAAACCAGTACCTTTTTATCCAGAAAAGCTGCATTCTACAGTTTGAGATGAAAGGATCCTAATATGAGGGATGCTTTGGCACTTCTCTGAAGTTCTAGCACTTGGAACATCCTGTCAGCAATTAACCATTTAACATGAGGCTCCATTTTACTCTTATTGAGACAAACTGGAATCAGTTTTACATAATTTCTTGATGTCTTAGAAGGGGATAACGCACTCTGAAAGCAAATTTTCCCCCACACAAGAACTGGTGTTGAAGAATGGGATTAAAACATAATAAAAGGCCACTTGTGGTTCCAACCATACTGTGCTGTCGTCTTAAAAGAAAAGCAACTGATACAAAAAAAGGCTATTCCAACTACAAACCTGAACACCAAAACCAGTCAAGTCATTTTAAATATTTTGATGCTGCAACACACACAAGTCTTTGGGGGGGGGGGGGGGATGACTACTTGACATTTTTACACATGAACCCCCATACTTGTTTGTTCAAACATCTCTGAATTAAATTTACATCCTCTTTAGCAGTGCCAAAATTCATCTAATTCATGTTCCAGTCCATTATACCTACATTTCAGGAATTCTTTTGGGAAATTAAACTTATTTCCACATAAGTGATATGTAGAAGAAAACCTACACTTAGAAAACAAAAAACAAAAGCCAGACTATTTTAAGGCACAGTGATTGCAAAGATCCTCTTCTAGTGTTGCTGCTTCACATGCTTCTCCCTGATCCTAATCACATTATGTGGAAAGTCCACTGAAATCAGTGGGATTCACTTCCAGGTAATGCATTTTAGGCTGTAGTATGTATAAATAGACACATTTCACTGTTACGTGAACAGAGCGTCCCCTTCCAAATAGAACAGAGTATGTGCGCCTGGTGTCAGACATAGGCTCCCAATGCTGCATGAAATTCAGTGAGGCACTGCACAAGCTGTTGAAATTTAGGTCTCTCCTCAGGATCTAGTGCCCAGCAACAAGCCATCACAGCAAATCTATAAAATAAACAAAGAGCAAGGAAAGGTTAAGTCAGTTTGTCATAATCACTCACTTCTCATCCCAACACACTAATCTGAACACACTGGTTCCTCCTTGAATTATCAGCAGCCCAATGTGGTAAGATTTTCTACCACAGGTTTGCTGTCATCTGTATTAAAAGTGTGCTGTGATTTTTTCTTGCTATGCATTCTAATGTGTGAATGTGTAGTTAAGGTTGGGGGCCTTATCAACGTGGAAAGGCTTTCTCCACATTAACTACTTGGTCATTTGGACACTGGTGTTTGTAATCTGTGGCAGGTGACGTAAAGTCACAGCTAGAATTAATCTTTTAAAGGAATAGTTTGTCTTCCTAGCATTTTCTTCCTGGGAACTTTTCAGATTTTAAGTTTCAGATTTCTATTCCAAGTGTTTAAATATTTTTTGAAGTTTTAAGTATTAGCAGTTTTTGTGAGGTTTTTTTTTAAATTATCCACTTAAATGTTGGCATATTTTGATGGGAGTACCTTTACAAAACTCATACTCATTTTACTGCAGACTAAGAAAATGGTTGTTTATTGATGGAATACATTCACTGGGCAGAAACTGAGAAAAAAGTGCTGGTGGGGGAGAGAAGGCTACGGGTAGAGTCTTATAAGAGGTTCTAAATTTAATCCATAAACATATTATTACAGTGAGTTTGAGGGTTTATTTTTTATTACTAAATGAGAAACTTTAGTCTTATCTCTGAAGCTAGTTCTGTGTGTGTTGTATGATGAGGAGGCTGGGTGGGATGTGTATACATGTGATTATCTTGATTTTAACGTGTGAAATTACACACAATAGATGACTTCACAGGCTTAATCTTTTTAAACAGCCAAAACTTTTTTTCCTAAGAGAATGGCTCCAAGGAGTGGGGGAAATGTTTTATTGACCTCTTTGAAATGCCATTATTATCAGTATGAATAAACTTTTAAAACTGATAACTGAGTAACAATCTACTTCCCTAAACAAAGAAACAGGAAGTAGTGAAAAAACATTGCAGCAATGTGTGGAAGGACACACCTTTATTCCATGGCAACAGAACCCGTCAGTAACTAGTGATGGAGTGACAGCACCCACACAGAATATTACAAAGTCAGGTTGCATTTTATCACACATTTAAGAAGTGGGCAAACTTCCCCAAATTAACCATATGGTAAGTTGGACATCTGCATTCATCCAGTTCTAGCAGACAGCAAGGTCAGCATTGACATGTGATTACTGGCTCCTATAGGGCACAGACCTTCAGTACATTCTGCTGGGAATTCCATGCTCACAAGCAACAGCTATATTTTACTTGGATCTGACTTTAACTAGGTTGAGAGCAAGAGTCAGTTCAACTGCACTTAGTGTATCTAATGTGGTTCTTCCTTGGTTGCAATCTTTTTTTTAGGACTCCTTCACTATCCATACCATATTACTTAGTGTTTAAGAGAGATGGGAATAAAATTCACAACACATAGACATTTACGTATGTTCAAGAATCACCAGTAGTGCAAGCTTTGTTTGCGAGCGTAAGGTGGAAATAAAGAATCCAGACAAGTTGCTGGGGTTTAACTGGGCCACATTTATTGATTATCAAGGACCTGCAAAGGGATGGAGTGTGGGTTATCTAAACCCGGCCCCTCTGGCCAGTAGTTCTGCGCCTTGGGCGAAGCATCCCAAATTGGAAGAGTGGTGCTGCATTTTTCCACCACCCCATTTTACACCATCACAGTGTTGGGAAGCCTTTGCTGTGTCGCCTCTTCTCAGAGTCTCATGACAACAAGCTGGCAAGGAGCAAAGGCCTCACAGGCGATCCTGATCCCCAACAGACCAAGTCTAAGGACCCAGCAATGTGAGGCCTCAGAAATCGCCTGTCACCTAAACAGTGCCAGGGATGCTCACAGAACCCTATCAATTCCCTAACCCACACTTACCCGCCTACTTGCCAAATGTGACCGAATTGAATCGACCATGCACCATGCGAGAAAAACAACGCCCTGATCCTGCTACAGTGTGAAGTAGGCGAAACATGCACACCTCCACTAAGGCCAATTGAATCAGGGAGATGAGACAAAATTCCTACTCAGACCCCTTACAGGCGACCAGAGGAGCCCACACTGTATACAGGGAGGGAGCTGCAAATGGACAAAGAGGCTGTGGGTGGGGCTACTGGGCCTAATATCGGCCCGTGCTGCCCCACCCATTCTAACTGATGAGCCCCTCAGTGGCCAGGTGAGTCTCTCCTCATTCCCCCCGCTCGCAAAGTTCTCCCTGCCCACAGCTGCGCGTGTTTTGGGGGAAGAGGCATCTCACTTTTCACAGTCACAATCACCAAATATAATTCAGTGATTCTATTAAGATACCGGTTTAGTTCCCTGATTTTAGTATCCACTTCTTGCCATGAGACACATAAGAAGCTGCCTTATACCGAGTCAGACCATTGGTCCATGTAGCCCAATACTGTCAACACTGACTGGCAGTAGCTCTGCAGGGGTTCAGGCAGGGGTTTTTTGCTGCCCTATCTGGAGATAGGGATTGAACCTGGGACCTTCTGCATGCAAAGCAGATGTGCTCTACCATTGAGCTACAGCCCCTCAAAGTCCCAACATATTCCATCCCACTCAAAAGCCAGTCCCATCTGGCCAGAACTACTGTAGATGTCATGAGTAAGCCTGTACTGTGTGCGGACAGGAAACAAGCCACTAAGAGAAAAAGGCCATCAGCCCCCATCCCACATTTTCATTTGCCATGTATAAACCATTTAGTGGGCCCCTCCATCTCTCGGTAAAAACATACATTTGGAGGCATGTGGACTCTCTGCGTGTCCTATGGAAAAAATAATTCGCTGATCAATTTATTAAAAAAGCTGCAGGTTAATAAAATGGCGATTTAAATAGTTAGGTTGGACTTGCAAATCCTTTTGGAGTCAAGCTGACTAAAACTCAATTTTTCCTTATTTATTATTGTTCTAGCTAATTCACACTTGGACCAGTTACTACAGTGAAAGACTGTAAGAAGTTGATCAAAGTGATGCAGAAAGTATGATTCTTTCTAACACTGCAATTTATTAGTTCTCACTGACAAATCATGGATAGTGTTTTCCAACTACACTATCTGAGAATCACCATTCAACCCGAATAGTCACCACTTACAATTCATCAGGGCAGTTGATTGGCTGAGCTATTCTGTATCCATCCTTTAGATAGGCAGCCATCTCAAAGGGGTCGATATCTACATACGGAGTTTGTCCCAAAGTCATCAATTCCCATAAGGTAACTCCAAAAGACCACTGGAAAGAGTATTACATAAAGTAACTGGTTAGATTTTAGAAATGTTGTTTCAGTTCTTTTTAACTAATGTCAGTTTTAAAATCAATGGGGGGTTTTTTCCTCACATACCCCATAGTCCTCACATACCCCATAGTCTATTCTAGGGTTATGCAAGGGTTGTTTAACCCTTGCACAATCCCCAGCCTGGGTTCAGAGGACACAACAAGAAGCCACAGACTGAATATTCAAAAACCGCATGGTATGTGCCGCCTGGTTGATGCAAACCGGATCAATGTCTCTTTTCTTCAGAAAGCAGGATGGAAAGTAACTGGACACTGAGGGTTTAAGAAATTGAATGCATTAAGTAGTTAAAGTTTAGGAACAGAGAAATGACTCTATTTTAGAGAATACTAATTTTTTCAAGTACCCTACAAAGAGCTAGCCTTGTCTCTTCAACAATTAATTAACATGATCACCTCAGAGATAGGGCACATTTAAATAGAGCTGAGAACACCCTTTGCTCTGATTTTCTCTAGCTAATTTTGGCCAGGGGTGGGGAACCATTTTTGGCCTCAGGGTCAAATTGGGTCCAGGAAAGCAAGTCAGGGGCTACATGCCAGCAGCAAGGGGGTGCACATCCCAAAGTGGCCAGTGTCACTCACTGAGGTCATGTTGCCCCCCCCCCCAATGTGACTGCCTAGACCCCATCTCACCCACCAATTTTCATATAGAACACACACACACAACCCCTGCTCCTGAAAATGTCCCCCCTCACAAGGCAATTAGGCCTGATTGCAGCAGGGAAAGGTTAGTGCTTCCCTCCACAACAGCAACCCCCCACCAAAATGCTCCCCTGTGGAGCAATTTGACTTTAATGCAGAAGAGAGGGGGGAAATCTCTCATCTTTGTTCACCTGCTGATCAGAGATTTTCCCTGCCTGGGAAGAGGGGGAAGCCCTGGGCAAGAAGTTGGCAGGGTAGATGGGGATCCCCTACAGAGGTACCCCATCCCTGAGTTAGGGCTTTAAAAGGCACTATTTAATGTGATTTACATCTTAAAAAATCAGCATCCAGTTCATCTACTGCCAGGAAATGCTCTGAAGTAACATTTTCGTACAAGAGGAATTTTCACACAATTACAAATACAGGTCTAGATTATTTTGTGTAGGGGCTTATCCTTCTCTGGAAAAAAAAAAATTGAACTTAACTGTTTTGAAGTTCTTCTTTGTGGTGACAAACAAATGTGAACACTTTAAAAATTATGACCAGAAATCATTGTATCCTGTCCTGGGATAAACATGCTGAGAACAGGATGTGGAACAAAATTCAGCTTCTATTTTCAGAGAACATTCTAGCCCTCCTGGTTGTAGTAAGAAGTCTGAAAAGGCATAATTGGCTGTGCAAGTTGTGCACAGCCCTAATAATGGCATACAAAGTACTCCCAGAAGCCATAAGTCTAAGGGCATTGTAGTAATTCTACACCAGAAGTGGATTTCTAGCATGTCCCTCCTCTGCAGATCCTAAAGTAAGTCCAAAGGCTATTTGGGAATTACTGTGAATCTCCACATAGTCATATACACTCCATAGCAAATACTAGTATGAAGATGAAGGCTGAATAGTCTTGCACCAGGAATAGAAGACCCTCATGTGAGAGGTATCATTCTTTCTTCTGTATCAACCACCCAAAAGAAAAAAACCAGACCCAGGGTAGAAAAAGCATTAGGTGTGAGTGAATCAAGGCCACTGCAACACAAGTCAGAGACTTGATGGTTAAATCACATTCTAGAATAAGCTGGTAAACCATGCCCACATATCCAGAGGGGACTGTCTCTCCCAACTGTCTGGTCTGGGCTTTGCAGGGATGGGGACTCGGACTCCAGGACTCGACTCGTGAGTCGGAATGAGTCCCCCCCTCTGACTCGAGTCCCAATATTTTTAATGGGATTCGAGACTCGACTCGGGACTCGAGACCAAGGACTCTTCAGCATCCCTGTTGTGACAGAAGGAGTGGAGAGAAGTGCGATCGCCGGCGAAGATTTTATTTTTTAAAATCATTTTCCTAAAATGCAACCTTCCAGACATTTTGGGTTTGGCTGCCTCTGCTTGCCTGTTTCGGGTTCCCTGCCTCCTCTGCCTGCCTGGTCTCTTCTTAACCAGTTGCACAGTTTGAATTGTCCAAGACAAAGGTCTCTGCCTGCCTGCTTTGGGGTTCCCTGCCTCCTCTGCCTGCCTGGTTATTTTGGGTTTGTCTGCCTGGTCTGTTCTTGTCAAAATCAGTGGCAGAGTTTTGAAATAAAAAGGCACACTTGTGCCTAGAATTTATTTAAGCCACACATATGAAGTAGCCTTATTTTGTTGGGAAACCCCCCCCATTTATTTTAATAGGGACTCGTGGAGTCAGCTTTGGGAGTGACTCGTGAGTCACCATTTTGGACCAAGGACTTGGACTTGAGACTCGGGTCCAAAGACTCGTGACTCGACTCGTGACTTCAGACCAAGGACTCTTCAACATCCCCGGGGCTTTGAAGCCTATTCTGTACATGAATGCTTTGTGGGTTCAATATTTTTTTAAAATAAGCCCGAGGCAAGATCCTGAACAACTCCCTGCCCCCACAAATACATAGGCTGTGTTATCTGGCTTTAAAGGGTCTTTGGAAAGTCTACTCCTTCAGAAGCCGAAAGTCTGATACCAATTAAAGCACTTGGGGAGAAAAAGGAAGCCTCACGCATATCTGAAATTTGGCAGTGACAAAGATTCCAGTTCTGCCAACCATGTTCCATAGTGCCTGTGAGCTATGAAGGAGACTTTTGGTCATCGATACTAGAGAATCTGCCAGAAAAGGATGTACCCATTTGATCACGTCTGGCCAACTGTATTTATTTCTGAATTGTATGGGGACATTTCTCATGCCCATGGACATACTTAGGCACTGGAATAGCAAGTTAATACACTCACTCTTCATTTCCAGATTGCAATTCATCTCTTGCTAAGCTTTGACTCTGTATAACTGCTGCAAGAGTTTTAATATAAAAGATCATCAATGTGATGCAGTTGCTAGAGTGTAGGGAATGAACTTAGGAAACAGGTTCAAATCCCTGTTTAGCTATGAATCCTACAAGCCAAGATATCTCGCAGGCTAACTTCTCCCTCCCTGAGCTCTTAGCCTAAAGTGCCATTCTGAATACCCAAGAAGGGTAGGTGCAAATAATTATTTATTTATTATATTTATATTCCACCTTTTTTCCTGCAAGGAACCCAAGGTGGCTTACATAATCTTTCTTCTCCTCCTCTCCATTTTATCCTCATTTTATCCTCATAAAAAACCCACAGGGTTTTTATAACAACCCTGTGAGGTAGGTTAGGCTGAGAGTCAGTGACTGGCCCAAAGTCACCCAGTGAGCTTCATGGCCAACAGAAATAAAAGCTGTTCTGAATGGAGATCATAATTATAAGAACTATCATTGTAATTTAAAAGGCTATGTTTCATATGCATTGGTTTTATCTTAACTTACCACATCACTGGCACCAGAAAACTCGTTGTTAACCAAGCTTTCAAGAGCCATCCACCGCACTGGTCTATTTTCATTGTCTCCAAGGCAATGATAATCCATGGGAAATAGGTCTCTGGACAGGGCATTGTCTGTAATCTTTACCTGAAGTGCATCATCAATGCTGCATATTAAAATACAGACAGACAACCAGTTAGACAGGCCAGGTAAGCTATTTACAGCCACGTATTAAGTCATGATTAGAGTGTTATCTATGTTAACACTCAAAAAATGACAATGCATTTCTAGACATATTCAGGCCTAATGTTCCTAGTACAAAAAAATTCATTTGGAATTATAGATGAGTATTTAACTGTTCCCCTTCAAGAATCCTAATTTTATTTTATAAATTTTAACAGCAAATCCTGACAGACTGCTTATAGATAACATCCAACAGGGTGTTGTGCTCCCACCAATTCTGTTCTGCCCCCACCAATTCCGTTCTGCAAGCGAGACCCACCATTTGCACAACAGAGATTTAGTGCTTTCGGGAGCAACAGGAAACACTTGTTTCTGGCACGGGGCAGGTCAGTGGAGCTCGCATAAGGGAGCTCTGCCAACCTATCGCAGTCCAGAAACTAGCATTTCCTCTTGTTTTGGGGCTTCCTATAGGAAGCATTAAATCTCCGTTGTGCAAGTGGTGGGTCCCACTTGCACAACAGAATACGCAGAAGGGGCTGCTGAGACAACAAATCAGCAGGAGAGGCCATTTGCACAAGAGCCCCATTGGATACTACCCATAATACCATCTCATTTTGGTTAGTCAAAATACAGAATGACAGTGTGTGCAGGAATGCAGCCTATTGTGAACTACCAACTACTACAAATTACTTAAGGACCGATGAATGGATGGACAGACAGATGGCTGGCTAAAAAATTACACAAAGGCAACCATGAACCTTAACAGTTCATAATTAGGGCAATTAAAAGTATTTCAAATACTGGCAAATACTTAGAACTACAGAGGGCGGGCCTGTATAATGCAAGGAACCCTGGGGATGCAATCCCTAATGATGGCTGGGCCATCCACTGTCAGGATGGCAGGCAGGTTTTGCCATTAATGCAATGTTATTGCCAACTGCAATGCTTTACTTTTCCAGTAAGTGAATAGTTGCCACAACTTGATCCCTGTCCCCCATGACCCCAGCTACTAAGAATTAAACACACACCTCCCTGTATAGTCCCAGCCTAGATTCTGTTTCTTGGTCACACTAGAGGGAATGTTGGGACCTGGCTTTTTATATATAAATACTGGCAGGCAAGGACAACACTGGAAGTTCATATCCAATATGGCCATGCATATGGTACACTCCAGGTTATTGATGATGGCTGACATCTGCAGTCTTTCAGTCAGCTTGAGTGCTGCAGCATCCAGTTTTGGTACTCTCTGCAAGCATCTCCTAATGATACGCCACTTTCAAAATAACAGTTGCTGTGCCAGACAGGTGCAAACTATCAGCTTGGGATGGGAAAGGATGACTTGAACATTGAGTGAACAGCAGGACATTTAAAGGAACATTTTACATCACTGCCATTTGAGTGCCTTTAGCCTCAGTACTTACACACAATTTCTAGCAGCCAGGTCTTTATGAATGACCTCTCTTCTGGCCAAGTAGCTCATTCCACATGCAATCTGAATAGCCATATGTACGAGATCTTGTTGTGAAATTGCCTATAGAAATATAGAAGCATCATTATAAATGGCCCTGAAATTAAAAGATGGGGTATAAATAAATATGCTTTAACAAAAATGCATAATGTAGTCATGATTTGCTACTTGTCTGAGGTGGAAGTCTTTCTTATTGTCAACTTATTTCTCTTAAAAATTGTGATCCAAAATGGATGTTGCTAAAAGTACAAAGGGAGCTGCTAATGCTTGTACCAAAAATCACAAGCTACTTTTGATTTGATTTTACTTTTTAGTATTTCACCCTGCTTTGGTAAATTTCTCTGTTAAGTGGTATATAGATTAAATAAATTAAAATAAATGAATAGTGCCAGCTGTGTCATAGGCCTTTTGTGAAAGGATTCATTTTCACAGTAAGATATACTTGTGGCCATCTGGAGAATAGTGTGGCCATGGGAATACAAATATTTGCTTTTCCTGACCTAGGAAACACAAAATAGAGGTGTGAGAGAGTAGAGATGTACAAATTTTGTTAAATTTGTTCCATTGCGTTTCATGGATTGTCAGACACCTTTCATTCCATTGTTTGCTCATTGACGGAATCAGATTTTGCACAAATGTGTTTGTACACATTTGTGCAAATTCACACTTCCAAAAAGGTGTGATCCCCCCCCAAAAATATGAAAATCCCCCCCATAAGCATTTTCATGCTTTAGTTTATGGGAGGAAGGGCAGGTTGCTTACCTGTAACTGTAGTTTTTCAAGTGGTCATCTGTGCATCCACACATATATGGGTTCTCTGCGCCTGCACTGAGACCGTTTCGGGTAAAATTCTATAGCTGAGGTAAATCAGGCGGGAGCCCCTCCCCCATCGCGCGTGCTCCTTAGCGCGACTCCCGCCCGTCTCCTCAGTTCCCTGAGACCGCCTATTGCGACCCTTGGGACCGAGGATGATATTTACAACTTCGATGTCTCTGTCTCGATCCCGATGTCCATCTCGAGACCAAGAGAAGAAAATTAACTCCCAACCCATTTCCACCTGGATATCCATCGGACTCGATGCAGACACCGAGAGGGGAAGGAGGGCGGGTTGTGTGAATGCACAGATGACCACTCGAAGAACTACAGTTACAGGTAAGCAACCTGTCCTCCTTCTTCGTGGTCTCTGTGCATCACACACATATGGGTAGAGTAGCAAGCTGACTTACCGGAGGTGGCTCGGTGTCAGTAGTCAAAGAGTAATCGAGGAGAGGACCACCCTTTCGAATGCGTTCTGTGCCCGGGCTCGAATGTCGAGGTGGTAGTGCCGGATAAACGTGGATGGAGTAGACCAAGTCGCTGCCCTGCATAAGTCCGGCAAAGAGATTCCCTTCCTGAATGCCGTTGACGTCGAGAGAGCCCTGGTAGAATGAGCTGTCATGGATTCTGGCAAACTGCAGTCAGCAAGCTGGTATGCAAGTTTAATCGTCTCTACTATCCATGAGGATAGTCTCTGTTTGGATACCGGACAGCCCAATTTTGGAGGACCATAGCATATGAAAAGCTGCTGGGTCTTCCTGATCGATTCCGTGCGTGCTTTGTAGAAGGTGAGAGCTCGATGCACATCGAGGCTGTGTAGCGTTCTTTCGATGGGCGATGATGGAGACGGAAAGAAAGCAGGAAGAACAATGTCCTGTTCTAAATGAAATTCGGAGACCACCTTGGGCAAAAAACTTATGTCTGGCCTCAGAACAACCTTGTCTCTGTGGAAAGTTGTATAGGGAGGATCGATCCTGAGAGCACACAGTTCACTGACTCTCCTTGCTGATGTAATTGCTACTAGAAATAACGTTTTAAATGACAGCAACCGCAAATCCGTCTTTGCCATAGGTTCGAACGGCGCTTTTGTTAAGGCTTTCAAGACCAATGGAAGATCCCAACCAGGCATCAGGTTTCGAATTGGAGGCCGTAGATTCTTGAGACCTTTCAAGAATTGTTTCACTAATGGATGTGTAAACAAAGACGTTCCAGACGAAGTCGTCCGATATGCTGTTATTGCAGCCAGATACACTTTGATGGAAGAGTACTGTAGCCCGTGGGCCATTAGCGAGTGCAGAAAGTCAAGGATTATCGAGATCGAGCATACATTCGGATTCTTGTGTAAGGCAGACACGAAAGTAGTGAAAGCCACCCATTTCCTAGCGTAAGAGATTCTCATGGAAGGCTTCTGCGCTGCTAACAAAACCTCTTTCACAGCAGAAGAGAGGACTGTATCCTGAGTTATCTGATCCTCCAAGCCATTAGGCTTAACGATTGCAGATTTGGATGTAGCACCTTGCCTCGATGTTGAGTCAGTAGATTGTCTTGAATTGGCAATTGAAGATAATCTCCTTGAGAGAGACTGAGGAGGTGAGAGAACCAAGGCTGACGAGGCCACCACGGGGATATTAGAATGCAGTTCATTCCGTCCAGAGTTATCTTGGCCAGGACTTGAGTCAGAAGTGGAATTGGCGGAAACAGATAAAAGAAGACCCTGCTCCAATTCATCAGGAATGCATCGGTCATCGACCTCGGGTCTGAAGCTGCTCTGCTGCAAAACAGAGGGCAGGCCGCATTCTCGCTGGTGGCGAACAAATCTATGTTTGGTCGACCCCAACGCTGGAATAGCAAATTGAGAACTTTTCGGTCCAGCCTCCATTCGTGTGACTGCATCGATACTCTGCTCAATGTGTCCACTAGCACATTGGATTTCCCTGCAATTTGGATTGCTACGAAAGACATCCTTCGAGGTAGGGCCCATTCATAGATCTGCAGTGTTAGACGTGTGAGGTGCGTTGATTTCGTGCCTCCCTCTTTGTTTATGTAAGCCACGACCATTGTGTTGTCGGTCACAATTTGGATGTGGCAGCCTGATAGATGGTGCACTATTAGTGCTTTCCATACTGCCATCAGCTCCAGCCAGTTGATATGCATGGTGGAGCTTTCCGTTGATGTCCACGTGCCCTGCACGACGTGGTCGTCGGAGTGGACTCCCCATCCCAACAGCAATGCATCCGTCGTCAGCATGCAGGTCGGTACCGGAGGATGAAACGGCATGCCGTCGGTCAAGTTTCTTTTGTTGCCACCACCTCAACGATTCTCTTATGGCTCAAGGGATCTTTAGTCGAACGGAAGGTTTTGTCTATTTCTGGTTTAAAATTGCAAATGAACCAAGTTTGCAGCAGTCGCATGCGAAGCCTCGCATACCGTACGACCGCGATCGTCGAGGCCATGTGCACTAGAAGGCGTTGAACCATGTGAGCTGAGCAGACCCTCAGGTTGAAGACTTTCCTTGCAAAGGTAAGAATATTTGTTACTCTGTCCTTTGGTAGGTATGTCCGACCATCTAACGCGCTTAGCCTTGCTCCTATATACTGAATTTCCTTCACAGGTTGAAGGACCGACTTTTCCGCATTCAGGCAAAGTCCCAACTTGTCCAGGAGGTGGAGGGTTTCTCCCAATGCATGTTGGAGCTCGAGCTTCAACGAGAGTTCGGGGCCAGATGGGTAAACAAAAACTTGGCACCTTCTTCCTGCACCTTATTCATAGAAGCTGGGGCCTTCCACGTTTCCTGCACCGTCTCCAAAAGTGTTGGCAAGAACGGAATAAGGGTCTGCGTCGACTGAGTAGTCTTCAGGATATCATAGATTGGATCCTGGACCCTTGCTTTAACATAGAAGCATAGAAAAGTAGAGTTGGAAGGGGCCCACAAGGCCATCGAGTCCAACCCCCTGCTCAATGCAGGAATCCAGGTCAAAGCATCCCTGAGATGACTGTCCAGCTGCACCTTGAATGCCTCCAGAGTGGGATTGCCCACCACCTCCCTAGGTAGTTGATTCCATTGTCTTATTGCTCTGACAGTCAGGAAATTTTTCCTGATGTTTAGGTGGAATCTGGGTTCCTGTAACTTCAGCCCATTATTCCGTGTCCTGAAAACTGGGATGATCGAGAAGAGATCCTGGCCTTCCTCTGTGCGACATCCCTTCAAGTACTGGAAGAGTGCGATCATATCTCCCCTCAGTCTCCTCTTCTGAAGGCTAAACATGCCCAGTTCTTTCAGTCTCTCCTCATAGGGCCTTGTTTCCAGTCCCTTTATCATCCTTGTCGCCCTCCTCTGAACCCTCTCCAGTTTGTCTACGTCCTTTTTAAAGTGTGGTGCCCAGAACTGGACGCAGTACTCAAGATGAGGCCTAACCAGTGCTGAGTAAAGGGGAATTATCACTTCATGCGATTTGGAAGCTGTACTTCTATTAATGCAGCCCAAAATAGCATTTGCCTTCTTTGCAGCCACATCGCATTGCTGGCTCATATTCAGTTTGTGATCTACCACAATTCCAAGATCCTTCTCACTTGTAGCATTGTTGAGCCAAGTGTCCCCCATTCTGTAACTCTGCATTTGGTTTCCTCTCCCTAGGTGCAGCACTTGGCATTTATCCCTATTAAATTTCATTCTGTTGTTTTCGGCCTAGCGCTCCAGCCTATCGAGGTCGCTCTGAATTTTGTTTCTGTCTTCCAGAGTATTAGCTGTTCCACCTAACTTTGTGTCATCTGCAAATTTGATAAGCATTCCCTGTACCTCCTCATCCAAGTCATTAATAAAAATGTTGAAGAGCACTGGGCCCAGGACCGAGCCCTGCGGTACCCCGCTCGTTACTCTCCCCAGTTTGAGAAGGAACCATTGATAAGCACTCTTTGAGTCCGATTCTGTAGCCAATTGTGGATCCACCTGATAGTTCTTCCATCTAGGCCACTTTTAGCTAGCTTGCTAATCAGGATATCATGAGGCACTTTGTCGAAAGCTTTGTTGACGTCTTGGCCTCAACCCCTAGAGCAGTCACCATCTGGTTGATGTGCTCCGCAAAACTCCCCATATCCTCAGAGGGGGAGATTGCCGCCTTCGACTCCACTTGGGCATCCGGAAACTCATTGGGTGACTTTGGGCCAGTCACGGACTCTCAGCCTAACCTACCTCACAGGGTTGTTGTGAGGATAAACTGGAGGGGAGGAGGAGGATTATGTAAGCCGCCTTGGGTTCCTTGCAGGAAAAAAGGCGGGGTATAAATATAATAAATAAATAAATGGTGTCGAACTCGGGAGGGGGAGTTCAGTCGACGTCGAGGAGAATGGCGGTCTTCTCCTCTACGCCTCGGTGATCCCCGAGATCGCGAGCGGTAACTTCAGGATGGAGACCTCGAATAATAAGAAGAGCGGCTCTGAGACCTCCCATACTGATAGTGGGAATAGTAGGAGCGAGACATCGAGGCCATAGATAGCATGCCGCAGCTTTGATACTGAGGAGATTGAGATCAGCGACGATGTTCCATCCGCTCCTCCCGATTTAGAGATGGGGATAGTCGGAGTGAAGATCCTCTCGAACCCGAGTGCAGTTGGGCCAGTGGTACCAGCTGACCTTCCGGTTCCGCTGTTGATGCCACAATCTCCCACTCTGACAGAGAAGTGGCAGCCGTCGACGCCGGTACCTTGACCGGGGTCTTTGAACGCATCTCTTGATCCTGATGAGACGATGTCGAGGCCGGAGGAGACTGGTGGGCAGTCAGGCCCGCTGCTCGATCCTGAGTGCCAGTCATGGCCGCTGCCAACAATGCCATTCGTTCGGAGACAACTATGGTTGTCGACGTCGAAGGCTCCTTGCTCTTCTCGCTCTTAGCCGCCTTTTTCCCCTTTTTTATATGCTCCGCCTTAATAATAATATATATATTTTAAATTATTTATTACCCGCATCTCCATCTAGATCGAGGCGGGGAACAGCAGAAATATATAAAATACATAAACTAAACAACACAACACATACTATTAAAACATCTTAAAACATCCTAAAAACATCTTAAAACATCTTAAAGGCATCCTAAAATTCCGCTGGATAGGCCTGCCGGAAGAGATAAGCCTTGTCCCAGCGGGCCTTTTTCGCCAGTTTTCTAGCCACAGAGGCCTCCTGCGACTTCGAAGCCCGCTCAGGTACCAGAGAGGGATGCAGCTGAGAGCCGCCAGGTCTTTCCTCCGGAGCAGGGCCTTTGGCAGAGAGATTGCTCCCATAGGAGGGCTCTCAATTTAGTCCGGCGTAATTTTTGGGCCTGTTTGGTGAAGGCCTGGCAGTGTTGGCAGGTCTCCATTAAATGCGCTTGCCCAAGACAGAGCAAGCACAATGAGTGTCCGTCTGCGGGAGGGATTTTGGTCCCACACCGCTGGCACTTTCTGAAAGGGGCCTTAAGAGGCATAGTTAGAAAATGTAGAGATGAAAAATAGTAACGAAGAAGGACAAGAAAGGGGGAGAGATGAGGAGATAGTAACAATTTTTTTCGAAGATTTTTTTTTTTTAAGAAGAAGAATATAGACTGATAGACTGTGAAGTATACGAAGAATTCTGACAGAAAAGTTGTAGGAAAATAGTAACAAACTCAGCTGAAGAGAAAAAACGCTCTGAAGAGAGAGAGAAGTACCCAAACAACTCGTCGCAATGGCGGTCAAAGAGGAACTGAGGAGACGTGCGGGAGCTGCGCTAAGGAGCATGTGTGATGGGGGAGGGGCTCCCGCCCGATTTACCTCAGCTATAGAATTTTACCCGAAACGGTCTCAGCGCAGGCGCAGAGATCCCATATGTGTGTGATGCACAGAGACCACGAAGAAATGCACATTTAATTTTCTACAACTAAATTTGTGTAAAATTACAGCAAGTAAAAAAATGATATTCATAGAAAGCCAAACTCATTTGAATCCGTTGCAGATTTCTCCGACATCCCTAAGTAAGACACTTTGAGAAGCTGCTGTGATTATACCTGCAGTTTCAGCCCTGCCTTTGTTATTACACTCCTTTCTAATTCTGTAAGTCAAATCTCTTGTTTGCATTTAAGAATCAACATGTATTTTAGCAGAAAGTACGATACTAATATTTTTGTTTTGTTTTCAAGACTGTTTTTACAATTCCAGTGCATAATGAGTTCTTCATGATGATTAATCCCCTGCAAATTCACCATGGGCTTGCTAGTTTGAATGTTAATGAAATCTAAATTGGTGACTCAAAACTATTTTATATCCTAGATTATCCACTTCTTACCTGAGGATTATTGGCTTCTACTAGTTTGCACTGCCGCAAAAACAGCTTGAGATTTCCCCAGTTCATATAAGGCAACAGCACCATAGGTTTTTCTCCTTCCTCTATACAAACATGAGTGATAGGGAGCAGATTTCTGGAAGAAATATAGTTGTGGTTTGTTGTTGTGCCGTTAGATCTTAGAATCATAGAAAAGTAGAGTTGGAAGGGGCCTACAAGGCCATCGAGTCCAACTCCCTGCTCAATGCAGGAATCCAGGTCAAAGCATCCCTGACAGATGACTGTCCAGCTGCACCTTGAATGCCTCCAGATTGCTAGTATTCAAACAATAGTCCCATGTCCAAACACATACTGGTTAGTATTGTACAATTACCACCTCTCAGTTACTCCATTTCCTTGATTCAATCTTTCTTTTAAAGTAATCTGTATAACAACCCTTGTTCTTAAAGCCAAACAAGTAAAGTAAGCTGATATTGCTATTTCATTAAAAATATATATATCTATCCAAACACTTTACAAAGCAATAAAGGGGAGAAAAACAGAAATGTTTCATGATTGCATGTAAAATAGTGACTAGATAAAAGGGTCCATGGAAACACTGCTCTAACGTATTAGTTGCTTGAATGCTAATACTATGAATACACATGGATAATAAAAAGTAAATCACACACAATAAAATATTTAACAATGAATGTTATCCATTAATGAAGTGACATTAAAAGATCAGTATATAATCTCTCTAGCTTTTATAAATATTTATGAGAAAAATGGAAAACTATGTCCTTTGGTCTGAAACAGTGTGCCATAAAAACTAGTGGAATTTTTCTCTGTATCAACTAGCTAAAAGCTGAGCATCAGTATAGTTCAGGATTAACACTTACTGAAAAAGACTGAATTCCCCTACCCCCGCCCCACAATAGCAGCTGCTTTAGAAAGTAGGTTGAACACTATCTCTGAAGGATCGTTTTGCCTTAAGCCTACCTTGCTTCTGATGGGAGGTACTTTCGTTTACCTATTTAGAACAATTACAACCCTATGAATACTTGCAATTTCATATAATAATGATCTGAGATGCTTGTCTTTTGCAAGCCTTGATACATATTCCTGGCT
Source organism: Shinisaurus crocodilurus (assembly GCA_021292165.1). NCBI lineage: Eukaryota > Metazoa > Chordata > Lepidosauria > Squamata > Shinisauridae > Shinisaurus > Shinisaurus crocodilurus. The sequence continues at coordinate 56,023,817 of CM037878.1, forward strand.
ACAACTAGAAATACCTCATCCCCCAACCCAAGCCTGATTCAAACATGTGAAAAGGCAATAGAACTCTCAAGAATCCAACATCCTGCCATAAGTGCAGGTTGGCCTGCTCTATGCTGCCGTTGCGGTCTTCATGAGAAACAACACACCCCACATTTTGACTGTGTGGCGTAAAAGTGTCCCATTTTCAGACTTTTCCAATGATCACGGTTTCTTGGACTACATCAGTTTTGGCTTTCAGGGTAGTCTTTTAACCATTTGGTGGTACATGAATTCCCTTCGTTTGATGGAGAGACTTACAAATGTAATCCTTTCAGATGTTTCTAGTAACCAGGGTGTCTTGAATTACTTGCATCAGATTAGATCATCTATCAGCTAACTATTTCCAGGTTCTATCTATAGGTAAATATAGGAAAGCTTATACAGCTCATTTTAATTGTCCTCCATCAGCAGTGATGGAGGGACCTTTTAAAAAATACTCCATTTGAATTGAGATTATATCCTTGTCAGTCAGAACAGGTTGAAGCAGTGCAACATGTTTTATTGGAATGTAGTTTTTAATAATGGTATTAGGGCCCATTTTAGAACTCTGTTACTTATTTTGCTGCCTGGAAGGACAGCTGCATGTTATGTTTCATATTTGTTGATAGACAGAAATAAGGTAGAAATAAAACAAACAGCCAGATATTTTGCTATGGCTATTAAGATGAGATCACAATTAATTAATGGTGGACAATATCAGTTATTGGAAGATAAATGGTATAGGAACTATTTATAATGTAAAGTTGGTTGCTGATGGGAGACTCCTTGTTACCAACAGGGGACTTACAATCTTTGGACTTCCAGTTGTAATTCTTGGGTGAATGCAGTCTGGCTATTTGACAGGATCTGTATGTTCAGCTCCAGCATCACTGCTAAACTTGAGGTGTTCCATTTGCCCTGATCCTGGGGTGCTGCCATTTGCCTAACATCATGCTGCAGGGATGCTGCCACTACTGAGATTACAGTAGCATCTCATAGGAACTTAGGACACTGCATTATACTGAGTAAGACCATAGGTCCATCTAGCCCAGTATTGTCGACACTGACTGGCAGCAACTCTCCAGGGTTTCAGGCAGGATTCATTCCCAGCCCTACCTAGAGATGCTGGGGATTGAACTTGGGATTTTGTGTATGCAAAGCTATAGGAGGTGCAGCAGATCAGGGTAGCTTCACCCCTGCTTGAGGGGTGCACTCTCCTTTCCTTTTTGTCTAACAAAAGGAATCTGTCAGATTGTTGGCTCCCGTTAAGAAAAAGGCCACCACTATTTTTCTGGTTGGCCCCACCAGAGAAGGGGGGAGGAGGTTGAATTATAGCACAAGAGGGCTAGAATTTAATGGTCAGTAGGTCACAAGAGACAGAAAAAAACAGGTGGATCCAGAACTGAGCTATTTGTCGGCATCCAAGGGCAGTATAGGCCCAAGCAGCTGAGTGAATAAACTGTTCAAAAGGCTATTGTGGGGTGGGGCAATAACAAGTGGTGTGTAAAGCTACTGTTTATCCCACTAAAGGGAGAGGGACAGCTGAGGAGCACTGCTGCCACCTGGAACTGAGGTAACATCAGGACTTCCTCTCTCCATCCCCTGTGGCCCTAACTCCACTGAGAAGAGGGAGGAAAAAGCAACCTTTTTCTCATCTTATCCTTTTCTTTTTCTTTCTTTTTTTTACCTTGTTGTTACTATTGGCAGGGTCTCTTAGCTTAAAATCCTGGACTAACTGCTTCTCTTGGTAAGAAGGCAGAATCAAGAACTAGAAGGGATTTTCTCTCCAGTTGGGAGTTGTCCGCTTGTTTGGCCTTGACCTCTCAATTGGAGGAGAAAAATTAACCCTTTCCTGCCTGTTGTCCTACTACTAAATGGGACAACTAGTCTAGAATCCAACTCTCTGACGTACGTTTTTTCAGGTGAAAGCATTGAAGCATTTAGTCAACCACCTACAGTCTGAGATGGTAGAGAACAGCAGCAGATACATCAAGTGAATTTGCTGATAATGTAACTCAGCTCTCAGTCAGCAAGACCCAAGTGTGCGTTCTTTAATTAAAAAGTACAATCTTGTGCACATACTAGATAAAAAACATTCAAGTTGCCAATCACACATCCTTATGAGCTTTATAATATGTACACTATTTTTTTAAAAAAACTGTATTTAATCACATAAAATGAAATTTTAAAATTAACATAAAGACTCACTCAATACATGTGTACATATCTTTCAACAACAAAATATCAGATCAGAGAAAACAACAAATACAAACATTATCTTTAAAGTTATTGTTCTAAAACATGACAAAGACACACTCCATCTTTCAATCAGCCTATCCTCAAATTTGTTTTTCTCTAGCCCTTATATAATAAGTTATTCTCATCTTTATTGCCCCACATCCCAGATCCTAAAAAACCAATCAGAAAGAGGAGCAGCAGTACCCTTTTTCCAAAATGAAGCTATTGAGATTTTTGCCGCTGTCAAGATATTAATGACTAATTCCACATCCACCTTTTCCACACTATCTTTTAAGTAATTAAGGAGTATCCTAAGAGGATCCATTGAAAGCTTATAACCAACTATCAATATAAAACAACTAGATTCCAATAAGATTTTATTTTAACACAATGCCAAAAAATTGGATAGAATCTGCTCCACAAGAACCACATCTCCAATATCTATCATGTTCCAAGCCATATATCTTCTTAATTTGTTAAGGTATTAAATATAATTGATGTAATATTTTAAAATAATTTTGTTTTGAATTCATTGCAATTAGGCTTTTTGCCATATTTGTCAGTCAGGGTGGGGCCTGACTGACTCCAGCTACAAAAGCTGCTATTGCTACTGCTTTTGCTCTCTTTTTTTTGACCTTAGTATAATTATTATTGAATTGTTTATGGTTATCTGTAATTATTTCTATTGTATTTTTTGAATATTATATTTAGTGTTTTTGATGTTTTGTAAATTTTATTTACTGTTCTCTGATATTTTGTAAATTATTTTTTTGAATACTATATTTAGTGTTCTTTCATTTTTTGTAAATTATACTGCTATTTATTTGTCATGTTGTGAGCCATTTTGGGCACAATTTTTGTGTGAAAGCGGCATACAAATAAAAGGTGATGATGGTGATGCTCCTTGGCAAACTATGAATAAGGCATGCATGAACACTACAGTTGAAAAACTGGAGTCTAGTGAAGTGTTTTTGCAGAAGACCGCAAAGCTGCCTGCTTTTAATAAAGACTGTTACCCACTTAAATCTTATGTGAACAAATCCAAACAACTTTATCCTCACCTTCAAGTAAAAGCACTAACCTGTGATGAAGACCTCTGAGTTTACAACTTTCTGTCAACATCATTGTCACTTGAACTTCTGAGGCCTGATCTAAAAAGCCAAACACTTGTTAAAGCAATTTTGCATGGGTACAAACAGCTTTCTTAAAATGTGCATGCACACACACAAATGAATACACTGAAAATCCTCAAAAAGGCAAAACGTTCACAGACTAAAATATTAAACACATTGATGAACAGGTAAAGTATGAACTATTATGTATACATCCAGACTAAGTTAGTAGCATTTTAATTTAAACCCCATGGATTTCAATGGGACAGAAGTTCAACTAACATACGTAGTCTGGATCCAATCCTTTATATTCCTTCTATTTGGACTACTCAAGGGGGTGGCCTGTATAGATGATCTACACCTGCCAGTTATTTACAAAGTAGGTAAGATAAACAAACACTACCTAATGGAATAACCTGCCAAATGAAATTTGTCAGGCTCTGACACTCCATTGCTTCAGACATCTGGTAAAAACATGGGTATTCAAAGATGACTTTTGACTAAATTTTAGTTTTCTGGTTTTGTTTAATGCCATCCCAATTTCCTCTGCTGCTCCCAGTAATGGTCTGTTGTTGGTTTATTACACTGGGGGGTTTGATTGTTGCTGTTAGGAAGGATGGATTTGATTTTTAAAAAATTAAATTGTATGATATATTTTTTTAGTTAGCCACCTTAAGTTCCTTTTTTAGAAATAAGGCAGATATACATTTTTAAAATAAATAAAATAGTAAAACATTCTCAAAATGTTTTACTACCTGCATACTTGATAATTTTGAGGACATTTTTACATCGAAAATTTCTGGATCCTGAGTACAGTGTATGAGAAACACACCTCACAACACCCATGTTTTTCCTGTCTAAATGGCCAAGAAATCAAACTCCAGGTTGTCTATGGGGATATTATGCCCATGGGGGAGGGGGGGCATGGTGTTTGTGCAAGAAATGTGCAACATCACACCTTTTTCCAGAGACAGTTTCACTACATTTCTGTCCAAAAGCACAAACCAGAAACATAGGGAAGCTATCATACTGCTCCACACTAAGCGGACAGACTTTCCTAGGAAGCAGGATTTCTTCTTTGGCTATGGGAGGGTTTGAGAGAGTGAAGATGTGCTGTTGGATTAAAAAGTCTGAGGTGTTAATTTTAGAGCACCATTACATGGAGGGGATAAAATTATACTGAAAAACTACTGAAGTAAGTATTCCATTCTGGTGATTAAGAAAGTTTCAGTTAATATTACTTAAGGATTTGTAAGAGTCATGTTGGGGGGAAAAAGTAGTAAAAAGGGATAAGAATAATGGAACAGATCTAAAATGATAAGCTAACATGTTTGCTACTTGTATGTTCCTTTCCCTGAGGTGAGTTATAATTTTATAGCTGATCAGTGGTTATTTTACTGCTGCATTTTACTGTTAAATTTTAATGTTGATGTTTACCATTTCATTAATTTTGTTGAGAAGAGATACATAAATTTGTGAAATAATAAATAAATCCTAGCTATTATTACATGGAAATTTGGCTATATCTCATATAACCACCTCAAAAGGAACAAGTTATGAATCACTAAAACACATCTACTATTTGACAGAATAATTAATCTTTACACACAGATAATATTTTCTGTTAAGTGTATTGGTAATGTGAACATCTTAATTTCTTACCCCTCCTAAGAATTTATGCTTTGCATCCAGATTTTCTGGGAGCAGTACTCAACTAACTGGATACTTCTGTGGGGGGGAAGGGGTAGGCAATATTCACCAATTCCCCCGTCCTGCTGCAGTCTCCTGAAAAGCTCTCTGGAGGGTTGGAGGAACCTTTGGGGGTTCAGCGTCAGTAATACAGTGGGCCTTCTTGTTCATAACCAGAAACTGGTCAGTAATAGTTTGGAAGGTTTGGGGCCTAGTCAGTCTGTCAAGACCAGTGTGAGCTCATCACTGTCAGAGTTCTCAGGAGAAAGCAGGCGGGAGTCAAGTTTTCTCCCCCTGCTAGCTGCAACTTTGACCTTGCAGAGATAGGAGCTGGCAGCCTTCTGTGGGAACTTCAGGAGAGGGGAGGGGTGGTTTGCAGAGGTGTCACTCTGGTTGAAGCCTTACCTCTGAAGGGTAGAAGGGAGACACCCAGGTGGGATAGGAGCCTCATGGATGGGCAGTTCCCTTGTCAATTAGTGGTTTGGAAGGAGGGTTAAGATGGCCACACCTTCGCTTTTAAGTCAGTGCTTAGCATCCAGAGACTTTGCTAGGAACATCTCTCTTGTCTTCCCTATCTGCATCCTTCGGATCTATCATCGACTAAGCTATTGGAAGCACTCTGCGCATGAACTCTACCTAATTTGGACTTTCTTCTCTTTGGACTTTTACTGTCAAGAACCTGCCATGAAAAGGACTGTCATACTTTTCATAGACTGTGCATTCTCGTGGCTATGGATGTGGCTTCGTCGAGGAGCCCAGATGGCTTGGGGCTATTTCCTGACTTTTGGAATTTCCTATGGTTTGACCCATGCGGCGTAGAGATTCCAAGGCTGGGAGCTTTGGACGTTGGAATATCTTCTCTGCATGTGGGGAGGTACTTTTGACTCAAGACTGATCTTGTTCTGGACCCTGATTGTCGAGAGGCCTGGATGCACAGTACCCAGAGGGGCCAACTGAAGTGGCAGGGTTGGTTTTGACCTCTGTGGAGGTGTGCATACTGGTTCAGGTCCTCTTCTAGATTCCCTTCCCTTGTCACAGGAGCAATAGGGCTCCGATCCTTCCTGTCAGAGGAGCAGCTAGGAGTTGCTCAGGTCCTAAGGCCAAGACGTACTGCACCCCAGAGGTTCCAACTCAGTGGCAAAGTTGGTTCAGCTCTCTATGGGTGTGTGTGGGTAAGTCAGGCCTGTTTCTAGGATCCCTTCCCTTGTCACAGGAGCATCTGGAATTGGCTCCAACCCTTCCCTTGTCTGAGGAGCATTAGGGATTGGCTCTGATCCTTCCCTTGGGGTGGAATGTCAGGGAATTTGGTCCTTAAGAGACATTCCAGTCCCCTGCCTTGACATGGAACAATTTCAAGAGCCTGTAGCAAAATGCCATCAGCTATATGATTTCTGAAGAATGTAACCGTTAAGCTTATGCCGTGAGATTTGCTGTAATAAAAGGATCTCACTGATTTGGAGTCTCTGGTGTCAGAATGCTAGAATGTGTGACTGCAGGACTAGGACCCCGACAGTCCTTCTGGAACAGCATAGAAGGTGGTGCTGGGAACTGCACAGAGAAGGGGGAATCTGAGAATATTGCATTCTCCCCACTCCTCCATCAGGAACCTCTGCTTGATTAGAATCCTTTCCATTTGCAGAAAGGGAAGCCTGGAGCCAAGCCTACATGACCAAACTAGGGAATTTAAAATATATACTTGCAATTGAACCTGATTTAAACAAAGGTTTAAACTTGAAGCAAATTATTCCACTATAAGCTTATTGTTTTTTATGATAAGTGTGTATAATTTACACACTTGTGGCTGCATAACTAAAAGCAGGCACAAAACACATTCAGATTTTTTTAAAACATAGAACAATGTTCTGAAGTATTGGATCTATTTGGTGCTCCTTAAAGAATTCGGATTTCTTTCGTAGCACTAACCCAGTGGTAGGGGATTTGGGAAATGGTGGTGTTGGAAAAAGAAGAGCCAAAGATTTTAACAGAGTACATTGCACTCTGAAGGGATCTTCCATGCAATCTGTACGAAGGAACCAGTATGCTCTCAACACAGGTGGTTTTTAACGAACTAGTCGGCTAGCTACATTCCTTTTGATGAAGCTATTCTTTAAACAAGAGACATTTCAAGCATGAACTGAACATCGAAAGGCAAACCTGCATTCAACTATACATGGAAATTCGAATTTTATCTTGTGGTTGGATCCATTTAAGTTTTCACTCCATGAATGATAGGATACCTTCCACAAACGGAACTCTCCTTCCATTCATGGAGTGAAAACTTTGCATCCAACCTATTGTGTTTTCCTATCATTATTATTTCCTTGTTGTTTCTTAAGCCAACCCATATCTCCAGCAAAACAAATTATACAAGCTCACTCATACTCAGAAGTTTAGCTCGTATAACCTAATCAGAGATTATTTCACAAAAGCTCTGGGAAATTTTAAATAGGGCACGTCACATAGTTACAATTAGTAAAATTATAGAGAATTCAGAAGTTAAAGAATAAATATCCTATCTTTGTTATGATTCAAATTCATTTAGTATAAGTTAAAATCTTTTTTTAAAAAAAGAGGTTGCAGAGTAGCTGCTGAGAGGGAAAGGGGCAATCAGTGGGTTGCCATGGCACCTTTTGGCCAGAGCCAGCCCAAGTCCTTCCAACAGAGTGGGAGAGAGCTCTTCGGGGATGAATGTATGAAGCTGCCTTATACAGGTACAGACCACTGGTCCCTATAACCAAGAACTGTTTATTCTTACTAGAAGTACCTCTCCAAGTTCTTTTTCCCAGCTTTGCTACCCAAGATCTTTTAACTAGAGATGCCAGGAATTGAACTTGGAAACTTGTGCACGCAAAAATTTAAGTCTGCCTATGAGTTGTTTTCCCTTAAACCTTCACACTAAACATAAGAAGGTGCCTGGCACTAACAGAGTCTCTCCTTCCTTGCCCCTCTCCTCAAGCCTCTGAATCTGGGGTCCCTATGTGGTGTCCACGGACACCTTCCAGGGTACCCTCCAGGTTCCCTGAACTTCACTGTTTCTTTTATTTTTTTAAAGTTAAAAAAAACACATTTAAACTTGGAGGCCCACATGGACCCCAGAGGCATACTTAGAAAATAAAAATGGTGGGCAGTGGAGCCCAGCTCTTCTTTTGAAGCACATCCAGATGCCCAGAAAAAAGAAGGAGGTAGGCTGAAGGTGATGGGGAGCATCCTGGAAGCTGGGGGTGGCAGCATCTTGGAAGGGATGGCAGAGGGGGGGACATTTTGCCTGTGGTGTGTGCCTGTTCTTGGGTTTGGGGTGTGTGTGCTGGTGTGTGTTAGCTGGCTTGTTTGCTTGCTTTGGTGTGTGTGCATGTTTCTTTCAGCAGTACCAGTTTGCCTTTTGTGAAATGGGTATTTTGTTGTGCTTTCTGGGGACAAACATGTGATTTAGCATTTGGGGCACTGTCTCTGCCTTGCACTCAGTTTTTTGGCCAAGTTACAGGTCTCTGAACCCTGAGAATTTCAAGTAGGCCTTCTGTGAAATGGGTGTTGGAGCAGAAACCTGTGGGTTCAAAAGAATGGTTTTGTGTTTTAGAGCTCAGACCATACCTCTGCGTTGTACTTAGGTTCTTGGGCACATTACTTTTCTTTTAGCCTCACCAGTTTGCCTTTGGGAAATGGGTGCTTTGTGACTGGTCATGCCCCCATGGCAGCCATTTTGTGAGAGTGCCCATGGCACTCTTTCAAAATTCCAAATGTGCCCACCGGAACCAAAAGGTTGGAGACTCCACAAGTCTGAGAGGACTGTGCAAGCTTCAGGTTTAAAGGGATGTATGAATCCTGGCTATCAACTGACCAGCAAAATGGGTCACCCACTTCTAACATGCTTGGTTTTGTAGTGTCCCTTATTCTTAGGGCTCTATGTTCCAAGCTAGACAAGCATTACCTATTGCCACTCCCACTTTTCACTTTCTATTCAGGCTTATGTATTTCTGATGCCTCCTTTCCCTGCTCCTTTCAATCACCTGTGTTGCAGAGCTGCCCTCCTATTAGAATTTCGAGTAGGCCCCCTGACAGATGTATTTCACTGGCTCACTGGGAGTCAGCAAACTCACAAATGTGTAGGAACTTATTCCCCAGCCTCTTTCTGCCTCTGGAGCTCTCCATATTTGGTTCCAAAGACATACTTAAAATTCACACATCCAATTTAATGTACAGAAGCCACAATTATGGCATTTATTATTACATGATCTTTTGGCCTTCTGTGGTCTATGAACACATTTTGCCCCAAAGCTCATTTTTCTATACATCTAAGAACAAACTGCATTGCAGAAGCATTTACTATTCCACAGTAAGACTGAATAAAACTCATGCTGAAAACCAACCTTTTACCGTTTTGACAAACATTTGCTTTTCTTTACTAGGGTCTTTCTCTTCTATTAAAGTTCCATGGAAAATTCGACCAAATGTGCCTGAGAATAAGAGCAATGAAGGAAGAAAATGAGGTCAACAGAAATTTACACACAGTTTCAGTAACTCAATGGTGAAGAGAAATTGAGGGTAGCAGTGGACTCTCCTCTTGTGAACTTTCACATCCAAGGCTTCTTTGTTGAGTTTTCAATCAATCATGCTGTAGCTGGCACTCAAACCTCCATTTGACGATCTCTAATTTGGAGGGATTCAGAGGGAGACTGCCAACTCAAACTTTAGAAGTTGACTGAATTTTAGTGAAGTCCTCTTTTCCAAATATTAAGTGGCATATTAGTCATCTAACCCATACATTCAGCTGCAATTTAGCTCATAATTTAGTGAAGAGACAGATCAAACATTTAAAAAAATGTTTGTAAGACCAACCAGATGATTGAGAAAGTGAAAATGAGGCACCATCTTCCACCAGTTTAATTGCACGAAACCACTAACTTTGGGGAGCAATAAGACACATGGTCAAACTGAAGGGTTGCAAAGTTTTGGGATACAATGTTTTGTGATGCATATTTAAATTTCCCAAGAATGTTCCCTACAGCCACGGCAGAAGAAAAAAAACAATCAATGATTTTTTAAAAGTTTTAAATATTGTAAGTTTTAATTTTTAAAAAATACAGTCTGGATAGAATGAATATGAATAAGCCTAAGTCTACATGTACAACCTATTTAAAATGAAATGACCCACTTATAAAACACATTGGCCCAACTCAGATATAATGGCTGAACCAAAGTTTAGCCATCACGAACTGGCTTCATGCTCACATGTTTCCTCCTCCCTTTGTACACTCTGATTCCTTGAACCATAGATTGTCATGATGTCTGAGTTGGGCAAACTACAGTTTATGCAAATGAAAAAGTGAGCAAGTGAATCAGAGTGTATGAGCTCAAGGCACAAAATCAACAGACAAATCATACGTTGGACAGGATGTCTGAACCAGGCAACTCAGTTAAAGGTTGCTTTTATATGTGAAATTAACATATCTTTTTGAGGTCAAGCATTAAAAATATGGCACAATACATATACCATATTGTTATTATGGGTGTGATACTGGAAGCCAAGGACTGGCAAGTCATCACAGAAAACAGCTTCTGGCCTCAGGAAATGCCTTTTAACATAACACTAGGAGGATAAACAGAGGATATATTGGGGATAGATTGTTCAGTTCTCAAATTATTACTGCTCTCTCTGTGTGTGTCTCTCTGTCTCTCAACAAAACAATGACATTTCCTTTTCAACTTATGACAATAAATCACTCTGCCCAGTATTTTAACTACTATCCCCTGCTTCTGCAAAGTTCTAGGTGCTCATCCCCCCCCCCCCCCCGAGACAGTGACAGATATTCAAAAATCCATGGACTGCAATGAACAAAAGTTTTGGGTTTGGGTTGTTAATTGCTTAATGTTTCTGGGATAGGGGCAAGGCAAAACAGTTATGCAATGCAAGAGAAGGAGCAGATGTGAAACAAAAATCAGAAACAATGAAAACAAGTATACCCTCCTAGATATTATAAATTAATGTATGTTGGTGGTTAGATTAATCCAATTAGTATGCATAATTGTTTAGGAAATACATAAAATAGCAACTGATTAAAAACAATTTTCACAGAAGACATGAAGAAAAATAGAAAGCATATCGTGTGGATATTAAAACATATGAGGAGCTATTTACTAATACCTTCTTGAAGAACATCTTTTAGAGTTATCCTCTCTCTGGAGATTGCTATGTCCTTCACTTTAGCCTTTGCCTCCATCAGTGTTACACTTTTAAGGTCATTCTTCTCTATCCGTAATGTAGGATAACCTGAGGAGCCAGCAGACCCAAACAATACCGATATAAATACCAAATGTAAAGACTCTGAACACAAATTCAATTAAATCATTTTCTAGAGCTGAAAATATGCTGCAGTTTAGGGGCAGTGGGGGGAACCCATAAAGTTGTCCACAGGATGCACTACAGAATGAATAATTATCTCTTGGCTAATTACTGAATACTATACACACCTTACAAAATTTTAACAGACAAGAAAGCAGACACATTGCCCTCTTCTGGGCTTCAGAAGTTATTGCTATATACAAAGTTACTCCTTTGTTTATGTACATTTGAAAAAAATAATCTGTGACACAACAGTTGCCTTGTACCACCACCCAACCGCAATATAGCAGTAACTATAGCACTGCTATATGTTGTGCCCAGCCCCTGATTTGGCACCCCAAGTCCCCATCGATGGCTCATAGGATGCCATCTAAGAGGCTAGGCAAGCCAACCCTAATCTAGCAGTAGTCTGTAATAACCATTTCAGAAGGCAGCTTTCCCTGGCAACAGTTTCATAGCTCTGCCACCTTTGCTGGGATTACAGGACAACACAATTTTAGCTATGTGAATGCAAGCCACTGCCACCTCAACTAATTCAGATGAACAGAACCAGAGTGACTGGACAGAAAAAGGGCAGATGCAATATAAGTCTGATTTATGTGGCTCTGTCTTGAGAATGGCCAGAGGCTTCATTTCGATCTAGACACTTTTCCTCATCAATATGAATTTACATCTAGAGATAAAAATGGTAACTGAACACCTTATTACTAGCTTAAGTGGCAATGAAGGATACCACCCACTTTGGGACTGTTTGCAATGCTTTGCACCACAGCTTTGTTTGGCCACACTTCAATCCAGGTAACACTGTCAGCATGGCTGGAAAATGAAATATACTAACGCTTTATGAAATTACAGCATTGTTTTGTATAGGGCAGCCTTCCCCGCCCTGGTGCCCTCCAGATGAGTTGGAATACAACTCCCAGCATCCCCCAGCCAGTCCAACACATCTGGAGGGCACCAGATTGGGAAAGGCTGCTATAGATGACTTCCTCAAAGATAATTCCAAGTTAACATAAGCAAGTTTATAGAAGGAAAGCTTCCCATCCCTTCCACCCCACTGCAGTCACCTGTACCCCCCCCCCCCAAAAGCTTCTCTGGAGGGCCAGGGAGCCCTCCTGAAAAGGTGAAATGGGGTTCCAAGGGCTGCTGAATGAAAGAGGGCAGTTAATTTATCGTAGGATCCAAGTCTGATTTTTGGATGATTCCCCATCTCCCAGAAGCCTCATGCACTCTATCCCATATTGTTCAGGAGTGTCCCTCGACCTTTGGAGAAGCATTTCAGGGAACACATGTGGCTGCATGATGGAGAAGGGGGCAGGGAACTTTCCTCCCATTAACTTCTTTAAGTTAACTTCTCTCAGAATCCAAGTCAATGGATTCAACTAATTTTAACAGTGTTGTGAATATCACTAATGATGCGTTCTAATCCTAAAATCTACTAAGAAAAGCCTCACAAGGGTAGGCAGACCTTTCAGCGGTCTGTGGCAGCACAGAACACACAGCAACCTCTCTTTGAAGGCTATCTTCTTTCCCTTATACATCGACTGCCTTGCCAGCAGTCTGAAAAGAAGTGCAGTTTGAGACCTATCAATGAACCAGACACTCGGGGCAGAGCTACATATTTACTGCAAATACATGTTACCATCCCTGTATTCCCTTTTAGAAGGGATGAGGAGTGGAGGGACATTGCAGAAGAGAACTGAAGTGCAGGGGTGCTTAACCCATCCTACAAATTCTCTTCCATAAATCCACACACGCACCCAGGCCATCTCCAAAACTGAAGCCAGCCTGACTAGAAACGAAGACTAATGGAAAATTATTGGGGGCGGGGGGAGGATTTGCAGGGAAAGGGCTAAGCAGTCTCTCTTGCCAGTTCTCCCTTGCAAATGCCCCTCCCTGCCTCTGCATGATGTTTCAAGGCTCGGAATCCCATGTTTCTCATATAATGTGTAGTTCTGCTCTCTCACTGTCCAGAGAAACAAAGATGCTAAATCTTTTCAAACTTGTACCTGCTAGTCAACATCAGTTTCATTTTTCAGAACTGTCACTTTGTTTAACACCCCCCCAACCCCAAACCCTATAATTAGGTTAACACTTACTAGTAATTGGTGTTGCATTGTTAGGTGTGTCAGCCCTCAAGTACTGTGTTGTTTGTGTTGAAGGCTGGGATAAGCCTTGAGAACTACTGCTGTCACTAATGCTGTTACAAAAAACAAAAATACAGTGTGATTGTTTCTGGAACTGCTTTTCATTTCATCTCCCAAGTTCAACCTTTTCACCTTTGTTGAGGGTATGGGCACTACTTCAGCTGTGATGCTGGAAGCTGCTGTTGACACCACTACAGTTAAAGTGGCAAAAGTAAAAGCATTCATGTTTGAAGATTGAGTTTCAATGTATAGGCAATATTTCAAGAGGAGAAAAGACCACTGAAAAGACCATGTACATACTGTGCTAAATTCAGAGAATTTGTAACCAAATCCCATATCTCTTGCAATTGGGGAGAAAAATTCTCTCTCAATTTCTACCTTATGTATTTAAAAAAAACAATAACCCTGAAGCTGTTAATATGAAGTGCTATCTAGTGCTTACCAAGGAGCAGTTAATTCTTAGGGTCAAATGCAAGAGATAGTTTGTATTCCAAGAACAGCAGACTTTCAAACGTTTTCTTATTCAGTTGTAACCATTTAGAAATTCCTGAACTGCTTCAGGAAACATATGATTTCACACAAAAAATGGCCAGGATTATACACAAATGCTACCTGAAAGCACCTCAAAAGGTCTTATAACCTATCTAAAGGCATTTAAGATTAACTGTGAGAATCAAAATTAAAGGGAAATTGATTGTTAAAGTTAGGAAATGGCAATGAGAACTTCAATTTCAGTATAAAGTAGCAGGTGCAAATGATCAATGCAGAATTCCTCAAACTAACATCCTTTGTCAGCTGAGCGAGTGGAACACAGTATAAAAATTATTTAGCTTTGAAAAGAGCCATACATTTTAAATAATAATTTTAGGTATCAGTCAGTGATACCAGAAGATGGTCCTTTTTACTATTCATCCCTTGCTAAAAGTTAACTCCACCTTCAAGCTGTTAGGGCTTTGTAGGCTTCTAGTGAGACTAAGAAATGGCGAGGTTAAGAAAATATTCATAAAAAGGGACAGTGTGCATGAGGGGGGGGGGGGTAGGGTTACCAAGAACTACCAGTTAGCCAGTGTTCTTTGGTGTCTGTTGTGACTGCATCTTAAGCCAATCCAGATAACTGAAGAAGTCTTGCATGACATTATCTGGGAACATTAAGAAAAATAACTTTCAGCCCCATCCAATGTGGGTGCCCATAACCCTCCGAACACAAGAGGATTACGGGCATCCAATGGAAGGTGGGAGGAGCACGGAGGCTAGGAATGCCTCTGTGCTGCCCTCACCCTCCAAAACATTTAGATGGCCAGTTTCAGCTGTCTAAATGTTTTTCCCCTCCTCATGAGGAAGAGAGGCTGAGGCACTGCGTGGATTCCTTGGAGAACGGCGGTGCCTTGCTCCTCCCCTCCCTGCCCCTGGGAACGCCCCCCCACACGCTCGTAGCAAAGATGGTCTTCTGTCTTCAGATCCCAGCCAGCGCAGAAAGAACCACACCGGCTGTAATGGGAGGGGAGGTGCTCCGTGGGCAAAGTCCCTGCTGCAACCTTGGAAGGGATTTCTGATGTCATAGCGGGGACTCCGATCTATCCTATGTCTCCCCAGATAAGGTCGGGCGGCCATAGAATTGCGCCCTTAGATAATGCAACTAAGTTCTCGTGTCAACTCTACCGAAGTGTATCAGCTACTTTTTGTATATCATATAACAGAATGCATATAAGTTGCAAACACAAAAACTGGGAAAAAAATGGAAGCCTATTTTTTTCTTTACCTGTCTTCCAACTCTATTCTCTTCATACTGTGAAGATGCAAGACAGCTAGTATTATTGCTACCAGGAATATGACTGCACAGCAAACTCCTACACTGATATAAAACACACGTGTAGAAGTGGTGGGAGCTGCATTTACAGGATCAACTGAAATTGAAGTGTAAAGCATTACTGCAATAAAATGGACATAACATTTGCCAATTTCAACTAAGTTCATATACAATTGTGCAAGAACACGCTTATTTTTTTATATTACTCAACTACTCTAACATGGTATGTAATTTAAGCCTATTGCAAAGGGAAAAAGTCAGTGCCAGGATTTCACCTTGCAAAATGGTTACCAAGAGAAGTCTAGAAAAAGTACAAACCATAGCATTTAGGAACAAAAACCATACCCTTGTTTTGCTCATAGATTCATCTGATGAGTACTAAGGACAGATATCCTCCACTACAAAAGCAACCATTAGCTACTTATAAAACCAAAATGTTATGAAGACACTTCAGCCAAAAGGTGAATGGAGTTTTTTGTTGTTGTTGTTCTTCACTGACATTTACTCCCCACTCATTGTTGACAGGAATTCAATGCGTTCAGCCCCCAAAATGCACCTATATAATGAATTCAGTTTTATTTCCATCTGCCCAAGAACAAATAATTAACATAAAATTCATATCTTAGGGCAAGGCTGGGAAGTGTGTGACCCTCCAGATGTTGTTGGGCTGCAACTCCCATCATCTGTCACCACTGGCTGTGCCGGTGAGGACTGATGGGAGTTGTAGCCCAACAACGAGGGGAGGACCACACATTCCCCATCCCTGTCTTAGAGATTGTTATTATGGGCAAGAGGCAACAAGAATAATTTATCAGTATAGCAGTATTGTAGCAATTCACAACATGGTATTCAATAACAGCAGCACAATATAAAGACAATTGTCACGTATAAACTGCTGACAAGACTACTCCTTAACATCTGTTAGTGAGCAAAAAGTCAATCCTTTGAGGATCTGACCAATTTTTCTTATTCAACAGTGGCTGAGGAAGAAATTTGTTTGACTGATATAACTTATTTTTAAATGAATAGGTGATGTAAAAACATCCTCCATTTCTCCTGTATGTAACATGTGAACGATATTTTCAAGATTCTTCTATTTAAAAATGTGGAAACAATGTCTACTATGTAGGCCTGTGGCTTACGCTGGCTCAGCTTGTCTGAGTGTGGAAAGCTAAGCAGGGTCAAGCCTGGATTTTACTTGAATGGGAGACCCCTCCTCTAGTTTCCTGCATTGAGCAGGGGGTTGGACTCGATAGCCTTGTAGGCTCCTTTCAACTCTATGATCTATGAAATCTATGACATATTTACATAAACACATTTACTTACAAATAGCTTTGCTGTTATTTTTGTCTGATATTGGCGGTTTCATTTCTAGTTCAAGTTCTAAAGACAAGAGGAGAAAAGGGGCATTTAAATCATTTTTCTTGTAAATCTGTGATTTTTAGTTCTTTAGTAACCTTTGCTTTTTATGACAAGGCAATGAATAGAAAACGTTTCATTAAAGCTTCCATAAAGACTCAGACAAAATGTTTTCAAGATTTGGCCATGTGAGAAACTCCACATAGTCCACTTGGTCTACAGCACGGGTGGCCAACTTCATGGGGCCTGGGGGCATTTCCACTCCCTCCCCACAGGCCGTACTCCTGCTGTCACTGCCAAATTCAGTGGCGGCAAAAAGAAAGAAAAAAGGTGATTTGCTGCCAATTGTCAGCAGCAAACTGCTACAGAAGGCTAAAATAGCCAGATTAAGTTTGAAAACAAGCTAAATTTGTCCATTTTAGTCTTTCATAGTGGTTTGCTACTGGAATTCAGCAGCAAACCACTGGGTTTTTTGCTGCTGCTGCAAATTTTAATGGCACAGTGCCCATCCCTGGTCTACAGGAAGGAAGTACCATACCATGCAGTACCTCCAAAACTTAACAGAACTAGGGCCCTGACATCAGAACTGACATCTATGGCCCTGTGGGGAAGAGGAAGGAGTGAAGGCGGCAGGAGCAGGCAGAGGGAACATCAGGGCCTGCTCCGGTTGGACTGCCCCTCCCAGGGCTAACTGATGCTTTGTTTTTTCTTGTATTTGATTAGACTGTACATCGCTCAGAGTGGCCAGATGACTGGCCAGATGGGAGATTCAAAAATATCATCATCATCATCATCATCATCAACATCATCATCATCATCTATGGAGACCAGAAACTTTATGACTTGAAATATGTAAGAAGTAATGCTACCTTCCAAAGACAGACAAGGGTAAACAAGTGGCCTTGTGGGGGTCCAGGAGAACATAAGCTGAATTTCAGTTTAGGATTTATATAATCCCATGAATAAGGGATAAAAGGCTGAACACTTACAGGATCTGTTTTGTATCCTTCATGTTTCATGGGAACAGGATATTAAGTGTCTAAACTGAGCTCTTCCTGTAATCACACAAGTGACTTAATCTATACATACCTACAAGTTTAAGCTAATGAGGAAGGAATCCTATGAAATCATAGAAAAGTAGAGTTGGAAGGGGCCTACAAGGCCATCAAGTCCAACCTCCTGTTCAATGCAGGAATCCAGGTCAAAGCATCCCCGACAGATGGCTGTCCAGCTGCACCTTGAATGCCTCCAGAGTGGGAGAGTCCACCACCTCCCTAGGTAGTTGATTCCATTGTCTTATTGCTCTGACAGTCAGGAAATTTTTCCTGATGTTTAGGTGGAATCTAGGTTCCCATAACTTGAGCCCATTATTCCGTGTCCTGAAAACTGGGATGATCGAGAAGAGATCCTGGCCCTTCTCTGTGTGACATCCCTTCAAGTACTGGAAGAGTGCAATCATATCTCCCCTCAGTCTCCTCTTCTGAAGGCTAAACATGCCCAGTTCTTTCAGTCTCTCCTCATAGGACCTTGTTTCTAGTCCCTTTATCATCCTTGTTGCCCGCCTCTGAACCCTCTCCAGTTTGTCTACGTCCTTCTGAAAGTGTGGTGCCCAGAACTGGACGCAGTACTCAAGATGGGGCCTAACCAGTGCTGAGTAAAGGGGAATTATCACTTCACGCGATTTGGAAGCTATACTTCTATTAATGCAGCCGAAAATTGCATTTGCCTTCTTTGCAGCTACATCGCATTGCTGGCTCATATTCAGTTTGTGATCTACCACAATTCCAAGATCCTTCTCCCTCGTAGTATTGTTGAGCCAAGTGTCCCCCATTCTGTAACTGTGCATTGGGTTTCCTTTCCCTAGGTGCAGCACTTGGCATTTATCCCTATTAAATTTCATTCTGTTGTTTTCGGCCTAGTGCTCCAGCCTATTGAGATCGCTCTGAATTTTGTTTCTGTCTTCCAGAGTATTAGCTGTTCCACCTAACTTTGTGTCATCTGCAAATTTGATAAGCATTCCCTGTACCTCCTCATCCAAGTCATTAATAAAAATATTGAAGAGCACTGGGCCCAGGACCGAGCCCTGTGGTACACCGCTCGTTACCTCTCCCCAGTTTGAGAAGGAACCATTGATAAGCACTCTTTGGGTCCAATTCTGTAGCCAATTGTGGATCCACCTGATAGTTGTTCCATCTAGGCCACTTTTAGCTAGCTTGCTAATCAGGATATCATGAGGCACTTTGTCGAAAGCTTTGCTGAAGTCCAGATATATGATGTCCACAGCATTCCCACAGTCCACAAGGGAGGTTACTCGATCAAAAAATGAGATCAGATTAGTCTGGCAGGATTTGTTCTTGACAAATCCATGCTGGCTTCTAGTAATCACTGCATTGTTTTCAAGGTGCTTGCAAACTGACTTCTTTATAATCTGCTCCAAAAATTTCCCAGGGACTGATGTCAGACTGACTGGCCTATATTTCCCAGGTTCTTCCTTCTTGCCCTTTTTGAAGATGGGAACAACATTTGCCCTCCTCCAGTCATCTGGTACTTCACCTGTCCTCCATGATTTCTCAAAGATAATAGACAGTGGTTCTGAGAGTTCTTCTGCCAGTTCCTTTATTACGGTACTCTAGGAAGCAGCTCGTCAGGCCCTGGAGATTTGAACTCGTTCAGAGTAATCAGGTGCTCCTTGACCATTTGCTTATCAATCTCGAGCTGCAATCCTGTTCTACTGCAATCAATCTCAACATCTGGTGTTCAAATTCAAGGGTTAAGTGTAGCACACATATAGATATAGACTAACTGTTTTAGTTGTTCAGATATTTTTAAAAATTAGCATGAGTTTTCATGGGTTACAACCCACTTCATCAGATGCTATAAGTGGAACTTATATTCCACTTATATTCCATATTATATTCCATAAATATTATATTCCATAAACTTACTACTAAAAATAATCATAATTGACATTTGTATAATGCTTTCAATTGTTCAAAGTACTTCACATGCATTATCTAGTTGTAACTTTTACATGCTTCTGTAAGTTTAGTTAGAGGTATTGTACGGTATGGTACTTCCTTCCTGTAGACCAGGGTGGGCAACATGCAGCCCCTAGGGCCTTTTTTGTGGCCCCTGCCACTGTGCTTATGAATCTGCTGCTGAAATTTGGCAATGCGGCAGTGATTTTTAAAAAGCCACACTTTCCCTTTAAAATAAGGCACATGGGGAATAAGAAAGCCCCCACAACATATAAAAACCAATCACAACAGATTACTGTACATTTATCCAAAAGTGCAGATGGCATTGCTTGCTATTCTTTTTTTTTTCTTTTTTTTTAAATTTTTATTTATATATTTTAAATGAACACACATACAAAAGAACATAAACCTACAAATCATAACTCCCAGTGCACCCGTCACCTCGGGGCCAAAACCAATTCTATCCACATAATCCATCATTAATCTATATTCCAAAAATACATCGTATCATGACATGGCTTACTCCCTTTTCCCTTTACTAAAACATAATCTAAAAATGGTCCCCATATATCCTTAAAATTATTTTCCTTTAATTGTCCCCTTTTACATTTAATACTACATGTTAGTTTATCATTTAAAGCAATATCCCAAACCTCTTTATACCAGTCTATTATTAAGTACTGATGTTGAACTTTCCAATTCCTTGCTATCAATAATCTCCCTGCCGCTAATAAACTTACAATTAATTCCTTTTTCTCTTGTGAACACAAAAGTTTCTCCGTTATTGATAACAATGCTAATTTTGGACAGACCTCCAAATTAATGCCAATAATTTCTGAAATTTCTACAAAAATTTTATTCCAAAAATCCAATATGCTTTTGCAACTCCACCACATATGACCATAAGTACCAAGTTCCTGACATCCTCTCCAACACAATGGAGCACAATTACTATCTATTTTGTTTAATCTTACTGGAGTCAGATACCATCTCCAAACAGTTTTTTAAAAATTCTCTTTTATGCTTACTGACATATTTCTTAATATACGTCTGGTCTGCCCCAAATATTTCTCCACCCCACATTTGATATCTCCTCCTCAAATTCCATTTCCCATATCATCTTAAGGTTATCTTTTTTCGCTTCAATCCTCTGAAACATTTTATATATCTCCTTAGTTAACCCTCTGGAAGAAACATTCCCTTCTATAAGTTGTCTAGACAACATTTTCTTTTCAAATCCAGTAAGCTCCCTCTCATGCTCATTTCTCTTCTTCCATTTCTTGGTCCACTGATCTAATTGCATTAAATTTAACCACGAACTTCTACCTGGCCCAATCATTTCAGATATTTGTTGTCTAGTCTCAATTTTTCCCATCCAATCCATTAATTTGATAACCTTATTTTCCCTAAATATAGCTTCCCAATGCTGTGCATTTTCTGGAAAGTCCTCCATTGCTACCACTGGAATTAATGGGGATATCCCTGGTATAAAAATCTGTCTATTACTATTTCAAATCCCTACCATATTTTTGAAGAACTGATTTTCTATTCTTTTTACCCTACTATTAGTTTTTTTAAAAAATAAAATTTTTTCCATCCCAATTTCTATTTCCTCCGTTTCTATTTCTAACCACAAAATATTCCTCTTAACTAAAATGTCCATTGCTTGCTATTCTGAAAACCTTAAACCATCAACAGCCCACTTTAGCAGTAGGCTTGCCATGAACATCACAACTTTTCCTCATGTTAATACAATTATGCTAAACATTTCCTTTTGGATAGTTTTTTTGACTTCACACTCTATGGGAAGTAAACATGAAATCTATTCCCAGAAAAACAAGACCCCAGCTATATTCCACCTTTCTAGTCGCTTGAAGCACATTGGTTATTGTTGTTATGGCTAGCTTCTATTTTCCAGTCATGGGTCTTGGTTCAAAGATTGATTTCCTACAACCTCAATGTTAGCAGTAATCCTGGGAGCCTTTTTGGTCAACCATACACCTCTTTTCTGTTATTATGTATTATTATAAAGATGTAAACAACTAGTTTGAATATAATTCTATCACAATATATAGAATCTCCTTAATAAATTCAAACTAACAAATATAGTGGGGGTAAAGAAAAAATAGCTTTTAATGTGTGATATAAGAAAATACAGATTAAACATTGTAATCAACAAGATGTACAGTAATACCTTGGATTGCAAGTAACTTGGTTTGAGAGCGTTTTGCAAGAGAAGCAAATTTTAAAATATTTATTTAATTTTTTTTTTACTTGATATACAAGTGACGTCTTGCAATACAAGTACTGTAGTATGGCTTAAATTAAAAATCTCTGTACAAATTTTTTTTGGGGGATTTCGTTTTGGATAAGAGTGTTTTGGATTACAAGCACGTTTCCGGAACGAATTATGCTCTCAATCCAAGGCATGACTGTACTTGTATCTAGCATTTATCAGTGTTTCCAGAAGTCAAAGAACAGTAACCAAACAACTGCAAAGGTTTGTGTTTTTCTCCTTAACTGGACACCCTCAGTAAGTTTTGCCATTTCAGCAATTCTCCATGTTTTATGTACAAAAGGTACAGCTGGAGTACGGCATTTAGAGACAATAAGAATCTTTATTACAGTTACTCGGTGTTATGACTGCTTTTCTTTCACCAGCACTTGCTTTCAGATTTCTAGAAATTCTTTTGTTGCCACATATCTGAAGAACCTTTTGCCATATCCTCTGCCCCACTGCACTCACAACACCCCAACAGGCCCATCGCAGACCCTTAAAGCCAGTCCAGATAGAATTAACATTTGTTCCTAGTTAAGGAAACTGCAGCTACCAACTTTGGCGGTATCTCCTACAAACTTTCTTTCTCTTGGCCTAAGAGAGGCAGTATGGCAAGAGAGAAGAGGAGAGAGGCTGGAGAGAATCCTAGCTGAGAGAGGTGGTTATGAAAAATTTGAAAGGTTGCATTGCCCCCTTTAAAATGACTAAATAAAATGTCTTACTTTTATAGCACATTTTCCTTCGTTTGAAATTTAAGACTGTGATATTTTTGGAAGCATTTACTGTCATGTTGAGCTGCATTAGTACCGTAACCTCAGAGTCTAATCTGCCAGTGCAAGAGAGTTCCACCCGAAACACTGTAAACAGAAAAGCCATACATATACATGATTTTAAAGGTACATTTTTAAGACACACATTTTAAATGGTACATTGCCTTTAACTCCAGAGTATTTCCTTAGCAATATTCCCCTCTCCACAATTTTAAAGACTAGTATGATTCTTTGATCTCTCCTTCATGTTCTTTCCAATGCACCATGAATTTTTGTAGAGACATTACAGTATATGCATTATCAGTCTTCTTCCTAGTATACCATGTCATTATTTTTATGATAGTTTGGCCAGTGCTGCAACATTCCAAAATCTTTTGAAAAGAAATCCCTAATTTTAACTCAACAAAAAGTATGTTCCAATATGTTTGCATTTAATATTGTATTTCTCCTATCATTGTATTGCCCAGTCATATGTCCCGTTTAAAAGAGTGGCTTCAAAAATTGATTGCACTATGCACATCACTATCTTGCAGAGGCCTCCACATTTTTGCTTATCATGCTTGCTATGGTGAGTGAGCAACCTAGTCTATTAAGCATGACAGACAGACTTCTTTCCAGTCCCAACCAATCCCTGCCCCCTCTCCAGCCCAAAGGCTGGTTGGCTGCCACACGTCTGAAGTGTGGGGCAAATGGCTACAGTGTTTGGCTTGGTGATTGATCTTGAATTGTGTATCAAATAAGAGCAGTAAAGATCACCAGTGTTTACTGCTGTATTGAGAAATAACTGAGTCTCTCCCTCCACCCCACATTATTTCCTATTTAAAAATACTTGGGATCAAGAAGCACCTTTCTTAAGGTGCCATGACTACTAAAGAGATTTCGGAGACTTTAAAAAGGAAGTTGCACTGCATCAATTTGGAATACCTTAAGGGCATCGGTGAACATGTAAATAAGGCAGCTGGAACTGAAAGTGCCCTCATACATTGTTTGCTCATGTCTGAGAGCTTTTCTGTCCCACCTCCTTTGAGCAGTTCCGCACATTCCCAAAAAGCCCAAGGCTAGAGACCCTGCAGAGCAGAACCCCATGAGGCACAAGGGGCTGTCACTGTAAGGACATATGCTACTCCACATGTACACATGGAAGCACTTCCCGGGGGCAGGGGGAAGAGGGGATTAGATTCCATCCATAGTATATTTGCATAATGAAGTCAAGATGGCAATATTTTAGCTACTATACTTACAATCAAAGCAGTAAAGAATCAGAGCAAATGGATGAATGCTGAGAACCCAAGATACAACGAAATAGCTCCAGTTAAAAGCAAAATACAACCATAATATATTAACATATTTCAGAATGCATCAATGCAGTCCAGTATATGGAGCTATTAGGATTGTAAAATCAAGAGCAAAAAAAATGTTCTAAGTGGCATGAATTATCAGTTCACTAATGGGCAAGATGTACGTAGTTCAACAATGTCAATGAAGGCCAAAAATCCTGTATGCATTTTGCATTTCTATGAATCACAAGAAGAGTGCAGAATGTGGTACTGAAAGCAGAATCAGCCTCCTGAAACAGGATGAAGGTAACAGGTGACCAAATACAATTTCCATGTCAGGAAATTGCAACTTGACTAGTAGAACCAGAATAAACTACAAAAAACAGTAAAATTTGCAGAATTCAGCTTTTCTTAATGCAGAAATTTGAGTTATATGATGTACAGTTTAAACAACCTTTTCTCCCAATCTGATGTGTGGCAGCCACTGCCAAATAACTGTTTGCTATGCTATTAAGATTACAGATACCCTAGCCCATGTGAGAGTAGTTCATGCTGCTACTCCTCCCCCCATTAGAGTTGACCCTCCAGGAAACTGGGACAATATAAACAGAAACATTTTAATAAGTGTCGGAAGACAGAGTTATATGCTTTCTCTGATGGAAGACTATTTACCCGATAAAGTGCGAGGGACTTCTCCTTGTTCAGAAATATTTGCTTGTGGCATGTCCATAGCCAACATATTATCAACTTGAAATCCCAGTTTATATTCAATCTGTAATGATATGCAGAAGAAACCAAAAATAAAATATGTTCAATAAAATAATACATATTTACACTGCTTCTATGTTATTTCTACTTGAGCTTAATTAAGAACCCAGTTATCAAAAGCATGCTGCTAGGTGCCCAACTGGAAATAAAACTGTTAACTATGAACCCCCTCAAAACTTATGGTAAAATTTTGTACTAGTTTTGTCTTGTTTCATGCCACCACCCACAAGTGTGTACTGACATAACCAACTGGGATGCCTAGTTAACACCCCAAAGCACAATGTTTTCATATTCACTCAAAATCTATGCTAAAGTTTTGTGCCAGTTTGTGCAGACACTGAAGCAGACTCCTGTCACTTGGCTGGACAACGTCTACACACAGATGAGCTCCACTCACAGTTATAGGTCTGGTTCTCACACCATTGCAATACAGTGGCTTTCTTCCAGCAGACTTCTTCTTATGGTGCTACATTTATGGGCCACATTTCTCCTGTGTGACTTCCACCAGCAATATCTCTCTACCAGTTTCTGTCCTGATAGATACATAGAATCATAGAATCATAGAAAAGTAGAGTTGGAAGGGGCCTACAAGGCCATCGAGTCCAACCCCCTGCTCAATGCAGGAATCCAGGTCAAAGCATCCCTGACAGATGTCTGACATCCCTGACATGGCGAGCCCTACTCAGATGTACTCCACCCTTTGCTGCTCAGGACAATCAGCTTCTGAATATCTGCTGTTTTCTTTCTTGGAAAATCTTTTCATAATATTGGCACCAAGCTTTGGAGTTTCACAATTCATTTTAACAATATGACATTGCAGAGTTTTGTATTTAAATATAGCCCTTCTGTTCCTCACGATGTCTGCTACTAACTTGCCTAAATAAATCTATTAGCACAGTCAAACTTCTTATACTTTTCACTGTCACAGAACACTACACAGATTATTTGTATGAGTGAATAAAAGCACAGGTGTTCTCATGTTTAATGTGTTGGGGACTAGAACTGGTTCCCTTATGTCCCTATTGCCATTTTCCAGGAGACCAATAGACAGTATGGATTAAGCTTTGCTGAGGCCCATGTACAGCCACTTTGTGTGCTTGTAAATAGGAAGCATGCTTTCTCTTCCTGTCTTCATTACCTCCCCATCACACACACACCTCATTATCCTTCATCTCTGATGTGCAGTGCATCAGAGGATCTTCTGCTGGGATTGTCCCATGCACTTCTTTGGTTGTATGCAAAGCATCTGAGGTCAGAACTTCTGGCACAGTGTCATACTCAGTCCTCCTTAACTAACCTCTTTATTGTCAGTATTCTCAGCATTACCGAATATGGGACTTTGTACATGCTTTGCATTCCTTACCTAGGTATTACTCTTGTATATCCTCTTGATTGTTGTGTTGCTTTACTTGGGATTCAGGAGTACTGTCTACATCGAGCACTTCCGCAATTGGTTCAGTAGCATATTGTGCACTCAGCTTTTCCTGAACTGTTTCATCAGCATCATTCTCATTGATGCTATGTATTACAGACATAGTTGAAACCAGGGTTGCAAAAAATCATGATTTTTTAAAATTTAAATCAATGATTTTTTTGATTTAATCAATTCCCCCCCCCAAAAAAAAATTAGTAAAATTAATTCCAAAGTTTCAGGCAACCATATGTACAAATAGCCCTCACTTAATAGTTAAGAACATCAAATTATACAGAAAACACTTTCCTTATTTTTTAAATGTTTCCAGTATTATCGGTTACTAGGCTACCTACACGACAGGGTTGCAAAAAATCATGATAGCTTGCAAAAAATATTTTAAAAAATTGATTTTTATTGATGATTTAATCATCGATTTAAATCATTCTGATTTAAATCATTGCACCCCTGGCTGATACTGTAGCAGCAAGCTTTATGGTCCCCTCCAGTGACTAAATGAGGGGTGGGGGGCCCATTGGAACTCCACACATTTGAGGTCCTTGAAATTAACCTCATTGGGAATGCTCCTACCATACCCATAGAATGGTACCATCACAGTAGAATAAAATGTGAGACTATAACAATGTCATCAACAAGTTTTGGAACATTTGCCGGTTAACCCCATTTCTTTCACTGCCTTTCATGGTGACAGTCTGCTTTATCCTCTACTACGCGTATGAAAGCATTCCCATGGCACATTTCCATGGAATTAGTGGGAGGCCATTCTTAATTGCATTCTTCTTCCTTTGCATCTCCTTGAGGAGGAATCCCTCCAATTTTCAGCAGAAGTGTGGTTTTGCTTAATTCACAATCTGTTGGCGGGTCTGTATTTTTGTCCTCTCCCATAGTTTCACTCATGATCACACTGATGATGCATCTGACCAGTGACCTCTTTAATATCTTTTAATTGTACAACTTGAGCCATATTCCTCAAGTACAACTGATGAGTTCAGCAACGCTGTCCCTCAAAGACAATGTCATTTTGCCATTAGGTTGATCACATGGGCTACAAATTTGACCATCTATTATTTGTGTTCAAAATCTTTGCATACGCAGTCAGGTAGTCTGACAGAGAGGCAAATGGTATGAATGTCTGGACACATGCCGACATGAGAACTGGTGACATGTCTACGATTACCTCCTTAAACACTGGGGCACTGTCATGTAGCCATATTGCTAGCCAGTGTTGGATAGGCTCAGAATAATGTCATTCAGGCACCCTACTACACAATACAACAAATGGGAAACAGATCCAGATGGAAGTGGGTGGGTAGTGGCTGGGAACAGCCACAGCCAAGGTTGCCAGCTGTAAGCCAGCTGTAGTACTAGTTATAGAGCATTTTGTTCAATTGAATAAGACTGTGTTTGGTGATTAGCGACCATAGAGCAGCTTTACCCATTGCTTTTCCACCCTAGCCAACCCCTAAGCACACAATTAATGTTACTACTTAATTTATCCACAAATAATGAAAAATAGTTGATGCTTACCTTGGCCTTAGCTTGCCAACTGAAATGGAGGCTGTTTGTCTCTATTGGTACTAGCAGATTAAAGGACAACGCATAGTGATTGATAAGATCATTCCTCACGTAATAAAGTTCTGCATCAATACCTAAAATGTTTTTAAGACAAAGAAAAAAAGAGGTGAAAAGCTAAGCTACAGCCATAGGTAACTTTGAATACAAGAAAAATTCAGCTGTGCTTGTTTAGGAAAAAATGAGTATTTAGTGCCAGTAAAGACTTCAAAATGCATATAAATTAAGCTGGCACTTCAGTCAATGTTGCAAACACAAGAAGGGTTGTAGAAAAGAGAGATTCCGGCAATTTTTAAGGAGACAACATTGAACTTGAGCATCTCCCTTGAACTATGCAAAGTGACATTTGTAACTTGATGCCCAAACTCTAATGTAAATTTCATTTATGGTAAGTGTTTTAAAGAACACTTTTGACAGCCTATGGCAGTGTTCTCCAATCTTGGGTCCCCAGATGTTTTTGGCCTACAACCCCCAGCATGCCCCAACCAGCTACACTGGCTGGGGCATGCTGGGAGTTGTAGGCCAAAAACATCTGGGGACCCAAGGTTGGAGAACACTGCTAGGTGGTGGTGTGCAAGGGGAGGGGGGAGGAGGAGAGAATGGAAAATAAAGCTAGTGTTCACTTTCAGCCCAACATAGTGTCTTGGCTCTCTGTTCACCACACCCTTTTGCCAAAATGGCTGTTACCTTACAGAGGAGTTACCTTACTGAGTACCAGTAATCACAGTCCACCACACCAGGGATTAAACTGCAGTCTCTCCAAATCAGAGGAGTGAAAGCTAGGGGTAGGCATCATCCCTGAACTGCTCTTTTTAGAAACTAACCACTTCCCTACTCCTTACCTAGCTACTGCTCAAGGGCCTCCTCCGCCTACCCAAGAAACAGGCCTCACTCCTCTGTCAACCAATAAGAAAGCACACATGGGCTTTCAAATTTTCTGTCTTCTTCAGGGAACCTTTTTCATACCAACTTTTCTACATATCTGCAAACCTACTAGAGAACACCAAAGTTGTTGCGGAGGTTACTGGGACATGTTCTAGGGGCCATTCTCAGTTAATTTGCAACGTTGCCCAGGCCTGTTGGGCCTCACTGCCAGATGAGGCAAACAGAAAACGGACCCTAGAAGACAGACAGACACACACACACATACACACACAAGGGGAAGCCTGGTAACAATAGCAAGCTGTGTCGTCGCCCCCCCCCCCAAGTTTGTCTGCCATTACTAGTTCTCAATGACTGAAAAATTGCAAATAAAACAGTTCCTGCAAAAGAATGACAATGAATAGCCTTTGAAATGCATCAACTCCTTCCATAACTTAGTATCTGTTCCTATGACCATTCAAAAGGAATTAATGCATTCTAACAGACATTTGGTGTGAGTCTTTTTAAAATGTCCCATTGGTGGAAATTGCCTACTAAGTGATCTTCAAACTATGTCCCTGGGAAAACCTTTAAACTGCACAGAATGGGTTCACTGCCAGTAGTTTGCTCTGGGGCAATACACAGATGTAGTTTGCTCTGGGGCAATACACAGATGGAGCTAGCTAACAGAGTAGCTTAGTTACTCCGGTGAAATAGCAGGCTTCTGCAGGAAGACACGTAGATACAGCTGGCAGTCCTCTCCTTACCAAGAAAAGGTTATTCTGATGCATGATCAATGAATTTAAAATGCCCTGGAAGATAGTCAAAGGATCAGTGTTCTCAAACCTTGGATCCCCAGATGTTTTCGGCCTACAACTCCCAGCATGCCCCAGCCAGCGAGAACACTGGCCTATGGCAACCTTAGACCTATCCCTTATGATTACAATTTATCTGTGCCTATTAGATCAGGCTGAGCCTGTTTAAGATATGAACTCCATGTGAGAACATAATAGACATTCTCAAAAACCAGCATGAGTTACAGACTGCTAATCCAGCTTCCTGTGATTATTCCATAGACACCTTCTTAAGCATACGGTCTTTGTTTTCTGAAAGGAGAAATAGAACCCCAGTACTTGACTGATGGGTTTATTCAGTTTTACCAGACCTATGTCTTGGTGGGGAGGGAAATCCATCTAACATGCTAATCGACTTAGCCATGTGAACTGTGTGATTAGTTCCACAGCCCTATCCTGAAATCACGGTAACTCATAGGGCTTCTATTGGTATGTGCACCTCTTAGGAGCGGAAACATCAAATTCAAATGGGTTGGAGACACAAGCTCCTCACCCAGCTAATACCCAAAGTTCACTGTAATAATTTTTCACAGAATGCATTAGTTTTGATGAGGTGATAATAGGTCAAGGCATTAAACTCTAAATATATCCCTCAAAATCCACTCCTGATGTGCCACCCTTTTACACCTTGCCTATCAAGGTCCCTTCACCTGCACCATGGCCATCCCCAAATCAGAACTCCCACTCAGGATCTCTTGCAGTTCTGAAATACCCACCATGTAAGCTCCCTTCTCACATATCATTGCTTGCCTTCCCCAATCTTCTCACAGAACAAAACAGTTCCTTCCTCCACCCTAAAACCTGTCACCCAAGTCTTCTCCAAAGTCTGCTACCATCCATTCCACACCCTTTCCTGTATGCTGCAAATGCTTGGGAATTGGAAATTTCACTCTTCTTTTCTACCCCCATCCACTCTCCTACATACCCATGCGCCTCAAAACCTTTACTACTAACTTAAAAGGAATCGGCAGGAGAAGTTGATGGTAATGCATGTAGTAGCAACCCTCTAGCCTAAAAATGGCATTGCTTCCTACTTCTGAAGCCTTGGTTCAAAAATTTGTGCGGAATATGATAGGGCAGAAGTAGGCAATCCAGTGCCATCCAGATGCTTCGGACTACAACCAGCATAATCCCTGACCATTGGCCATGCTGGCTGGGGTTGATGGGAGCTGTAGTCCAAAACATCTGGAGGGCACCAAGTTGCCTACCCCTGTGGTAGAGGTACCTTGATAATTCCCTTGGGCCTTATATTTGACAGCCCTTCGTTAGACAATCATATGGTTCCTGGAACAGTGCGTGGCTGGGAAAAACCCAGCTTAAGTTGCAACTATTATCATAGTTATAATATTTAGCATGTGTATTAGACTTTTTTAGTGTTCAAAGTGAACTATTTCACATTCATCATATTGTGGTTGTAATGCTTACAACTTGTCCATATTATTATCCCCATATTCTAGTTGGGTGCCGAGGCTTGAGAGTGGCTTGCCCAAGGTCATCTAGCAAGTGCATGGTTGTAGTCCGAAGCATCTGGATGGCACTGGATTGCCTACTTCTGCCCTATCATATTCCGCACAAATTTTTGAACCAAGGCTTCAGGGACAAGATTCAAACCAGGGACTTCCTGATTTATAGCTCACTACTTGATTCATAGCTCCCTACCCTACCCCAGCTTCTGTCATACCACTAACTCCATCACTAGACCTGTTAGAGCAGGGGTCTTCAAACTAAGGCCCGCGGGACACATCCGGCCCGCCTTGCCTTTTTATCCGGCCCGGCGGCTGCTCATGCGAAAAGGGCAAAGCCCCTCTCCGCTCAAGCCAGCTGCAAAAGGCTGGAGGGGAGGCTGCTAAGAAGATAGAGGTGCGGAGCCGAGCAGCGGAGCTGTAACCGGCTCCCAGAAGCAAGGCTCCTCTCTAGACAGAGGTGGATCATGGAAAATGAAGTCTCCACGTTCCTTCGCTGTTCATTCCCCCCCCCCCCGGGCAAGGAGTTGCTAAAGGACTACAAGTCCCAGAGAGCACCGGGACATTTAGCACCTCCCCGGTGGGAGCTGCGCCCAGCCCGTCATGTGTCTGGTGAAGGAAAAGAGGTGGGGATGCTTCTGGTCAGAAGAGTAAAAAGTCTCTGCAGCCGGCGTTTTGCAAGCCGGCTTCATACGCAGGTGTTGAACGTTCAGAGCCAGGGACAGCTTGTTGCATGTTTCCTTTCCAGGTAATCAGAGCCAGGGATAAAGATATCATGCGAGTTTAAGATCTCGCTTAATCCTGGCAGCGGTTTTGTGTGTTAGGTCAGTATGCGCAGGACTCTGGTAGGGAGCCTCTTGCTTGCTTTGCGAGAGCCTGGGGCAGATTGTCTCAGTCCGTGTGTGTGTGTGTGTGTGTCCCCGCGCTCTGGGCAGTCCATAAAGCAGGGAAATCCTCTCCCTTGCATTGTTTCCCCCTCGGGATCCTCAATTTCTTCCTTCCATTGAAAAGCTAAAACGTAGCTACATATTCTCACGGTGGGTAAAAATCAATACTGAGAGCCAGTGTGGCATAGTGGTGAGAGTGTTGGACTGGGATTCGGGAGATCCGGGTTCTAGTCCTCACTCGGCCATGAAACTCACTGGGTGACTTTGGGCCAGTCACTGACTCTCAGCCTAACCTACCTCACAGGAGGAGGAATGTGTAAGCCGCCTTGGGTTCCTTAATAAATACCTAAATAAAAATAAAACACAGCTCACCGAACACCCTCAGCCCACAAACACCTGCAGTTTACCCCACACAAAGCACTCACACAGAGCAGCCAGACAAAAGCAAAACTCTCCTATTTCTTATAATTTGTATGTAGCCTTTTATAATGTATTTCAATTTTAGACAGCAAAAAAGGTAGTACATTCTTATTTTTTAAAACCCACTTTTGCCATCGAAATAAAATTCCATCCTCCATTTAATCACTTATTAACATTATAATAATTAATTTATAATAACTTTCCATTTAAGAAAAAAAAAATTCACCCCTATCAAGTAAAAAAAAAGGACCTGGGTCCTTTTTTTTTACTTGATCCATTCGTTCATATTTTTTTCAAACTATAGTCCGGCCCCACAACAGTCTGAGGGACAATGATCTGGCCCCCTGTTTAAAAAGTTTGAGGACCCCTGTGTTAGAGCCAATTCATACAACCATCTACATCACTCAATATTTTCTCACAGAATGACATCATCATTTGATTCACAACTGAACATAGGAGCTACATTAAATAGTATTGCTTCTGAGGTGGTAGAAGGCAATATAAAACCATATGCTGGTGGTATTTAATCTGATGTCTGTTTTAAACATCCAAGTCATCACAATCCAGAATGCTTGTAACTCAAAGCCTTTAAAGCCTGTTCTGCAATTTACATCTTTTAACCAAGACAGCATATTGTGCTAGCAGGAATAACAGCAAGGTAACCATTGTGTCTGATTCTATTTAAGATTATACTTTCCTTTTCTCTCTTAAAATTACATTTATTTTGGTTAAATTGCACATTTTGCTCCTGGATGCTCTTAAGATTATACTCTGCTTCCTAAGAGACTACCTCTCTGACTTGCATTATAAGAAGGAACTCCATGCTCAGTTAAACCACTCTGAATCCATAAAATCTCAGCTACAGCAGATTCATGGCTTCTAGGCCCCAATATGTTCTCTCTGTAGTGGTAATTCTTAGGCACTAGGCCTATGACCTCCTGAGGCTGTAGGAGAAAAAATGACAGAGAGAGGTGCCTCCTAGTCCATCCACATCCTGTCCTTTCTCTGAAATAATCTGTCTCTCCTAGAGGCAGCACCGAGCAGTGTCTAGACTCTAGACATTGGAAGAGAGAGACAATAGCCTGTATATTAAATGCCTGGTGATTGCTGACATTGATATTTCATCCATAGTGGTCTGCAATGACAGTATGAAGAACATATACACATGGCTCTCATGTGTTTTAAGAAACAGCTTTTCTTCACAAACCTATTTTTGGGACACAGTATGTAATAATGAAGAACCACTAATGCTCTCCAGATGTCATTGGAATACAGCTCCCAACTTCCCTGACCATGGAGTTGTAGTCCAACATCTGGAGGAAAACAGGTTCCCTACCTCTGCACTAGGGTAATAGTCGTACATCATTCCTGCCACTGCCACAGGACAATTGACACTAGCAGAGGGAGAAGCCAAAATCCGCTCTCTGCTTTCCATCCATTATGGTAGGGGTGGGCAACTTGTGGCCCTCCAGATGTTCTGGCCTATAACTCCCATGAGCCCTAGCCAGTATAGCCAGTGATGAGATGAAGGAGGTTGTAGGCCAAAACATCTGGAGGGCAACAAGTTACCCACCTCTGTGTTATGGCTTGGATTCAGAATAGTCATACTCAGAATAGGCACACTGAAATTAAGGGGACCTATCCATTGATTTCAATGGGTCTACTCTGACTAAATCTGGATCCAACCGTATGATTTTTTGTGATTCAATGCTTGTTAATGGTTTTGTACAGTTTTGTTATAGTTTTGACAAATTTTGAAATTTTAGCTGACTTGAGCAATCAACAGCAGCAGCAACTTTAGATTATGTACAATATCAAGCTTGGTTAAAAAAAAAAGTGATCTTGCTCTCCAAGACAATGGTATTTAATTGTGAAATGTTTGGTTTTTTATAGAGAGACATTTGTGATGTTTGGTTTCCATCAGATCTTTTGTATTTAACTGAAACAAAACTAGAGGCTCAGTGGAAAGGGACTTTCTTCAAACAAGGGAGAGGGGTGAAGACAGGAATGTGGGGCAGATGGAAATCTGGGGCTTACTATTACCACATCAAATTCTACATCAGGTTGACTACTCCTGGCCCTCTCACCCAAACATTACTTTCCACATCTCTTGCTCCTCTCCCATACCTGAGACCTCTCAGGTTTGCTTCAGATGGAGTCAAGGCCTCCTACTGCTCATGATCAGAATTCAGTACAAATGACAACCAGAAAATATAAGTAGAACCCACTTAATGCCCTAGAAACGTGTGGCACTCCAGTTTGAAATACAAATCTATTGGGTTGTATCCAGACTTAGTCAAAGTAGGCCTACTGAAATCATAGAATCATAGAAACATAGAATCATAGAAAAGTAGAGTTGGAAAGGGTCCACAAGGCCATCGAGTCCAACCCCCTGCTCAATGCAGGAATCCAGGTCAAAGCATCCCTGAGATGACTGTCCATCTTCACCTTGAATGCCTCCAGAGTGGGAGAGCCCACCACCTCCCTAGGTAGTTGGTTCCACTGTCTTATTGCTCTGTCAGGAAATTTTTCCTGATGTTTAGTTGGAATCTGGGTTCCTGTAACTTGAGCCCATTATTCCGTGTCCTGCAAACTGGGATGATCGAGAAGAGATCCTGGCCCTCCTCTGTGTGACAACCCTTTAAGTACTGGAAGAGTGCCATCATATCTCCCCTCAGTCTCCTCTTCTGAAGGCTAAACATGCCCAGTTCTTTCAGTCTCTCCTCATAGAGCCAGTGTGGCGTAGTGGTTAGAGTGTTGGACTGGGACTCGGGAGATCCGGGTTCTATTCCCGCTCAGTCATGAAACTCACTGGGTGACTTTGGGCCAGTCATTGACTCTCAGCCTAACCTACCTCACAGGGTTGTTGTGAGGATAAAATGGAGAGGAGGAGGATTATGTAAGCCACCTTGGGTTCCTTTCAGGAAAAAAGGCGGGGTATAAATATAATAAATAAATAAAATAAAATAAATAGGGCCTTGTTTCTAGTCCCTTTATCATCCTTGTTGCTCTCCTCTGAACTCTCTCCAGTTTGTCTACGTCCTTCTTAAAGTGTGGTGCCCAGAACTGCACGCAGTACTCAAGATGAGGCCTAACCAGTGCTGAGTAAAGGGGAATTATCACTTCACGCGATTTGGAAGCTATACTTCTATTAATGCAGCCAAAAATAGCATTTGCCTTCTTCGCAGCTACATCGCATTGCTGGCTCATATTCAGTTTGTGATCTACCACAATTCCAAGGTTCTTCTCACTTGTAGTACTGTTGAGCCAAGTGTCCCCCATTCTGTAACTCTGCATTTGGTTTCCTTTCCCTAGGTGCAGCACTTGGCATTTATCCCTATTAAATTTCATTCTGTTGTTTTCGGCCCAGCACTCCAGCCTATCGAGATCGCTTTGAATTTTGTTTCTGTCTTCCAGAGTATTAGCTATTCCACCCAACTATGTGTCATCTGCAAATTTGATAAGCATGCTAGTCATCACAGCTCTGTAGCTCCTGTTTGGCAGGAACAGTGAAACCCAGAAACACTCCATTTAACACTGGGTTCCAATCCCAGAAGACTTCAGGGATGCCATAATCTCTTTAAGAAGGGTGATAGAACAGACTGTGGAAACTATGAGCGCATTTCTCTCTTAGGTAAAATATTTGCTAGGATTCTCGCAAACCGTCTTCTATCTATCTCAGAAGAGATCCTCCCTGAAACTCAGTATGGTTTCCGCCCCTCTAGAGGGACAGTAGACATGATTTTACTGCACGTCAGCTCCAAAAAAAATGCCGGGAGCAAAATCAACCCCTTTATATGGCATTTATTGATTTGGCTAAGGCCTTTGATACTGTAGACCAAACAGCACTCTGGACTATCCTTATGAAAATTGGATGCCCCAATAAATTTGTGAATATCTTGCGACTTCTCCATGACAACATGACGGCAACGGTTTTGGACAACAACGGCTCTCATGGTGCTCCATTTAAAGTGGGATCAGGTGTTAAACAGGGATGTGTTATCGCCCCAACATTATTTGCTATTTTCATCGCCATGGTTTTACATCTTGTCAAGGGGAAACTTCCCACTGGTGTGGGAATTATATATCGAACAGATGGAAAGCTTTTTAATCTCAGCAGGCTGAAAGCAAAAAGTAAGGTAATTACAACCTCCGTTGTGGAACTTCAGTATGCTGATGATAATGTGCTCTCCGCACATTCAGAGAATGATCTCCAAACTATCCTAAATGCTTTTGCAGAAGCATACGAAAAACTTGGTCTCTCACTTAACATCAAAAAAACCAAAGTGCTTCATCAGCAAGTGCAAGTTAACCCTTTGGTGATGCCATCTATCCAGCTTGGCGGGGCAATACTGGAAAATGTCGATCATTTTCTCTATCTTGGCAGCTATCTTTCTGTTACAGCTAACATTGACAATGAAATCCAGCATCGTTTGAGTTCTGCAAGTGCCGCGTTTTCTCGAATGAAACGCAGAGTGTTCGAGGATCGGGATATTTGTAAGAAGACCAAAACACTGGTTTATTAAGCCATTGTATTACCAACTTTATCGCATGCCTGCGAAACACGGACTATCTATAAACGTCACCTCCACCTCCTTGAAAGATTTCATCAAAGTTGCCTCTGGAAAATCCTGCGAATTACTTGGGAAGATAGGCGAACAAATGTCGGTGTACTGGAAGAAGCAAAGACTACTAGCGTTGAAAAAATGATCCTTCAACTCCAACTTCAGTGGACCGGTCATGTTGTTCGAATGTCTGACTGCCGTCTCCCAAAGCAGTTACTTTATTCCCAACTCAAGGATGGAAAGCGGAATATCGGTGGTCAGTATAAGAGGTTTAAAGATGTTCATAAGGCTAATCTAAAAAAATGCAATATAAGCATCAAAAACTGGGAAGCTCTGGCCCATGAACGATCTAAATGGAGGTTGGCCTCTCACAAAGGTTCCATGGACTTTGAAGAAGCCCGAGTGCAAGGCGAAAGGGAGAAACGTGCTACGCGAAAAGCACATCAAACAAATCCTTTACAGGACCATCTTCCATCTGGTAACCTGTGTCCTCACTGTGGGAAGCTGTGTGGATCTAGAATTGGCCTCTACAGTCACTTACGGACCCATCGCTAGAGTCTACACAATTTTCTTTAGAATTTCCTCCTTTTAAAATTTTTCTTTTTGTAAATATTTTATCCTGGAAGACAATCTTACTTGGTCAGGAGTGATCACCTGACGATGATGATGATGATGATGTCAGGGGAGAGACAAGTCAGCATTCCGGGTTCAGACATCACACTAAACAACTTAGGGGCATCCCTGGGCTGTTTACCCACTCCCACTGGCGGCAAGCAAGACTAATCGAGCTGTGTGAACCAGCAGGCTGACTCATTCATGAAAACCCAGGATTTTATTTTTTTTTTAACTGAGCTGCCTTTGCATGCTGACCAGGCCTACGAGTTTCTCACATACTGCAAAATAACACACATTCGTGGACGCAAAGATTCTTAGCACCACATCTATCCATATGGTCAGTATCTGAAAAAAAATAAATAAGAGAATAGAATAGATCTCAAAAAAAGTTATGTCCAAAGAAAAAGAGTACTTAGAATCTCCACTCTCTTGCAAATGAAATACAAGAATAATAAAATAATGTATTCAACTGGCTTTTTAAAACTCTTCTGGAAATCTACTAAACAAATCTACTTAATAATTCTTTTGACTTGCAGCCCCCATTAAGCTAGCTCATATACAGAGAGCTTAAGGCTCAGAGATCTAATTTCTTGTTACTGGATCTTACTTAACTTAAAGCAAACCACATGACAAGGCCTCCTTATTTTTTTACTTTAGATTTTAAGAGGAAACACTCTACTTTGCCCAGGCAAACCCTAAATCACATTAACATATATCTTTGTGCTCCACAGTTGGACATAAACCAGAGAGAATAAATTAAATCAAATATAGAACAAGAAGGTGGACTTATGCAGGACCATAGAAAGACAAGGTCATTCTTTAAAGATTTTAACACAACACCTTTTTAAAGCACAGACAAGAAGGAGAGGCAGGGATTTTATTCTTAGTCATGAAGGATGCTGGGGAACCCTTGTATTCATTACAAAACTGGATCATGTCACTCTAGAAGTCTAACAAAACCGGGCTTTTTCAAAGGGCCCTTGCATAAAAGCAGACTAGCTTTAACTCTATGGAGAGTTTTAGAAAATACAAAAAAAGCTCTCCTCAATTAGCATGGGAAAGTGATTTTTGTTTATTTAAGAGGGACTCTTGCAAGAACTCCACTCTTTGAGGAGGAAGACAGACAAACAATAGATGGATTTCGTTTTCTAAACATTTAACAGGTTTTGAATTACTACAAGAAATTCTAGTATTATTTTCATTTTTATAGTTTAAGTAGTTTCTCAGAGTATCTTAAAATTAAGACAATTTTTGTGTGCTAGTTTGCCTTTTATTAATTTTTTTAGGAACTGGGTAACTTTTAAAGTTAGGAATATTACGGTATGCCAGAAATTTAAGAGATCACTTAACAGTATAGATGGGACTTTTGTACAGAGGCTTTTTATATGTAAAACATGCAAAATAAATTTTACTCTTAATCAAGTACATTCACTCAAAATGCACAAAGTTAGGTTTATTACAGTGCTTGCCTACCTTGGCTTAAGACAACAGAAGATAAGGTATCCAGTGTTACCATAAGCCAGCACCTCTATTTTTCTCAGTGGCATGTTCTGCTAAAATTCACATCTTCTCAGTACCATACATAGGAAACACTAATTTCCATCGAACTTTAATGCTAACAGTAGAATGACATGTATCACTGACATTAGCCCACAGTTCATGAAGTCCATAAAGCAGATCTTCATTTTCAGTTTTTCAACCTAGTTCAGATGGGTGTATCTTACAGTATGATGAGATGGAAGCTGCATTACCTGTGTTCCCTTCTTCCTCCATTTGATGTGGTTTGGGGCCAGAACAGAAGACAGATTTCCCAGTTTTGTTTCCTTGGATCTTACAACATCAAGATCCCATTGCTAACATTGCTCTCAAGGGAGTGAAATGAGTACAACAATTTCAGCTGTCTATCTTTGACTTTGTTTGAGCCCCACAAAGGTCAATAGTTTTTAGGGAGTCACGACATTTAGAAGAAAGCTGAACATTTCTGGCATGAAGAAATGCAATGGATATGAAGTCTCATAGATACTACTGGACACACAAAACACAGGAACCAATCCCAATGCAGCTACAACCCATGCTTCCAGTTACCACAGTACTGCCAAATGAGCCCTTCAGAATGTCTTTGTATCTCTCCCCATTTCCTATGTACAGTTCAAAATTAATAAATTTGTTGTTTACCAAGAACTGTTAATGCACAGTTGTAAAATTGTGACCAAGGTACTTGCTCCAACAGGTCACACTAAATATGAAACGTTCTAAGTCAATTACACAGCTATTGAAACTGTGTTGAGGGAAAGCTCCTGGCTCTAAAAACTGGATGAACAACCATGATAAATTCCATGTACATGTCCCTTAAAGACAAGTGAACTGACATCAAATTATCTTGCATTGTGCAGCTTCTGTGTTGTCTTCTCTTTTGGAAGTCTAAGCTAGACTGTCTGTAGGCACCCCCAAAGGATTTCTTGCATACCAGATACACACTAACTCAACACACTCAAAATGGGAACTGTGCTAATTCCAGTGCTGATGAGGAGTGGAGGTAATATCAACACACATAGCACAGTCTGAATGCCACACCATGGCATATTACTGTTGTGATATGTATCACATTTACAAGCTGGAGCACATTGTTTACACATGGAAGGAACAGAATGGCGGTAAACAAGTTTGTTGTGTCTTTCTAGAATCTCGTGCTCTCGCAGGGGTTACTAAAGTGTGGGAAACAGTATGAGCTAGTCACATGGTTTAGATGTTCTGGTGACGTACTGACTTGTTTTTCTGTCTGGAGCCATTTTAGAGAGGAGCAGGACTGTTCTCTCTTCACTCATCCAGCACACGCGTGTCTCTGCTTTCACACACGCACCTTCAATTACTGCAAAATGTGTAAGATTTTGTACAGCATTCCTTCCTTCAATTCTATTGCACATAAGCAGCAGTGCAGAAAACTACTGTCACCTTATATTATTCAAAGGAAAACGGGAACATCACAAAATGATGCATTTTGCGGCTGCTTGGAAGGGGCCTATAAAGACCAGGCCCCAGCTGACCCGGGCATCTCCTCACCACCACTGCCGGGGAGAAGAGCAAGCCAGGCAGGTGGGCCCAGCTCTGCTGCTGCTGCTGCTGCTGCTGCCGCCGCCGCCTGTGCGAGGCCAGCCCACCCCACCGCACCTGTGGGACTGCCGCCTGCCCCCTGCAGGCCCGGGCTCAGCCGGGAGCCGCCTTGGCCCACCTGCAGCTGCTTGGAAGGGGCCTATAAAGACCAGGCCCCAGCTGACCCGGGCATCTCCTCACCACCACTGCCGGGGAGAAGAGCAAGCCAGGCAGGTGGGCCCAGCTCTGCTGCTGCTGCCGCCGCCTGTGCGAGGCCAGCCCACCCCACCGCACCTGTGGGACTGCCGCCTGCCCCCTGCAGGCCCGGGCTCAGCCGGGAGCCGCCTTGCCCCACCTGCGGCTGCTTGGAAGGGGCCTATAAAGACCAGGCCCCAGCTGACCCGGGCATCTCCTCACCACCACTGCCGGGGAGAAGAGCAAGCCAGGCAGGTGGGCCCAGCTCTGCTGCTGCTGCTGCTGCCGCCGCCTGTGCAAGGCCAGCCCACCCCACCGCACCTGTGGGACTGCCGCCTGCCCCCTGCAGGCCCGGGCTCAGCCGGGAGCCGCCTTGCCCCACCTGCAGCTGCTTGGAAGGGGCCTATAAAGACCAGGCCCCAGCGGGGGTCGCCCCTTTGGGGGAGCCACTTCGGGGGTGGCACGAGGGCGAGGGCCTGTCCCCCTGCTGTTGGGGATATAGGTGGGGCTGGGAGTTTTAAAGAGGCCCTTCCTTTTTGAAGGGCTGGGGTTTTTTAGGGGTTGATTTTAGGGGTGGGTCTCCCGCCTGACTGGCGGAAGCGAGGGGGCATGTGTCTCTCCAGGGAGATAGTGGGGGGAGTTCTGGGGGGCAAACGGTACCAACGTTGAGCGGCAGGCGCTGGCAGAGCGCTAGGGGCAGGCCACGCCGAGTAAGGGGAACAAGGGATCGATGCTTAATATCTATCCCTTGTTCCGGGCCTGCCCAGAGCCAAGGGATAACTGGGGGATGTGTTGCTCCTCCCCCCACCCTGCGTTTGCTGTTGTGCAATGCCAGGTCCGTTACCCAAAAAACATCTCTCATCCATGACTTGATCATGGATGAGGGTGCGGACCTGGCATGTGTTACGGAAACCTGGCTGGACGAGGCCGCTGCTCCAACTCTGGCGGCCTTGTGTCCGGCCGGTTTCTCGTATGCCCAGCAGCCAAGGGTTGGGGGACGGGGAGGGGGAGTGGCTGTTATCTACCGGGAGTCCTTGGTCCTCACCAGACTCCCTCTCCGGGAGACCAAGTTTATTGAGTGCATGTACTGGAGGTTGGGTCCAAAGGGCAGCCTGGGGATTCTGCTCGTGTACCGTCCACCCCGCTGCACGACAGACTCCCTGGCCGAGGTGCTGGAGGTGGTCTCCGATGTGCGTGTGTTGTCCCCCAGGCTAGTGGTGCTGGGGGACTTCAACGTGCATTCGGGGGCTTCCCTCACTGGGGCACCTCGGGACTTTATGGAGACCATGGCTTCCTGGGAGCTGCACCCTGTATTAACTGGACCTACCCATGTAGCCGGTCGTGCACTGGACTTGGTTTTTGTTTCCGGAGAGGGGGGAAATGATCTGGAGATCGGGGGTATATCCACCACCCCCTTGTCATGGTCAGATCACTATCTGGTGGGGTTGGATTTCTCGGTGCCACAACCCCTCTGCAGGGGTGAGGGACCTATTAGAATGGTCCGCCCCAGGCGTCTTATGGATCCGGATGGATTCCTGAACGCGCTTGGGGAATTGGAGCACACAAACGGTAGCTCGGTCGAGACCCTGGTGGATGACTGGAATGCTGCAATCACCAGGGCATTAGACCGAGTTGCCCCGAAGCGCCCTCTTCGCCTAAACAGAGCTCGCGCGGCGCCATGGTTCACTCCGTCGCTGCGAGCTCTGAAACAAGAGGTGAGAAGGCTAGAGCGCCGATGGCGAAATTCCCGCTCCGAAGACGATCGAACACGGGTTAGAGCTGCATCTTCAGCCTACCGGGTGGCGGTGAAGGCAGCAAAAAAGAATTTCTATGCTGCCTCCATTGCGTCTGCAGAGTGCTGCCCCAGGAGGCTGTTCCAAGTGGTCCGGAGTCTGGTCGGTCCAGTCGCTCCGGACCCACTGGAACAGTCAAAAGCCTCCTGTGAGGCTTTAGCGAAGCACTTCGCAGATAAAATCGATCGGATTAGGAGTGGGATATCGTACGTCGTGGACACAGGGAGTGAGCGGGAGGAGGCCAATGGCAGACCGGTTTTGTGGGATCGGTTTCGGCTTCTTCCTTCTGATGAAGTGGACAAGGTGCTTTCATCTGTGAGGCCGACCACCTGCTTGCTTGACCCTTGCCCATCCTGGCTCATCATGAGCTGCAGGGAGAGACTGGGTGAGGGGATCAAGGCGGTGGTGAATGCCTCCCTCGAGGAGGGAGTGATGCCATCAGCCCTCAAGGAGGCAGTAATAAGACCGCTTCTAAAGAAGCCCTCCTTGGATCCCCAGGATTTAAACAACTTTCGCCCAGTCTCCAATTTACCATTTCTGGGCAAGGTGATCGAGCGGGTGGTGGGTGCTCAGTTGAAGGCACACTTGGATGAAGCCGATTATTTGGATCCGTGCCAGTCGGGCTTCAGGTCTGGACATGGGACGGAGACGGCCTTGGTCGCCTTGGTGGATGATATGAGGAGGGCTTTGGATAGGGGCGAATGCTCCTTTCTAGTCCTCCTCGATCTCTCAGCGGCTTTTGATACCGTTGACCACGGTATCCTCCTGGACCGTCTGGAGGGGTTGGGCTTAGGAGGCACTGTATTGCAGTGGTTCCGGTCCTTCCTC
Source organism: Shinisaurus crocodilurus (assembly GCA_021292165.1). NCBI lineage: Eukaryota > Metazoa > Chordata > Lepidosauria > Squamata > Shinisauridae > Shinisaurus > Shinisaurus crocodilurus. The sequence continues at coordinate 56,067,170 of CM037878.1, forward strand.
TCTGGAAGGTATCAGAGGGTAGTTCTCGGGGAGGAGGCTTCGGACCCTCGGCTGCTCACTTGTGGAGTGCCGCAGGGTTCCATCCTCTCCCCGATGTTATTCAACATCTACCTCAAGCCGCTGGGAGCTATCATCAGGAGGTTTGGGGTGCAGTGTCATCAGTATGCGGATGACACGCAGCTCTACCTCTGTTTTAAGTCCTCACCGAGGTTGGCCGTTGAAACCCTGTCCAAGTGCCTGGAGTCAGTGGCTGGCTGGATGGGAAGGAATATGCTGAAGCTGAACCCCGACAAGACCGAGGTACTTCTGGTGGGGGACAAGGGAAGGTTAGGGGATGTTGACCTGGTGCTGAATGGGGTACATCTACCCCTGAAGGACCAGGTCCGCAGCTTGGGGGTCATTCTAGACTCCCAGCTGTCCATGGAGGCTCAGGTGGCAGCTGTGAGCCGGGCGGCGCTGTATCAACTCCATCTGATACGGCAGCTGCGCCCCTACCTTCCTAATCACCTGCTCCCATCAGTGGTTCATGCCTTGGTCTCCTCTCGCCTAGACTACTGTAATGCGCTCTACGTGGGGTTACCCTTGAAGACGGTCCGGAAGCTTCAGCTGGTACAGAACGCGGCGGCTCGCCTGATTAAGGGCAGCCGCCGGCGTGATCACATCACGCCAGTGCTTAAAGAGTTGCACTGGCTACCAGTTGCTTGCCGAGCCGAATTCAAGGTGTTGGTTTTGACCTTTAAAACCCTACACGGCTCCGGCCCAGCTTATCTCAAGGAGCGCCTCCAGCAACATCAAGTAGGCCGCTCAACAAGGTCTGCCACGGACGGCCTTCTCCTTATCCCATCAGCCAGAGCAGCCAGGCTGATGGGGACTAGGAAGAGGGCCTTCTCTGTGGCGGCCCCCACATTATGGAACTCCCTCCCTAGTGACCTTCGCCATGCCCCCTCCGTGATGAGCTTCCGCCGTGCATTAAAAACATGGCTGTTCAGGCGGGAATATGGGGTGGGTTAGGTTTTTAATGAGAATTTTTTAATATTGTTTTAATTATTATATTTTATTGTGTTTTATTGTATTTTAATTGTACATCGCCCAGGGTGGCTGGGTGACCGGCCAGATGGGCGATTGATAAATGTAATAATAAATAAATAAATAAATAAATGTCGCTACAAGAAGGCACCCCCCCACTTAATTTTAATGAACATGTATCTCTTATTTTATGAAGGCACAGTCTCTGCCACAATTCAAAAAGGATTATACATTCATTTCAAAACATACTGCTGAAGCTTTTAAAAAATGTTTTACCCATCTAATTTCTGACAGCTAAAGATATAAGCCATTCTGACAACAAAAGAGACATGCCACTGAGTTTAAAGTTGTTGTGGTAAAAAACAAAGAAATCTCCAGCTGCACAAGCAGTTCTTCTTGTGCACTTTTAGCTCATTTAGACCACTGCCTTAACCATTCAAACATTTAACTTCTGGCAAAACAGAGCTTTTAAATTATATTTCGCCATGCTTTATTCATACAACATAACGTATTTAGGATTGGGATGCCAGAATGTTCGGATGATTCTTAATTCTATCTTTTACTATGTGCACAAGGAAACAGAGGACGCTCTTGTATTTGACAAATTCAGGACCATACCAAAGATCTTTCTTGGTTACTGGGCAGATTAGTGCCTCAACATGAACAAGGAAAGAGAACTGTCCAGATAACACTTTCCCCCCAGTTCTGCACTCAAGGATTATCTCGACCTTGTGTGCTCCTCTCCCGCTCTCCTACCTGTGGGGAAGAATGAAAGAACAAGTGAACCAAAGCCACCCCACAGTTATCTGAATGTGGTTTACCCAGTAATAATACAGTAATACCTTGGATTGCAAGCATAATTGGTTCCGGAACCGTGCTTGTAATCCAAAACACTCTTATATCAAAGCGAGTCTCTGGCGGGCGTGAGCGGGGCGGATTTCGGCCTGCTACGCCCGCTCGAGGCGAGCGGTTACATCCCTACTTGTCTTGCAAGACCTTGCTTGCTTATCAAGTCAAAAAAAAATTTAAAAATCTGCTTCTCTTGCAAAACGCTCTCAGACCAAGTTACTTGCAATCCAAGGTATTACTGTAATTACTATTTCTATGCTGTTCTTCTACTGATACATTCAGAGGCTAACAGTATATCTAGTGTGATGCCCTACCTCCACTCCAGTTCTCATGGTACAATTCTGGTACCAAAGTTTCAGCCAAACAGAACCAAAGTTCCCCACCCACGAATCAAGTAGAACATGCTAATTACATCTGAAAACTTCCACAGGACAACAAATACCATGAACAGAACTTAAAAGCACTATGATATATCATGTGAAATTACTCTGCCACTTTTCCCTTACTACAACCACTTTATGATCAAGTCACTTAAGACATTCAAGCAATCTGGAGACCAAGTTAGTTCCAGTTTTAAAAATCAGATTAATTACATAGATGTCCATTGGACTGATCAGTCTTCTTTCAGATTAATTACTAATCAGCTGCTAGGAACTTTAAGGGCCCCAGTTTCACACCTCATGCAAACCAGTAAGCTTGCAAAAACTCACATAGCCTTGGGGAAGGCCTTAGCTACTTAAGGTCCATTTTGCAATTCAAACTCCAAAATCTAGTGACTGGGTATTCTGGAGTTTGCCACCAACCCTAAAAGCAACTCTGCACTCTTCATACACCTTATTTAAAACAGCACACTACAACAAAACCATAAAAATTTTGAGCCTAGAAAACAAATCAGGTCAGTGTCGTAAATCATCAGCACAGAATTAGTAAAATGTTGTATTTTACAGGACTACTGAGTACGGTACTTGAAAATGCAGAAAACATCCAACCTTTCAAAATTCTTCAGGCGTGAAGATTCAGAACAAAAGTACAATAAAATAAGATATAGCAAGTTATTACATGTCCAGGTACAGTAGTACCTTGGATCACGAGCATAATTCGTTCCGGACCCATGCTCGTAATCCAAAATACTTGTACATCAAAGCAAGTTTCCCCATTAGAAATAATGGGAACTCTGCTGATTCGTTCCACAACCATTTCATCACTGCTTTGCTGGCTCCCTGGCAGGGAGCCCCATGGAGGGAGCCAGCAAAGCAGTGATTAAATGGTTGTGGAACGAATTCCTGGGAGCTGGCACGGCAGCGCGAGGCGCCCACAGAGCAAGCGGCCGCGCCGCGCCTCCCCTTGCTCTGCGGGCGCCTCCCGCACTGGCTCCCGGGCTCCCGGCTGCGCCTGGCCTCCGTGCGGCTCCCTCGCAGGGAGCTGCGTGGAGGGCAGGCGCGGCCGCTCGCTCTGCAGGTGCCTCGCACGCTGCCATGCCAGCTCCCAGGCAGGGAAGCGGCATGGCAGCGCAAGGTGCCAGCAGAGCGAGCGGCCGGGCCGCTGCTCCCTGCTAGGGAGCCGGCAAGGCACTGCCGGCTCCATGACAGGGAGCTGCATGGAGGCGTTCCCGCTGCTCCCTACCTCTTCCAGCGGCGGCTCCCGGGCAAGGAAGCATCACAGCAGTGCGAGGCGCCCGCAGAGCGGGCGTCCTTGCCTGGCCTCTGCGACTCCCTGCCAGGGCGCCGGCAAAGTGCTGCCGGCTCCATGGCAGGGACTCACGTGGAGGCGTTCCCGCTGCTCCCTACCTCTTCCAGGGGCGGTTTGCCTCTCGGCGAGCCGCCCGCGCTGCATTTGCCGGTCCCGTCGCGTCACTTGCTGCCCCGGAAGTGACGCAACGGGACCCTGCAGTTCCGGAGCTTCATGCCTACTTATACAGGATGAGATACAAACTACTTTCTGTAAGTAGATTCCCAGGCCTTCCCTCGAAATTGAAGATGAGAAATGTAAGGAGGACCATGCTGAATCAGACCAAGGGTCCACCTAATCTAACATTCTGTTCACACAGTGGCCAACCAGCTGCCTGTTGGAAGCACAAAAGTGCACATGAGTGCAATAGGCACCAACTGGTTTGTAGATGGCAGTTAAAAATGCCTTTAATTATGCAGGCTTTGCAAAAGGCAGGTATATGGGTGAGCATGCTGATTACAAATCCCATCTCCAGGCAGCTATATGCAAATAATAAAATGCAACTGACAGTAGTATTGAGAAAGGGCTTTTTGGTAGTGGACCACCAGCTCTGAAATGCTCTCTCTATGGAAGCTCACCAGGCACTCACATTGCTATCTTTTCAGCAGCAAGCTAAGACTTTTCTGTTCTCAGGCATTTTAAGTATTTAAGATCTACTATTTTAGTCCCTGCATTGGGATTTTAACTCTTGTATCTGTTGATTGTTTTAGTTTTCATATCTGTACTTTTAATGCTGTGTTTGTCTATTGGTTTTATGTGGTGTTGGATTTTTATATTTTTATTGTGATTTTGTGTTATTATTTATTTTAAACTGAACTGTACAATGCCTAGAGAAATGTATAAAGCTTTTAATAAACAACTGATGAACTGGTGACATAAAAATTCCAAATAAAAAGGTTAAGTGTTCATAAGACCTTTTAATAGACCTAGACCTCATATCTGCAGCATTTTGTTAAAGAAGTCTTTAATTCAAACTAACAGTGATATACTAATACAGGATCAAAACAGACATGTCAAGATAGATGCTATTAAGAACTACTTTTATTCAGCTGCTCACATGTAACAGAAAGTTAGCCACCTAACAACATGCACTGGCTTGGTTCAGACATTTAGGGCATAATCCTATGCATGTTTAGACAGACAAAAGTCCTACAACTCCCAGCATTCCCCAGCCAGCCATAATGGCTCGGGAATGCTGCAAGTTGTAGGGCTTTCGTTTGTCTAAACATGCATAGGATTGCACCTTTAATGCTAAACCAGGGGTAGGAAACCCAGCACCCTCCAGATGTTTTGGACTGCAACTCCTATAATTCCTGACTACGGGCCATGCTGGCTGGAGCTGATGGGGGTTGTAGTCCAAAACATCTGGAGGGCACCAGGTTGCCTGCGCCTGCACTTAGCCATGGTTTGGTGCTCCATGAACAAGTCTTGTACCTCACACACTCGGATTCAGTAAATTATTTTCTCTATGGCACAAACTAGTTTGCTGCTACATATGAACTGGTGAAACCATAGTTTGTTCTTGCCCATCAAACCAGCTTCAAATCGTGGTTTACCATCTTACTTACAGTAATTGTACCAGATTTGATAGCTAAGATTTTTTAACAATAACATGGGGAATTATTACAAGCCAATGTCTGTTTGTGCAATATGGCTTTCCCACTCTCTCCTCCCCACTGTAGCTCTGAAACGCCTCTCCTGAGGGTCAGGGGACCCACATGAAACCAGGGATGTAGCACAGGGGGCTGCAATGGGATGGAAGAATTGATAAACAGTAAGGCAGAGGGCAGAAATTTAGATAAAACCACTTAGTTAGTAATTTGGGTTGTGATACCGAAGTGCACACATAATAGAACGTATCTCCCAAAAATGCTTTAAAAAAAATAAGCTGTATATGCTGTTTGAAGGTTCAGTGAGAACTGCTGAAAGGAAAACTTCAAGAAGTACCGTACTCCAGAAACAACTCTCAGTATGTATTCATAAACGATCAGATACAAGTCTTTGTTTAAAACTTTACAAGGCATTATTACCAGAGGATCCCCCATCACCACCATGGTAAATCACAGTGTACCAACTAAGAGGTAGGATAGCTTTGAAAATATTGGGTGCAGAGATGCCATCAGGGAGAAAGATGGAAAACAACTGAAGTAAATGGCTGAGATCTGGAACAATAACAGGCTGCTGGTGACGTACTGGCAGTTCATGAGGCATTGTTGACATGCCTGGAACCCAGGGATGGGGACTCGGACTCGACTCGTGAGTCGGACTGAGTCCCCCCTCTGACTCGACTCGGACTCGTCCCAATATTTTTAATGGGACTCGAGACTTGACTCGGGACTCGAGACCAAGGACTCTTCAACATCCCTGGGCTGTGCCAGAAGGAGTGGAGAGAAGTGCGATCGCCAGCGAAGATTTTATTTTTTAAAATCATTTTCCTAAAATGCAACCTTTCAGACATTTTGGGTTTGGCTGCCTCTGCCTGCCTGCTTTGGGGTTCCCTGCCTCCTCTGCCTGCCTGGTTATTTTGGGTTAGGCTGCCTGGTATGTTCTTGTCAAAATCAGTGGCAGAGTTTTGAAATAAAAAGGCACACTTGTGCCTAGAATTTATTTAAGCCACACATCTGAAGTAGCCTTATTTTGTTGGGGAAAAACCCCATTGATTTTAATAGGGACTCGTGGAGTCAGTTTTGGGAGTGACTTGGGACTCGGGAGTCACCATTTTGGACCAAGGACTCGGACTCGAGACTCGTGACTCGAGACCAAGGACTCTTCAACATCCCTGCTGGAACCACAAGCACTTTTTAGAATTCTGAAGGCCTGGATTTCTAAAGTAAAAATTACTTTCATCCTGGTTCAGAAGGGAAGTTGGAAAAAGTGAAATCAGTATGGAAGAGGCTTATGAAGAAGTATATACCATAATATCACGTTAGTATCAGGCAGCACGATCCAATGTGGCTGCCCGTAACCCATCGAACTTGGAGGATTACGGGTATCCTATGGAGGGCAGGAGGAGCACAGAGGCAAGTATTGCCTCTGCACTTCTCTCGCCCTCCAAAACATTCAGACAGCCGATTTCGGCCATCTAAATGTTTCCCCCCAGTTCATGAGGAGAGGAGGCTGAGGCATCGCCAGGATTCCTTGTACCATGGCAGTCTCGCTCCCCCCCCCGAACGCCCACCCAGTGCTGGCTCCAAGGTCGGTCTTGCGACTTCAGAGACACAGCCAGCGTGGAAAGAACTGCGCTGGCTGCAATGGCAGAGGTAGAATACTCTGAATTCGGAGTCCCAGCTCCTATTGCAGAGTGCTTTTCCGAGGTTGGAGCTGGGCCTCCTAATTATCCTATGGCCGTTTAGACAGTGTCTAGCAGCCATAGTATTGCATCCTTAGTGACCTACCACAGAACAAATAGATGCTCACTAACCACAGTTTTATAACTTTGTAAGAGATATGAACATTCAAAACTGCCTCATCAGTCTAACTGGGAAATCTCGAGGTGTCTTTTGTATATCTCCATACATAGCAAGAGACCACAAGAGTAACTGATTTTAAAAAATGCAAGGATTTATGATGCATGAGAACTGCAAGCCTAAACAATACTGAACTGGATCTACTGATGGAGAATATTTTATCCATGAACACTTTCCAACAAGATACTGTTGAGCCGTTTATATGCAGTGTCTGTATCCCATTTCCAATCCGATGAGTATCAGATATACACAATCCTATCAAGCAGATCTGCTGTGCTGAGCTCCAGCAAAATATACAAGAGCACAATGTAATCCCTCCTGCTGTCCACCCATCTTGCAAGATCTACTGTACATTCTTTGGTTTCATGTTTAATCACTGTTTGATAGAATTGGCCCTCAGGATTCTGTATTTCCAAGTATTCCTAAATGTTGTTTCTAATCCTCAGATACATTGCTTCATAAGTTTTCAAGCTATTAATATGTACAGAGAATATTGTTGTACTACAGTAGATTTATAAACAAAAAGTAAAAACTATAAAGAAAAAAAGCCTCTAAACTCTTAAGTTCACTTATACCAAGCTTTCCCTACTGGTAGATTACAGTTCTGAAGATAAATTATCAATATTCCTCTCCCCACCCCAATATCTACTTACCGTAATCAGAAACTCAGTTGCTTGCCTAGCTGCCTGTAGCAAGTAAAAATGTTCCCAGGTAACCAGGCAAGGACTGTTTTTGTGAAGTGGAAGCCAGGGTTGGGGTACGGGGCATGCATCAATGTATGTGTGAAGAAATATAGGCTAGTAACTGTTGTTGTGTGAGCTATTAGCCTTTGCGGACATGTCTGCAAGCCTGCTTAGCCTTCAGTAAAAGGTGTTTGTATAGGTGCAATAACTAAAACAGTTCTTACAAATAAATCACTTCAGCAATAGAGAAATGGACAACCCATGTGACATTCAAAGGTTTTCAACTACAACTCTTGAAAATACACAGCAGAATAATTTGATATATTACACAACATAGGAATTTTAGTTCTGTGATATGCATTTCAAGACTGAGATTTCCCACATTTATCACCATCTGCATTAACAAGGATTAATTTGGTATGGGGGGAGAGGAAGCTGACAAAATGAAGGGCATAACTGACCCTTCCACCCTAAAATACATGCTGCTTACTTCCAAGTAGGCATATTCTAGTTTAGATCATAGGCAAATTCAGCAATATTTTGGTACATTTCATAATGCAGTCATACTGCAATAGTCAGATACAATGAGATAGGCAACCAAGGCAACACGAACTAACTGGCATAAGGGAAGAAGTGTTTTTACCCAGCCCCCAATTCTTAGGGATTCATCAGCGCCAAGTATGGAATTCTGTGGCAGAATTGTATTTAAAAATACTGCTTTTATATGTATTGTACAAACAATGTCCTTTGTTTTTAAACTGGCTCTATGTAAAAGGGTCAATTTTCTCCCAAGTGAGATTGTCAATATTCGCAAATCAAAAGCACCCCAATAAGCAGCATCCCCCCCCCCCTGATGTGTTGGACTATAACTTCCATCCCTCCCAGCCAGCATGTGCCATGGCCGCAATGGTTGGAGGAGGATGGCAGTTGTTGCCAAACACATCTGGAGAGAGCCGGGTTGGGGAAGGCTGCGCTGAAACTTGCCTGCTTCTAGTGCAAGCAGATAGCCTATTGGCCTTGGCTCTGGGAAACTTCTGTTCTCACCTTCGCCATGAACTCTCGTGGGTGGCCTTTAGGGGCAAAGTGATGATTCTGCCGGCCTCAGTCCACGTTCCCACCCCCGTCCCCCGCTTCGAGTGAAGAACCACCTCCTCACCCGGCTGTTGAGAAAGAGGGCATGTGGAAAGCGCGCCGTAAAGCACGTTTAAAGTGTTCTCGAAATAAATCAGACTCGTAACACTGAAGCAGACAGTCCGCACCGCACTCCTCCTCCTCCTCCAAAGCCACGTACGTGCCTGTATTTGTTTCCACCCCGAAATCCAACCCAACGCAGCGTGCTCCAAGCACAAAGATGGTTAAGTCGCATTAACACAGTAAGGCCGTACAAGGAATGAGGGGCCAGGGAACGGGAGGGGTGGCCTGGGCAGAGGATCCCGCAGCTTGCCCAGGAGCGCGCGCCCCCGCCATTTAACCCACCGCCCCAACACGCAGCCTCGTCCCCCGCCCGGCAGGGGTAATGAGGGGCTCATTCCGCTTGGAGCCCATGAGCTGTGGGCGTCCGTCCTTCCCACCCAGAAAAGCCTCTCGAAGGAAGCGGACCCCGGACACACAACGGAGTCCTTCTCGCGCGCACGGAGAGGGAGGGGCACAGCCGCCCGCCCCTCGCTCGCTCACTCACCGATGAGGCGTCGCACCTCCTCCTGGCTCATATAGACGCTCAGGCCGGGCCCGGTGGCGGGAAGGGGCGCCTCAAGGGGGCCCCTCAGGCTCTCGGAGCCCGCGAGCGGAGGCGACGACGACGGCAGCAGCAGCAGCAGCAGCAGAAGGCGGAAGAGGGGACGGGGGCGGCGGGACAGCCGCGCCTCAGCGGTGGCGTCGCAGCTTCCATCCCCCCGGCCAGCCCGCACCATCGCTCGCTCCCGGCTCCCTCGGTGGGGAAGGGACCCGGGTCCCGGCCCGCCCGAGCCCCTCACACTCGGCAGCCGCTCATGCTCCGCCCGCGCGCCCCCGCGCTCTCAGGGCCGGGAACTGTCCCTTCGCGCGCGCGCGCCCTCGCGCTCCCTTTACCCGCCCCTCCAGGCGAGGAGCGAGCGAAGCTGAGGTCTCTCGCGCCGCCTGAGACAGGCAAGGCCTGCGCCTACCCCAATGCGCGTGCGCGCTGCAGCCCCACCACCCCTTCCTTGCCCGAGCGTGCGCAAAGGAGCCCACAGCCACCGGCCGGCTCGTGTGAGGCAGATACAGTCCTCTAATAATTTCCAGAGGGTAGCCGTGTTAGTCTGTTGAAGCAAAAACAACAGTCTTGTGGCACCTTAAAGACTAATATATTCATCCTGGCATAAGGATTTCCTGGACTATAGCCCACTTTATCAGATGCCAGAATAAATTTGTTCGTCTTTAAGGTGCCACGAGACTGGTTTTTCTTCCATCAGTACTTTGCAACGTCATATTCGCCTTCCAGAGCCCATCTCTTCCCTCAATTCAGTATGGCCCCGTCTCTTCGGTGGTACTTCCTTGCTTCTTTAAACTCTCTGCTGCTGCTGCTAAACCACTATAGAGCATACCCCGAGTCTTATGCAGGGTGGGCCCAAAACATTTGGCTGCCCGAGTCAGAGCAGTACATTAAAACAACAAAGAGTCTGGTTGCACCTTAAAGTTGAAATACATTTTGTTATAAGTTTTCGTCGACACTGTCCACTTCGTCAGATGTATGACATGTTAACCTCAAATTGGCAGATATATATACACATTGGCAGATAGGCAAACAAATGTCAGTGTACTGGAAGAAGCAAAGACTACTAACGTTGAAAAAATGATCCTTCAACGCCAACTTCAATGGACCGGTCATGTTCGAATGTCTGACTGCCGTCTCCCAAAGCAGTTACTTTATTCCCAGCTCAAGGATGGAAAGCGGAATATCGGTGGTCAGTATAAGAGGTTTAAAGATGTTCATAAGGCTAATCTTAAAAAATGCAATATAAACATCGAGAACTGGGAAGCTCTCGCCCATGAACGATCTAACTGGAGGTTGGCCTTTCACAAAGGTTCTATGGACTTTGAAGAAGCCCGAGTGCAAGGTGAAAGGGAGAAACGTGCTAAGCGAAAAGCACATCAAATGAATCCTTTACAGGACCATCTTCCACCTGGTAACCTGTGTCCTCACAGTGGGAAGCTGTGTGGATCTAGAATTGGCCTTCACAGTCACTTACGGACCCATCACAATTTTTTTAGAATTACCTCTTTTTATAATTTTATTTTTGTAATTTTATCCTGGAAGACAATCTTACTCGGTCACAAGTTATTGCCTACTTCTATATATTCACATGCTAGGGGGGGGATGTGAACTGTGCTGTCAGAGGGAATTGAAATCCAAAAAAATAGAGACAGAGACAATAGCTGCCATTCGCAAAACGCTGGGCATAACAGTAATCATTGTAATGGTTTCACCTTGTTATCTGTCTCTGAATTTGCTTTCTTCAAGAATGGCCACTTTAAGGTCATTGACAGTGACTTCGGAGGCTGAAATGTTCCCCCGCTGGTTTCTGAACATGGGCTGTTCGCACAACACGATAGCCAACCATGGGTTATTTAACTTTCAGTGAGCTGCAGCATGTGTGTGTAGGGCATGTGTGGCTGCCATGTTGAATATCCAATCCCTGCTTGGGGGTTGTGTTGTGCGAATCCAGTGAGTGTCCGTTATGCGAGGGTTAAACAACCCTAAAACATGGTCGGTTTCAGGGTTATGCAAGGGTTGTTTAATCCTTGCATAACCCATGCTCACCGGGTTCACAGGACATGACAACCCGCAAGCAGGAGTTGGATATGCAATTTGATGCCCGCAGGTGCCACAGCTCGTTGTGGGTTAAATAACCCACAATGAGCCACAGTATATCATCTGAACCAGGTCATTGTCATTCCTGATGTCACATTTGTGTCCATTTTCTTCATTTTCATAGAGCCTGGCCTGTTTGTCCTATGCAGAATGCAGAAGGGCATTGCTGGCAAATGATGGCATATATCACAATGGAAGATGAACAGGTGTACGAACCCCTGATGTTGTAGCAGGGCCGGTGCAAGGCAGTTTGGTGCCCTAGGCAAGATCAGATATTTAGCGCCTTCTCACTTGAAGCGCCTTCCCTCCCTCCAGCCCTATGCCCATTATGAAATAAATTTCCCTCCCTGGGCCTTCTCCTACTTACATATATATATATGTAAAAGCCTGTCTCCTCCTGTGGGCAGCACAAGGGATATGAAAAAAGGATGTGAGAGAGGTGTGGTTGTGCTATCTGTGAGAAATAGAGACAAAAGGGTGTCTTGCAGCCTGTCCTATCTCGCAGGGTGGAGGTGAAGAGACACCGATTTGACTCATACACCTTCTGGGTTGCGGGAATGCATGTAGTAGAAACATAGCAAAGAGAGAGCCCATGGATCATCTGGTTCAAATTTCTGCTTCCCCTCCTCTCTCTATCACTTTGTTGCAATATTTCTTTATCAGAATAATGTATATCATCCTGTCTTTACCTTTACCAGCCTAGTGCTCAAGGCAGACAACAATATTCAAAGTACAGTAAAGCAAACATCAACAGCTCAGGGCACAATCCTAAACACGTTGAGGCAGAAAAAAGCCCCGCAACTCCCAGCATTCACCAGCCAGCATGGCTGGCTGTTGGAATGCTGGGAGTTGCGGGGCTTTTTTCTGCCTCAACGTGCGTAGGATTGCGCATGGCTGGCTGGGGAATGCTGGGAGTTGTAGGACTTCCCCCCCCCCAAACACGCGTAGGATTGCATCCTAAAAGCATTTAAAACCAAAACACAGAAACAGCATGGTAAATAATTAAAACATTGGAGCCCCAGCTAGCTTAAAATACCTTTCCCTCCCTCCCTGGTCGCTGGAAATAACTGCTTTCAGGGGACGTTGAGCTGAGGAACCTGAGGTGCGTGCCGGAGGGAGGGAAGGCAAAGCAGGTGTTTGCAGGTGCATCGTTCCCGTCGCCCACCTGGGAAGGCGAAGGAGGTGTTTGCGCCGCCCACCAGCCTCCCATCATTGGCCTCTGCCAGCAGCAGCAGGAGGCTTGGAGACCGAGCCCTGAGGTGGAGGAGAGCACTTCTTTCGCCTCCCCTTCACCGCCACAGGACATGATTGGTAAAACAAACTTGGTAAAATATGCATTTTAGCCATTTTAGCGCTGTATTTTTTTTTCCCCAAGGCGTTTCTGGCGCCCCCTTTAGCCAGGTGCCCTAGGCAGCCGCCTAGTTGGCCTAATGGTAGCACCAGCCCTGTGTTGTAGATGGCATTATTGGGTCCTGTAACAGTGTTGCCACAGTAGATATGGGGACAGAGTTGGCATCTGCGTCTGCCACCTGGTCTGATAACTGTGCCTGTGGGCAGCACAAGGGATATGAACCCAACAGCGAATGGCAGCCATTAAGGTAATCATCACTGTCTGTACTTTTATGCATTTCAATCCCCTGTGACAACACAGTTTGCATTGTCCCACCCACCCCCAGCATGTGTATAAATCTTCCAATTTGAGGTTGACACTTCATGCATCTGATGAAGTGGACAGTGTCCATGAAAGCTTATGCCAAAATAAATATGATAGTCTTTATGATGCCAGAAGACGTTGTTTTGGTTGCAAAGGACTAACACGGCTACCCCTCTGGAAATAATTAATTAATTACCTGATAATTTCCTGCCCTTTCAGGACACCCCAAATCAGCTGCCTGAGGCAGCCGCCTCACACTGCCTAATGGTTTGGCAGGGCCTGGCCTTATGCATGCAGCCTGCAACCCCATGATGGAAGCTTCCTAGGGAGTAAGTCTCACTGGACTGTTCAGATGTCCTATGAGTGTTGCTGCCTGCTGAGTACCTGAAAACTGAGTGAGGAGGAGTTGTTGTTGTTGTTAAAAGTCCTTTTAACAAAAAGAACAACAACAAAGCCACTGGCTCAGCTTGTCTGAGTGTGGAAAGCTAAGCAGGGTCAGGCCTGGTTATTACTTGGATGGGAGACCCCTCCTCTAGTTTCCTGCATTGAGCAGAGGGTTGGACTCGATAGCCTTGTAGGCTCCTTCCAACTCTATGATCTATGAAATCTATCTATATCAAAAATGCCTCAGCTTTCAGGGTCTGAAAAGCCCCAATGGAGGAAGTCCTGGTTAAGTCCTCTAGGCAGCTTGCTATGAAGCCAAAGCAGGGAGTCTGCAAAGCACAGAACAGGACAACAGTTGTAAAATAAAGGGTGCACACACACCGCTCAACCACCTCCTTACAGTAAGGTAAGCACTGAAGCACTGCATACTGATAAATTTCTCTGAAAGTCTCAACATCTCTGTGAAAGAAGCAGAAAAACGACTGACTCTTTTGCAGGAAAACAAAGAGGTTGCAAAAGGGCAGGTGGGGTTTTGACACAGCACTAGATTGTATAGTCGACTGAGGAATTGGGTTTGAACCAATTCTAACAGCATTAGGTAAGGTTTGTTTATTCCACACTTCAGTCTCCGATGGCATTACTTTAGAAAGTTTGCAGCAACACATATTACAGATTGTAGAAAAGGAATTGAAAGTAAACCAGTAGAATGGGCAACAAGTAGAATAGCACCCTTCAGGCAGATTGGCGTTTGAAAAAACTGCTGCAGAGAAAGTAGAAACAAGGATCTGAGTCGTATTGCATTGTAAGTGGAAATCATACAAAAGATAGGAGTCTTCAGTTAGCGCTATTTTTCATGTGGCAGGTGAAGACGCAAGAAAGGAATTAATACTTTTCAGTTTAATGACGGAAAGAAAATATTCAAGTTTTGATTAATGCATATGAAGGATACTGTAAACACAGCAGCCACATGTTACATATAATGGCACAAATTCTTCACTAGTAATTCTTCACTAAAGTTTTATAATTGTTTTAAATTGTAAGTTGCCTTGGGGCCTCTTTTTGGGCCGAAAGGTAACTCAGAAATAATTTTATAAATAAATAAATGGTACTCAAAGCAAAGGATAAAGTATAGAGCTGTACATGAATGATCTAAAGCTGTTAGCATAAACTTGTGTTTTTGAACTACTGTAACACGCTCTAGGTGGGGCTGCCTTCGAAAACTATTCAGAAACTTCAGCTGGTCCAAAACGCTGCAGCCAGACTAATGGTGGGGGCGAGTTACAAGGAGCATGGGACTCCCTGGCTACCGGTCTGGTTCCAGGCGGCATTCAAAGTGCTGGTTATGACCTATAAAACCCTATATGGCTTGGGACCAGGCTTCCTGAAAGACCGCCTTCTCCCATACAAGGTTGCCCAATTCTTAGGATCTTCTGGAGAGGCCCTTCTTTTGAGACTGCCACCTTCAGAGGCGTGTTTGGTGGTGACACTAGAGAGGGCATTTTCGTTGGCCGCTCCCAGGCTGTGGAACTCCCTCCCAAGGGAGACTAGGTTTGCTCCCTCTCTGCTGTTCTTCCACTCTCAGGAAATACCACTTTATTTAAGAAGGCCTTCAGCCTTTAAGTGGGTCTGTTGGGTTGGGTGCTTTTTTAAATAATATTTTTCCATGTAGTTGTTGTGTTTTTATTGTATTTTAATGTATTATTTTATTCTTTAATCAATCTTAATTGTTTCTGTAAACCACCTTGAGTGCCATATTTTGGTAGAAAGGCAGGGTACAAATAAAATTAAATAAATAAATACATTTGGGGAGCAATATAAACCACCACTTATTAAAGATTGGTTTGGGACCAAACTACACATTACCTTAATTGTGTATTATTATTATTATTATTATTATTATTATTATTATTTTATTTACAGTATTTGTATACTGCTCCACATCAAGCGGATTCCGGAGCAGTGAACAATAAAAAGACAAAAACAGATAAAAGAAACAAAAACAATACATTGAAAACAAACTAAAATTAGATTGGTGGTTGAAGAGCAGAGAAAGCTTCCCGGACACAAAGGGTGCTGGGCTCTTTTCACAAAACTGTCAATCTGGATTAGGACAATAGTGTGTGGGATAAGGGGCTTTAACCCTTTGCCGCCACTATGGTTCAATCTGGATCAGCCCCCTGCACTTGCAATTTGCATTGCAAAAAAAAGAAAGAAAGAAAGAAACGGTCCCATTCATTTTAATGGGGCCTTTTTTTTTTTTGCAATGCAATTGCAGGCATAGGGGGCTCTGATCCAGATTGGGACTGCAACATCAGGCAAAGTGTTAGAGCCCCCATACCAGTTTCCCAGTCTGGATTATCATTATCGTCGTTATTATTATTATTATTATTATATTATTATATTTATTTGTATCCTGCCTTTTCCTAACACTGGGACCCAAGGCAGCTCACAACCTTTAAAACTCATACAATTAAAACAGAAATAGAAAAATATAAAACTTAAAAATAGAATTAAACCATCATATATATATATATATATATATATATTTAAAAACAATACAATGTACAGAATATAATATAGGGCCCTGTGTTGGATTAGAGCCCTGAGTTGGCAGTTTGTGGCGGGGGTGGGTGGAGAACCTGCGCTTAAGGGCAGAACTAGGCAGTTAATTTAACATGTAATTTGGCCCTGATTTAACAGTGGAGCGTGCTGTGGATAGGTGCAGGGCAGAGGAAACAGTTGAGTGGGGGTGGGTGGGGGTGGGCAACAAATGGATGTCTTTCATATCAAAATTACTTTTAAAAAGATAGAAGACAGCCAGCCAAATAAAGCTGTAGCACTAACAAAAACCTCAAATGAAAAGAAGTGCCACAGAGGTATGCAGAAATGGCAAAGGCCCACTAGAAGTGTAGCACCAGAACCATAGTATGAATTCCTATACAGCATGTAGGAAAGAATATAGAAAATAAGATAAATTCAAAGAGCAATCCTATATACCAGTTATAACAGAGGTGGCATGGCTGCCACATCCTATATATGTATTAGCCCCAGGAGGGAAAACACACAAACACAAAATCTGAAAACAGGGCAAAAACAACAGACACGCCTACAGCATCTCTAGAAACACTGCCTGTGCCCACCAAGCATGACAACATTCAACACCCACACCTACATCACTACACACACTACTTCCCCATAGACCCTGGTGGCAGCATCTATCCCGTTTGTGCACCCTGAGAGGCCTGCCCCCTCACAGTCTAGGAAACCTGAGTGTGCAGACAGTGGAAGGGGCACTGGCCATGCACCCAATAAGCTCTCACTCTGCGCTTCTGTTCCATCTTGAGGCCAGCTGTAGCTAGATCATACGAGGGCTGGGGTCTCAAAACACGGTGCCCATGGGCACCAATGTGTCTCTGGACACCCCTCTTGGTGCCTGCTAGGCTCCCTCCCCCTCCAGGTTTTTATTTTATTTCTTAAGGTGTTTTTTTTTGCATGCTGCAAGATGAAGTGTCGCCCTCCAGAGCCATTTTTATTTGGGTTCAAAAGACTGTTTTTGTAATTTGGAGCTCAGTCCCCATTTATACGTTGTTCTTAGGTTCTTGGGCAAGTTACTTTTCTGTTAGCCTCACCAATTTGCCTTCTGGGAAATGAGTGTTTTGTGACTGGCCATGCCCATCATGGATGGCAGCCATTTTCTGAATGGGCAAGCCCCCCCATGGCAGCCATATTGTGAAAGTGTCCATGACACTCTCTCAAAATTCCAAATGTTCCCACCAAACCAAAAAGGTTGGGGACCCCATGTACTAGGGCGTGGATAAGGGATTCCTATATACCACTCTCTAGCACAGTGTTCTCCAACCTTGGGTCCCCAGATAGCTGGCTGGGGCATGCTGGGAGTTGTAGGCCAAATACATCTGGGGACCCAAGGTTGGAGAACACTGCTCTAGCAGCAAAGAAACAGCAGATGTGACAAAGTTATAGCTGTTACTGATCAGCATCTGGAATAGAGATCCCAAAACACACATGTGTGGAGTTTTCAATCAGTCACCCCAGCAGGGCTCCTGTACTTTGGATAGTGGCTTGACAGAAAGCAGGGTGACAGTTGCAGTGCCCCTCAAGGCACAGGTGCCATGCTAGGAACACCTTCACCTGTTGCATAACTGTCTGTCAAGGAACTTGCAAGGGTAGAGGAGCCTTTTTGGAGCAAGTTGTTTGTCAGCCCTAAGGAGAAATGTCTGGGGACATCCTGGTCACTGCTGCTGGTTATGGAGTGGGCCTCCCTTCTGGCCTGCATGGAACAGGCTGTGGAGTGGATCCTGAACTTGTAGGAGAGCAGCCTGTGGCGAGTAAGGGGAGACACAGAGTAATGAGCAACAATCAACAGTTGGGGCATAGGGTCCCTGAACTGGGCTGCACAGCAGATGTTTGTAAGGGGGCATGATGGAAGAGGGAGTAGTGCCCACCTGAGTGGACAGACAGTGCTCATCCCTCAGCCTCCCCCATCCCCATGAGGGGGAGATTGTAGTGACTGAGAGTATACGTACCCCTTTCCCCCTTGCGGGTGGCAGTGGAACTCTGTGTATGTGTGGCATCAGCTTGTTCTGCTGCATGCATCTGGGTGGTGATTCTGCAAGGTTAGTACTCATAAATGTTTGGCCAGCGGTGCCAATGGTTAGGGCAGAGCACCTGGCCTTTACCACAAGAGCACTTACCAGGGAGTGGAGATGAGTGCCTCCCCTCTGCAAGGAAGACACTGCTCCGCACTGTTGCAGGGGAAGAGTGTTAGAGCAGTACAGTTCAGACAAGACACAGTAGTCACATGTGGCAAAAGCGGGTGGAGAAATATGGAAGACAGTCACAGCTGTTATACTTTGCAGCCAGTGTTTCCCCTTTCCATCACTTACCAGTGTGGGGTATTCTGTCCTGCCATCCCCAGTAGTTGGAATGGATTGGGAATTGCTGTTGGGTGTTTGTTTCCGGTGTCCCAAGGCAATGTACCTGCTAGGGTTCTAGGCAGAGATGTCTTAGCAGCATACTAAAGCCGCTATCAGTCGTCTTGTGGGGATATAGGCTGTTTATGCAAAGTGCTCCCTTTGTGTGCAAAGTGTCCTTTCCCCAGAGTTTCCCTCACCGGAGTTCTGCTTTGTGAGCTCTAAGTGTGCACAACATTGGGTCAGAGACATATAGCCCCATGCCACATGCACCCTATCTATCATTTGGGTTGTGGTCTCCCTGCGGTGGGTTTGTATATTGGTGGTGTGCTGCGATTGGGTGTTGAGTTACACCATATCCTATGCTCTGTCATCAATAGTGGGGCGGACATCAATAGCAGCAGCTATTGAAGTGAATGGGAGAGAAATTCTTTGTGCCAGGTCTGCAGCTGGTGTAAAGTAGTGCTATGCTGAAATTTTCTCCCACACTTTTTTCGGGCATTCTCATTCAATTTGATCAAAAAGAAATTGCTTTCGAAAAGAAATTCCATGAAGAAAATTAGGAGAAATTCTCATGGGTTGGGTTTGGGTTTCTTGCACTGACCTTTCTTGGGAGGTTGCCGAGGACTGTGCACAATTGTGCTGTTTTTCATTGTATAATCATCTCTCTGGCACCCTTTAGCCTCCTCGGTTTCCTGCCCTTCAATTAAAGCCCAGGGCAAGACATTGTGAGATAATTCCTCCCATAGGGCTATTTCAGATCAGGAAGCGCAGGCAGCCTGGGAGGCTGCAGAGTGGTGGAGAGAGGTGTAATAGAAAGAAAACACACACGCACAGCACCCTCGGCCACCTTGCAGTGATTAGGTAAGCTCAAAAACATCACAAAAATTACTTCTAAGACACCCTAAGAATGAGGCAGAATAATGGTGGTGGATGCAGAATGGGGACAGCCTGCCAACACAGCTGATGCTGTCACAGCACAAAAGACCCAAAACCCCTTAGGAAAGAAAGACGCTGTACTACAACCACTGCCAATGGTGAGCCCTACCTGTGAGAACTGTACTTGAGAATTTCTCCTCCACCTGAATAAATCTGGTGAAATTGTCCCCGCAATTTCTCTGTCCACAAATAGGGTGGAGAATTTCAAGAGGCCCTTTGCGCACAGCTATAGTACAGTAATACCTTGGATTGTAAGTAACTTGGTCTGAGAGTGTTTTGCAAGACAAGCAATTTTTTAATATAAATTTTGACTTGATAAACAAGCGACGTCTTGCAATACAAGTCATAGGGATGTAACCGCTCACCTCGAGCGGGTGTAGCAGGCCGAAATCGGCTCCGCTCACGCCCGCCAGAGACTCGCTTTGATATAAGAGTGTTTTGGATTACAAGCACGGTTCCGGAACGAATTATGTTTGCAATCCAAGGTATTACTGTATAGTGCTCCACCATTGATGGGGGTGTGCCATGGTCCAGAGGAGTATAGGATATGATGTAAGTGCGCTCCTTCCCTATGTCATCTCCTTCCTGCCCTTGACTCTGCCCCATTTTACCCAGAACAGCTAAATCAGAAGAGTGTTCTGCTGGCATATCTGTCAGGGCAGCGGCATATCTGGCATTCTGCCAACATAACAAGGCTTCCACCAAATCCTATAGCCCTTTAGCAAGTACAGTAAAACCTTGGATTGCAAGCATAATTCGTTCTGGAAATGTGCTTGTAATTCAAAGCACTTGTATATCAAAGCAAATTTCCCCATACTCGTATTGCAAGACCTCGCTCGTTTATCAAGTTAAATTGTATTTAAAAAATTTGCTCGTCTTGCAAAACACTCGCAGACCAGGTTACTCGCAATCCAAGGTTTTACTATATAACTCAAGTGTATGATTTTTCGTCTCTACCAAGAGTAGGTCTTTTGTAAACCTATTGCAGTGTTCTCCAACCTTGGGTCCCCAGATGTTTTTGGCCTACAACTCCCAGCATGCCCCAACCAGATTGCATCCCTAATCATTTGGCTAACATTTGTAGAAGTAGAGAGGAAAAATCTCAAGGCAAAGATATACCAGTACTGTCAGAAACAGTTGAAAACCCACATGATTTCTTAATTGGTACACTGAATTCTTCCTCACTGGAAGGTGAGTGGGTGTTTCTCATAACTGATTACCAGCCAGTGAATTTTAAAATTGGCACAAGTTTTAATGCAATGTCTTTAGAAAGTTATAAGATTACAAGCTGAACCACTTCAACATTCAAATACCACATTAGTAACATTCTCCTGGGGGGAAAGCTACAAGTATTTAGTAAATTAATTGAAACAGCAAGGCAGCTCAGTTGGAATTCTATGTACGGTAGTAGATTTTGATGCTCAGGCTACACTGGATCTAAGAAACAGACTCAGAAGATTAATGGGGTGTTGATACAGATTACAAAGCTATGTTTTAAGATGTGCATTGTTTTCCAAAGCAATACCCAGTAAAAATAAATCCACAGGTAGTAGTACCATGCACCTTGATGGAGATTTTGAGAGTTCAAAGGAACTGAATCGTATGAAAAAACTGAAGGTGATTGTCAAGATACAAGAATCTACAAATATGGGCTGGCAGAGATATGAGCAAAGTAATTTCAAGCTAACATATTCAACTGCCTCCTGTAGAAAAAAAGGGGCATAAGTCAATGTTGCACAAGCAGAAGTCCACTCGCGCAAATCTCTTCTCCCTCACCAACCCTTCAGAGAAGATTTTGAGACCATGCAGGGGGAGGGGGAATCACCCAGTTCTGCTGATGGAAGCAGTTCAGTCAGTGGAAAACTTGCACTGGATTTCACCCATTGCGTGGCGCAGTGCCTAATTGTGTCCGTTCGGCAGATGAAAGGAACAAATCAGAGACACCACTTAAATGGGTTGTTAAATTGGCCACAACTTTATTCATTTCAAATAGGATTGGTGATGGCACAGGGTGTGGATCCTGCCACCAGGCAGCCCAGCTGCTGTCCAATTTTCCTTCCTAGCCCGCCTGCCAGGAGTGTTGGTGGTGGATGGGGTCAGAGTTCCACCGCAGCACAGGCTGCTAACATGAACCCCTTTCCCTCCACCCCGGATGTGGCAAGCTCGCAACCACTGTGCTGCCCCAGTCTTGGTCCCACATCCACACAGTTAGATCCCTTAATCATTGGGATCCCACTGCGGGGGAGCAGGGAGCCCAGTCCCTCTCCCCCTCCCAAATTGATCCAGCCCAATGCCTATCATGCCCACCCCCCCGACAATTGTGACATAAACAATAGAATTCTATCAGAACGGCCCTGCATGCACAATCCATTTATTCAGGGCTTTTTTTCTGGTGGAACTCACTGGAACTGAGTTCCAGCACCTTTTCTTCTATTAATTGCATTACAATTTAATCGCCATCTACTCCCAAGGAAATGTAATCCAAGAGTTCCGGTACCCTTTTCTCCAGAAAAAAAGCACTGCATTTATTTACATGAACTAATCTTGCAGTGGGAAAGACGAAAACCCTGCCCCCCTTGCTTGCCAATTGGAAGGCAGGTAAAATTCCTGTCCAGCTCAGATAACTGGCAACTAACTTCTGTCCGCTGCAAGATCTACTATTACCAGGTGTGGGTGGGTGGGGAAGTCGGCAACCGCAATGGTCCCACCCATCCCACGAGGCTTTGCTTTATGGGCCTCAGGCGGGCCAGTGGGGTCCAGGCTGCAGCTGTTCCCACTCTGGTTCGCCTCCCCCACGGCCCCACCCCCCACAGAGCCAATTGGCTTTCTAAATGGCTTGGTGCCATTGGGCCCTAGGGTTTGGTGCCATTGGGCCCTTACTGCCTCCTTCGTTTCCTGCTGCCTGGACCCGCTTGCACTCGCAATGGCGGCTGCCTGGTAAGTGGGGAACTTGATTTATCAGAAAGTTAGCAGGAGCAGCGCTGTTTACAAGTCCTTGATGCCAGTACTAGATTCTGGCAAGTTCAGCAGGATGAATAAAGGGCCCTCCAAGCTGTGGCTATTCAGTACACTTTTTGGCAAGTACAGATGTACAAGATGATCCTTTGGGATCTCTTAATTTCCGGAAGTGTACCAAAGAATGTTCTGACAGACATTTAAGGGGCTCATTGGCATCACGCATGTTATATATATGATAGGCCGGTGCAGGGAAAGACCAGTCCAGACATCATGAGAAGCTAGTTCTAGACAGGTATTGTGGCTGATGGGAGTTGGGAGTCTAACAGCATATGGTCTGCCACAGGTTCCCCAACCCTGCATAAAGAGAGGTTCCATTCCCTGATCTTTGGATACATCCAGATCCCCACCGGTATCTTTCAGCAGAAACTACTCGTGTTTTCAGCATTTTCTCTGCAGCAATGAGATTTAGAAACATGATTTCTTTAAAACATGAAAGTATATGCGCAATTCACAATGGCAGTCCATGGTGCAGTAGTAGCTCAAAGATTTAACCATTCTGGAGGCAAGCTGCTCTACAAGGCAAGCTATTGGTACGAAGTTGTTCGCCATGTAGTTCCAGCAAACTTCACAAAATAAAAAGATTAAAAAAAAAAAAAAAATCACCAGAACGTTGTTTTTAAAAACCCTCCTTTTCTTCTTTCTTCCTTTCTTTTTGGGCAGTTTGTGCGTTTTCTAATAAAATTTTTCAGAAATGGTCCCATGGGTGTCTTATCACACATGGGTGTCTGTCTTATCACACTAGTTTCTCCCCCACACCATTGTGTTTCCAGTCACTGCCACAGCACTGACTGCATTTGGGAATCGCCCAATTTCTTAGGCTGCTGTGGAAACTGACTTAGCTCGGTTTTTTGTGCAGATTAATTCAGTCACTTAACAACAGAGGAAAATGGATCTAATTTATGCAATCTCTTTTCTCTTATCAAGTTGCCTTTAAGGAATTGGACAGGGGAGGCAGAGCTTTCCTCAGAGGACAGTTATGCTCAGATTGCCTCAGGGCAGGATTTTTATTACTTTCAGGGAGCCAGTCTGTTCCTAGAAATTTAGCCTGGGTGGATGTGGGGTAGAACTGCTCAACCATTTAGGACAGTTAGCAATGAGCATAGGGCAGATTTGGAAAAAGCATTCTAGGAACATTAATTTGAGACGCCTACCATTGCTACGATTGAATTAAATAAGCAGATACATGTGGGCTGAGGCTGGAAAAGAGCAGAGCATCTGCACATTATTACAGCCTGTGGTTGGGGGCCTACATACCATTCCTTTGTTTGCCTTATAAGGGGAGTGGCGTGTGGTGCAATGGTGCTGCTAAGCATGAAAGGGCTTTTTCTCCAGGATTTCACATTTGCCCATTGCCTGTGCGCCTATTTCTGTATGTGTCTGGAATGTTGGCCAGACTTCAGTGTAGTCTGAATATTAATTTATGCTTCGTTTCTGAAACATTTTCATGGTAAGTAGATGACAATGCCATTGATTGTCCCAGCTGCAAGCTGAGCGTTACGTTTCCAATTACACATGATTCTGTTTTGTGTTTAGCAGACTAGAGCATAATTCAGCAGGGAAGATAAAATGTCTCTTGCTCCCCTGCTCCTTGTCCTTTCCCCCAAAAAAGCACTGGGGAGGGACCATGCCCTCCTGAATGCTGCCCCTGCTGCCCGCCTTTCAAAATTTGAATGCCTAAAGGCAGGCTTAGACCATTACCCCTCCTTTCACATATTCTTGCTATCCCCGAAATATGGGGAACCCATCTTGATGAGGCCATGGAAATGCTATAGTTGTATCCTGGCCATCCTACAAGGTGGTCTCAGTGGCATTTTAGCCTCACAACAATTCTGTGAGGTAGCTTAGCTGGTCAGTAGTGACTTGCCCCGGGCTTTGTAGCTGAGCTGCAAGCTGAACCTGAATTACCCATGTCTAACCAAACACCCAAGTCACTGTACCTTAAGTCACTGGCTGCCTATTGTCACCTGATTCTTCCAGTTGGCGATAAAAAAAGCAGAAACATGTTTTTGGTTTAAAAAATTGTACACTAGCACTAACCCAGTTATGTGGCAACTGCACATTATCTAATCCCCTAATGTTAATGACAAATAGTGCTTGTTGTTGTTAGCCTCTGGAGGCAATGTGCCTCCCCTCATATGGCTCCTGTATGGACTCCTTTTCCTGAATTGGGTGCAGAGCCTGATATACAGCAAAGCCAGCCAAGAGCTACACCATGCTCTAGGACAGGTGGGTTGTGTTTCAGGACAGGTGGGTTGTGTTCCACATGGTAGTAAGCCTTGTATCCTGACATGCCTCTGCCTCATCCTTGCTCTTCCAGGAGAACAGGACACCAGGGGTGGGTTTGCACATCATGCCAATCCATCATGGGCTGGATGTTCTGTGAAGTACCTGACAGATGATCGGGCTCATCGTGGGTACTTTGCTCTCCCTCCGTCACCCTTGTTCCTCCAGTCGGTATCCCAGGGGACACCACAGGAGCAGGGCCGGTGCTACCATTAGGCCAACTAGGCGGCTGCCTAGGGCGCCAGGCTAAAGGGGGCACCAGGAGCATAGGGCTGGAGGGAGGGCTCAAGTGGGGGGGGGGCTAAATATCTGATCTTGCCTAGGGCACCAAACTGCCTTGCACCGGTCCTGCACAGGAGCAATGAGTCCCCTCTCCCTCCCCGCTGCGATGCTTTCATAGATTTCATAGATCATAGAGTTGGAAGGAGCCTACAAGGCCATCGAGTCCAACCCCCTGCTCAGTGCAGGAAACTAGAGGAGGGGTCTCCCATCCAAGTAATAACCAGGCTTGACCCTGCTTAGCTTTCCACACTCAGACAAGCTGAGCCAGCGTAAGCCACGGTGCTGAGCCGTTTTCGGCTTGCCACAGCTGTTTTGTCCCTTTACATATTTTGTTTTGTCACTGCCGCTGCACCACTGAATTTTGGCAGCAAAATTGGTGGCAACATGGCAACAATTTTGGTGCGTGGGGGGGAGGGAATTGGCCGCTGTACATGCAGAATTGCCCACACCTGCTTCAAATCATTGGAAAATGTACATTCATTTTCAAAGACTTTCTAGTTGTTTTTTCAGAATAATCTGGAAGTAATGGCAAGCAACCTTATGATTGTTATCGCTGCTGTACCGAGGTGGTTCTCAACGTTCATTTTCGCTTATATAGGGCCATTTCATATATTATGATTTTAAGCTGTACCTGTGAAACATTTTCCATCTGCTTTGGAAAACGTAAGGGTTGTGACAAAAGTGTGTTAATCATGTGTTAAGAACATAGGAAGACCTATCTAGTCCAGCATTCTGTTCACACAGAGTGGCCGACCTGCTGCCTATGAGAAGCCCACAAGCAGGGCATGAATGCAACAGCACCCTCCTGCCCATGTTCCCCAGCAACTGATATAGAAGCATACTACCTCCGATCCTGGAGGTAATATATAGCCATCATGACTAGTAGCCACCGACAGCCTTATCCAACATGCATTTGTCTAATCCCCTTTTAACACCATCCACTACATCTTGAGGTAGGGAATTCCATCATTTAACTAGGTATGTGTTATGTGAAGAAGTACCGGTACACCCTTTTATCTGCCCTGAATTTCCCACTATTCAGCTTCATGGGAGGACCTCAGGTTCTAGTATTATGAGAGAGGGAGGAAAAACATCTCCCTATCCACGTTCTTCATACCATGCATAATTTTGTACACCTCTGCCACATCCCCTTCCCTTACTTGCCTTTTTTCTAAGCCAGAAAGCCCCAAAATGTTGTAATGTTCCCTCATAGGCGAGTTGCTTCAGCCCCTTGAACATTTTGGTTGCCCCTTTCCACGCCTTTTCCAGCTATCATAGTATGATACATAATCATCCAAGTGCATGCAGCACAGAGCTGGAATTTGTGTAGGTATAGTGGCAAATGTGTTTGCTGCCATGTAATCTGTGAAGCAGTCATTTAAACAGCAGGCAGAGCGGGGACGGGAGACGGGGGGAAGGGACGGGACAGGACTGACTAGTGTGCACATCTTTGTGATGTCACAAGGGATTGTGCTAGCCAGAATACATATCCTGCTGTCTATGCATGCCTGGAATAGAGGAATCCCCTCACAACATTAAGATGTCAAACTAGACACATATGTGGGATAGATTTTGTTTTCCATGTCTTATTTGTGCTTTTAGATTTGAGCAAGAAAAGCTAATGTTGAAAGCAGCTCTTAGAATGTAATAGACATAACAGCTCTCATCAGATATGCTTAAAATAGAAATGAGCAACCACAAGCTCTCTTATGATATTCTTAAAACCATGAAAACAGCAGGCTTGCTTGTTGTTTCTTATCAACAAACTAGTCTTTCCAAGCTTTCTCCTGCACAGTCACATACCCTGGTGCCTAGATCAAACAAGAATGTATAAGTGTTGTCTTGTAATATTTGGCACCAGCATGCCTTTGCCAGAATGTAGCGGAGCAGGGGAGCAGCCAGGCAGGCATGTCAGCATGGAAGATTTTTGTCTTTTATGCCAATTATTTATACCTGCACAAACATTTATTGCACAAGTCTGTGAATTCTGTAGAACTGAAGAGAATCTGGGGGGAGAGGGAATACCCTTTGAAGCAAGACTTATTACCGGTAATTCATTAAAAAAAGAAGAAGAAGAAAGCAACATTCACGGTCATGGATACGTTTGGATTAGGGGGTTCTAGAAACCCAGGTACAGAGTACTGAATTTAGTTAGAATATTTTCTTTCTTTAAAATGTATCAACCTAACTTGAAATGCAATCAAAATTGAATGTTAAAATCAAAATTGTGCTGAGCTTCAGGTTTCGTTTCAGTTCTGATAGAGAAGGATTTTTTAAATGGCTAGGAAACCAACATAATTAATGATGAGGTCTGATCCTGTTTAAATAAATAAAGAACTTTGATCTACAGTAAATAAAAATATGCAGATAGATTTTCAGGAAATGTCACAAACTCCAGCTGCACTTGCGAAAATAATCATACAATTATTTATGAAACACATTTTAGCCTTATATCCACCATGCACCTCATAAAATTTGACTTGTGAAACTGTGGGGAATATAGCTTCTGTTTAATTATGACTGATCCAAACAGGTACCTATGAGCAACAGTTTGGTCATTTCCCATTTTTTTTTAACACCCTGGACCAGCAAGGGAGATTTGTATACATCTGGATCCAGAACCATATGCAGTAGTAGTGGTGATAGTGTTGGATTAGAACTGGGGATACCCAGATTCAAATCTCCACTCAGCCATGAAGTGACCTTGAGCCAGTTATCTCTCAGCTTAAGCTACCTCACAGGGCTGTTGTGAGGATAAAAGGGAGGGAGGACCATGTATACCACCTTGAGCTCCTTGAGATAAAAAAATAATACATTCTAGAAACTGATATATTAAGTGATTCAATAAATCTGTGAATTACCAAATCCTCAATAAAAGTACTATTTTTCCATGTATAAGACTATACTTTTTCCTAAAATTGTTAGACTAAAAATTGAGGGTCGTCTTATACACGGAAGTAAGCCGAGAACCGTGCGGTTGCGAAACTGCCCAGTAGGGGGCGTCTTATACGTGGGGGCGTCTTATAGACGGAAAAATACAGTATATTTTTGAGACTGTGAAGAAAATATAATTGTGGAGAAAGCCTGAACACGCACATACACTCACCCCCACACACAGTTTCCCCTGACAGCCTCTGTCTGCATAATCTCTCCCTGGGGTGGGGGGCACTGGAGACACAGGATCAGGCAGACGGATCTCGCATACCAACAATGGGACCCCTTGGCCGGAATCCACAAAGAAGAAGTATGGACCAAGAGGGCAGGGCAGTCTCAAAGAGCTGTAAAGTACCACGACACGTCACCATTTCCCGGGCAGGAATAAGCCCATTACAATTTAATAAAACAAAGGCTCCCTTCGTAGTTCGAATAGAAGGCCATTTTATTATTTTCATTTTTCCTACTCTATTACAATATAACACACCAGAATCAAAATAGCTTCAAAAAACAAACAAGTGTTCCTTTAATTTGCAGCTATAACATGAGAGCAAATAAAATTGGCCCTCCCTAATTCAAACTGGCTCCCACCAACCAAATGACTATAGGTTAATCAACTAAATGCTTTTGTCATTTGGTGGTGGGAGAATTCTAAACTAATTAAGGGAGCAATCCTATGCATGTTTGGACAGAAACAAGTCCTGCAACGGCCAGCATTCTCCAGCCAGAACAGTTTGCTACCCTACTTCCTGAGCCTGTTTATGTTATATTTTCTGAATTAATCAGGATGAAATTCGAAGGAGAACTCTGGAAAGCCATCGCTACAATGGGTTGGATCCAGAGAAGTATGAATGAGTTCCAGTTGTACAATGGAGCTCTCCCATCCTCCTATTCAGTTCTGTAGTCCCCTGTGCCATTCGGGGTGGGAGCAACTTGCACAAAGCGAAGTGCCTTTAGTTTTAGATCCAGCCCAGTCTCATTTCAGCCTTGAAACATAGAGCAAGGAACGCATACTTTCATTAGACCAATTAGTCTTTCAAATGCAGGAAGCAACTCATTTCCTCTCTAGACTTTCCACAGTTCGCATTAATATGAAATACATAGATATACTACACTGCCATCTGCTGTTTTAAAAGGGTGATGAATAGTTTATAAGACAACATGGCTGGTCTTCATATACCTGTACAGTCATGCCTTGGATTGAGAGCATAATTCGTTCTGGAAACGTGCTTTTAATCCAAAACACTCTTATATCAAAACGAAATTCCCCAAAAAAAAATTTGTACAGAGATTTTTAATTTAAGCTGTACTACAGTACTTGTATTGCAAGACGTCGCTTGTATATCAAGTCAAAAAATTTTAAATAAATATTTAAAAATTTGCTTGTCTTGCAAAACGCTCTCAAACCAAGTTACTTGCAATCCAAGATATTACTGTAATTAAAAACCAAAACAAGTGGGACTTGCAACAAAATGTTGCAGTATGGATTCCTGGAAGCCATGCCCATTTTCTGAATGCTCCATTTCATTCCCCCTTCCACACCAACAGTCAGCATTCTGTGGCCACTGAGCATGCTCAGTCCTCATTAGACTGTGGGTGGTGCTGTTTTGGCTCCATAAGGATCCACATTCAGAGAATGAGTTTGCTATTTGTATATATAGGATCATCCTCCATTCATCCATGCCATTAGAACTGTGACTTTCTTGAACAAAATCTACAAAAGCTATGATGATGAAACGGACACAGAACAATTGATCCTAATCTATTTTGTGAGTACTTAAAGAACGCATGCAACAGCATTTTGTTTTCCTCCTCTGTCCCCTTCTTCATAATTCTTTTTTACTGAGTTTATCAACAGGATACGTTGGTAAAATGGATACAGAAGAAATCAATGAGTCAACATCATAAAGATTTTTAACATTTGTACTTTCAATTTTGCTTGCTTTTGGAGCCTGAAATCTCCAAAAGAGATTTCAAAAGAGAACCAGTGTGGCGTAGTGGTGAGAGTGTTGGACTGGGACTCGGGAGATCTGAGTTCTAGTCCCCGCTCCGCCATGAAACTCACTGGGTGACTTTGGGCCAGTCACTGCCTCTCAGCCTCAGGGATGGGGACTCGGACTCGAGGACTCGACTCATGAGTCGGACTGAGTCCCCCCTCTGACTCGACTCGGACTTGAGTCCCAATATTTTTAATGGGACTTGAGACTCGACTCGGGACTCGAGACCAAGGACTCTTCAACATCCCTGGGCTATGCCAGAAGGAGTGGAGAGGAGCGTGATTACCAGCAAAGAGCGCATGGAAGTGAGGTGTGCCGCTGCTCGGCCACTATGGACGGCTACCAGGAGTGCAGCCCCAACAGTGTGTCAAGATTTATTTTGATGGATGTGTTGCGTACTTGGGAGAGGCAGAAGAAGGACCTGAGATTACTCTGTGTGGCTGCTCTGAGTGTGTTTCTGGTTCCAGCAAGTTCATCACCAGTGGAGCGGGTGTTCAGTGAGGGTGGGATTGTGATGAGATCTCACCGTTCCAGAATGGGGGCCAAACATTTAGAAAAAACCGTGTTCCTCAAATGCAACATGGATAAGTTGTAGGAAGTACAGCAAGTTTATTTTTTAAAATCATTTTTCTAAAATGCAACCTTTCAGACATTTTGGGTTTGGCTGCCTCTGCCTGCCTGTCTGGGGTTCCCAGCCTCCTCTGCCTGCCTGGTCTCTTCTTGACCAGTTCCACAGTTGAATTGTCCAAGACAAAGGCCTCTGCCTGCCTGCTTTGGGGTTCCCTGCCTCCTCTGCCTGCCTGGTTATTTTGGGTTTTTCTGCCTGGTCTGTTCTTGCCAAAATCAGTTGTAGGGTTTTGAAATAAAAAGGCACACTTGTGCCTAGAATTTATTTAAACCACACATCTGAAGTAGCCTTATTTTGTTGGGGAAAAACCCCATTGATTTTAATAGGGACTCGTGGAGTCAGCTTTGGGAGTGACTCGTGAGTCACCATTTTGGACCAAGGACTTGGACTCGGACTCGAGACTCGGGTCCAAAGACTCGTGACTCGACTCGTGACTCGAGACCAAGGACTCTTCAACATCCCTGCTCAGCCTAACCTACCTCACAGGGCTGTTGTGAGGATAAAATGGGGAGGAGAATTATTTAAGCCGCCTTGGGTTCCTTGCAGGAAAAAAGGCGGGGTATAAATTTAATAAAATAAATAAATAAATAATATAATATATGAAAACTCAGAAAGCTTTATCTGTCACCAATATTTTCACACAATTTCATATGGTTGCAATTATTGCATGAAGAAAATGGGTCATGTGAATTGATTCATTCAACCATTTTCCCTATATTGTGGAAAGATCTTCGAGTACCTGTCCAGACACTCAGACTGAAGATGAAAATGATCCTCCAGAGGCCACCACCAAATGAGGTGAGGCAGGTGGCTACTAAGGAGACGGCCTTTTTCAGTACTGGCACCCCAGTTGTGGCATCCCTCTCCAGAGAGATTCACCTGGTGTCTACATTGTGGTCTTTTCAGCTTCAGGTGAAAACCTTGTTAAAGCTTCTCTACACAAGGCATTTACTGTGCGCTCGTCATTCCCTATTCACAGTTATTTATGGGTTCTTTAGATGATGTTGTGACCCTCTAGTTTAGCTTCTGTTTTTAAAGAGCAGTTTCAGTGAGGTTTTTTTAGAGCAGGGAAAATATGGTATTATTTGTGAAAGTGAAAGAAAATATTTTTTCCACGTGTATTTGCACTATTCCACTATATACCATAGTGCCACCTAGAGGTTATGTAGCAGAAAAGCAGGAAAGGAAATGCTTTTCATGTAGTGCTTGGATCTCAGTTCTCTGATGAAACTGAAAGTAGATACAGCAGATTAACAACCTCATGTAAAAAAGCCCTTGTTCTCCCAGGCTTTTTGGTCTCTCAGTTTTTTTTGTTTTTTTTTAAGTGTTAGTGCTTTTTAGATCTTTGCAGTACTGCTGTTTTTTACTTTCCTTTTATTCTGTTGCCGTTTTAAACTGTTTTAGATTCTTATGTTATGTTTTATTGAGTAGTTATATTTTATGGTTTTAAGCTTTGTTTTCTGAAATGCCCAGAAAGCTTTTGCTATTGGATGGCATTAAAATGTAATATATAAGTAAGTAAGGCAATGACCTGGTTTGCATGTAACAATAATCTAGAGTATGAGTTGAGTATAGGTTGTTGTTGAAATGTGGGTTGTTGTTGAATTGTAGGTTGTCATTATGTGTGAGCCCTGCTTTGCAGAGCGAGAGGCATATGGAGGTGAAGGATGCCCATAATCGTCCAAGATCAGAGAATTACGGCCATCCCCATAGGACTGTGCCCTTGGTGGCTTTCTGTGATCAAAACCAGTCACTTGCACATTTTCATTTACAAATGGGATCTGCAACAAAATGTTGCAGTTCAAAGTGCTCCTGTTCAGGATGCCAGCCAGCTAGTCATGTCCTTTCCCAGAATATTCCATTCCATTACCATCCACCTCCCAGTTTTCAATCTTTTCCTCTCCCCCTAAGCACTCTATGGCCACTGAGCATGCTCGATCCTCACTGAGCTGTTTTGCCCCTCCCCCATCCCTTAGGAGTCCCCGCCCCATTTTTTTTCTTTGCTACTGCAATCCTTGAAGTTCCCCCAAGCCTGCTGGTATCTCCTTCTTGTGCACGGATGGTGTCATTTTGGCTCCATAAGGATCCACACTTGGAGAATGAGTTCAGTATTATTATGTAGGATTTGTTTCTTTGTTTGTTTAAGACAAAGATACTCTGTCCTTCCACTGTGTCCATAATGCTCAGGGCTGCTTACAGCAAGTTTAAACAATAACAAATAATCTTTCTTCTTTCTATATATTATATTATATTATATTATATTATATTATATATTATTATAATATATATATATATATATATATATATAAATGTAAATGTTGGTTTGTTCAAAATCTTAAATCTCCTAAAGTTTTTCACCGATTGCTTTGAAATTTTGACACAACGTTGCATTCAAATACGTGCGTGTTTTTATATAACTACTATTACTATTATATAGATGTCACACCTGTGACAGGTAAAAACATGCTTTTTTGAAAAACAGCGCCATCTCTTGGATGTAAAAGCCACACACGCTATACTAAATATTAGTGCCTACGTATTACACATGGAATGCGAGTAGAAAATCATTTGACCAACGCAAACGAGGAGAGCGAGTCGACGGACAACCTGGCACATTCAAAGAAACTACAATAGGCAGACTGTACACCGTGCATCCCAATCAAGATGAATGCTTCTTTCTTCGCATGCTACTGGTAAATGTGCCCGGTGCAATGTCTTTCCAGCAATTGAGAATTGTCAATGGCATTACACATGCCACTTTCCGCAGTGCATGTCAAACTCTGAATTTATTGGAGAACAACCGACACTGGGATGTATGCATTAATGACGCGTGCAATACGTCACATCCAACTCAAATTCATGCATTGTTTGCAGTCATATTGACCGCCTGCTCTCCTTCATCTCCAACACAGTGATGGGAGAAATATAAATTGCACATGGCTGAAGATATTTTCTGTCGAATACGCAAGGAAAATTCAAATATGAACATGGATTTCACCGCAGAAATCTACAACGAAGCGTTGATAATGATTGAAGATTTGTGCTTAGAAATCACGAACACACTTCTCAATCAATTGGGAATGCCATCACCGAATCGATCTGCTGCTGCTTCATTCGATGTAGAATTGCGTCGTGAACAAAATTACAACACGGGTGATCTTTTGTCGTATGTGCAATCAAATATTCCTAAACTAACGCTTGAGCAAGAAGGCATTTACGATCAAATAATACAAACTGTCAATAATGGGGTTGGAGAAATCTTCTTCTTAGATGCGCCAGGAGGATCTGGTAAAACGTTCCTAATTAGATTGATTCTGGCAGCAATTCGATCCCAAAATGACATTGCCTTCCTTAGCTCTTGCGTCGTCCAGAATAGCTGCGACATTGCTACCAGGTGGAAGAACTGCTCATTCCACTTTGAAATTGCCATTGAACATGCAATTCAAACTCCCACGTGCAACATTTCCAAAGCATCCGGCATGGGAAAAGTATTGCAGAAATGCAAACTTATTGTTTGGGATGAATGCACAATGGCGCACAAAAAATCGCTCGAGGCTCTTGATCAATCATTGCACGATTTGCGTGCAAACAACACACCATTTGGGAACGCATTAATATTGCTTGCAGGAGATTTCAGGCAAACATTACCTGTGATTCCTCAATCGACACCATGGCAAACCAGACAATCTCTATATCTGCACAGACAATGGAACAACAAAAAATATTGTCTACCCACAAGCATTGTGAAATTAAACAGATTAGAAACGTGCGCTTTCTCTTTTCTTTCTTTTCCATTTAACCAGATGAGCCACAGCAACGCGTGGCCGGGTACAGCTAGTAATTCATAAAACATAAACAACACAATAGACCCAAAGGCAGGGACTAGAGGTAAAACAGCTCAGTTCACTAAAATTCCTCAACCTTGTAGATCAAATGCCTGCCAGAATAAAAACCTCTTAACAAGGCCAGGAGAATGGACCTCCTGTGGCAGGGGGTTCCATGATCTGGGCATGGCAACAGAGAAGGCCCTCTTCTGCATCCCAAGCAGCTGCACCTCGACCTCGGCCACCCTCAGGACATGGAGAAGAGCCTCCCTTGCAGATAGTAATGAGCAGGCAGCAGCGGTGCAGTCAGATAATTTTAGACCCTGGACTTAATGGTGTTATGGGGTGGGGGGCGGCTTTCGATGGCCTTGTATATTACTTCAGTTGTGAAGAACACAGTGAACATTTCTCTTCCCACCACAGCCACCATTCCATGCTTTACAACTGCTTCCACATTCCTTATGTTAGAATGTTTGCCAACCTTGAAAAAAACAATACTCTGAGCATATGATCATAGCACCATCATGACCACAGGAATAAAATGGAGTTTGATTCTGCTACCCTGCTACCCCTATCACCTGCCGCTTTCTGGGAAGTCATGGGGGGGGGCTATGGTTCCTGACCCCAAAGTCCACTCCTAGCTGCACCACTGGCAGGCAGACAAGGAAGTGGTCATTCAGGTATCCTGGGACCAAGCCATTTACCTTGAGTTCTGCCTAGAAATGAACTAAAAGCCAATGCAGTTATAGTAAAATAGGTGTTACATGCACCCAAGAGCACCCTCCCCCAACCTCTTGTTTCTGCATTCTGGACCAGGTGAAGTCTGCAGAGATTCTTCAAGGGAACTGGGAAGTTGAGCATGTTGCAGTGATCTAATCTGGATGCATTTGTGTTATCATGGCCAGTTCTGACCTTCCTAATTACGGGTTCTGCTGGCACACCAACTTAAGGTGGACAAAAGCACCCCTGGCCACAGAAGCTACCTGGGCATCCAGGAGCAAAGCCATGGACCAATGGAATTTTATCTTTGGTCACATGTATGTGCGGTTCAGAAACTGTGCTGGGAAGCACTCTGCAGACATGTGATGAAATAAGGCGCACAGGGGAAATAACACAAATGAAAAAGAAATATGTAATGATAGCTTATAATGTAATATCATAAACAAGAGCAAGGCATGTTTTCGAAGCACTAGGTGTCAGTGTTCTCTAAGGCCCCAACTTAAGAAAGGATGTGGAGAAATTTGTTCGGTTCACATTTTAATGTGAACTTACCTATTTTCGTACTACCAAACCAATTGTGAACCAATATGCAATTGCCTTTGAAATTTGCACTTCCCCAAATGTTGCAATGGAGTTCACCAATCAAAAATTGTGTACGAAAATGTGCACATTGAGGGAAAACACACACAAAGATGCATATGTTAGTGAAAGTAATGTAAAATGCATTATATAAGGAAAATTGCTTGTGGAAAGAGTGTGTATTAGGCAAAATTGCATAAACTGCATGTATTAAGAGAAATGCACACAAAAATACGTACACATTTTCATGCAAACTGTGTGTTGTTGGTTTGTTTTTGTTTTTCTAGTGCTCAACGTTCAGGACAAACTGAACTTAAGAATGGAAAAATTCCCAAAGTTCAGGACAAAACCGAAATTATGGAAAAATGAGAAACTGAGAGAAACCAAAATGGACAGATTCATCCATTCCTAGGGGGGGGGGGGAAGATGTCTTGGGAAAATAATCCTGTACAAGAATGCTTAAGGTTTTCAGACAAATTCTGCATCTGCCCATTCACGAACCATTATATACTCACACAGGTGTACTTATTTCTTTGGAAACAGCTGAAGAAGATACCCGTCTCTTTGTTTTAATTGATTAATTAGCAGGTGATTGAGAGGGTTCATTGTTGACTTGCCAGTATAGAAGCTGCTGCAAATGATCTAGAAAACATATTACTTTCCATTTGTAAAAATAGTAATTAAAAAAATAATGATATCATATAAATCAATTGTGTGCCTGCTCATTCACAATCCAGTCGAGATGAGCGTGAGCTTCCAAACTCGGCTTCAGGATACCTTGTATCCTGGCTTCCCCAGTCTCCTCCCCACCCCACCTCCTGAATCTCCCCCTTTGACCCCTCTCCGAGGTCACTTTCCCGACCTTGGAAAGCAGCTGGATCGGAGTTCCATTTCCCAGCTCTGAGCTTGGGGCGCTATCTAGGGGTCATAGGATCTGACACCCTATACTCTGAGACACTATACTGGTCACCTCATCTTATAATGATGTGACAGAACTGGGAATAACACCAAAATTAATTCCTTCCATATATAAAAAAAGCTGGCACTAATCCAGTCTTCCCATGTGATCAGATGTTTGTCAGATAAATGCAGATAGCTTCCCTTTTGCTGCCCAGTTTGCATATCTTTCTTCAAAGTGCAATATGTTGTAGTTTGGACAATATGATACACCAGTAATGCATTTATTGCAATCGTGATTGTTGTGTAGAATATAGTCACAAGCAGCGCGATCCAATGAGGCTGCCTGTAACCCTCCAGACTTGGAGGATTACGGGCATCCTAATGAGGGCAGGAGGAGTGCAGCGGATAGGATACCCGCCGTGTTTCCCTTGCCCTCAAAAACATCTAGACAGCTGATTTAGGCTGTCTAGATGTTCTTCCTCTCCTCACAAGGAGAAGAGGCTGAGACACCACCTGGATTCCTTGGAATCCAGCAGTGCCTCGCTCCTCCCCCCCCGTGCCCCCAGGAACGCCCCCCCCATGGGGAAACCAAACATAGTCTGTGTTCAGTTCCCTGCCGGCATGGAAAGAACCATGCCAACTATGAGGTGGGGGGGATGGGGGCTCCGCGGCACTGCGATCTCAGAAGGGATTTCCGAGGTCACAGGGGCTTCTATGCCCCATCCTATGCCCCCCCCAGACAAGGCTAGGGGGGGGACATAGGATTGCATCCATAGACACCTAGTGTGATGTAACTAATCATGGGCAACACGAACAATTTCTCTCTCCATACCTATGCCCTTTGGCTGAACCTTCATATACATTTGGTTTAATTTTTTTTAAAAAATATACATTTGTTATACTCTTCCTGGTGTACAACTCCTCTATGAAAATTTGTTTATATACCGTCTTTCTAGACCAACCAAGGTGGCTTACAAAATGTCCAAAACATAAAGACCATAATGAGATTAAAATGTAATAAAACAGTAAAAACAACATTATAAATCATAACAACCATTTAAAAATCCAAGTTCAAAAAATGCGCCTTCACTCCCTTCCTGAACGCAAAGGAAATGGGTACCAGCTGCAACTCCAAAGGAGTGGGAGTGTGTTCCAGAGTTTGGGAGCAACACAGGAGAAATTCATACCCAGATTTCATAGATCAGTGTTCTCCAACCTTGGGTCCCCAGATGTTTCTGGCCTACAACTCCCAGCATGCCCCAGCCAGCATAGCTGGCTGGGGCATGCTGGGAGTTGTAGGCCAAAAACATCTGGGGACCCAAGGTTGGAGAACACTGTTATAGATCATAGATCACTGTTATAATCACTGTTATAGATTATAGAAGGGGCCTACAAGGCCATCGAGTCCAACTCCCTGCTCATTGCAGGAGACTAGAGGAGGGGTCTCCCATCCAAGTAATAACCAGGCCTGACCCTGCTTAGCTTTCCATGCTCAGACAAGCTGAACCAGCGTATTGTATTCTTATCATTAAAAATGGCTAACAGCTGTGTAGATTCCCCCACATATACAGCAAGACTATTTCCTGCACAACAGGATTATTACACACACACTTACATAGTCACACAGCTGGGATAGCACACTAATGAAAAAGTCCCTTGTTCAACTACCACACAGTAGCTAGAATGTGATTGTGTGGAAAGGGTCATCAACTTTATAGAAATAGAGATGCAGGTGATTAAAATGATGAATGGTTTGAATAAGGGTCACATATGTGTATGGCTCTGTATAGCACCCCAGTTTAAAACAAGAATAAACAATACCTTTCGGCAATTGCTTTTGTCTGGTTTTAGCTGCCATTGGTATACTGTTGATATTGTTAGGGCTATTTTTATAATGAGATTTAGGGCGCAATCCTATGAATGTTTAGACAGGAAAAAGTCCTACAACTCTCAGCATTTCCCAGCCACCATGTCTGGCTGGAGGATGCTGGGAGTTGTAGGACTTTTTCCTGTGTAAACATGCATGGGATTGTGCCTTTAATTAATATGATATTTGTATTGTTGCTGTAAACTGCTTTGAGTACTGTGTAGAAAGACAGAGTATACATTTAAAAAATCAATATAAATAAATCAAAAAGTAAAGGGAAGTTAATGTCACAATTGACCTTGGTGCTCACTGGTACAATATAAGGTGCATGCGTTCCAATCAGATGATCATTTTGGGCTTAAGGAAACACTACACTAGCCAAGTGCAAGGAAAACAAGGAACCCCATTGGATACTAAGGTAGACCAGATCAGGACACCCATATAACAACTGATGAATGCATGATGAGACTCAGGGATGGGGACTTGGACTCGAGGACTCGACTCGTGAGTCGGACTGAGTCCCCCCTCTGACTCGACTCGGACTCGAGTCCCAATATTTTTAATGGGACTCGAGACTCGACTCGGGACTTGAGACCAAGGACTCGTCAACATCCCTGGGCTGTGCCAGAAGGAGTGGAGAGGAGCGTGATTGCCGGCGAAGAGCGCATGGAAGCGAGGTGTGCTGCTGCTCGGCCACTATGGACGGCTACCAGGAGTGCAGCCCCAACAGTGTGTCAAGATTTATTTTGATTGATGTGTTGTGTGCTTGGGAGAGGAAGAAGAAGGACCTGAGATTACTCTGTGTGGCTGCTCTGAGTGTGAGGTAGCCTTATTTTGTTGGGAAAAAACCCCATTGATTTTAATAGGGACTCGTGGAGTCAGCTTTGGGAGTGACTCGTGACTCGTGACTCATGAGTCACCATTTTGGACAAAGGACTCGGACTCGGACTTGAGACTCGGGTCTGAAGACTCGTGACTCGACTCGTGACTCGAGACCAAGGACTCTTCAACATCCCTGATACTATCAGGATTCAGAGGTGACCAAGAAGGCCAGAAATACTAAAGTCTATGCTGTTACATTCTAAAAAATCCAAACTAATTTGTTACTGTGGGAGAAAAAATACTTTGCTAGATGAACTTTTGATCTGATATAGGAAAGCTACTTCGTCCGGATTTATGTGCCTCATCTTCTACCTATCTGTGCTATTCTTCTTTTCCATGAATTTTTGTTGTTTGGTGCCTTGATTGACTGACCAATGTTTGCTTTTTCTCTTGAAATATGTGGCTATGTCTGATTGAGAATTCCAGCATTTTGATGACATGTCTTTATGGCCTGGAAGGTGGAGGGGGAAGGGAGGATGGGCTGATGGAGGCGAGAATTCCAGCAATTCCCTCTTGATGGTATGTTGTAAACACAGTGCTCTTCAGAGTTGTCAGCACAAAAACAATAGCTATGATAACGGATTCCCCCTCCATTCTTTTAAAATGTGGATCCTCCACCCGGGGCATAAGCCACACTCCTGCATTCTCTCCAAAGGGGATTTCGGCATTTCGGGGAGCATTTTTGGCAACTTCTTGAAGGAATGTGGCCTCTGGCATCAGGACAGGAGCCGGCATTCCAGTCCGATGTCCAAGAATGTGGATAGACAGTTCACTCCAAAATCCTGGCACATGAGTTCATTCACTATCTCTGCGCTGTGCTGGGAGATGGGAAGTGAGAGGCGGGATGTCGCTGGATAGGGTTAGGGGCCATGAGCTGGAGAGGCTGAAAGGATGCTGCAGACCTTCAAGGAGAGGTGTCTCCTTTTGTCCAGTTATGAACAAGCATTGGTTTTCTGCCAGATGTCTAAATCCTTCCTCCACAAATGGAGCTCTTAAACACTGTCCTCGTGTGGGTTACACATTAATTGACAAATTGCCTCCCAACCTTCTCTCTTTCTCCTTTTTTTAATAATCTCCCTTGTAACAACAGCAATTGCTATGTACTTCCATGAAGCAATCTAGAGAATCACTAGAAAGGTGCCGCCTACCTTGGCGTGTCTTCAGATGTATCCTTTTCAGGATTTCATTCAAGATTGCAGATCAGGCCATTTGGGGTAACTATCTTGCAAAAGGTATGCAAAAGATTTCTTCAGAGGCCAGCAAAGCCAATTCTCAGCCTTGCACAAAATCCTCCTTTCAGTCATCTTCAGATCCCACCTCCACAGCCTCAAAGTCTCTAACACTTATTTATCTCCTAAGTAGTAGTTTATCATCATTACAGAGCCAAGTACAAATAATTACTCCACCCTTCAAACACACCCCTTGGAAAGCAGGCACATATTATCTATTCATTTTTAAATATTTTTACCCATAACTTGGGCTGTGTCAACACTGCAGGATATTCCAGTTGAATTTGGTGCTATTTTGTTTAACATTCCTTAGTGCACATTTGCATTCTTGTTGCCAGTTCCTTCCTATGTTCTTGTACATACTGAACATTTTTAGATTGTGAAATCAGCCAGCAAGGGTCTATAATCCAGTATTACATTTCCAGCAGTACCCACAGGGGCAGTGCTAGGTACCGAAAAGATCCGTGGCTCAGGCCCACAGGACAAACAAACAAACAAACAAACAAACAAACAAAAAAGCATAAATGTGCATATGTTAATTTACACATTCTCTAAAGTCTCTTTGTGTGCATGTCTTTAAAGGACCCTGTCTCCTAAGGACACCCATATTTGTAATAAGGGATATATGAACAGGGGAGAGGAGGGCATTTGAGTTCAGAAAAAAACCTCAGGCAGAAAGATTGGGGGGCAGCGGGAGGTGAAGCACATGTGGGCAAAAAGCCAGCTAGTCCAGGGGGAACAGATGCAACAGAGATCATCAGGGCCCCTGTACCATTATTTCAGCAAGTGTCCATGGACAGCAGGGTGGTGGGGCAGCTGGCCTCCCAGAGATTTGGGGCTCCAAATGAAAGATTCAGGGCTCCAGCCCTAGTGGGCCACTCCCTAACACTGCCTCTGAATGGCCAGCTAGATGCACCAGGAAAACTCACAACTAGGGCACGCTGGTGATAGATATCATGCTGGTAGTTGCCTCTGGCATTCGGTATTCAGACACACACTACCTCTGAGTGTGG
The DNA here is from genome assembly GCA_021292165.1 of Shinisaurus crocodilurus. Lineage (NCBI taxonomy): Eukaryota > Metazoa > Chordata > Lepidosauria > Squamata > Shinisauridae > Shinisaurus > Shinisaurus crocodilurus. The sequence continues at coordinate 56,108,816 of CM037878.1, forward strand.
AGGTTCCATTCATGTAACATGGCAAATGGCTTTTGTTAGACTCACTTGCCATGAATTTGTCTAAGGATATAAACCAGTAGTACTGGGGAGCTTCCAGCCTGTGAGCCGGATGCAATGCACCAAGCCTCCTCATATGGCCCACCAAGGCCAGGCTTAGGCTCCTCCCTCATTGCTCAGGTGGCCAGCATGTGACACAGGTGCCAGCAGCGTTTGTGGCAGCAGGGTTTGCACTTCTGTACAAGAGCAGGACACTTTGTGGTTCCTGGCTGTGGAAGAAGTGTGCAGGCTGGCACTGCTAGACACTTTTTAATTGAACAGGTTTCAAAAATAGGTGTTAATTTAGTATGTAAGCATTTTACTTTATTACTGGGGTGCAGAACGTCTTTCAACCCCAGGTCCAAATTCCATTTTGGAGAAGCTTTCGGGGGCCACATTCCAGTGGTAGGAGGGACCAAAGGCAAAAGGGGTGGAGCCAACATACCAGTATATTTTAGCTTAAAGCTCTCACTGCCAGTAACTAAGCCTCAGGAGAGATGTTTTAAACTTTCAGAATGGGAAAAAGCTGGGAAATGATCGATGGTTGGGGGAATGGGAAGGGTGGGGTTGGGGGAAGGGGCGTGGCCATCGGGGGAACCCCAGAGGGTTGGATTGGGACCCCAAGGGGGCTGGATTTGGCACCCAGACCTGAGATGCTACACCCCTGCTTTATAGTTAGCTGCCCAGAAAACCTTAGGTTGCATATATATTGGGGGCCACGGGGTGTGTGTGTGTGTGTGTGTGTGTGAATAAATAAATAAATAAATAAATAAATGTCTTGCCCATACTGTGCTGTGGCTTGCTCTCTAGCTCAGTAAACTAGAGGGAAAACTACACCAGCACACCAAAGCCAGTGGGACTGCATATGCCCACTATTTATTATTTATTTATTTTATTTACAACATGTCTATACTACTCCACATCTACACAGATTCCGGAGCGGTGAACAATAAAAAAGACCAAAAATTTTAAAGAAGAATAAAACACAATATTAAAAACAGAATATCAATAAAAACAGAATATCAATAAAAATATTGATATTTGGTGGCTGGTCAACCAAAGAAGTCTTCCTGAAATAAAGACATTTGCAGGACACATCGGAAACGATGCAATGTTGGTGCCTGCCTTACCTCCAGAGGTAGGGAGTCCCAGAGGAATGGAGCTGCCACCCTAGAGTGGCATCTTCTGCCTCATACTTCCGGTTTGACTCGTGGCCCACTCCCAGCCCAGCTCATGGCTGATGGCATGGGAAGTGTTCTGGCAGATACCTTCTCTAGTGCAACGACTAGATGGTTTAACTTTTTGGTTGACAGTTGGACAAGATGCCTTTTGATTCTTATCGCTGTATGATTACTCTACCTAGCCCATAAGACAGGAGTTCAGAACCAATCAGTCAGTCAATTTATTACGGTCATGAACCAGGAGGAGGAGTGCAGAACCGCTTTCAGCCCAAGGGCTGAATTCCATTTCCTCAGGGCCCATATTCCAGTGGTGGGCGGGGCCAAAAGTGAAGGGGGCGGGGCCAAAATACAAAAAATACCGGCATATGTTAGCATAAAGCTCTTCCTGCCAGTAACTAAACTTTAGGAGACTCATTTCAACCTTTTAGAATGGGGGGGGGGGGAACTGCACAAAATCTAGGAAACCATGAAACAATTGTTGGTTGGAGGAAAGAGGGTGGGGCCAGCGGAAGGGGAAGGGGGCATGGCCTTCTGGGGACCCCCAGAGGACTGGATTTGGCCCCCTGGGCTGGAGGTTCTGCATCCCTGCCAGAAAATAATCATCTCTTTTTTTAAATGAGTGCACACACCCCACCCCTTGTAAAAAAGGGGGGGAGTTCTGGATTTCATTTTCTGCAACAGATTGGTTAAAATGAAAGTTTCCATAACATAAATAGTTTTTCCCCACTTTGTAATTCCAGCTTTCCAACATCTCTCCTGTGACTCACTGTTTCTGCTGCAAATGAACTGGAGCTGAATGCAGAAGAAGGCCAAGGAAATGTGAGGCAGAAACCATTTGAATGCCAGTGGCAGGAAAGCCCCCGCACTTAGTGCAGCCAAGCCCGACTTGGAGGGCAAACTGCTTTGCTGATTCCTGCCTTTCCCAGGCTCAGCTCCTCCAGCTGCAGCCGATGACACACCCCATACTTTTCACAGGTTCCTCATTCCTCTCACCTGATCAGCTTTGTGAGGCAAAGGTTAACACACTTGATGGAGCTCCGCACCGCAGCTGTGTGTGTGTGTGTTTAATGTCCTTTCTTTTTTTAGTGGCACCAGGTGCTGTGAGAAGTGTCAGGGCTCTTTCACTGGTTTGTAGCACCATGCCAACTTTCATTTCCAGCTTCTGTCCTGTGTCTTTAAGAGCAACTAGATGCACAGGTATTCAGTGCCCGACTCCTGCTTTTTGAGGGCCCTTGGGCAGGACACCCTCAATGGGCCCCCTCCCTCAGTGAGTCTACCTTCTCACCGCCATTGGCACCAGCTCCTCCTCCTCCTTATAACTGCTATCAGTTGCTTGCTTGACAGGCAGGGAGCAAGTAGGCAGAGGCATCTCCTGTTCCTCCTCACCTCTGCAGTCTGGGCCAGAGTGAAGGGCAGGTGAACAAGCAAGTTGCAATAGTGAAGAGGAGGAGCAAGTCCAGTGGGCTCTTGACCGTGGGCCCCTGCTGGGGAATGTGCCCTCGGGAGGCACCCGATCACGCCTACCCTTGGTGCCGGCCCCGCAGATATTCATTCATAGATGAACATCTTACCTTCATGTTGTGAAAAGCGTCACCACCCGTTTCCTCCATGCCAGCTTTCCCCAACCTGGTGCCCTCCTAGATGTGTTGGACTGCAACTCACATAATTCCCAGCCACCACGGCCAATGGCTGGCTCAGCTTGCTTGTCTGAGCGTGGAAAGCTAAGCAGGGTCAGGCCTGGTTATTACTTGGATGGGAGACCCCTCCTCTAGTTTCCTGCACTGAGCAGGGGGTCGGACTCGATGGCCTTGTAGGCTCCTTCCAGCTCTATGATCTATGAAATCTATGAAATCTATGGGAGCTGTAGTCTGACACATCTAGGAGGGCACCAGGCTGGGGAAGGCTGCTCCATCCCAAGCTACTGTTAAAACAGGGATGGGGAACATGAGGCCCTCAAGATGTTGGTTTTTAAAAAAATTATTTTATGTTTTTAAATTTATTTATTTTATGGATTGCCCAACCATGCCTACTCTCGACGCTGGCCCTGTGAGTGCCTTACCTCCCATGATAAGGGGGCATGAGAGTCCTGAAAGGGAGGCCGGCCAGGGCAATCAAGACGGGTGCAGAAAAGTGCAGCGGCCTGTTCTTCTACAGAAGGGGTGAGGAGCAGGTGTGACGCTCCAGATGTTGTTGGGCAGCCACTTCCATCCTCCCTCACCATTGGCTATGTCGCCTAGGGCTGATGGGAATTGCAGTCCAACAACATCTCGACACGCACACATTCCCCACCCCTGTGTTAAAGGCATGGGGGGAACCTAGGCCATTTTTTCTTCTAGCCAGTTGGTAACCCTGCACAATGTCTCTGGCATATGAAATAAAAAAGGAAGCCACGTTTCACGGAAAGGTGCAAACAGGAGCTTGAAATACACTACCTGAATGGGTTGCCACTGCTAGAAAGCCCAATAACCAGAGTTCTCTGGGTGGTGTGCAGGTAAATTTTAAAAGCATAAAATAAAAACCACAACAATAACAACAGCACACAATTAAACCAAGAGAAAACCAGCAGCAAAGGGTTAAAAACAGTGCAGCGCATAAAACAGACGTAAAAACCAGCAGCAGAATAAAAGTGTGAAGATTGAAAAGCATTTCAAACAGTTCTTCAAATGCCTGGGAGAATAAGCAGGCTCTACTACAGTCGCTCTCCCTCTTCAGGGAGGCCTTGGGAAGTGCACTAAAATGCAGGGACTCTAACAGAGAATTCTCAGCACTCTCACCAGGGCCGGCCCAACCATTAGGCAGAGTGAGGCGGCCACCTCAGGCAGCAGATGCTGGGCTGTGTCAAGGGGGCAGCACTGGCAGCCCCCTGGCCTTTCCCCTCCATTGGAAGACAGAGCCATGCATGCCACACAGTCTGATCGATTCCCTTTGCAGGGATGGGGACTCGGAAATTTGTACAGAGATTTTTAATTTAAGCTGTACTACAGTACTTGTATTGCAAGACGCCGCTTGTATATCAAGTCAAAAAAATTTAAATAAATATTTAAAAATTTGCTTGTCTTGCAAAACGCTCTCAAACCAAGATACTTGCAATCCAAGGTATTACTGTAATTAAAAACCAAAACAAGTGGGACTTGCAACAAAATGTTGCAGTATGGATTCCTGGAAGCCATGCCCATTTTCTGAATGCTCCATTTCATTCCCCCTTCCACACCAACAGTCAGCATTCTGTGGCCACTGAGCATGCTCAGTCCTCATTAGACTGTGGGTGGTGCTGTTTTGGCTCCATAAGGATCCACATTCAGAGAATGAGTTTGCTATTTGTATATATAGGATCATCCTCCATTCATCCATGCCATTAGAACTGTGACTTTCTTGAACAAAATCTACAAAAGCTATGATGATGAAACGGACACAGAACAATTGATCCTAATCTATTTTGTGAGTACTTAAAGAACGCATGCAACAGCATTTTGTTTTCCTCCTCTGTCCCCTTCTTCATAATTCTTTTTTACTGAGTTTATCAACAGGATACGTTGGTAAAATGGATACAGAAGAAATCAATGAGTCAACATCATAAAGATTTTTAACATTTGTACTTTCAATTTTGCTTGCTTTTGGAGCCTGAAATCTCCAAAAGAGATTTCAAAAGAGAGCCAGTGTGGCGTAGTGGTGAGAGTGTTGGACTGGGACTCGGGAGATCTGAGTTCTAGTCCCCGCTCCGCCATGAAACTCACTGGGTGACTTTGGGCCAGTCACTGCCTCTCAGCCTCAGGGATGGGGACTCGGACTCGAGGACTCGACTCATGAGTCGGACTGAGTCCCCCCTCTGACTCGACTCGGACTTGAGTCCCAATATTTTTAATGGGACTCGAGACTCGACTCGGGACTCGAGACCAAGGACTCTTCAACATCCCTGGGCTGTGCCAGAAGGAGTGGAGAGGAGCGTGATTAGTGCAAAGAGCGCATGGAAGTGAGGTGTGCCGCTGCTCGGCCACTATGGACGGCTACCAGGAGTGCAGCCCCAACAGTGTGTCAAGATTTATTTTGATGGATGTGTTGCGTACTTGGGAGAGGCAGAAGAAGGACCTGAGATTACTCTGTGTGGCTGCTCTGAGTGTGTTTCTGGTTCCAGCAAGTTCATCACCAGTGGAGCGGGTGTTCAGTGAGGGTGGGATTGTGATGAGATCTCACCGTTCCAGAATGGGGGCCAAACATTTAGAAAAAACCGTGTTCCTCAAATGCAACATGGATAAGTTGTAGGAAGTACAGCAAGTTTATTTTTTAAAATCATTTTTCTAAAATGCAACCTTTCAGACATTTTGGGTTTGGCTGCCTCTGCCTGCCTGTCTGGGGTTCCCAGCCTCCTCTGCCTGCCTGGTCTCTTCTTGACCAGTTCAACAGTTGAATTGTCCAAGACAAAGGCCTCTGCCTGCCTGCTTTGGGGTTCCATGCCTCCTCTGCCTGCCTGGTTATTTTGGGTTTTTCTGCCTGGTCTGTTCTTGCCAAAATCAGTTGCAGAGTTTTGAAATAAAAAGGCACACTTGTGCCTAGAATTTATTTAAGCCACACATCTGAAGTAGCCTTATTTTGTTGGGAAAAAACCCCATTGATTTTAATAGGGATTCGTGGAGTCAGCTTTGGGAGTGACTCGTGACTCGTGACTCATGAGTCACCATTTTGGACCAAGGACTCGGACTCGGACTCGGACTCGAGACTCGGGTCCAAAGACTCGTGACTCGACTCGTGACTCGAGACCAAGGACTCTTCAACATCCCTGTCCCTTTGAGCTAGCCTGCTGCCCTCAGGTGCAGTGTGGAGGATGCTTTGCCGTCACGCTGCATTGAGCAGGGGGTTAGACTAGATGATCTCCGAGGTCCCTTCAAACTCTATGGTTCCATGAACTTGTCCTTTGCCTCAGGCAGCAAAATGTCTTGTGCTGGCTTCAGCCCACACCAAACTACAATTTTGGCAGAAGCCATATCAGTTAAACTGCTGTAAAACGGATACAGGTCTTTATACTGTAGATGTGGCGGACTGTACTTGGTCTGTTGCACGGGTTTGGCACCTTAAGGGTTAACCAGCACCGAAGTCATGCCCTGTATGCAGCTGTCAAAACCTTTACTTTCAGCCGTGAGTGAAATTGACAAGGAATCCCCTTAGAAACACAGGGAAGCCACAATCTAGTCAGTTACAAAAGAGTTTAATGGAAAGGAACTAATAGACTACAGGAATTTCACAGTATAAACAGAACAGTCAATTCAGATCGGAAACAGAAATATTCAATTTGCTTTCTAGGAGGCTTTGCTCGAATGCAGAATATTACCTGACACCAGAGACTCTGACTCTAGGTTCTAATGTAGCGGTTTGCTTTGCCGATGGCCGGGCGTCCCGCCCGGGGTTGGAAGTTGCTTGGTCCTAGCCGGAGCTAGCGACCTGACCTGTGCAAGCCCGCACCTTGTTCCCAACAACACTTGGTTCTTTGGCACGTATCTTTTTCTACCCTCCTCCGCCCCCTCCCCGCCCTTGATGACCAGGTGGGCTGGTCCTGCCCCGTGGGGTGGTGGCGCCTTTCAGGTGCTGGCATCTCCATGGGTACTTTGGGGTACTTTGCAGCTCTTTGAGACTGCACCCCCCCTCCGGAATCTCATGCTCTTCCTTGAGGGAAGTGTAAATTTGTCCCATTGAATGTATGCAGATGTGGCAGATGTGTAACCGGTCTGCCCAGAATTGTGTCTCCTGTGCCCCGGGTGGGGATTATGCAGACAGAGGGGTGACAGCGGAAAAGGGGGAAACATGTCAGGGTTCAGTATGTCAGGGTTCAGCAGTGTACTCAGGCTTTCTCTCCACAGTAGATAAGCCCTGAGATGCCTACCTACAAGAGATCTGACATGGCTCCCAGCTGAGCAGGAGCACAACAGGAGAGAGGCTGGGACTGTGATAAGCAGGCAGGCTCCCAGAGAGCGAGCGAACAGAGTGAAGATTCTACCCTTCACTGTTTAATTTTGCTAATGTTGCCTGCTAGATTAGAGAAGATGAAGGTTCCAACTTCAGGGTAGTGCAAGGCAACTGTGAAGGAGATCAAAGCTGGTTTCACATTTGCAGTGCCCTCAAGGTGGTAGGTCAAAGTGCAAGGGAGCTGCCGCTTGCCCTCTTCTAGGGTGGTCATAGAATCATAGAAAAGTAGAGTTGGAAGGGGCCTACAAGGCCATCGAGTCCAACCCCCTGCTCAATGCAGGAATCCAAGTCAAAGCATCCCTGACAGACGGCCGTCCAGCTTCACCTTGAATGCCTCCAGAGTGGGAGAGCTCACCACCTCCCTAGGTAATTGGTTCCATTGTCTTATTGCTCTAACAGTCAGGAAATTTTTTCTGATGTTTAGGTGGAATCTGGGTTGCTGTAACTTGAGCCCATTATTCCGTGTCCTGCAAACTAGGATGATTGAGAACTGAGAAGAGATCCTGGCCCTCCTCTGTGTGATAACCCTTCAAGTACTGGAAGAGTGCTATCATATCTCCCCTCAGTCTCCTCTTCTGAAGGCTAAACATGCCCAGTTCTTTCAGTCTCCCCTCATAGGGTCTTGTTTCCAGTCCCTTTATCATCTTTGATGCCCTCCTCTGAACCCTCTCCAGTTTGTCTACATCCTTCTTAAAGTGTGGTGCCAAGAACTGGACGCAGTACTCAAGATGAGGCCTAACCAGTGCTGAGTAAAGGGGAATTATCACTTCACACGATTTGGAAGCTATACTTCTATTAATGCAGCCCAAAATAGCATTTGCCTTCTTTGCAGCCACATTGCATTGCTGGCTCATATTCAGTTTGTGATCTACAACAATTCCAAGATCCTTCTCACTTGTAGTATGGTTGAGCCAAGTGTCCCTCATTCTGTAACTGTGCATTTGGTTTCCTTTCCCTAGGTGCAGCACTTGGCATTTATCCCTATTAAATTTCATTCTGTTGTTTTCGGCCCAGCGCTCCAGCCTATCGAGATCGCTTTGATTTTTGTTTCTGTCTTCCAGAGTATTAGCTGTTGCACCCAACTTTGCGTCATCTGCAAATTTGATAAGCATTCCCTGCACCTCCTCATCCAAGTCAACTACCTGCAAGCTGGCCAGATGATAGGTTCTGCTTGAGTCAAAATTATTCATGAGTATAGGCTGCTTCAGATAAAACACCATCAATGTGCATAGCACTATACAATGTACAAGATGGACAGGTCTCTGTCCCAAGGAGCTTACAATCTAAAATAAAAATACACAATCTCCCTCCAGGGGGAAAAAACATCCAGCATCTAAATGCATCTTTGTAGCTTCCTAGCAAAAGTATTCCTAGCAAAAGAAACGTTTGCTCTTGTTACTTCACACAAGACAGTGTACATGGATTTTCCTACATGGAGCTTATCTCCATTCAGAAAAAATGTCATATGAGAAGAGGACCTATGAGGCAGGGTTACACAAATTTGAGTTTACTAAAGGAACAACAGATCACAGGAGCAGGATCCTATAGTCATTTGGATGCTGTTCTCTGTTTGCAGAATCAGGAGTAATCAGGTCGTTATGATTAGCCTTAAGGGAAATGACAAAGACTGTAGACCCATTGTGCTGAACAACATTCAAGGGTGTGTTGTTCATACATAACACCAAGCCATGATTTATATTATCCATGGGTTGTTGCTTTCGCCATCAATCATCTTGCAGATAAGCAAACTGTGGCTTGTTTTCCCTATTTCTGGTTGGTTTCTCTCCCACCCAGTTTGCCAATCTACAGAGTGGTTTCATTTTCAGGCTGCACTTGTCGGGCACTTCTGTTTCAGGGCAGACAGAAGTGCAAACAAGCCAGGGATAAGCCACAGTTCTGGGTTCAGACATCACAGCAAGCCACGGTTTGAACATGCCAGACTTCTTGAGCCAACCACAAACCATGGCTTCTATTTGTAGTTTGTAGCTGGTTTGTTTGCAAGGATGGATTCAGACACAACGACAAGGCAGGTTTCAATAAACCACAATCTGGTTTAGTGTTATGTGCGAACTAGGCCAAACAGACAAGCCCCATACCCCAAAGAGGGCAGGACAGAGAGTCCAGACAAATTGTGGAAAGGGGAACTCACATCACAGGGCGGTCTTAATCACAAACAGGTAGAACTTATAGATAGATCCTTCTGGAGTGGTGAATGGGCTTTAGCGGGCCTCTTAGAAGAAATTCCCATCTCCCTTGGCTAAGTTTGGTTTTTAAAATTTATTGTTATTGTTTTTTTTGGAACAGAGCTGCAGCTTCGAGGCTGGGAGCATGGCGCTGAAATGAAAAGCCTGCCTGCTATTTTTCCGGCTTATTTCATTTTCTCAGAATTTCCTCTCTTGCTTTCTATTCCCCCCGCCCCCCAGATTCAACATTTTTTGACAGCTGGAAAAAATAATATGTTTCCATTGCCATGGCAATGCTCTGCTAAACTTTGGATGGGCTCTCAGGAATGTCAAGAGCTCTAGGCCATGCAGCAACCATTCAAGGAGACGTTATGACAGTTTCCATAAAAGACCATACAGCTTGGTAAATAGTTCTGGTGTCCGTGCTGATCATCTGGGCAGGTGGGTGGTGTACTCTGGACATACTGGTGCGACTTCAAAACCACACTGTATGATCACAAGACTGAGCTGAAGTCAGAGAACATGGCATGACTCCATGCTGGATTTTATGCAAAAGCAGAGGGGAAAGACCGCATGTTAAAGCAATTAAAATGTGGGTGGGTATTTTCTTCAGTAAGTGTCATTTTCCACACTGCGGCATCTTAAGTTTGTCGTTATGTCCCCGACACCTATCACTTCTCCAGGATTTTATTACACTTTTCCACCACCCATACACCTGGAAGGATTTGTAACAGAAGCCATCTTGATGTGGTATGAAAGCTACTGGAACAATTGGGACACCATTTCTGTAGCTTTAACAGCTAAACAGAGGTGCTAGTTTTAAAGTCCTAAATGGCCAGGGCCCAGTATAACTTAAGGCAGGGAAGGCTGGTGGCCAGTCTGAAGCCAGCAGGAACCCCTTGCAAAACACACAGATCCCTCCTTTTTACACACACACACACACACACACACACACACACACACACACACACACACACAGGAACCCTCTTCATTCACCCCCCACGCCAACCATATACACACACAAACCACAAATCATAATAACGTGGTGATGATGATGATGATGACGACGACGACAACCATGATAATGATAATAATTAAAATAAGGCATGATATTCTCAGAGCTACACAGAAAAGCAACCTTTGGAACAGACACTCACAAGCAATCACACCCCAGAGCATACACACAAACCCCATACCAGACCACATACACACACCCCAGATTATATATATACACACACACACACACTCAAACCCCAGACCACACCATACACACACACACAAAAACCACAGACCATACACACACACATGCACACCTTCAAAGATGATGATGATGATGATGATGATGATGATGATGATGATGATGATGATGAATTTTATTTCTATACCGCCCAATAGCCAAAGCTTTCTGGTGGTTTACAACAAGATTAAAGAACAACATACCAGTAATGGAGCTGGAGGAGCTGTTCCAACCAGCTCCGTGAGGAAAGGTATGCTGCGCATGCACTGGCCGCTGGCCGCCTCTACCTCCCCCAGAATTGAGGAGGGAAGGGGTTGTCTCTGATTGGCCAGCTCAAGCTAACAGCCTGAGCTGACCCAATTTTTTGCAAGATGTCCCCTCTGAGGAGGGGTGCTGGCACTGGGTGCCAGGCAGACTCTGAAGTCTTTTGGCTCCAGGGGAAGGCCCTGGAGCGGCAGGAACGCACCAAACATCTGAGGGACTTCACAAATGTGCAGTTGAGAATCCGAGGCTGCTGTGCTGCCAGGACCTCCAGCACAGTAATGCAGCAGCAGCAGCTGACTGCTATGGAGAAGCCAGCAGTGGCTCAGTGAAGTGGAAAAAAAATATTTTAAAAGGCAAAGCGGGAAGGGAGGGGGGAGAGCGATGGCAGAGTGGCACTCAGAGCGCCCCCTGATTGGAGCCGCCCCTGCCTTAGAGGCGGGGTGCAGAACTTCTTTCAGGCCAAGGGCAGAATTCATTTTGGAGAAGCTTTCAGCAGGCATATTCCAGTGGTGAGTGGGGTCAAAGACAAAAGGGACGGGGCCAAAATACAACCCCCCCTCCCAGCATATTGTAGCTTAAAGCTTTTACTGCCAGTAACTAAGGCTTAGGAGAGGCATTTCAACCTTTCAGAATGAGGAAATAACTGCAAAAAAGCTGAGAAGCCACCAAACAACCAGTGGTTTGGGGAAAGGGGGGCATGTGGCCACATGGGGAACTGTGAAGGGCCAGATTGTGACCCCAAGAGGCTCAGACTGCAGCCTCAGGCCTAACTGGTTCTGCAACCTGCACCCTGACTTAGAGAGTATCTGCTCCTATGTGAATCTACCTATGTGCAGACTTGGGTCCTCGTGTGTTCTGTGCCCCCCTGCTATCTAAAGCAAGGCAGGCGGTCGTTTAGGACAGAGTCTTTTTGGTGATTGCACTCAACCTCTGGAACTCCCTTCCCTATGGCTTCCTCACTTCTTGGTTTTCACTGTACTGTCAAGACAAAATTGTTATTTCACATAGCGATTTAGAGAATTACCAACTGAATGTGATTTGATGATGCTAATTCTTATCTCCCTCTGCTGGATTTCGCTTTTGGAGGATTATGCTATTCTTTCCTACCCTGTTTTTGATGATGTGATATTTTAGAGTATTGTTTTTATTTATTTATTATATTTATTTACTATATTTATACCCCACCTTTTTTCCTGCAAGGAACCCAAGGTGGCTTGCATAATCCTCCTCTCCATTTTATCCTCACAACAACCCTGTGAGGTAGGTTAGGCTGAGAGTCAATGACTGGCCCAAAGTCACCCAGTGAGCTTCATGGCTGAATGGGAACTAGAACCCAGATCTCCCGAGTCAGTCCAATACTCCAACCACTACATCACACTGGCTTTTACACTCTGATATGTTATCAACCTTGGATGTCCGGGTAGCAGAAAGGTAGCATATGAAAGTTTTAATAAATTAATCTTCCCCAGACCCATAAATTGGAGCCATCACTATCTAAACCAAGATGACCAGAAACAGAGCTTCTTTGGCAGTGATGCACCATTTGTGGAACACCCTCCCTAAGGAAGCCCACGAAGTTTATTCCAGTTCCACTGGAACATTTAGAAAAGTAGTCAAGACTGTTCTCATCTGCCATGAGTTTGAGATACAAGAGCCAGTAAATCCATTTTATCCAGTTATTATTGACTTAATTCCTCTGTTCTTAACTCTATATAATAAATGTATTACTTTTATTTTTAATTGTTTATTACTATGGTGGGACTGTCTTTATTGTTATTATCTATGCCACCTGAAGGGCTGCTAGAGAGCTGAAAGGTGGGGTACAAATTTTAAAAATATATAAATAAATAGCAACATATATATTTGGAAGCAAGGTCACACTGAATTCCATGGAAACCCCCTTTAATGGGAGCTTTTTCTCCCAATGCAAATAGCAGCTTTTGTGGAGCAATATTGGACTGCAGCAGAAGAGAAAAGGCTTAAATCCCACTCCCTGCTTGCTGCAATACTGATCATTATCAGCAGCCGCAGTTTACATTTTTTTAAAGGTGTGCATTAAATGCAAATAAATGTTTAATGTCACATATAATTTCACCCAAACTATTGAGTGCTAGAGAAATTATTTTCTTGCAGCAGATGTTCTGCCTGGAGAAAAGATATGAAAGAAAGGAATGTGCATTTATTGTGCTAAAAAGCATTTATCTGGGGGAAATCCCTAATCAAATGTTGATACATGGCAGGCAGCAATGGGATCTTGTGAGAATGGAGTGCCCCAATGAACACACTTCCAGAATCAAGGCAAGGCCTAGTGACAGAAGCCTAAAAATATAAGGGCCAACTAACTACATTTGATATGCGAAATCTATGACTGGATATCCCAGTCTTTTCCCCTGCACAAAGAGCTTTTCTACATGAGGCATTTATCAGGGGCTCATCATTCCCTACTCACAGTTGTTTGCGGATTCTTTAGATGATGCCGTGAGCCTCACGTTTCACTTCTGTCTCTAAAGGACATTTCCTGCGAGTTTTTTTTTTTTTTTTAGAGCAGGCAAAGTACAGTGTTTAATTGCAAAACTGAAATAAAACGCTTTTTTACTTGTGTATTTGTGCTATTCTACTATACCACAGTGCTACCTAGAGGTTATATAGTGGAAAAGCAGGAAAGGAAACACTCCTCGTGTAGTGCTCAGAGCTCAATTCTGTGACAAAACCGAAAGTAGATACAGCAGATTAACAGCCAATTAACAGCCTTGTGTAGAAAAGCTGATTCTCAGATGCAAATTTCTCTATCTGTCTGTATGTCTGTATGTCTCTGTGTGTGTTCCTCTCTCTCTCTCTCTCTCTCTCTCTCACACACACACACACACACACACACCTACTCTTAGGTGGGTACAATGCAAGTTATGTGCTAAGAATGAAGAGTGGATCTAAACCAGTAGTTTTTTGTTTTGTTTTGCACAATTTGCTTCTGATATTTGTGCACAGTCCATTCCTCATCCTGAGATTTGGCACTATCAGTGAACCTACAGGCAGTCATTCTGCACAGCATAGAACGACAGCAAACATGCAGCATTTCTCCAAAAAATGAAGATAGAGGGACTGGCAAAATGGAATCTTGTAACACCCTACAGAGAAGATGTTAAAGAGATGACGATCAGTCATTCATCACCCTGATCTGACCTGAGACTCCCTTCCACCAATACTGAGAGTCCCCATCTGGTTCTGGTTCTATCACCAGCACCTCATGGTCAAAAGCATCGCAGAGTCACTGACAGGTTTAATAGCACCAACAGAGAGTACAGTTTCATTTATTAATCTTTAGGAAAGATCACCAACTTGCCTAAGAACACAAGCCATGCACATTGGCATGGGTTCGGGAATTTGATGCCATCTCTACATTTATATACATTATCTTATGCCACTGTTCCTTATAAAATGGATGAACAGGATTTTTTGCAGGATATGACATAATGGCTTTACATTTAAGATTATATAACCAACTGTTCTGTTATAAACCCATTCTTAAAAGTATTTTAATACATAGGGGTTTTTTTTGTTTTTAAATAGAAATTTTTCTACCAGAACATAATGAATCACTCAAGATCTCTTGGAGATTACAAATTCTGACTTCACGGGTTATTCTGCTCTTTGGAAAAAACGTTTCCTCCATCTGAAAATAGCTCATCACAAATAGCTTGGCTCCTAGCTTCAAATTTGTCCTAAATTTGAGCTTGTCATATTTTAGATCAGGATGGGTATTGAATCTGAGAAGTCTCCTGTGATGAAGTCTTAAAACTAGTTTATGCTGCCCCTGTAGATGGCAAGACATTAACCCTTTAACTTGAAGGGGGGGGGGGAAACATTCCTGACTCCATGCAAAACAAGTGTATCCTACTCGTTTTCAATAAAACCGCAGGTTTATACTATCAACCGAGATTGAAGATACATCTCATGGTTATTAGCTATGTACTGTTTCCATGTTAGTCTTACGCATTCAAGGTGCAATCCAACGCAAGTTTAGACTGAAAAAAGGCCTAGAAGTCTCAGCATGGGGCATACTGGGAGTTGTAGGCCTTTTTTCTGGCTGGGACATGCTGGGAGTTGCATGCTGGGAGTTGTATGCTGGCTGGGTCATGTTGGGAGTTGTAGGCCTTTTTTTTTTTGGTCTAAACATAGGATTGTGCCTTCAGTCTCCTAAACCTGTCCACAAACAGTCATCGATATTCTTCTTGATTTTTTTCTTCTTCCCAGTTTGCAGCCAGGGTTTAATTTCTAAAATCAAAGGTACTGGGGCTTGTCTGCCTGGAAAACAAAGCTCTTGCTATGTGCGTGTGAAGTGGGGGTTGCTTTTGTGGTTACTCAGCGATAAGGGAAATTGAGCATGCTCGGTGGTATATTATGGCTGAGCCCTGGGACTGAAAACAGACTGGCTCAAATTCAGCCCTGCAAGAAGCACTTTTCCACACACAGACTCCTATGGTGTGCTCACCCTCCAGAATTTTGCTCAGTAGCACAGTTGCTCCCAGGAGACAGGGCCTCTACAGGTAGGTCCCACACAGTTCAGGTTGTGGTGTAGAAAAGTTTATAAAGCCGTTATGAAACACACACGGTTTCATCAGTGCACATAGTTTCATCCCAATGGCCAAGGTTTCTCTGCATCTTCTTGCTATCTCCAACTTTGTACTTTGCAAGGAAGGAGAAAGTTACCATCCGAGACCTTTGCAACCAGGCATCTTGCCATAGATTGTGGCATCTTACCATAGATTGTGCCTACGCGCTGGCAGTGAATATGTTCTCCTTCCATCATGGGGTAGATGGGGAATTCCTTGCATGATGAAAACTGCTGCTACATTCTGAAATATTGTTTAGCCAAAATTGTGCCAAACTATGTAATGGTGTGTCACTGATATAGTGCAGAGCACCACAGAAATGGAGGTGAGGCTCAAGACCCTCCTATGAACAGCAGTTTTGTTGTAAAGGAGGAAAGCTTTACAAGGGCACTGGCGCAGGGGGAAGGCAAAATTCTTGCATCCCAAGTCGAAGCTTTGAGCTTCACTGCACAAGGTTGTTAATCACTGTATCTACTTTTGGTTTCGTCACAGAATTGAGATCCGAGTTCTCCACAAAGAGCGTTTCCTTTCCTGCTTTTCCACCACATAACCTGTGCGCTGTGCTGTAGCAGAATAGCACAAATATACAAGTGAAATCAGTGCTTTCTTTTGCTTTCACAACTAAATGCTGCATTTCCCCCACTCTAAAAAACCTCAATGAAAGTGTTTGTTAGACACAGAAGTGAAACTGGAAGGTCATAACATCATCTAAAGAACCCATAAACAACTCTGAGTAGGGAACGATGAGCACACGATAAATGTGTCATGTAGGAGCTTTTCTACACGAGGCTGTTAATTGCTGTATCTACTTTCGGTTTCGTCACAGAACTGAGATCCAAGCTCTACACAAAGAGCATTTCCTTTCCTGCTTTTCTACTACATAACCTCTAGGTGGCATGGTGGTGTAGAGGAATAGTGCAAATACACAAGTAGTAAACTACTGTTTCTTTTGCTTCAGAAATAATACCCCATTTTCCATGTTTTAAAAAAAACCCCTGGGAAAGTGCTCTTAAAAAACAGAAGTGAAACTGGAGGATCAAGACATAATTGAAAGAACCTGTAAACAACTGTGAGTAAGGAATCACAAGCGGAAAATAAATGCCTTGTGTAGAAAAGCTCCACGTCTGCTGTACCACTGTGGCTCTCATTCTGAGATACTGGACTGTGACAACAATCTGAGAGACATGCAGAAAGGCCTGCCGTGTGTTTTGGGGGACAGTGTGGATGTGATGAGTCAGTGCATTGGATCTCCACCAGCACAGCAAAACTGGGGGAATTGCAACGTCACCTTGTGCAGCATAGTCCACATGGCAGGCAGCTAATGTACAGCATGCACATTCGGGTGCCTTTTTTCCTGCCACTGCTGTGGAATCAAACCTGAAGTACAAGGAGCTACCACGCTACAGACATGCCTTCAGGTTCAGGTGGAGGCTGCTGTGCCATATGACCTCTAGGAGCTGGCCAAAGATTAGACTGTTGTGTAGCCTTTCCCAACCTGGTGACCTCTGGTGTAGATGTTGGACTACAACCTCTATCATCTGCAGACAGCATGGCCATGCCACACCTCGGGGAGGGGGGCACCAGGTTGGGGAAGGTTGGTTCAGTGAGCCACAAATAAGCAGCTGTGTTATTAAGACCCGTAATCCTCCCTTTCGTCGATCCATCTCAGAAGACTAATCATGGACTCTTAGTTCCGCCCCCGTTCACCTGCCACTGAGCTGATCTAAATTGCATAAGAGGTGATCTAGCCTAGGGATACAAAAGCTGGTCCTGCCCATCTCTCTTCTGTAATGACAGTAATCCACAGGAAAGATGCAAATGCTTTGAACTTGAAGTAATGCATCTGCAGAACTTGGTGGCCCTCAAGGAAATGACCTCACATCCCTGGCTTGGCAACTCATTCTTGCCAGGAGGTGTCCTTTGGGCTGGGCAAGGGGCAAAGGGCCAGCAACGCGGGCTCCAGTGACCACTGGCTGACTCACTCCCCTGCAAGCAGGGACATGGGCAAAGGGGAGGGGCTGCAGCCCTAGTGGTGGAGCACCTGCTGCGTGTGCAGAGGGTCCCAGCTTCAATCCTCGGCAACGCCGTTTTTTTTTGCTTTGTCTTTTAAATAAGGGAGCAGCTGATGAGAAAGACCTCTTCTGCCTGTGACCTTGGCGAACTGCTTGTGTGTTGGTCAGAACAAATTGGCTCCCCCAACCCGGGGCCCTCCAGAGGTGTTGTACTACAACTCTCATCATCCCTGGCCAGCATGGTTGTGCCGGCTGAAGATGTTGAGGGGGTTGTAGTCCAACATCTCTGGGCGGGTTCCAGATTGGGGAAGGCTGGAATAGACAATACCAAGCTGGATGAACTAATCAAAGTCTGACCTGGGGAAAGGCGGCTTCCTATGTTCCAAAGGGATGCCTGATCCCCTCCTCTGCCAGTGTAAGCGCTAAAAGATGCTTGGCAGGCAGAGTCCTCCCCTTAGGATGCCGCTCGGTGTCTCATACCCGTTTGCCTTGCCTTGCCTTGGCTCACACCTGGGAGTGAGCAGCCAAGATGCACAAAGCGAGGGAAGAGTTAAAGCAGTCTCCCCAAACCTGGTGCCCTCCAGATGTGTTGGACTATGATTCCCCTCATCCCCAGCCAACATGACCAATGGGAGTTGTAGTCCAACACATCTGGGGGGCACCGGGTTGGAGAACGCTGGGTTAAGGAGCCCTTTTGTCCGTGTCTCAACTTGGGAAAAGGTTAGGGTTAGGGTTACGGGGGGATGGTCCTTTGAGGGCAGATGGGAAGCCCCCTGGGACCAGATTTGCCCCCCAGTTGTGTGTGTGTGTGTGGGGTGTGTGGAATGTGGCCCGCTTCTGTCCCTTTATGCAGAAACTGGCAGATGAAACTTTTTATGGCAGGGGTGGGGAACCTCTTTGAATGCCTAATTCCATTTCGGGGAAGCGCTCTGGGGCCGTCTTCCAGCAGTGGGCAGGGCCAAAGGCAAAAGGGGTGAGACAAAAACACAAACAATCCCAGCATAATGTTCTTACTGCCAGTCACTAAGCCTTAGGGGGGAGGCATTTCAACCTTTTAGAGCGGGGGGGGGGGCTGCGCGAATGCTGAGAAACCACCAAATGATCGGTGGGTAGGGGAAAGGGGTGGGACCACCTGGGGAACCCTGGAAGGCTGGATTTGGCCCCCGGGCCTCAAGGTCCCCATCCCTGTTTTATGGTCATGCAACTCAACATGACTTGCAACCTGTTAATTGCTGCTGATCAAACTGCTGTGAAAAGGACAGCTGGAGTGGCTGGCTGAAGATGCCTCTGCTGCTTTGTTTCATTCTTATTTATTATTTTATTAGTTACATTTATATCCCGCCTTTCTTCCAAGGAGCCCAAGGCGGCCTACCCCTCCTCTCCATTTTATCCTGACAACAACCCTTTGAGGTAGGTTAGGCTGAGAGGCTGGGTGGGTTCGCACAGCACAATAAGCCATGGTGGTTTGTGAGCCATGTTTGTTTCAGAGCGGCGTGTCGTGTCGTCT
The DNA here is from genome assembly GCA_021292165.1 of Shinisaurus crocodilurus. Classification (NCBI taxonomy): domain Eukaryota; kingdom Metazoa; phylum Chordata; class Lepidosauria; order Squamata; family Shinisauridae; genus Shinisaurus; species Shinisaurus crocodilurus. The sequence continues at coordinate 56,127,801 of CM037878.1, forward strand.
GAACCCAGCAGCATGGTTTGTTAACCACGCACAAGCCACTCTGGCCTTGTTCAGACAACACGACAAGCCACTCTGAAACAAAGGGCAGGTTCGCAGAACACCCTAAGCCCCTTGGGAGTTTAAGCCACGCATCATGTGTGCCCGACAGACCAATGGGCACACCAGGATTAGGGCGTTGCCTCCTCCTCCCTCTTCCCCCCTTGGTCCCCCCGCCAGAATCCCAGGGGACACTGCGGGAGCACGGAGGAGAGCGGAGCGGTGATTTGGAATGACCCCCTCAGCTCGGCTTACTCCCCACTTGTTCCCCCCCCGCGCGCCCCTTCCCCCCTCTCCCCGGTGGGGAGAACAAGTCTCCTGCTACTCGGGTTGGGGAAAGGCGCATTCTAGTTGTCAGTGCCGCACATGTGCGCTGCACTGTCTGTGACAACCAGAATCACCTCCCCCCAACCTGACTAGCAAGAAGGTCTCCCGCTTGTTGGGTTGGGGGAACATTCTGATTGCCAGTGCCGTGTGGGGTGCTAGCAAGCAGAATAGCCACACCCCACTCCCGCTTGTCAGCCTCTTGCCAGCGGGAGTGGGGTGGTGCTTTCCCCTTGGTCTCCCCAGGAGGAGGCTTAGGGGAAAGCAACCCCCGCCAGCCAGCACAATCATGAGGCAATCACGCTGGCTGGTGGAGGAGAGAGGAGGAAGTGAAGCTCAGCGGGTCCTTCCGGCACTGCAGTCCTTTTGGCTGAGGCAGTGGCGGAGGGCAGGATCCAGCCACTGGGCTTCACTTCCTCTCGAGGAAGCAAAGCCCTGCGGGTCCTTCCCGCCCACCACCGCGGCCAAAAGGACTGTGGCGCCAGCAGCAGGCGAGAAGGTCCCTCTGGGCTTCGCTTCCTCGAGAGGAAGTGAAGCCCAGCAGCTGGTTCCCCCGCAGCACACTGCCTGCCCAAGCACTGAATGGCTGTTAAGCAGGCGGCATGCGGTGGCCCCCAGTAGCTTCCCCCCCATGCTCCTACCGATGCTCGCAAGCAATCCCGCTGTCCCAGTATCGGCAGGAGCACAGGGGGAAGCCAAGCCGATGACAGCTGCACCAAGTGCCACTTGGGCACTTTGGTGGCTGTCATCGGCCAAAGCTCCTTGGCCAGAGTGGCAACCCTGTTGTGCCACTCTTGCCAACTTCCCAAGGGGCTTTGTAGTGAAAAGGGCTCGACTGTGGCTTAGTGTGTTGTCTGGGTTCGGATGACGACACACTAAGCCACAGGGCATTTAGTAAACCCTAGAACAAGCCATGGCTACTTGGCGTGCTTTATAAGCCACTCTAGGGTGGCTTATAAACCACCCCACGGGAAGCGTGCTGGGTTCGGACAACACGCTAAGCCACTGTGGCTTCACAGTGTCATGAGAACCCAGTCCATCATGGCTTATAAACCACCATGGTTTATCATGTTGTGTGAACCCAGTCAGTAACTGGCAGCAACTCACCCAGTGAGATTCATGGCAGAGTGGGGACTAGAACCTGGGTTTTCCCAGTCCAAGTTCTTGGTCTTCTTCTGCCCATAGTCTTCTCTCCCAATTTCTGTGCCACTTTCTCCTGCATTCCATCTCCCTGTTTGGTCTTCTCTCACTTAGGTGACTTCACTGTCTTGAAAGTGCCTCTGATTCAACTGATCTTTCTTAGCAGGAACCAAAGCGCTGGTAAATCCAACCCACGGCTGCAAGATGGAACCATCAGCAACAACAACGGCCCCCTCTCCCTTCACACCATTTTGCTGAGTATGTCTTTAGGAAGGTGGCACTTGGCTGGTGGGCAAGCCTCCAAAACAAACCTTGCACTAAAACGCCACATTTACCAAATTCATAGGCCAGAAAGTATTTCCAGGTATCCTTCACATCTGGCTAATACATGGTCTTGGTGGCATGAAAATCCTTGTTGATTTTCACTTTTTCTTATTTTTGTTGATAGGGTGTGTTGCTTTTGAGAAGAGCCTGACTATTTCTGGGTGACTCTCTGTACCACCCCCTCAGCATGAGTCTCAACATCTGTGGAAATACCCAAGAGCAGGTTCATTTTCCTTCCAGACAAGGTGGGGCCACAAAAGCAGTCTATTGCCTATTGCTCAACAGACACCCAAGCATTCAAAATATTCCAACCATTTCCCAGAGATTAAGTAAACAAGGATTAAATCTGGGCCCAGCCTATGCCTGCATCTGCCTTTATTAAATGGAGACAAAATGGCAGAGAGTATCCAGAGAATGTTCTCCCTCACCAGCAAACCAAACATGCAGCAGCAGGCAGAAGATGTGGAAGGACATGGGGGTGGGGAGTTTCTCAGGCTTCAAGATGGTTAGCATAAAGAAAAGGAAAGCAATGAGTATCCTGTGTGTTCCTATAATATCAGGAATTATAAGGCCGTTGTTTACAAAGGATACCATTAAACCAGCTTTCCAGACGTGCGAGACAGCAACTCTCATTATTCCTGGCTGGGAATGCTGGGAGTTGCTGTCCAACACAATTGGATGGCACCGGATTGTGGGGAAGGCTGCATTAAGCACAGTTCCATGAGCGCAGTAGTGGGGAACACGTGGGCCCTCCAGATGCTGTTGAACTGCAGCTCACATCAGCCCTAGCCAGCATAACCAATGGTGAGGGATGATGGGAGTTGCTATCCAACAACATCTGTTGGGCCACACCTGTTCCCCACCCCTTCTGTAGAAGAACAGGCTACCTACTGCACTTTTCTGCTCCTGCCTGGATTGCCCATGCCTCCCTTTCAGGCCTCTCAGCTACTGTGGGAGATAAAGCACACACAGTGCCAGCGTCAAGGGTATAAAATCATAGAATCATAGAAAAGTAGAGTTGGAAGGGGCCTACAAGGCCATCGAGTCCAACCCCCTGCTCAATGCAGGAATCCAGGTCAAAGCATTCCTGACAGATGGCCGTTCAGCTTCACCTTGAATGCCTCCAGAGTGGGAGAGCCCACCACCTCCCTAGGTAGTTGGTTCCATTGTCTTATTGCTCTAACAGTCAGGAAATTTTTCCTGATGTTTAGGTGGAATCTGGGTTCCTGTAACTTGAGCCCATTATTCTGTGTCCTGCAAACTGGGATGATCGAGAAGAGATCCTGGCCCTCCTCTTTGTGACAACCCTTTAAGTAATGGAAGAGTGCTATCATATCTCCCCTCAGTCTCTTCTTCTGAAGGCTAAACATGCCCAGTTCTTTCAGTCTCTCCGCATAGGGCCTTGTTTACAGTCCCTTTATCATCCTTGTTGCCCGCCTCTGAACCCTCTCCAGTTTGTCTACAACCTTCTTGAAGTGTGGTGCCCAGAACTGGACGCAGAACTCAAGATGAGGCCTAACCAGTGCTGCGTAGAGGGGAATTATCACTTCACGCGATTTGGAAGCTATACTTCAATTAATGCAGCCCAAAATAGCATGGAGGGCCCACACCCCAGCAGGGCCCCACTGACAAGAGCCCCCTGGACTTGCTCCTCCTCTTCACCACTGCAGCCCGCTTGTTCACCTGCCCTTCATTCTGGCCCAGACAAAGGTGACACTGAGAAGGGCAAGCAATTGATGCCACTGCCTTCCTGCTTGCTGCCTCTCTGCTGTTGACAGCAGTGATAAGGAAGAGAAGCACCAGGAGCTGGTGACTGAGGCAGGGCCCCCACTGTGGGTGTCTTGCTCAAGGGCCCTCAAAACTGTGGAGCCAACACTGGGCACACACCACCACTTCGGGCATCTCTGACCTGCAGGAGGCAATGCACACCCTTTGATTTCCATATTCCAGTGAATCAAGCTCAAGGACAACTGCATGGAGAGAACGCAGCCACCCAAAGTGCAGCTTAAGCCTAGGCGTGTTTACCAGCAGGGAAGCCCCTTTAGGTTCAGTGGGGCTTACTCCCAGGTAAGTATGAACAGGGTTGCAGCCTTAGTGGCACAACTTTCCTGGATGCAACGAAGCCCCAGCTATCATCTTCCTACTACTTTTTTTTAGTTACAGCCGGTGGGGCAGATTGACAGGGAAGTGTTCAGTCTTGGAGGCCCAGTCCATGGACTTGTGTGGACAAGAGATTGCTGTCAGGGCAGGCATCAGCACCTGGCATGTGTGGGCAGTTGCCAGGGGCCCGGGGGCCCACTGCTGATGTCTGCCCTGGCCCCCCTTAATTCCCCACCCCTGCTCTCTGGCACTCTGAGCAATACCAGGCACCTGGATCTAGCCACCATTTTAGTTCCCCCACAATGCCCCCAACCTAGTATCACTCTGTAGAACTGTGGGATACTTGATGGGTGGCTAAAGCCAGCCCGCCAGCCCGTGCTGGTCAGAGCGTTTCCACTGCAGCCAGGTAAGCCTGCCAGGGACCGCTGACAGAAGAGGGGCCCCATGAGAGGATACTCTACCCAGGCCTTCTGCAAAGCTGGAGCCAGCCCCCTGGACTTGCTCCTTGTTTTCAGGAAGAACATGATAAAGTTTGTAAAACGCTCCTGCAGATTAAAAGAAAATACTGTTCCGTCTTCCCCAATTGGGCACCCTCCAGAGGTGTTGCACTACAACTCCCTCCTGGCTAGGGATGATGCAAGTTGTAGTGCAACAAGGAGACAGGACGGGCTCTGTTATCAGCATTTCCATAGCTAATTTAACACTTGATTCAGGTGAAATCATGCTCCTTCATACCACCATGATCTCTCTCTCTCTCCTTTAGCATAGTATGTGCCATGCATGCCATATATTCACTAGTTTAGCATAGCACACTAATAACCTCCCATTAACAAAAAACTTGTTGGCTTTTTTGCCTTTTCATGGAATAGATGTTGCCACATATATTGTAAAGATATGAGTCATTTCATTAATGAAATATGTATGGAAGGTACTTGTGAAAGGCTTGTAATTATGAATGTCTCCCCCCCCCGCACACACACACACACACACACACACACACACACACACACCCAGTTTCCCACATGTGGGTGGTAAAGGAGAGTGGCTCGTTTCCCGCACATCTCTTGCAATAACTCTACTAAGCTCTTCCATCCAGGTGGAGGTGTACACTGACCTCAGCTTAGCTATTTTAAAAAATAATTCATTAAAGGAGCAATCCTATGAAAGTTTACACAGAAAAAAGGCCTACAACTCCCAGTATGCCCCAGCCAGAGCTGCCCCGACCGAGGTGTGAGCTGGAGGAGTGCTCCTCCAGTCAGCTCCTCAGTAGGGGCGGCTTTGCTGCATGCGGGCTTTCCTCAGCCAGACAAAGCTCATACGCAGATGCAGTGAAGCCAGGTCCCCCGCCAAAGTGCCAGCTGGTGGAGCTCCAGCAGTGCCTTGGCCAGGGACCGAATGATGTCAGGGGCTGTAGCCTGATGTCATTTGGCCTGTGGAGGACTGCGGGGGGGGGGGGCAAACAGTTCTCCACCCCCTGCTTTAGACCATAAAGAGCCCCCAAGATGGCATACAATGAAAGCTTTTAAAACCATATTTGTATCATCTTGCCTGATGAAGAGATCTGGAGATCTTATGTGACCTTTTAATTGACCTAATAAATGTATTACAGTAATATGAATTTGGGCATTTTTCTTATGACCATCAATGGCTATATTTGGTTTTTGTGTAACAATAAAAGCATACATCATGCATGCAGAAAATTAAAAACATCTGAAAATCCATTTTAACATACCATCAGGCTGGGATAACTAATACCCCATAATGACTGGTATCAGTTTTATTTTTTGAGCAATAAGCTACAGCAGGGATGGGCAGAAAGTAGATCTGGATCTACCAGTTGATCTCTGGATGATTTATTTATTTATATTTATTTATTTATTATATTTGTACCCCACCTTTTTTCCTGCAAGGAACCCAAGGCGGCTTACATAATCCTCCTCCTCTCCATTTTATCCTCACAACAACCCTGAGAGGTAGGTCAGGCTGAGAGTCAGTGACTGGTCCAAAGTCACCCAGTGAGTTTCATGGCCGAGCAGGGGACTTGAATCTGGATCTCCCGAGTCCCAGTCCAACACTCTCACCACTACACCACACTGGCTCCAGTAGATTGGCAAGATATTTCCGACTGCCAATTGTTTAGCAATAGCAGTAACAAAATTACTCCACTCCCTCCCTAAATTATTCAGCTGAGATGAAGAAAACGTGAGGTAACCGGGAGTGGATTTTGGTCTGAAAGGGTTGTGAGCTCCGTTCAGCTCTGGCACTCAAAACTGTGAAGAGAAAGCCCAGGCAGGAACAGCCCCCGACCTGGCCATCAGGGCCTCCGCCTAGGGCATAAACAGCTCAGCCCCAAACAGTCCAGGGTAGTCACATGCATACACTTCAATGATACTCATCTGCATACCCCACGGCAACTTCCCCTCTCCTGGCAGCCACAATGAGCTGTGAAGCACCCCCAAACAACAAGAGGGGCGCCCAAACACCTGGTAGTCTCAAAGAGCTGCCAAGTACTCCTAAGCACCCAGGGAAGCCCAAACGAGAACAGGTTTTTCCGGAGATCAAGGGGGGAGGAGGAACCGGAGGGGAGGGGGGAGCAAGGGAGGGGGTAAAAAGAAGGGGACTGTGGCGGGAAAGGTTGTTGGTCTTGGGCAGCAAGCTGCGCGGACGTCCAAGGCTCCGGTCTGGACTCCGGATCCAACCCCAGGAAGCTCCCGGTGAAATTAGCTGAGTTCGCTCCGCCACTCACGGACGCGGTTATCTAGGAACTGGAGGTCATTTAAGGTAACGTCTCTGCTGTGTGGCTCTGTGCGAATATACAAACCTGAACGCAAGCGTGTGTACCTTGTTAACATGTTCTGTTTATTTCGATATGCCTCATTAAACCCTGTTTATCTATAAACAGTGTAGTAAAGTCATTCATTCTCTGTCTCTTCGTCAATTTCAGTCATGGCTCCCTTTTAAGTGCTAGGGAGCCATTTAGGAAGGGTTTTCTCTGCGCCTCCGGTTAACCCTTGCCGACCCGAACCCGCACAAAGGACCGGTTCCGGTCCTTTACAAAAACAAATTCCTGGGCTCAGAATTCTGGGTGCAATCCTATGCAAGTTTAGACAGAAAAAAGTCCTACACCTCCCAGCATTTCCCAGCCACCACTGCTGGCTGGGGAATGCTGGGAGTTGTAGGACTTTTTTCTGTCAAGCATGCATAAGATTGCACTTTTAGTGTATGTATTTTGCGCCAGGCTCTGGTTGGTGGAACTCAGGGTTCTCATTAAAAAAAACAAGCAAACAAAGTAGACCTTCCAAACAGACATTCCTTAGATTTGCACCCAGCTCCTAAATAAATCTGGGCACAATCCGTATGCTACCAGAAAAGTTTGGGAGATGCGGGTAATGTCTTTTTCATCAGGCTCCGGCTGGTGGAGCTTGACATTTTAGTTAAAAAACCCACCAAAGTAAATCCCACTGGCCTGAAGTCTGTCCACCCCTGAGCTACAGTGCTGTCACAGCTGGTCCAAAAATATTCCTTGCAGATACATACAGCAGCACCAGACATCTGCCTGCCACACACGGAAGGGTGGAGCCTTTGTGATGTCCCTGAAAATAGGGTAACAGGAGGCGATCATCTTCTCCAAACTGGTCTCTCCACCTCAGAAAAGACTGACTAATGTCTTCCATCTGTGAGAAATACATGGCTGGGCCCAGAATGACTTCTACTACATCTTTGCTGCAGGCAAAGAGAGGCTGACTAATTTTCTATATGTAGCAAGTAGGGCTGGCACCTTTCTCCCCCCCCCCCCCCGGCTTAACAGCAGCATCACAGGCAGAAATCCAGAAAGGCATTACTTTCCTCCATCACTGCATCTCCATGCCTGGAAAGGCTGTGCCAGCTGAATTTCTGGCTGTCATCGAGCTGATAAAGACACACCTCTATCCAGAAAAAAAGATGGGAAGCCAGTGGTAACATATACAGGGGAAATAACTGCTGCAAGAAGATGTTCTAAGGCAGTGTTCTCCAACCTTGGGTCCCCAGATGTTTTTGGCCTACAACTCCCAGCATGCCCCAGCCAGCGTAGCTGGGGACCCAAGGTTGGAGAACACTGCTCTAAGGGCTATCTTTGGACCCCTGCTTCTTTTAAAATGGAAATGTAGCCGTGAGGGCTGCCAGTCAGCTCCTGGTGCTGGAGGAGGGACCGTTTCACCTTTTCCACGGTGCTCTTTTCCTCATCAAAATCCTCCTCCACCACCACTACCCTGCAGTGGCTTGCTTTGTAAGCAGGAAAAAAATATATTTCACCCCCACTACAACCACCACCACTGGCCAAAGAGTAGCTAGGGGTGCAGGTATGATTTTGAACAGAGAAGCCGCACAGGGGAAAGTGTTAAGCATCCCATCCCCCTAGCACCTCCCCCCCCCACAGCTGCATTTCAAATAAAGAAAAAATTAGGCTGCTTTCCTATGCACACTTACCTGGGTGTAAGCCCCAATGAATACAGTGGAATTTACTTCCAAGTAAGTACATACAGGATTATGTTGTTGTGCGCAAATGGCCTCTCAGAATCCTATTTGCGGGCAGAGAAATTGGGGGAGAGGAGAAATTCTCCAACAGTTTCTCACAGGTAGGGCTCACTATTGGCAGGGGTTCCGGCACAATTTCTTTCTCCCCCCCCCAAAGTTTTTTGTTTGTTTGTTTTGTGCTGCCACTGCAAGTGGCGCAACGGCATCAGCTTTATTGGCAGCCTGGCCCCCATTTTGCATCTTCTGCAATGCGTGTGAGCAGGGCCGGTGCTACCATTAGGCCAACTAGGCAGCTGCCTAGGGCGCAGGGCTAAAGGGGGCGCCAGAAACGCCTTGAAAAAAAATACAGCGCTCTCAAGTGGGAAGGGGGGGCGCTAAATATCTGATCTTGCCTTAGGGCACCAAACTGCCTTGCACCGGTCCTGCGTGTGAGGGGGCAAGTGTTGTATCCAACTCCAGGGAAGAGGTAGAACTACTACTGTGCCAAAACCTGTCCTCCCAATTTCCTGAAAGTTTTCTTCTTTCCTTAAGGCGCAATCCTATGCATGTTTAGACAGAAAAAAGTCCCATGACTCCCAGCATTCTCCAGTATGGCTGGCTGGGGAATGCTGGGAGTTGTAGGACTTTTTTCGATCCAAACATGCATAGGATTGCACCCTTAAAGAGGCTTCCATTTTTCTGCTTCATGCTCAGGGCATTTTATAGCTTATTTTGAATTTATTTTTGTGGTGTTTTTAAGCTTAATCACTGTGAGGTTGCCGAGGGTGTTTCTTCTTTCTATTACACCTCTCTCCATCACTCTGCAGCCTTCCAGGCTGCCTGCACTTCCTGATCTGAAAAAGTCCTATGGGAGGAATTACCTCATGACCACTTCCTGTGGGCTTTAATTGAAGTGTGGGAAGCTGAGGAGACTACAGGCTACTGGAGAGATGATTGTACAATGAAAAACAGGACAATCACATACATTCCTTGGCCACCTCATAAGTAAGGAAAGCATAGGAAACCCAGACCCAACCCATGAGAATTTCTCTTCTCCTTTGAACTTCTTTTCAAAAGCCATTTTTTTTTCTATCCAACTGAATGTGAATGGTTGAAATAAATGTGGGAGAATTTTTCCGCACAGCACTGGTTTAAGCAGTCTGCATATCCGTCATCCGATACAGCTTTACTCAGTTCCTCTCTGACAGCCTGCCCCAACTGGGTGCCCTCCAGATATGTTGGACTACAACTCCCAGTTTGGCCATATGTCATGTTGGCTGGGAGTGATGGGGCTTGCAGTCCAACACATCTGGAGGAAACTAGGTTGGGGAAGGCAGAACCAGGTGGTGAAGCTTTTCACAGCATGGAGATAAGTATGCACATCTACGAATGCATGCATGCACATATGTAGTTGCTCTCATAGACGCAGGACAGAAACAGAAATAAAAGTCGGCAACTCTAGTGACATGATGATACAAACCAGTGAAAGGGCCCTGAACCTTATCCCAGAGCTTTTCTACACGAGGCTGTTATCTACTTTCAGTTTCATCACAGAACTGAGAGCTGAGCTCTACACAAAGAGCTTTTCCTTTGCTGGTTTTCAGCTACCTAACCTCTAGCTAAAAATAGGCCAGGTTTGCATCTTTCTGCAAATTCTAGTTTAACACAGATCACTACCCAGGAGGGGATGCATTCTAAGGTCAATTCACACACGGTTGCCAACTTTTCAAGCAGCTGCCATAGCTGTACCTTTAACACCAATTTCATCTGCAGGCAGGGAGCAGCTGGTGATGTTTTGCTCAATGGCATGAGCCGCTTCACCTGCTACTTTCTGCACATTGAGCTGTTGTTAAGGGCACATTAGACATGGTCAATTCTTTTTCTGTTGACTTGCTTGCTTCTTCTTCAGTCCTGCTTTTCAAGGGTGCTTCCAGATGTGGCTTTTATCACACCATTGCCCTGCCTCTTTCATTGAATTTTACTGTGGAGGGGGGTGGCTGGCTGAAGACATAGACTTCGACTCACCTTCCCATGTTTCCCCACCACTTCTTCCATCTTTGTTTCCTAACACAGAACATCAGTTAAGGAGAAAATAATGGAATATCTGCACAATACCTAGTTGGAAGCGCTAGGAGCCCTCTGTCTGGAAGCACCCTTACACTGTGATCCTATGTGCATGTTTAGACAGAAAAAAGTCCACACCCCATACTCAGCTGGGGTATGCTGGGAGTTGTAGGACTTTTTCTCTCTGTGTCTAAACATGCATAGGATTGTGCCCTTAGTGCACTGTGGTGGCTAACCAGAAAGTCCTGCTTTCAAATGTAGCCTCCATTGCATATTCACTAGGAGGTTTTAGCCAAGCTACTGTTCTGTCAGTTTCTGCCCTCCCATGTGTGATGTGGGGATAGTCAAGCCAGTCGGCTGGATCCAGACTTACTCATACTTAGAGTAGACCCATTGAAATCAATGGGACTTAAGTTAGACTAAGTTCCATTGGTTTCAATGGGTCTGTAGAGGGAGTACTTCTGAGGGTACCACATGCTCCTGAGCTTTGCCTCATAGACACTTGCACTGGGCATTTCGTGTTGCAGCACCCCGCCCTCTGGAATGCTTAACCGATTGACTTTAGACAGACCCCCACACTTTTGACGTTTAGACGTCTTCTTAAAACTCATCTCCTCACACAGACTTTCCCTGAAGTGTGACCCAGCCAGCTATGGTTTGTAGCACACGGTAGAGTATGAGGTTTTACTGCTGATTAATTTGTATCAAGAAGGCAAGAGTAGCAAGAAACATCCTTAATTAATCTCTGCATGTTAGGATGCTGCTGGTAGCAGGGCTAGCAAAAAGGGGCTTAAATTTCGACTTAAATTTCACTTAAAATTCTACTTAAAATTTTGGAAGCCTTGCAGCATGGTGTGATCAGCTATGATCTGTGTACATGGGAACAATCAAATGCTGGTTGTTTTCCTGTGGATTTCAATGCTCAGTACATCTAACTGTGCTAAAATGAATTGGCTCCAGGTCTCATGCAAAGAGCTTGCAGCTAAGCATTTCACAGTAAATCATGTACGGCATCCAGATTTTCTCCCCGCTTCGGCTTGGGAATGCCTGCAAATAGCTTTCATAAGTAGCCCACCATTATTTTTATTACATGTTAAGCTTATCTCATCAACCACTAGCATCTGCAAATATTTGCTGCATCAGCTAGTTATAACTAGCTACCAGATTAAACTGCATGGAATGATTTCTTCTTCTTCTTTTTCATTTAGCACAAGCACTTTTGGAACAAATACTTGCATACCATGTGTATAATTTGTATTCTAGCTATCATTCAACTCAAGGAGATACAGCAAAGTGCTGCCTGTTGCCATCTCAAGCCAGAAATGGCACAACAGGCAAATGAATAAACAAGTTTCCCTGTTGGAAAAGCTGGATGAGAAGCATTTCAGTGCTATTTGCCCAGCCCTGTTAAGCATGTGTGTTTGCATGGAGCCTGCTAACATAGCTCGGAGGTGGTTCACATAGACTTGCCTTGCACGTTGCCCAACCAGTTAGACCAGACATGGCATTTCGGAAATGTTCAGCAGTGTCTACTACTGGCATACCAGTGTTAAATCGAGTGGATAGAGCTTCCCCCAAAAAGAGCAGGTTCCCCAGCAGATTTAATCTAGTCACACTGACTCCAAGACACATGATCTAAAGTTTTTCCTCAAATGGTGAATAGGACTGCACCATGGCAAGCATTTGGGGACTCTGGCTTTAAAAGCATTAGAATGAGAACAATTTCATATGTGCCACTAGGGCTGCAAGCTACCGCAGGTAAAATATTTGCTAGGATTCTCGCAAACCGTCTTCTATCTATTTCAGAAGAGATCCTCCCTGAAACTCAGTATGGTTTCCGCCCCTCTAGAGGGACAGTAGACATGATTTTTACTGCACGTCAGCTCCAAGAAAAATGCCGGGAGCAAAATCAACCCCTTTATATGGCATTTATTGATCTGGCTAAGGCCTTTGATACTGTAGACCGTACAGCTCTCTGGACTATCCTTACGAAAATTGGATGCCCCAATAAATTTGTGAATATCTTGCGACTTCTCCATGACAACATGACGGCAACGGTTTTGGACAACAACGGCTCTCATGGTGCTCCATTTAAAGTGGGATCAGGTGTTAAACAGGGATGTGTTATCGCCCCAACATTATTTGCTATTTTCATCACCATGATTTTACATCTTGTCTAGGGGAAACTTCCCACTGGTGTGGGAATTATATATCGAACTGATGGAAAGCTTTTTAATCTCAGCAGGCTGAAAGCAAAAAGTAAGGTAATTACAACCTCCGTTGTGGAACTTCAGTATGCTGATGATAACGTGGTCTCCGCACATTCAGAGGATGATCTCCAAACTAGTCTAAATGCTTTTGCAGAAGCATACGAAAAACTTGGTCTCTCACTTAACATCAAAAAAACCAAAGTGCTTCATCAGCAAGTGCAAGCTAACCCTTTGGTGATGCCATCTATCCAGCTTGGCGGGACAATACTGGAGAATGTCGATCATTGGCAGCTATCTTTCTGTTACAGCTAACATCGACAGTGAAATCCAGCATCGTTTGAGCTCCGCAAGTGCTGCGTTTTCTCGAATGAAACATAGAGTGTTCGAGGATCAGGATATTTGTAAGAAGACCAAAACACTGGTTTATGAAGCCATTGTATTACCAACTTTATTGTATGCCTGCGAAACATGGACTATCTATAAACGTCACCTCCAACTCCTTGAAAGATCTCATCAACGTTGCCTCCGGAAAATCCTGCAAATTACTTGGGAAGATAGGCGAACAAATGTCAGTGTACTGGAAGAAGCAAAGACTACTAGCGTTGAAAAAATGATCCTTCAACGCCAACTTCAGTGGACCGGTCATGTTGTTCGAATGCCTGACTGCTGTCTCCCAAAGCAGTTACTTTATTCCCAACTCAAGGATGGAAAGCGGAATATTGGTGGTCAGTATAAGAGGTTTAAAGATGTTCTTAAGGCAAATCTAAAAAAAATGCAATATAAACATCAAAAACTGGGAAGCCCTGGCCCATGAACGATCTAAATAGAGGTTGGCCTTTCACAAAGGTTCCATGGACTTTGAAGAAGCCCGAGTGCAAGGTGAAAGGGAGAAACGTGCTAAGCGAAAAGCACGTCAAACGAATCCTTCACAGGACCATCTTCCATCTGGTAACCTGTGTCCTCACTGTGGGAAGCTGTGTGGATCTAGAATTGGCCTTCACAGTCACTTACGGACCCATCACTAGAGTCTACACAATCTTCCTTTAGAATTTCATCCTTTTATCCTGGAAGACAATCTTACTCAGTCACGAGTGTTTGCCTGATGATGATGATGAATCCTATACACACTTACCTGGGTGTACAGCCCACTGAGCTCAATGGGACCTACTTCTGAGTAGACAATCATAGGATTGCACTGTTGCAGTACTCTTGGCCCTCTCTCCCTGCTATTGGTATGCATGTGTGAAAGCCAGCAATGCAATTTTAAATTGCATTGCATTTGCATCAAGTTTTTATATCCATTGATGTCCATGCTGGAAGATGGATTTACAGTTGCATTTCAACCTTTCTGCATTCTGAACAGTTGCATTATATCTGAAGCAGGCATGGTTGAGAATTTCATTTCAATTCAGTTTTTGATCAGAATTTACGAAAATTTGCAAAGTTTGGGACAAACCTGGGACAAAAAGAACTTGAGATTTAAACAATCTGAATATGGGAGAAAGCAAAATGGAAAGATCTGTCCATCCAGGTCCACAGCTTTGAGTGCTTTGCTCTTAAAAGTTTGGGTTTGAATCCCTGCAAAAGTATGTTTGTGATGCTGAATTAGGGTTGCCACCTCTTTTTCCTGACAGGCCCCTCATTTTTAACAGCTACATAGTAGGCAGGTACAACATGGTCTTCTCCATGCTGGGAATAATCACACCCATTGAATTTGGCTGATGTAGATGGGTGAGAATTCCCCCCCCCCAGTTCATTTTTTGATAAGATTTTACCAAAATTCAGAAAGTTCTTCATATTTGGGAGAGAAAAGAACTTGAGATTTAAAAAATTCGAATGCAGGAGAAAACAAAACTGACAGATTTGCCCATCCCTAGCAGTGTGCATTTTTAGTCCATAAAAGTGCATTTTAGTCCCCTATGCCAAGTGCGTTCCCCCCACCCCACCCCACGCACACACCTGTGCATTTGGGAACTGGCCTTTTCCCATTTAAACTTCTCCCTCTCTTTGGTCACAGCATTAACAGACATGGCATGGCTTCCTCACCCAGTTCCTCTGTATTTTCAATGACCGTGTGGGCATTTGCCTCATGGCCATTTCCTTCATAGCCCCCCTCCCCCCTCTGGTCTCTAGTGATAGTGCTTTCAATTTAATTAATGCCATCTTGAGGAGGGGGTGTTAATTAAGGCTGCAATTCTATACACACTTATGTGGGAATAACTCCCATTGAACTTAATGGGGATTACTTCTGAGCAGACTTGCATAGGATTGAGCTGCAAACTTTAATTATGGGCACCAGCCCTGGGAAACATAGACATGGCCTTTGCAAAGGAAGAAACAAAAAGTCATGTGGGTGAATACAGGCCTGTGGCTTACGCTGGCTCAGCTTGTCTGAGCGTGGAAAGCTAAGCAGGGTCAGGCCTGGTTGTTACTTGAATGGGAGACCCCTCCTCTAGTTTCCTGCATTGAGCAGGGGGTTGGACTCAATAGCCTTGTAGGCTCCTTCCAACTCTATGATCTATGAAATCTATGAATCTGCTAAGGTTGCTCCCACTAACCTTGCCACTTTCACCAGAAACCAGAGGGGGCTTTTGATGAAACCAACAAGGTTTTCTCCCCATCTTGTCAATTTCACTCACCAGCAAAGGAAAAGATAGTGGGCAGGCCGCTCACGCAGAAAGCGGGGAGGTATGCACTGTCAGCAGGCGAATATACAATGTCATGATGGGATTGCAGCTGAGTCTAAACACAGGGCAGTGTTAGCCACCATCTGGGGTAGGTACCGGTAACTTGAGGGTCATTGCACGCAGTGGCCGACACATCTTGGGCAGGGACATGTTCATTTCTACACGAAAGCACTTTCCCCATAGGAACTTTGTAATGAGAAGCAGCCCGCAGCAGTGGGATAGCTAAAGCAGCAATGTGAAGAACGGAACAGAGGGAAGGGAGGAAGAGGTGTATGGCTTCCTTGCCTCACCTCGAGGTTGTGGAGGTGGTGGGAAAGAGAGAGGGAGCGAGCGGGCTCGGGAACAGCTTGATTTTTTAAAAAAAAATTGGCCTTTTTAGAATTCTGGGAAGAGAAAAAATAGCCACAGTTATTCCAAGCATGTCAGGATAATAACAGGCTATTTACTGTTTATATGCAAGGAATGTCAGGCAGGCAGTACAGTGCAGGCAAGAAGGAGGGGGGATTTGGCAGGCTTGTTCAGACATACAAGACCTTCTGCTTATTCAAGCAAATGGAGAGGCACATATGCTGGCTTTGTTCTATCTGAGACACACATAAGTACCAAATACTTTTCAAGTAGGTCATACACATTCATCCATGCTCTGATTCAGCCCCATAAGACTGAAGTTGTATGACAGGCCAGCGTATTGCCAAACCCAAAGAGAAAGGTGCCCCTTTCATAGGCCTGTATGAGGTAACCAACCATGCCATGCTTTTGCAGCTGATCCTGTCTTCATTTGTCATCACTGCCCATTCCTGACCCTACAACTGATTACACCTCTGCCATCTCACTCCTTTCCCCTGGGTCAGATACCATTCCTGCTTTACCATTTCCTGATGAGCCATTACCTTAGGATGCCCAAGAGTTTATTTTGCTTGCACTTCCTGGTATTCCAAACACCAGCCTAAGAAACCCACTGTCACTGCTGCGGCTGCATTAACATTTAAGAACATGTCCAGTGGTTTTGAAGGATGCACATCGAGTCAACGGCCACACATACTGGCAATTTCATCCTGCATTGTCCTTACAATAGCTGCAATTTTTTGTTTTCAAAAACTCTGGCACCCTAGTCTGAGAGCCTTTGGACATAAGCAGAGCTCCTTTCTTTTGTAAAGGGAAACAGCTTCTCCAGCTTCTCATCTTCCTCCTCCTCCTCTACTGGACCTAAGGAGACAGCTTCTGACTATGTGCAGAATGCTTTCTCCTCTGATAGGAAGTCCCCACCTTTAAATCAAAGTAATTATAGAATGCCTCTGAACATGTACAGAATCCTCTCATTCAAAAGGTATATTTTTTGTTGTTTTGACAAAATCTGAATCTTCTAGAATGTAAAAAAAACAACAACACTGCATATCTCTCTCTCTCTCCCCCTCCTGGATTTACAACCTCTCGTTCTGACAGCTGTGCAGAATGCAATTCTGGCAAGAAAAAAACCTGGCTGCTCAGCAAATCTTTCCCTCTCCATGCTATCCATCCTGCAGATGGCCAAGGCTGGAAAGCCCATGCGGATGGTGTAGCCTGCGCTAAAGTAACTGCTTTGAACCTGTGGACAACGTCTCCTCCCCCCCCCAGAGGTACCCCCCTTATGTTAGACCACATCCTTAAGGCAGGGGTAGGCAACCTGGTTCCCTCCAGACGTTTTGGACTACAAGTCCCATGATCCCTCACCATTGGCCATGTTGGCTGGGGCTCATAGGTGTTGTAGTCCAAAACATCTGGAGGGCATCAGGTTGCCTACCCCTGCCTTAGGGATGTGGGCTAAGGTGTCTTTACTTTTAATAGTTATGTTAAAGGGGAATTTTGGCTGTTGTAGCTTGTCATGCAGGAATGAGAAAAGATTGCAAGTGCTGAAATTCCCTCTTCCGCATTTCTGTTAAAGGCACTGTTGCCCTGCCCTGTTCTTCTTTGCATCTGATCACCCTACACATGTTACAGCTAGCATTTAGTGTGCAATGGAAATTGTGGGAAGCTACCATCCATAATGCACCTTTAGCAGACAATTGGTGTGTGTGTGAGAGGGGGGCGTGATGAGAAAGAGCTACCCTGGGTCTTGAGGTAGCTAGATAATGTTGCACATGGCTAGCAATCTTGCACATGGGCCACCTGGGTAGAAAAAAAGGGACATTCTGCCGGTAGTTTCCTATGCTCCAAGCTATAGTGCTCACTGCTCAGGCAGGGATTCATCCAGGAAGTGTCCCCGAAAAGGCAGACACATTTTCCTTCAGGATAATTAAAAACTGTGAGCAAGGCTTTCTTAATGTTTCTAAGGTTATTATCTTTTGAGGTCAGGAGAGTCCATTGTGAATGTACTTGTGGCAGAAGGAAATCATAGATCCGACTGACACAATGCAGGACACACGGAGTTACACCTGGAGTCATGTGGCGTATCTTCTAATATGTAAAATAGGAAGTGGCAGAATGATCTGAGGACACGCAATGTTGCTGCACTGTTAAAACTAAGCCAGCCTTACTATAAGGCAGCCTTTCCCAAGCTGGTGCCCTCCAGATGTGTTGGACTACAACTCCCATAATTCTCAGCCAGCATGGCCAATTATGGGAGTTGCAATCGAAGATATCTGGAGGGCACCAGCTTGGGGAAGGCTGCCATAAAGCAATCATTGAATTATAAAGTTGGAAGGGGTCTTGGGGGTCATCTAGCCCCCCCCCAGTGCAGGATCTGTAGTAGCTCAGGATGCAACTACAGCATCTCTCTGACAGATGACGGCCCAGCCTCTGCTTAAATACCTCCAGTGATAAAAAGGAATAAAGACCTAAATCAAAACTAAGGGAGCAGCACTAGAAAATGATACCCAAAAGATGGGAAATAAGTGGGGTGGTGGTGGTGGTGAGCGGGGGGGGGGGGATAATGGTTTACAGGAGACCTTAAAGAAGACCTCATGACAAGAAAGCAAGCAGAGATGGCCCATTTTCCTGCCTGAGGCAACCGAGATCCCGCTGCCCCCTCCTCCATTCCATGTGCAGAAGTCAACCGGATTAGCAGCTGAATCTTACTTCAGCACCGGTGGTGGGACTGCACACATCCTCTTCCATGCCTGAGGGGCAGCAGTGGGGTGGGGGTGGCGCAGAGCGGGCCACAGGGCATACATAGCTCTGTCCTCCAACACCTTGCCACGCCACCACTGCTCCAAGAACAACAGAAGACAGGCAGAATGCTTAAGGAGAAAAGAGAGACATCTTCTCTCCCCGGCCTACTTCTTAGCCTGACAGGGCTGTACAATAATTATCAGGGGAATTTTTTTTGTAAATACCACACTGTTGTGTCACAGACGCCTAATAGCTGCGCCAGCTCTCAACAGCGCATGCAGAAAGAAGTGACCCGACACAGAAGCTCGATAGAGCAGTTTTTACATTTCATAAATAGCTAAACAACAAATAGGGAGGGAAAAGAGGACAAGATCAAAAGAGGTAACAGCCCCCCCCCCATTTGTCTTCTTCCATTAGCACATATGCTCCCTAACGTATGGAGACATTTAATGAGTTGTTGTGTAAATCTTTCTTGCATTCTGTTCATACCGCTGTCTCCCGGCTCTTTGGGAGTTCAAACAATCAATCTGTGTAACAGGCCAAACATTCCAAACCTTATATAAGAGATAAAAATGAACACTCATCAGTAACACAGCAAGGCGCTCATTCCAACAGGGATTTTGGGGCCATTGTATTACTCCTCCAGCTCTGTCTGTCCTCGCGTACGCAGCAATGAAAGATAGAATCGTAGAGTTGAAAGCGACACAGAGAGATCTTCAAGTCCAGTTCTCTCTGCCCTCAGGAAGGATTCTCTAACACTGAAAAATACTGTGCGTTAAGATTGCCGCTGGTGGGTCTCCACTGGCACTTGTTGACACAGCAACAAGCCTTTGTGTTTGACAATAAAGAGTCACCTTTTCAAAACAGTTCTGAGCTTGGGAAAGGGGGAGAGATACTCTCCTGGGTAGCCGGAAGATGCTCCAAACAGTGCACTCCTTTGCACATATCTACTATGGAGTAAATTCCATTGAATGCAGTGACTTACTTCTGAGTAAACATGTAAGGAACAATGCTACACATGGGGTTGGGTTACAGGTGCTCAACATCAATTTCTGACCACCTAGATCTCCTCTGGTTTTGGAGCTTTGGGGACACAAAACTTGTCACCAGATTTCCAAGCTTTTACATAAAGGCAATGCAGGGCTAGAAATAAACCTACATTTAAAGTTCAAACTTAGATTCTTATGATTAGAGCAAGCAATGTATTTATGCAAGCTAGTGTTCCCTTCCTGTTACACCCCTGGAAGCCATTCTGGTCATGTCATGGCTGCAGAGCACATCATGAGAAGGTGGACCGTTGCCCATAGTGGTCAAACCATCACTTGCTTGCCAAGGAGTGGAATGGCCCTCCCTTTTCAGAGTTTCTTGGGCAGCAACAGCAAAGGGCTAATGTCCCGAGCACCATCTGGAGTTGTAATATCTTACACATATATAATGACTCCCTTCTTATGGTATAAGATTAATGGCTTCTTTCTTGCAGCTCCAGCCCTTGAGAGATAGAGCTCCACTCCACCCTATGATACTCCAGCAGCCTTAGAAAGCCATCATTTGGGGGCCTCAGTTATGCTAGGAATTCAAGACAGTCAATGAAGCAATTAGGCAGAGCGAGTTCACAAGAATGTCCAAACAATCTGATATAGGGTGAAATGAAGAGAGAGATACTAGGAGAGGATCCCAACAGGGCCAAGTTCTCAGGGTGTTAACTAATGAGAGAAAAATGCTCCAGTATCAACAGCATCTTCTGGCGGAAAGCGAGCCACTGCCTCTTGCGCAAGAAAACCGATTTCCAAAGAACTTGGCCCAACTCCATCTAGCAGTGTGTGCGCTTGCCTAAGTGTGTTTGCATGTGGGTGGGTGTTTGTGGGTGTGTTATTTGTCTGTTAGACGGTAGGAAAGTTTCTGAATCATCTTTTTTTTTAAATCATACCCACTAGACCAAGTCAACAAATTCCCCACTGAACTCACTGCTCTGGCCAAGAAAGGAAGCTCTCCAGACCCTTTTCTATTTTCACTCACAAGGGGAAATGGAAGGGTTGAATGAGCAGATGAGTTCCGTCTGTGAAATAAACAGCTCATAGCTCTGTGCATGTGGCATGGCAAGACGAATTCCTGCAAGCCTTGGAAGCAAGTTGGCACATGTGAGTTTGCACTCCATACGGAAAGACCAGTGGCATGTAGGGAAGAGAGGCGGCTAGTTTTCTTGGCATGTGTGGGGACAAGCACACTGTCTTGACAACCTTGAAACAACAGTGTGTTCAGTGATTGACTGATAAATGCTGTCTCCCCCCCCCTTTACAAAGTTTCAGGGCGGCTAACAATCAGATGTAATAAAACTGGATTTATTTATTTTTAAATCAGCAGGGAGTCAGATCCACATTTATTTACAAGAGTTATTATACCACTCTACAGCCAATAAAATGCCCGAGCGGTGAACAATAAAAAGAAAGGGGGAGGGGAAGAATCAAAATACAGAGTTAATATTTAAAAACAAAACAAAATTATGCTAGTAAGATTTAGGTGCATGATGCAGCTGGGCTGGTGGAAGAAGACCTCCCCACCCTCACCCCCACCCGCTCCTCACAGCACCTCCTCCACACCCCTGAAAATGTTGCACAGAGGTTCAGGGGACCCTACAGAATGGACTGAGCTGTGGTGCAGCGGGAAGGGATGGGGATCCCTGAAAATCAGGTAGAGGCACCATCTGTGAGCAGAGCCTTTTCATCAACAGAAGGCAGATCCTGGATCCAACCCAGAATCAATAAAACAGTCCAGGAGTCTAGCAAACCGCAAGAACGGGGGCAAGGGGTGGGAAATATCCTAGTAAGCAGATCAGATGCCATTAAAAGCCTACCAGAATGGGATGGATTTCACATGGTGCCTCAGATATAATAACAAAAGTGCCAGTGCACATGCATAGATGGTGAATTCCATAACTTGGGTGCCACCACTGAAAAGGCCCTCTCTCCAGTCCGCCTAACCTCGAACGGCAGGGGCCTCCAATGAAGATCTTAATTGCCAGGCAGGGTTGTGTGGAGAAAGGTGGTCCTTCAGAGACCCTGGTTCCAGGCCGCCTAGGACTTCATTATGCATATTTACTTCTCAGTAATACCCACTGTGTTCAATAGGGCTTACTCCTAGGAAACTATGCTACTAGGATGGACTGCAGCTTTAAAGGCTTTGAGTGGGAGGCTATGATTGATCATTTGTCTGCCCAAAGGCCTGGGAGAGCATCTTAGTATAGTTTTGAAATGGAAATATAAGGGGGCAATTGGTAGATAACCAACATCCAGCGGCATGCAAAGGAACACCGCACTATATACACAATCCCAGCAAGAGAGAGGTACCTCTGGGTCTGCTTGCATATCTCTGTAGCTGGGCACATGAGGGACTTGCATTCCTTTGATTAGGATTCAAAGTCCCACAAAGGTCAATGGACCACACTGTTTTCTCAGCCGCGCTCGTACTCTTTGGAATAGGAGTAGCTAGAAGATTTGAAACAAGCAGCAGCCAGCCGTTTCCCTTTCTAGAAAAGCGGCTTTCCCAAGGAATTCTCCCACAGTTGTTCCCGAGGTCACTTTCAGATATTAATGTTTTAAATTTGTTTTAAAAACACATTTTAATTGTATTTGAATGACTGCCTGTCTACTCCCACATGAACCTGCCCGGTTACTACAGTCAGCTTCCGAGGCCTAATTTCTAGGTATCCGAATCCTCAGACTACCAGAAAGGTGGTCACTGTATCAAGACAGGAATGAGAGGAAAGGATGGACAGAGCTGTGTCTCTGCATGTTTCTCAGTTGCCATCCTATTAGGCAATACATGAAGTCCATGTCCAGTGGGTGGTGGAGACTGAGTGGATCACCAGGAGAAATGGGAGCTGCCTGACGTCATCAGTGATGGACAAAAATCCACTTTGGTACTTGCTTCCCTAGCATTATGTTTGTATACATGGTATATTACTAACAGGTTGTCTGGATTTCTAGAAACAACCTATGAAGAAAATAAGAAGTGGAGAAGAGACTGACAGAAACATTCATTTGTGTTTGCCCTCATATCAATGTTTGGGCCAGTCTTTTCTGCCTTTTGAATGCAATAATCAAGAAATAAGAAAACAGAGTCCAAATGAATGGCAGCCGTAGGCTTTCCAACAGGAGGCAGAATGGAGCAAAGAGTAGCAGAGCTTCTGCTGGGGGTGGACAAAAGAGTGAAGCTGCTGGCGGGAGTAAAGTCAATAACTTGCCACTCTGCAAGATGCAAGCTATGCTTGGAATGCAATAAAGCACTTTGCTGGCAAAGAGCCTTGAAGTTTACAGCAAGGAGTACACATTGTGTGGCTCATTTCTAGGAATGCACAAGTCTGTGTGTGTACATCTTGGCTTGTTTACAGGACACTGCTGCTGTGTCCTCACAACATTTACTATGGTCTTCACCATTGGCCTGGAATGAATCCTCTGGTGCTGCATTTTACTCCTCTTTTCTTAGACTCTGGTGGAAGTGAAGAAGGAACTTCATTCTCTGGGGAATCTGAGATTCCCATTGGTATGGGCTCTTGGCATTGTTGTTTTCACAGTCAGATCTAGTTTGGGTACTGATCATGTGCTGAGTGCAGATGCTTCGCTGCCGAGTACGGTAATCGTAGCTGGACTTCGCATAGCTGGGATTCATGATAATCAGATAATGTCTTCCAAGTCTTCCAGGCTGGTTTGAGCTCCAGTACCTGAAGGGCACAGGGCCATATGTCAGTAACAGAGAGCACATGGAAGGTTTTAGGGTCAATCTCTGGCATCTCCAGTCCACAACATCAGGTAGCAGGTGATGGAAAATACCTCTGCCCGAGACCCTGGACAGCCACTGCCAGTCAGGGTAGACAAAACTGGCCTAGATGGACAAATAGACTTGGGGTGGATCTACATTACACTGTATATCGTCAAGTGGCTTATGCTGGCTCAGCTTGTCTGAGCGTGGAAAGCTAAGCAGGGTCAAGCCTGGTTGTTACTTGGATGGGAGACCCTCTCCTCTAGTATGCTGCATTGAGCAGGGAGTTGGACTCGATAGCCTTGTAGGCTCCTTCCAACTCTATGATCTATGAAATCTGTAAGTTAGCAGAATGGTACTGCTATATTCATGTTCTGCAGTCACCACTCACAGGGCACACTCTCGTTATATGTACTGCACTCATCCCGGTTTGCCACCCCACACCTAACTCTGTAGCGGTAGAACTCGTGTTGCCTTAAACAGGGTTTGTTGGGTTTTTTGTTTGTTTGTTTGTTTGTTTGTTTCGTCGTGTCTGTGCAGGTGCAAATGAGCACAGGAGCGAACTTTAAAAAAAGAAAGGAAAAAGCTCTTCCGACCCCTCACAAAAAAGGAGAAGGATGGTGCTGCTGCAGCCGCCATCCTCCCACAGGGTCGGGGTGAAGCCAGCAGGATCAGTGTGCCACACCCCTCCCCTCCACCCAAATGCAATTTCCCAAAGCAGTGTTCCTCCTGTTCTGAGTTTCCCGGCTCCCGTTAAATCAATGTGATTCATTTGGGAGTAAGGGCATTGGAGAGAATGTGATTTACTTCTGAGCAGACATGCCGTTTGGCTAATTTACAGCTCCTTGTTCTTTGGGCAAGGGGGTGAAAGCGGCTGTTAAAAAAAGGGGGGAGTCCCCTCTCAAACTCTATGGTGGTTATTCTGGGGGTACTGCCTTTCACACGCAGGGGAAATGGCCATTTCAGAAGACGGGTGGTGGTGGTTTCTGGTCTGCCGCTTACGCAGAGGTGTGCATGTGCACAGGAGCAAAATTGTTTCCAAAAACCCAACACAGACACACAGTTCCCCAAAACAGCCGGCTCAGAGGTGTGGAGCTGTGGAGGTGCACAGGAACATTTACAAACGAACAAAAAAATTAACAAGCTTCCAGGGAAGAAGTTAAACCCCTGCACAACAACAAATGGCGGATATACCTCTCTTCCCCACCAGTTTGGGAGACATACGTAAAGCTGCATTTCCCCTGCCCCTTGAAAACCATTGGCTAACTCCAGTGACAACACTTTTGTGGTCACACCTCTGACGGGCAATGACAGCACCAGTTTAGCACACACTAGCTGTGTACTGTGACAGTGAACCGCAATAACTAAAAATAATGTGATAAACCTAGTCCAGGAAATTCTGGAAGAAACAAAGAATGATTGTGCAGGACTACCGTGACCGGCACTGAAAAGTACGAGTGTCGTGTGCCCTGCAAGTCACGGCAGAGACACAGCACTGCAATAAACCTTAGGTGTGGATCCAACCTTGGTATAAGGCAGCTTCCTATGTTCCTTACCTCATCTCATCTTAGAAATTGTCCACTGCCTGGACCCATATACATAATCAACACCAGTTTATTTGTACAGTGTATCTCCCTAAAAGATGACGCCCAAAGAGCTTTACAATACACAGCAACGAGAACACAGCAACGTAGAAACAGTCACAACAGCCATTTTTGTTACAGCAGCAGAATATTGGACCTGAACAAATACAAAAGTCAATCATATCAGTAACACATCAAAACCACCCCCAAACAATGAGTCAGAATAAATGAATCATAGAATCATAGAAAAGTAGAGTTGGAAGGGGCCTACAAGGCCATCGAGTCCAACCCCCTGCTCAATGCAGGAATCTAGGTCAAAGCATCTCTGACAGATGTCTGTCCAGCTGCACCTTGAATGCCTCCAGAGTGGGAGAGCCCACAACCTCCCTAGGTAGTTGGTTCCATTGTCTTATTGCTCTGACAGTCAGGAAATTTTTCCTGATGTTTAGGTGGAATCTAGGTTCCTGTAACTTGAGCCCATTATTCCGTGTCCTGCAAACTGGGATGAACGAGAAGAGATCTTTGCCCTCCTCTGTGTGACATCCCTTCAAATACTGGAAGAGTGCGATCATATCTCCCCTCAGTCTCCTCTTCTGAAGGCTAAACATGCCCAGTTCTTTCAGTCTCTCCTCATAGGGCCTTGTTTCCAGTCCCTTTATCATCCTTGTTGCCCTCCTCTGAACCCTCTCCAGTTTGTCTATGTCCTTCTTAAAGTGAGGTGCCCAGAACTGGACGCAGTACTCAAGATGAGGCCTAACCAGTGCCGAGTAAAGGGGAATTATCACTTCCCGCGATTTGGAAGCTATACTTCTATTAATACAGCCCAAAATTGCATTTGCCTTCTTTGCAGCCACATCGCATTGCTGGCTCATATTCAGTTTGTGATCTACCACAATTCCAAGATCCTTCTCACTTGTAGTATTGTTGAGCCAAGTGTCCCCCATTCTGTAACTCTGCATTTGGTTTCCTCTCCCTAGGTGCAGCACTTGGCATTTATCCCTATTAAATTTCATTCTGTTGTTTTCGGCCCAGCGCTCCAGCCTATCGAGGTCACTTTGAATTTTGTTTCTGTCTTCCAGAGTATTAGCTGTTCCACCCAACTTTGTGTCATCTGCAAATTTGATAAGCATTCCCTGTACCTCCTCATCCAAGTCATTAATAAAATGTTGAAGAGCACCGGGCCCAGGACCGAGCCCTGTGGTACCCCGCTCGTTACCTCTCCCCAGTTTGAGAAGGAACCATTGATAAGCACTCTTTGAGTCCGATTCTGTAGCCAATTGTGGATCCACCTGATAGTTGTTCCATCTAGCCCACTCTTAGCTAGCTTACTAATCAGGATATCATGAGGCACTTTGTCGAAAGCTTTGCTGAAGTCCAGGTATATAATGTCCACAGCATTCCCACAGTCCACAAGGGAGGTTACCCGATCAAAAAATGAGATCAGATTAGTCTGACAGGATTTGTTCTTGACAAATCCATGCTGGCTTCTAGTAATCACTGCATTGTTTTCAAGGTGCTTGCAGACTGACTTCTTTATAATCTGCTCAAAAATCTTCCCGGGGATGACAACAACTTGAGGCTGTATTCAGCTGTGTCCATCCACCAGTGGAATGGATTCCCCCTGCAGCTGCCCGACATCCCCCCAAAATCTGCTCTGTAGAGTTGGGGACCTTCTAGAGCAGATTTGGGGGGAGAGGAGTGGAGGGGGAAGGGGAAGTCCCATTACACAAGTGGAAGACCATGCAGGTGACTTTGGATGTTTCCCAATAATACAACAGGACATAAATTATAGGGTTCCGTCCCAATACCCTACTGCAACTAAGCTGAAGTGTGTGTAAGTAAAATAATGGCATATTCTTTCCTTGTTTACCCTCGCCTTGTTTCCCACCCCTCCCACTGTGGTTGCCATTGTGTCTGTTTTTAGACTGTGAGCCCCCTAAGGGAGGGCCTTCTCAAGCCTGTTCTTTGTAAAGTGGTATACACGTAGGACTTTTGTACGTGAGACATTTATCGTACGCCCATCATTCCCTACTCATTGTGGGTTGTTTGTGGGTTCTTCAGACAATGCCATGACCCTCCAGTTTCGCTTCTGTGTCTAACCAGCACTTTGGGTGCATTTTTTTTAAAGCAGGGAAAATGTGGCATGTAATTGTGAAAGTGAAAGAAAGTGCAATTTCCTCTTCAGTGTTTGCGCTATCTCGCGATACCACAGTGCCACCTAGCGCAGCGGTCTCCAACCTTTTTGTACCCATGGACACCTTTGGGAATTTGAGAAACTGCTGTGGCACCACCACGCACTGGCTCCCATGGAGGATGTTTCTAGTCACATAATGACTGCCTCGGGGGCCTGGCTAGTCAAGAGGTGGGGGCGGTGAGAGAAACAGCAAGGCTAAAGGCTGGGAGGGAGGGGGGAATGGAAAGAGTTGCTTCCTGGCCCACCCAACCTTCTGTCCACACAGACTTTTCCCCTTTGTGCTCTCTCTCTCTCTGTCTCCACTCCCAGCCTCTAGCCCTGCTATTTCTCTCCACCCAATCCTTTTCCTTGCTATTCCTCTCCCTTCCTTGTCTTTAGCCCTCTTCTCTCCACTCCCTTCCTTGCTCCTGGCCTTGCTCGCTCT
The DNA here is from genome assembly GCA_021292165.1 of Shinisaurus crocodilurus. Classification (NCBI taxonomy): domain Eukaryota; kingdom Metazoa; phylum Chordata; class Lepidosauria; order Squamata; family Shinisauridae; genus Shinisaurus; species Shinisaurus crocodilurus. Next base: position 56,155,223 of record CM037878.1, read on the forward strand.
CCCACTCACCTCTTTATCTTGCTGTTTCTCTCCACTCCCAGTCTAGCCTCGCCATTTTTCCCCTCCCCCCACATACATCTCTTTACCCGCTGCCCCAGTATTCTCCAACCTTGGGTCCCCAGATGTTTTTGGCCTACAACTCCTAGCATGCCCCAGCCAGCGTAGCTGGGAGTTGTAGGCCAAAAACATCTGGGGACCCAAGGTTGGAGAACACTGCGCTACCCCTTTCAATTCCTTCCCACTGAACAGCTGATCAGTGGCAGATTCAGGAGTAGGAAGGAGGACCTGGCACCCTAGCATTTTTCATTTTAAAAAAAAAAAAAATTGTGAAGGGGCAGGAAGTGAAGAGCTGTGCAGACGCCATGTTAGGGACACCTGACCTAAAGGTTATGTAGCAGAAAAGCAGGAAAGGAAATGCTCCTTGTGTAGTGCTTGGATCTCAATTCTGCAACGAAACTGAACGCAGAAACAGTGGATTAACAGCCTTACATAGAAAAGCTCATAGATGGCACTACATTAATCATCATTTCAGGACAATAACTAATAGCTTTAGTAAGGTGGGTGGCAAATGGAAACAAGGCCTTTTCTGTTGTGGCACTTCATCGAAGGAATTCTCTTCCCAGAGAGGTTTACTCAGAGTCATCTTTACCCTCTTCAGCGCCAGGTGAAAACTTTCTTATTTGCCCAAGGCTTTGAGGGTTGTTTTCTGCTTTTCTGCTGGATATTTATTGCATGATGCAATCTTTTGAAATTGGTTTTATTATATTTTTATGTTTTATCTGTACACGGCTCGGGAAGCCATGGCTGAAGAGCAGCTAATAAATGGGTTTGTATCATGTCTATTACATCGTGAGCCTGTGGGCAAGGATTGTTTTATCTTTTAATCTCTGTACTTTGCTGAGAAAATGTTAGGTGCTTTATAAGTGAAAACTACTACTACCACAACAAATAATACTAATAAACCTCATCATCATACAGATCAACATAATATTGGAGTGCCAGTCTGGCGTAGCGGATAGAGTGTTGCACTGGGACTTGGGAGATCCAGGTTCTAGTCCCCACTTGGCCATGAAGCTCATGGATGACTTTGGGCCAATCACTGACTCTCAGCCTAACCTACCTCACAGGGTTGTTGTGAGGATAACATGGAGAGGAGGAGGAGGATTATGTAAGCCGTCTTGGGTTCCTTGCAGGAGAAAAGGTGGGATATTAATATAATAAATAAATAGATAATATCAGATTTATTAACGAATACAATAACAACTGTAGTTAAAAATATATAAACCAACTAATCACTAACTGTGCCATCCTATACATGTCTAGTCGGAAGTTCCATTGAGTTCTAGGGGACTTAGTCCCAGGTACGTGTGTAAACTACACACACTATACACTATATAGAGCAGGGGGAATTTTAGGGGGGGGGGGGGAATTGGGACCACAGACACAAACTGTTGTAATACTGATCTTTCTACAAATTACAATTCTACAGATTGTACATAATCTACAGAGGCCCACCTGGCGCCAACTTTACTATCTTTTCAGTGCCAGGTTAAGACTTCCCTCTATGCCAAGGCATTCAATATTTAACTGCTCAAAATAGCACATGGGGGGCGGGGGCGGGTGTAATGTCACTTGCAGGCTTGCTTTATTAACTTGTTCAGTATTGCCATTTTAAACTGAGCTTTTAAATTTGGTTTTTAAATTTAAAAAAAATGTTTTTATTGTTTGTATTTTATGAGTATTATTGTTTTTATGAATTGTTGGTGAACCGCCCAGAGAGCTTCGGCTATGGGGCAGTATAGAAATAAAATAAATAAATAAAATAAATATAATAATACAGGATATCACACCTTATTGTATGGCACAGATTAAATTAAAAATAAAGATAAATATTTCACTTGTTATCTGTGGAAATATTCCATTTATAGTTATATTTGAGTTTTTCTTGGTTTTTCTTGGGAAAGGGGGAATGACATTCTGACATATGGTGAAAAGGGTGCATGGGGCAAAAAAGGTTGCGAGCCACTGGTGTAGAGCATACAGTGCTATGTACAGCTGCAGCCTCCTCCAGCTAATATGCAATCAGTGGGAACATATCATGGAGTCCTACGGCCAACAGTGATTCCTCTTCCTTTTGGAGTGGTGCGATCTTGTTTTTACCTCGGGAGATTGTCTTCCTTGGCTGGCACATATCTTAATGTCTGGATGGTTATTTTTAATGTGGGCTTATGCGGAGAAGCCAGGCGTGCTCTTTTGAGAAACTGACCATGTATCCCAGGGCACATCTGCCTCATTCCTGGAAATGGGGCCAGATTGCTCAGCTCTCTGAAGGATGATGGCTGTGGCTTTAAATACATGTCTAGTTACTAAAAGTGGCCTCACAATGATGTACACACAGATTGCTTTCTATTTTCTACAAGACCTTCCACACTTCTTGACTCCGGAGCATGTTTACAGCCCCTCCTTGTAGGGACATGTAATGGCACATGCCTTACTGATGGGGAACTAAAGCTCCAGAGAGAAAAGGCCTGGACAGGTATCACACAGAAAGATTTGTTGGCAGAGAAACTGACCCAGTTTTATTTTCCCCCTGAGTCTTTATTCACACAGGGGTGGTGGTGGTGGTGGTGGTGGTAATAATGAATCATACATAAAACTGGAAGAGACCCAGCAGCTCAGTTAGTCCAAACCCCACCTGTAGAATACAGTGGCCAAGAGTCTGAATTCTGAGCCGGCACATCTTCACATCAAGTCTCGCCTTTAGTGTAAATGTATTAAGTAGCCTTAGTCAAGCTACCCTCTCTCACTGCTGGAGCGTAGAGCCCGTCTTCCTCAACTGTGAAGATCCAGTATCAGAGGCAGTATGCCTATGTACTCCAGTTGCCGGGGAACATGGGCGGGAGGGTGCTGTTGCATGCATGTCCTGCTTGTGGTTTTCCCATGGGCAGCCGGTTGGCCACTGTGTGAACAGAATGCTAGACTAGATGGACCCTGTGTCTGATCCAGCAGGGCTCTTCTTATGTTCTTATCCCCATGAAGGAAAGGAAGGCCACTGCTTATTCTGTTATGTTCCCATCAGTGGTGTCTGGAGCACCCAGTGTCAGGGGTGGTAGACATATTTTGCTCCCAATGCAATGTTGTCCCCAAGTGCAACACTTTACTTATCTCATAGGAATTAGTGGCAGCTGATGACTTACCTATATGCAGTCTAGCTTCTTGGTTTTGGGAAACGAATCCCAATTATGCGACTCACAGTGTGGTGCGGCATTTGGCAAGTCCTTTTCTCTCAACCTTAGTCCCTCATCTGTAAAACGGGAACAGTAGTGACTGGAACTTCCTCCTAAGGGAAGCTCACCTGGCCCCCTCATTAATGACTCTTCATTGCAGAGTGAAAGTCTTTCCTTTTGGGGGGCTTAAGTGGTTTTAACTTTGCTAGAGACTGTTTTAGTGGGTGTTATTATTATTATTTTTTTACTGGTAATCATTCTGCTGTTCTTTGTTTCTGTTGTCTGTTTTTAGTTTTTCCATTTGTACAATATTTCTGTTTTTATTTTATTTTTTTATTGTTTGCAAGCAGCTTTGGAATCATTTTGAGGAAGAGTGGGGTAAAAAGAAATTAAATAAATAACAGGATTGCCCCTTCTTATTTTCTTGCAGGGCTCCTGCACAACAGCCTCTAAACAGGCAGAAATTCAACAGGTTTTGAAACTGTGCCATCACTGTTCCCGGCAAAAACTTCACCCACTGAATTCCCATTTCTCATACAGTGGTGAAAGGCACGGCAGCCCTGCCAGGGGAAGAAGGAAAAAAAGAAGAAGGTGGCACCACCATTTGTGACCTACTTCACAGGGTTGTTGCGCAAATCAACATAATCAAGGTTGCAAATGCTTCTGCAAGTTAGGATGTTATATAACAATAAGTCATCGCAGTGAGAGCTGGTTATTTCTTGTACCTTTGCCTCTTGACACCAGGCAGTTGCTTACAACATATCCGGCGTTGCAAGTTCTGAAGACAAAACCTCCCCTCCCTTCCAGCACAGCCTTTCTGCCATCCAAGGAGATCCTGCCAGCTTTTCTGCTCCTGCATTGAACTTCTGGCAGTTAGTTTGAGGGCACCAGCAGTGTTACATTCCAAGCTAAGCTTGGAACCAGCCATCACTGAGATGGCGCTGATAAGAGCTGGTATTCAGAGAGATAAGGAACCCAGGAAGGCATGGGTGTAAATCCTGATGCACACAAGTTAGGAAACCTGTGACTGGTTCAGAAGAGCTACTGAAATTGGGCTGGTGAGCAATTTGGACTCTTTCTTCTCAAGCCCTGTCCTTCCACCCAAGATGGGAGGGATGTGTTTCACACACACACCCTGGTCCCAGCCTGCTCCAAGGCCTCCTTAGATACCTGCCCAAGACATGAGGGCAAAAATCAATAAAGGAAATATAAGAGGGAGAAGCAGAGACAGACACAGACAGAGAATGGCTGCTGGATCTTGCAAACAACTGGCTAATTTTTGCCGCTGCTATCTCTGTAACTGCAATGATATGACCGCCTTATCATTCCTAAGTCTAGGAAGGTGGAGTGGAGATCATTTGGGGTCAGTGATGTAATCACGCATGCTTATTGAAGAAATCTGTATTGCAGCCTCTCCCCTCAGTCCTCCAGTCAGTATCCCAGGGCAGTGTTCTCCAACCTTGGGTCCCCAGATGTTTTTGGCCTACAACTCCCAGCATGCCCCAGGCCAAAAACATCTGGGGACCCAAGGTTGGAGAGCACTGTCCCAGGGGACACCGCAGGAGCACTGAGGGGAGCAGAGTGGGAATGACAGCTGGCGAGAAGTGCCCAAGCGGCACTTCTTACCAGCTGTCAGTTGCCCTTGCTTGGTGGGGCTGCTACTCAGCTGAGTTGCGGCCCCACCGAGCAAGGGGAATGAGCCCCATGGCGCAGCCGGCCGGGGGCTGAGCCCCATGGCGCAGCCGGCCGGGGGCTCATCCCCCTGGGCCTCTTCCCTGTCCCCCTGCAATAACTTGTTGAGGTGGCTGCGGGAACCACAATGAGTGGGAGCAGGGAGGCAAACCAGGATGGCAAACCAAGTGGGAAGGGGGTGGGCGGCAGACTCCACCGCTGCCGCCACAGGGCTCCCTAGCAATGGCAGGTTTAACCCACTGTTGCTAGGGAGCACTGCGTCAGCGAGGGGGATTGGATTTAACCTTCCTGCTTGGGAAGGGGGTGGGCGGCAGATCCCGCCGCCGGGGTCCGCCATTGCCGCATGCCTCCTCCTCGTCCAGCCCTGAGTGTGGCTGGGTGAGGAGGAAGCACGCAGTGGCAGACCCCAGCGGCTTCTCCACGTGCTCCTGCCAATGCAGGACATCCGCAGGAGCATGCGGGGAAGCCGATGACAGCTGGCCAAGTGCCACTTGGGCACTTGGCCGACTGTCATCGGCCAGAGCCCCTTGGCCAGAGTGGCAGCCCTTATTTGCCCCTCTGGCCAAGGGGCTCTGTGCCTTTTTGGCTTGCGCTAGGATTAGCGTGTCGTCTGGGTTCCGATGACTCGCTAAGCCTACTAGGGCACAAGCCATGGTTTAGCAGGGTGGTTTACAAGCCACACCAGGTTGGCTTATAGACCAGCCTGCAGGGCTCAGACGACACGCTAAGCCTCAGTAGCAATTAGCCTACTGAGGCTTAGCGTGTCATGTGAACCCAGTCAGTGACTTATGGGCATGATCCTTTTGCCCACTATGTCCTCCTCACCCCCATCCCATGCATGTTCCTCCATGTGCAGGAGCTTCCTGCCAACAACATCCCCTCCTTGTTGGCAGTCCTCCCACAAGTGGAGAGTGGTAGTCATCATGGAGATACTGTGCAACTACACTTTTCCAGAATACGCATGAGATAGCAGTACAGGAAGACAGCGGTTCTCAAACTCCCCACCCCCCACAGACCACTTGAAAATTGCTGGGTGACTCAGCAGACCACTTTTTTTTTTATTCTGCAAATCAAAGCACATACACAACCCACATTGCAATAACCACACTCTTGGCTTTCTAATGCAACGGATGTGCCTGCCTGCCTGCCTTTATGAACAGCCGAGCGTTCTGTGAAGTCGGGTGTCATGTTTGTCAGCTTTAGCCTAAGGTCGGGTTCAGCATTCATGCTGTATCTGTATTTGGGAATACAGGTGGTGGTTCTCAACCTTGCTGCACCTGAATGGAATTTGTGGACCACCAGTAATCATTCGACCACACTTTGAGAACCTCTGCAATAAGATAGATGTGGAAACTCACGTGGTGCTTCTCTGGGGCAATGGGGCATTTCATAAAAGCTGCAAAGAGAGATGCGAGGTTAAAATATGAAATCTCTCTGGGTCTCACAACTTTTGGAAACATTACACACACACACACACACACACACACACACACTGCTTACTACACCTAGATTAAAATGTGCAGATACGCGAGTTAGCTATCCCTGCTCTTGCAGAAGGAATTGAGGAAGGCATGCTATGCAGTAAGCAGCCCAGAATTAATTAATGATTCTTCCATTGTTCATGCATTTAATCATACAAATGGAAGAATACCAGTTCAACCAAGTATATGAGCAGGGTCTTAATGTCGATGATAGCCCCAATACAATCATCAAAAGTTAAGCATGGGCTCACTGCTAGTTCAGACTAGAGGTCCTAGCTTCTCACAGGATTTGGCCCTGTGCATGGGCAGCTGGAACATCTGAGGACTGGGTGGAGGCTTGTAAACATTGGAGAGGCTCCTCCAAGGCCTCTTTTATCTGCTGCCAGGAGCCAGAGGTTGGGAGAGGCGGCGACAGCAACAGCACAGGATGAAGAAGCCCTACCCTGTGAGGGACCAACATCTGTCTGCTCTGGCAGCCATTTCCAGGCCAGGCTCATTTCCTCTGAGGCCTGCCCAGAGATTCAGAAGCAGACGGGCAGTTAGAAAGTCTGAGGACTGGAGGGAGGACTTTTGTGCTGTATTGCCCCTTCTCTAGTGTCTATTTTATTGTACTATAAATATATTGTTAGCTGCCCCAAGAACTTCAGTTAGTAGGTGTGGCATACCGTAATTACCCCCCAGACTAGCGTGGCCGCAAATGAATCACCCAAAAAGAGGAAATGCATCACCAAAAAAGAGGGCATCAATTTGCATATACTAATCTATATGTATAGATGCAAATTTAGAAATCATTATTATAATTTAAATAGAAATACAATACATCACACCATAGTGTGGAAGACTGTGACCGGGTGACCTGTGTGCCTTGCTCAGTCTGCTGACCAGGTGTTGATGGGCAACGGTTCTTATGGTCTTTATCTTTAAACCAGAATTTAATTTGACAAGACAGTGTTTCAAATAGAGGAGGATCTTCTGGCAGCCCTTCAAACAGAGGACTGCCCTCTGTAAAAGAGGATACCAGGCCACCCTATGAGATGAACAAGCAAACAACCAGGATGGCACAAAGCTATCTCCTCTCTGGAATCAGGCCGATGCCATGTGGGAAAGGAAGAACATACTGTTCCCCAAACCTACTGTTCTGATTTTATACTATGCATGTGTCCGCAGAAGCCAGGAGGGGCTGTAGCTCAAGTGGTAGAGCACATCACATGCTTGGTGCACAAAGGTTCCCAGCCAGGTGCAATCCTTGGCATATCCTGTTAAAAGGAGGTCTCAGGTCATAGAGCTGGGAAAGGCCCCAGATCTTGGAGAACCACCATCAGTCGAGAGGAGACAATGATGGGCTAGAACAGCCTTCTCCCAACCTGGTGCCCTCCAGATGGGTTGGATGATGGGAGTTGTAGTCCAACCCATCTGGGGGAAGTCTGCGCTCAGAGATGGGCTGATAGTCTGATAACTCCATGTAAGGCAGCTTCGTATGCAAATTCAGTCTATGCGACAGCAGCAAACTCATTGGTGTAAACCTGCGTCTGTTTCAATCACATATACAGCCGACCCCTCCATTTTAACAGTCAAAGGGACACACAGGTGAGAGGAGCTCAACCCTCCCTCCGCTCCAGGCGCCTCTCTACCAGCAGGACTTACTTCCAGCTGGACTCATTTGCAAATGACCCTCAGCCTCTGGTGGCTGGATAGCCTAATCTGAAATACCCCATCCATGAATGCTGTGCTTGGCTGATGAAATTTATTTTATGGTGCTCATTGGTTTGGAGACATGATGTGATAAATCTTTGGGTTTGGGTCAGGGTTTTTTTTTGTGGTCATTCAGTGTTCACTTGGGGAAAAGCTGAATGCATCGACATTGCTTTGCTCAGGCCTTAAAATAGCTTATCTGTTATTTTTATTACAATAAATAAGGCAGTCCTGCCTATCGCTGTTTACTTCAGAGAAGAGAAGGTTGTTTAAGCATTGCTTTCCTCTCTGTAATAACCTTGTTGGCTCCTTACTCAAATTCTTCAGGTTAATCACAGCACATACCCCGGCCAAATGCATTGTTAATAGTTACAGATTAACCACCAAGGTCAGTGTCTACAGGATACAAGCTGCCATGGCAAAACAGAAAATGTTAATGGACCTTAACAGGACATTTTGGAAGTGTACCCGTCCCTGCAGTGGAATGCAATTGTGAAGTGTGTGTGTGTGTGTGTGTGTGTGTCGCTGAGGGCACAGTGGTTAGGCTCTCTGCCAACTTGGTAGAATCTGCCTCACCCTCCTCTAATGTTGCCATGTGCACACAAATTGTTCCCATCTTCTATTTATCGTGTTAGCTGTTAGGAGCCCAGTCAAAAGCTAGGCCCTCTGGACGGGGACACACACACACACACACACACACACGGCCTCTTTCCTAATTGGCTTATAGTCTAAAGTGGTGCTGTCAAAGAGCGTGTCTGCCACTGGCAACGTTCTAGAATTTGGAATGCACTCACTTATAGGGCGGCTGCTTGTGCATCACCAAAAAGAGGGTGCCAATTTGCATAACATTTGCATATGCTAATGTATAGATGCAACTTTAGAACTTATAACTATAATTGAAATAGAAATACAATACACCTCTCCTCATGGCGAAGACTGACCAGGTGACCTATGTGCCTGCTCAGGCTGCTGTCCAGGTGTTGACTGTTGACGGACAAACTTTAGGGCCCCTTCTGATGGATCCTTATCTCTAAAGTGGACTTGGACTGGGCAGCCCTTCAAATAGAGGACTGTCCTCTGCAAACTAGGACACTTGGTCACCCCATTATTGTTGGTGTTGGTGTTATCATTTCATTTCTATACCGCCCAGTAGCCGAAGCTCTCTGGATGGCTCACAACAATTCAGCCTCTTCAGCCTCCAGCCACTTCTGACACCACTTTCCCCTAAATGTATCCTTATTAGACACAGAGAGCGGGGCTTTGAAGTTGCCCATCTGCTGTTAGCACCTGGACAACACGCTGAACAGCCAGGCCCACCGTCTTCCCCACTGTGGTGAGATGTCTTGTATTTCTGTTTAAATTATAGTAATTACTCTTAAATGTGCTCCTATACATATCAATTAGCGAATGCACATTTTAAGCAAATCTGTGTCCTTTTTTTAAATTTAATTATAGTTCTCTTTTTTGGAGATGTCTAAACGGTCACCCTATGCCCAGGAGCATGTTTATTGAGCCCAGTGCAGTTTGAATATAAATGTTTCTTCAGGGGCACTAATATTTTAAAATATGTTTAAAAAGCAATAATTACGAAGCATTTTTTCACTTTAGTATCACAATTATATTTATGCACTAAATATAATTTGGTTGTCCTTTTCTGTACTGTAGTTCCTTTTTATTGTCTTTTATGAAAGTGGTATCCTTGAGTTTTATTTTCACTCTTTTTCGTATAAGTGGTTTATAAATATCACTCCCTCAGGTAGTGAGTGCTGACAGAAATCCCAAGGTTTTGGAGGGGCTGTCAGGAACTTGGTACAAATGCTCATATGTGGTGGGGCTGCAAAAGCGTTCTGGATTTTTTGAATAATTTTTTTGTAGAAATTTCAGAAATAACTGGTTTAAATGTGGAGGTCTGTCCCAAATTAGCATTGTTATCAGTAACGGAGAAACTGGTTTGTACCCAAGATATAAAGGAACTTATTGTAAACTTGTTAACAGCTGGGAGATTAATGATAGCAAGGAATTGGAAAGTCAAACATATTTTTTCAATTGTTGATTGGTACAAGGAGGTATGGGACATTGCTGTACATGATAAGTTAACTTGCTGTATTAAATGCAAAACGGGACAATTAAAGAGAAATAATTTTAAGGAAATTTGGGGGCTATTTTTAGATTTTGTGCTAGTCAAGGGAAAGGGGAGCATGCCTTATCAAGATATCTTTTTTTTTTAATATTGAGTAATAGGGGAATATAGAGGATGAATATTCTTTGGTCCGGTATGGTGAAGGGGACACTGTAGTTATTCGTATGTTGGAATGGTTTTTGTTGTATATTATTTGAAACTCTAAATAAATAAAAATTATTTTTTAAAAAAGAAAAGAAACCCCAAGGTTTGCAGAAGTATAAAAAATATTTTCTAAAAAACCTCGGGGAGAAACCCACCCACCCCCAACACACGCCAGCCCACAGGTCAGGTATGCGCCGTAGCCACAGATGTTGACGACTGCCAGTTGGAAAAGAAAAATGGAAAACTGGGGAGTGGTGTGCTGAGGGGACCGTAATACCTTGCTGGTGCCCCCTAACACCAGGGGTGAGCAACCCGCGGCCCACATGTAGCCCTCTGTGCCTCACAGCAGTGCAGCACCGGCTCCAGGTGTTGGAGGGTCCTTGGGCAAGACACTCAGTGGCCCCCCCTCCCTCAGTGAGTCTACATTTTTTTCAAGCATTGTCACCTGCTGCTGCTGCTGCTCCTCCTCCACCTCCTCACAGCTACCCATTGCTTGCTTGCCAGGCAGAGAGCCAAGAAGAAAATAGGCAGTGGCATCTACTGCTCCTCCTTCTTTCACACCACCGCCGTTGTCTGGGCTAGAGCTGCAATGGTAAAGAGGAAGAACAGGTCCAGGGGGCTTTTATCAGGAGGCACACTGCTGGGGTGTGGGCCCTCAGCATGTGCCCAACATGCTAACTTTTGATGAAGGCCCTATAGTATTCTGGAAGAGAGCATGGCTAGCTGGAACCCTGTGCAGGAGCAATCCCTAGGACAGGGGTCGGCAACCCGCGGCTCCGGAGCCGCATGCGGCTCTTTGGAACCTTTGCCGCGGCTCCGAGAGGTGACTGTGACAGGTTCGCCGCTCCGCTCCACACTGCCCGCCCGGTGACAGGCAATAGCGATGCCGGCGGGCGGGCGCACAGTGGAGGAGCGGCGTGACGTCACGCGGCGCCGGCTCGGCTAGGGGAGAGTGCGCGGCAGCGGCGCGCATCTGCGCAGTGCGCACCAACCCCTCCCCAGCATAGCCCAGGCCCCAGTCTTTTTTTTTTTTGCCGCTCCGCTCCACACTGCCCGCCCGGTGACAGGCAATAGCGATGCCGACAGGCCGGCGGGCGGGCGCACAGTGGAGGAGCGGCGTGACGTCACGCGGCGCCGGCTCGGCTAGGGGAGAGTGCGTGGCGGCGGCGCGCATCTGCGCAGTGCGCACCAACCCCTCCCCAGCATAGCCCAGGCCCCAGTGACCCAGTCTTTTTTTTTTTTTGCAATGTACCTTTTTCATTCGTTATTTAGGGGCACTTCCTGGTAATGTACTTCGGCGGTTACGTCATTCGGCGATTCGCAAGGGCTGCTGGGATAGCAGCTTCATGTATCCCAGCAGCCCTTGCGAATCGCCAAATGACGAAATCTCGCAGCTGCGCTTTGGGATGTCTGCGCTCTGCCTCCGCCCCGCCTCCTCTCAGTGAGCTTTACGGGATGTAATGCTTTTAATCCGCCAAAGTACATTACCAGGAAGTGCCCCTAAATAACGAATGAAAAAGGTACATTGCAAAAAAAAAAAAGTGTTTGCATTGCTAAAATCTCATTTAAAGGGGAACACATACATATAATGTTCAAAAATGGGTGGAACTCCGCTTTAAGTTTAATGAAAAATATAAAGCTCTGCCTGTATAAGATGAGCAGAGATCTTACTGGATACCAGTCTGCCTTGCCTTCTACTGCCCTCCTTCATAGCCTTCCATTACTATCAGTGCCCGCCTCAATTACTGCTTTGCCCCAAATCTGTCAGTCCTTCTCACTTTGTCGCATAACATTGCATTTGCCAGAATTTAGCAGCATGGAAAGTCTCTCCCCCACTTGTCAGTCTGTCCCACCTTAGACACAAGTTTAGAAGTGGACTCTGAGAAATTATTCTCCATCAGCTCCGCTCCTTCTGTCTCCATCAGCTCTGCTCCTTAGTACTTTTTTGTGTGTGTTTCACAACTCCCACGCAGTTGTGTGTGTTCTTCACCCGCGCAGTGCTGCTTAGGCTGGCACCGGCTCCGTCACTCCACCCCCTCGCACGCAGGCGGCCTGGCTAGTACAGTGCCTGGTGAAGTCAGGCCGCCTGCATGCGAGGGGGTGGAGTGATGGAGCCGGTGCCAGCCTAAGCAGCACTGCGCGGGTGAGCAGCACTGCGCGGGAGTGAAGAAAAATCCCATTAACCAGGTAAATTAAATATTTTAATTAGCTATTAATTTGCAAAAATATATTTTACATTGTTAAGTGAAAAAGTCCTTTTTTTTCTTCAGATTGACAGCTGACTGCACGATCCTGTATATAGCATTAAGATAAGAAACAATATATGCAGTGTTATATTTGTTTTAAATGTTGCAATGGTTTTGCGGCTCCCAGTTTTTTTCCCCCGTCGGAAACGGGTCCAAGTGGCTCTTTATGTCTTAAAGGTTGCAGACCCCTGCTAGGAGATGAGGGATACCTGTGACATTTTGTTGCATGTCCCATGTGTAGTTTTATACATAGTATAGTGTCCCTGAAGGAGGATTTATATTCAACATGCATTTTGCTCAATAAACACTCTGTTGTGCATCAGGCAGTTTCCAATCTTCCTTTCCCATCCCACAAGAATCAGATGACCCACAGAAAGTTGCCACAGGCAGGATGGTGACTGGTAAATTTCATTGCCCCAAGCTGAGTGGATTGAAAGATCTTTGAGGATTTTGGAAGCCTGGAATTGTGGCATCCTGCAAAGCAGATCAACAAAAAGGATGTCAAAGGATTATCTCAGGCCTTGAGCAATCTTAGGGATGGTTCTTGCATTGTGAAGAAGTATATGATGACTAGTTCTGATGTGTCATATTTTGTAGCTCCCTTATCTCTCCTTTCCCTCTTCTTAACATGGGGTGTTTCTAGGCTATCTTCCAGGATACTTCCCTATGTCTAAAATGCATGCCACCTTGATCTGGTTTGGGCATAACGCTAACCATAGTTTACAAGGCCAGCCCTACGATAAGGCAAAATGAGGCAATTGCCTCAGGTGGCAGGTGCTGGGAAGTGGCAGCCAGGTGTTGGGGGAGAGAGCTGTGGGCCACACGGCTGGCTCTATGCCCTCTAAGCTAGCCTGCTGTCTTCAGGTGTGATGGAGGAGGCTGCTCCATTGCCAGTATCAAAGAAAGACGCATCGGCCAGCCCAGTCAGCTTTTGTACATGGAATATGAGAGGACTCCATCTTGCCCTTTGCCTAAGGTAGCAAAATGTCTTGGGTCATCCCTGATAGTTTAGCATTACAGGTGTAAGCCTGCATTCCCCTCCGGTCCAGCATGGTCACAAGGAGATTAGAAGCATCTACTTCCATTTTAAACTAACCAGTTTAAAATTGTTTTCACTGGAACCAGGGGCTGCTGTTAGTTTAACTATGGTATATCCAAACAAGCCAGGATCAGAAACTACAAGTTTGCTCTGGTGGCTTGTTCAGCCAAAGCATAGCTTAAACCAGACTTCCCCAACCTGGTGCTCTCCAGATGTGTTGGATGACAACTCTCATCATTCATGATAGCTCGGGGATGTTGGGAGTTGTAGTTGATCACATCTAGAAGGAATCCAGTTGCAACAGGATGGTTTAAAGTAACCACAATTTGTCCTATTTCAGATGAAAGGACAAATGATGGGTTAGTTGAAAATCGAGGAGAGGGAAGTGCAGGAGCCCCAGGCTTGTGCATGTAACACTAACCTATGGTTTAGTGTCATGTCCAAACAATTCATGTATTGGATAAAGTAGGGTGTTGCTCATGCCACAATTTCTGGAAAGTAGCAAGATACAGAATACAGAAGTTTCAGTCACACCTTCAGAAATAGATGAAAACGTTTAGAATATTTTCACACATGACACTAAGAAGCACCTTTTGAGGCTCAGTCATCCTGTTTTCAGCAATATAAGGAGGTGGTTGATGTGGGATAAAATATGGGACAAAACCCGTGTGCCTAAGGCTCAGCACCCCTGCTCTGGATGCTTTCTTTTCCACACCAATGCACAAATTTATAAACTTCCATTGCTTTCTCCCTTAGGGCACAATTCCATGGGGCTGCCCGCAACCCTCCAAACTTGGATTACAGGCATCATATGCAGAGTGGGAGGAGCCCGGAGGCAATCTTCACCTTTGTGGTCCTCCTGCCCTGCAAATCAGCTAGATGGCCAATTTCGGCCATCTGAGGAGGAAGGCTGGAGCGCTGCCAGGATGTGTTATTTCTTGGTGGACCCAGTCTCCTCCCCTCCCTGCCCTCTTCACAGCTGACAGTTCTTTCCATGCCAGCTGCGGGGGGGGGGAATCCGAGTGCAAGCCCCCAGTTCTGAGGTCACAGCTTTTTTCCCAACCTCAACACCCCCCCCCCCATTGCTTTACTCTCTCTCTTGGTACGGATGGAACCCCAGCGCCACTCGCCAATTGTTGGTTTCCCTTTTCTGTGCCTTTGCCAGATTGAAACAAGATACTCCACCATTTCCCATTAAGTGGTGATGGGTTACAGAGCTAATGGCACAGGATGGGGGCAGCACAAGCAAGCAACTACTATGGTCAGATGCAGGGTGGGCGGGGTATCCCTCCCCCGCTCTCCATCTGGAAAGGCTGCTCATCACGTACACCTTCACATTTTAGCTGTAGTCACAGAACCAAGACTTGTACAGGTCACTTGTCTAACAGCCCATCTATCTGCCTTGAGGCAGGAAATCCTACACAGACGACAGGTACTTTTCCAGTGTGCTATATTGAAAACTTCCAGTGACTTAAGATTGTACAACCAGAACCAGCCTAATAAGGTTGCTCCAGATTATTCAAATGGAAAGTTTTTTCTTCAATTGAAGTAAAATCTACCTTCTCTTCACTTGAGCTCACTGTTCTGCAATGTTCATTACATTTTTAATGTGTTATAGGGAGAATGAAGAACCCACGATTCCTTAAGACCAGGGCCAGACCAGGATTTGAGTGGTGGGGGCCTTGGCAAGTGCCACCTGGTGAGCTCCCTCCTACATCAGGTTCCCCTCTGCCCAGCTTGCAGGCTTACCTGGGAGGTGGTGGCGGCAGCCAGCAGGCAACAGAACTATCTGAGATGGCGTCACCAGCTACAGGGTAAGAGGATCACTGGTTGAGGAATGCTGGGAGTTGTAGGATGTTTTTCTACCTAAACATGTATAGGAACATGTATACGCCAGTGTGGCGTAGTGGTGAGAGTGTTGGACTGGGACACAGGAGATCCGGGTTCTAGTCCCCGCTCAGCCACGAAACTCACTGGGTGACTTTGGGCCAGTCACTGACTCTCAGCCTAACCTACCTCACAGGGTTGTTGTGAAGATAAAATGTAGAGGAGGAGGAGGAGGAGGAGGAGGAGGAGGAGGAGGAGGAGGAGGAGGAGGAGGAGGATTATGTAAGCCGCCTTGGGTTCCTTGCAGGAAAAAAGGCAGGGTATAAATATAATAAAATAAATAAAATAAATTGTGCCTAGAGCAGGGCTCTCCAACCTTGGGTCCCCAGATGTTGCTGGACTACACCTCCCAGAATCCCTTGCCATTAGCCATGCTGGCTGGGTATGCTGGGAGCTGTAGGCCAGCAACATCTGGGGACCCAAGGTTGGAAAGCCCTGCCGTAGAGCTTTACAAAAGAAGTTGTGGATTGGCACATGAAGTTGTGAATTGGGAACCAGCACAAACGTCACAGCACGGATGTAATAAAAGCGCATACAACAGGCCTGACCCAGACTTAATCATGCTTAGATTTAAGTTCCATTGATTTCCATGGGTCTGCTCTAGGCATGACATAGTCTGGATCCAATCCAAAGATGGGAAAAGGCACAGGAGACACCTACTCCCCATTACCTTTGTGTGAATTTTATCACTTTTGCATTTCCTAGTCACAAACACACACATAGTAGAGGAACACAGCCTTAGGCATATTAGGCAATATTTATTTATTTATTAAAATATTGTTATACCAAGTAGAATGCTACAGCAATCTCGGTATAGGGCGGCATAATAAAACAGTCAGGTTTATGTTTAAATACTTAAGATAACTTAAAATGCACCAAAAACAAAACAAAAAAAGAAACACCCCTCATTGTCTTTGGCAGAAAAAAAAAGTTCACAGCACAAAAATATTTAAAAAAGGAATACCAAATATTAATATGAAATATATTAAGCTGTGTTTCTTTCTCTCTCATAACGTTTTTTTGCTTTGTTTTTTCACTTTGTAAACAATGCACAATCACTGAACACCTTTTTACATATTCATGGAGGGGGATTTTTTTTTAATGCAGTTGTCCAGCAAATGCACATGTTTAAGGAGCGGGGATGAAAGTGTGTAAAGGCAGAATCGAGAAAGCACCAAGGTTTGGTGGAGTGGGTAACGCATGAATATCAACGTTGGCTACTGTCAGAAGCCAGCTGTCAGTAGACAGGGAAATGTAAAAAGATTCTACGGCAGATTCTGGAGTGGTTCCAAAGAAAGAAGGGATGTGTCTGTAATTGATACCCTATCCAAAATTAGTTTTTTTTGTTTTTTTTTTAAAGATACCTTTGGGACATAAACTTGTCTTGCACCTCCATATTTACTCACATCATTCCCACAAATGCCCTTTATTTCTTTTGAAAAAAATATGACTAGCTGTTGGCCACATTTCCCTCTTCACAAACATACTAGCTCAACACAAACCCCCGCATACGTACTGCATCATACTTCGCCCACTATCTTGGAGTAGTTCCAATTCACTTTCTGAGTTATTTGTTAGATGAATAAATGATCGTTCATGTCAGTAAGAGGCCCAACCGTGATCTTGCTTTGAACCAGATGGTATTGCCCACGGATGGAATGACCCGTTTTACACCAGCTGAGGATCGGAGCTGTTCATCCCAATACAGCTGCGCCAATCTACACCCCACGAGGATGTATCCAGTTTAGAAGACGACAACTTGCAAATGGGAACACAGAAACATTTGGCTGGCGGCTGCTGTTCAAACAAAGCGCAGGGAAATTCCAGTCTGAAGCATCATGGGAAATTGCTTCAAAGGAAATGGAATTTGAAGGACTCTGAAGGCGGATATTTAACTCTGGACAAACAGGATATGAAATGGAGGAAAAGCAAAGCAAACACTAGAGAAATCTAAAAACAAGACCGGGGGGGGGGGGGGAGACACAGTTTAAGTGATGTGAAGCAAACAGAGATCAGGCAGATCCACTGCAAACATCAGGAAGGGACAGAAAGAGCCAAAACAGAGGGACTGTGGCTGAAATGTTGATTACTATAGGGCTTGTTCTTACTGAAGATATTTACAATAAAAATAAAAATGGCACCATCTCCTTGATCCCCCTTTGCCAGTACCTATGGCAGGCCATGGATATGCAATCCCAGAGACAATGATAAGGGACTGCTTGAAATCCCCAGTATCTGCAGCAGTCCCTCTGCTTGGGAGATGTGAAAAGTGGACTTCGGGGAAGGAGAGGCTGCACGGAATTCATTGCAACCACACCAGCACTAGACAAAACACTCTCTGCTTATGACAGCTTACACTTCAGGTCCAGGTACCTGCCAGGAGCCCAGTGAATCAGGCATATCATGTCCTTCAGTGCCAAACCCCAGCATGAGACCCTCGGCAGGGCTGTACCCAGGCAGCATCAGAATCCTGTTTGGCGTCCCAAGCCAGCAGCGAAGAAGAGGTGGAGAAGCCGCCTCTCTGCAAGCACCGGCCTCAATGCACATTGCTCCGGCTGTTGCCCAGCCCATTAGAGGAGGAGAGAAGTCTGTCCGGGGGACGGTGGGCACTCATAGCCCAAACGGAAGTGGGCTGCCGTCGTAGCTTTACACCCCAAAATCCGCTGATCTGCTTGGCGTTCTCCTTCAGCCCCTCTTGCAAAGCCTTAGCCCTGCTCTCCACCGGCGATCCTAATTGCTGAAGGGTTCCTCAGTGTTTGCTCTCTCAGTCAGTTACTGTCTCCCCTCCCCCCGCCCAGGTTAGGGAGCAGTGGCTAGGTCTGGCCATGTGCACACAGGATTTCCTGGTCCTCAGATGAGAATCTCCACCATGTCAGATAGGTCCAGGGGTTTAGCAGCTGGCAACATCTCTGCAAAGAAAACATAGCTAATGTCAAAGCTACTTTTGGCATATGGGTAAGGCAAGCCCATCAATGACCTCAGCGTCTTTTGTTGCAGAACCTTGATCCTAAATGTTACAAAACTAAAATAAAAACAGCCTTAAGAGCCATATACTGGGAAATGACTTCACAACCAAGCAACCATCCCTTTGAAAAACTTTATAGGGACAGGCGGCAAAACGTGACTGAAAACTCCAGCTTTTACTGCTGCAACCCTTCCCCCTAATGCATGGGCAGGAAATCGGTAGGCCACTGGAAGTTGTGGGACTCCAATTCCTATCAGTCCCAGCCAACATGGCCAGTGGCTGGGGTTGATGGGAGCTGTAGTTCAGCAACATCTGGAGGGGCACAGGTTCCCCACACCTGCCTCAATGCTAATGAAACCTGTAGCACACATGGACTGATGCCTGTGGCTGTGTCATTCATTCATTCGGGCCACATGTTGGAGGAGGCTGATCAAATGCAGCTCCCAGTATAAATTCTCAGCATGTCCACATCCTTGCGCCATCTTTGTAGGAGACGACTCCACTTGGGTTTGTGATTTTGAGTCTGGGTCAAGCCCCTGAACCATAGGCTGAGATAAGCACCATCAGATGAGGAGGGGGTGGGGAAAGAGAAGGCATCCACTCGGATTTCTCTCTCCTGACTTGAACCATCCTTCGGAGCTTCTTCTCTCCAAGATGTTCCAGAAGTGGGATGTTGGGGGACCTCCGGCCTTTATTGTGGAAAAGGGTATCCATGAGACCACTAGGGAATTTAGGGAGCATCAACGGGTGTAGTTTTTCTACGTGAGCCATCACTGAATTACTCTCTTCCCCTTGCTTTGGGCTCTTTTTTTTCTTCAGCCCCACCTGCTCCTCTAGGATAAGTCTGTACTGCATTGCATGAAACTCATGATTACTCACTATGGCAGGAATCTCAATCTTGGCATTTAGCCTGCGGCAGGCAGCTCTGTGTTCACCTCTTAGCTATGTGAACCGTGTCAGGCATCCCTGGTAGGGGAAGGCAGTTCACTGGGTGTACTGCGAGCATAGCTATTAGCAGAGTCCATAAGAGAAGGTCAGGCACCGTGGTCATCCCACAGCCGCCACTCTCTGTGGGTTAGGCCAACAGCCGGCACTTACCTAGGGAATTTGCTGCACCGCCGCTGCTCTCTAGATGGGACTCAGGCTCCTCACACGGACTGCTCTCAGGCAAGCCTTCCGTCTGCGTGCTCCCATCTTTGCTGCCATGTTTGGCATGGAAGGGGACACAAGCTGATGTGCTGGCTGGTTCTGCTGAGGCCTTGGAGGCTGAAGGAAGGAGAGAAGGAGCCCCATTTATAGACCAGCAAACTTAGAGATGTTAGAATAGGGCTTGCAGAATTTGAAGAGGAACAAGTCCTCGATTAAAGGAAGCATCTACAATTGTGTACTAATCTCCCCTTCTGCATTTTATCCTGAACGGGAGTAGTCACAAGAGAAGAAGTTGGCGTCAAGATTGACTACCTAAACTAGTTTTTCCCAACTTGGTGCTCTCCAGATATGGTGGACTTCAGCGCCCATCAGGCCCAGCCAGCATGGCCAATGGTCAGGAATCCTGGGAACTGGAGTCCAAAACCTCTGGAGGGTTCCAGGTTGGGGAAGGCTGACCTAAACCATCACTGATGTATTTATCCAGCCTCCTATCATGGAAGGTAATTCCATGCTGAACTATGGACCTTTGAGCTTGTTTAATGACCAAGAGATGGTAAACAACTGGAAAACCATTTTCCTCATAGTTCTAAGTTCTGACCAATGGCCTAAGATACTCAGTTCAGATGATACATTCCTGATGCTCCAAACTATCATTTGGAAGACTAGAAATATGACATTTGAATTGGAGCATAACCGTAAGGACCCTACTACAAACCGCAGTTTGCCTCCAAACTATGATTTGCAGTAGGCTTGCAAACCATGGTTTGCAGTAACCTGAGAGAGCAGACTTAACAGGAGCCAACACAACCAGGAGCCTTATACACATTATAGCTATAGCATCCCTCCCTTCTCATCTTCTAACATCAAGCAAAGTCTTTATTACCTGGACTCCCTTGGGAACCACTTTCACTGACAGCGGTGCCTGGCCAATTTTGGGCGCCAGAGGCTGTGAAGATGGATGGCACCGATTTGGCAGGTCGCAAGGAGCCCTGATGAGCCTTACTGGGGTCCTTGCGAGAGCGCTGCTGCAAGACCTTGATGATAGCGTCTTTCTCGAGTATTTGGGCATGAAGTGTTTTTAACCTGGGAAATAAAAGAAAACACACAATGTGAGAAAAAACACAGAGGAAACATCCAAGTTTGTAGGAAGCATCTATTCCCAAAGCATCCTTCAGGCTTCTGCTCTTCAGCACTTCAATGGAGCTTCTCCTCTAGGCATCCCACAGCTCATTTCCTCCATTTCCAGTTTGCAGATGAAGAGCCTGCTTTTAATGCTACAGACCCATCATGGGCACTAAGAGCACCAGCTTTCCTCTGGCATGTTTTGAAGATCATCCAGCGAGAGAACTACTTTTAAAGCCCGGGATAGAGAACGTGGAATCCTCCTGTTGTTGGACTGCAACTCCCAGCATCCCTCACCAATGGCAATGCTGGCTAAGGCTGAAGCGAGTTGCAGTCCAACAATTATCTGCAGGGCCAGATTTCCCCCACCCATTTTAAGTAATGCAGTGTAAAAGGATAAATCCAGGCTAGGACCAAGCCAGCAGAGAAGTAGCCCCATCTGAAATCTCCTCTAGCAGGACCAACCTGTTCTCCATCTCCTGGTGCTTGTGGTTTGCCAGCAAGAGGTCCTCATCAAAGCTGCTGTTGGGGGAGTGGCGTGGGGAGTGGTTGATGATGGTGGTGTCCCGCTGTGCAGCAGCAGTGGCGGCAGCATCCATGGCAAACTGCCTCATGGTGCACTCCTCTAGGTACTTTTGCTCCCACTTGGTCATATCGGCCTCCAGGGCTAGGATCTTCTCTTCCCTTTCTCTCAGCTGTTCAGACAGCATGTGGGCGCTTAACTCAGGGGAGCTACCACTAGGTGCTCCCATCTGTCTCTGGAATGGCAAAGATAAACCAAGACCCCATGTGACACTGCATTCTGTCCTGCCGGCCAAAAACCACCTATTCATACATAAAGCAGAATGGGGCCTAGACTCAGGGAAGTGGCTCCTGAATTAAACTGCATTGTGAATTTGGCTGGAAAGGAATATGCATCCATCAAGCATCTTCTTTACTGAGGGCTTTTCTTTGGGATGTTGTCCCGCCGCTCCCGCATATGAGCTGGATTTGTCATCAATCTTGGATGCTGGCACATCTCAACTTACTAAGTATCTCCACTTGTGGCAGTTCTGGAAATGGCAGCCACTCACTTTTAAGTAGGTTTAAGATTTGACTGACAAAACTTCCAATTACCTATTTTTCAGTTCCTTCCCTGCTTCTGATTGAACAGGTTATTTTAATTATTTGACAATGAGACCTATATCTTGGGAGTACCATGCCTTCGTACACTGTGCATTTCCCCCCTAAGCCTTCATTTATGTGTCTACCAGAATTACAGCACATGCTGACTCACAAGATATCAACCCATAAAGTGGGCTGGTAATTGCTGCTGATCAGATCATTCAAAATCTGGTGGTCAGGTACTTAACTAATAAACTTGCATGCTTGCCTCCACAGAGTTTAATCACTGGACCATCTGACTAGATGTGTAAAAAACTGGAGAGGAATCGCATCTCCAGCAACTATTATTTGACTAATGTCCCATGAACAATTGGCACATTATTGGTACCATTTGAGGTATCATTGGTCTAATATTCTATAGATATTTCCCTTCAGGTTAATGCAAAGTAAAATTTCCAGGCCTCTAGCAAGGACAGGATATAGGACAGCCTTCCTCAACCTGGTGCCATCCAGATGTTTTGGACTACAACTCCCAGCATTCCTGGCCATTGGCCAAGCTAGCTGAGGTTGATGCCAGTTGAAGTCCAAAACATCTGAAGGGCACCAGGTTGGGGAAGACTGATATATGACTATCAGAAGTTGGCTAATTCAGCATGGTAACCCCGACACCTGTGGGTAAGCATGGTGTTGCTTGTCCTCTCACCTGCTGAGCCCGCAACATCTTCAGCTCCTGCTCTAGGCGAGTGCGGAGACGCAGTTCCAGCTGCTCACGCTTCTCGCAGGCTGCCTGGAGCTGGCCCAGCGCCTGCTGCAGCCTCTCCACTTTCTCCACGTACGCCCGCTTCTTACGCAGCTCATCCTCTGTTTTGGCGGCCCGGGCCTGGGCACTGCTCAGAGCCTGTTCCAGCAGCTCTGCCCGCCGCCGCTGGTCTTCGTTGGCGTCATGCAACCGTGCAATTTCCCGCTGTAGTTTCTCCCTTTCTTGCTGGTACTCATAGTCTGGAGGCAACACAAGGAGGAGAGGCCATTAACACAAACTGCAGATATCTGCCAGCTTCTTAATCAGGAGGGGAAAAACACACTGCATCCAAAAGCGTTCCTCACAGTTATCTACAGAGAGAATGTTTAACCATAATGCAGGGGTAGGGAACTTGTAGGCCAAAACATCTGGAGGGCCCCAAATGTCATAATGCCTCACCATTGGCCATGCTGGCTAGGGCTGATGGGAGTTGTAGACCAACATCTGGAGGGCCACAAGTTGCCCACCCCTGTTATAATGAACTAAACCAGTCATTCTCCAAGTCATTAGAGAAGAAATGGGTGTTGCCTACATTCTCACTTGTTTAAGTATTCCTTGGTGGGATCATACTGGGCTAGTGCCCAGAGAGCTGACAGACACCGGAAACAAACAAATAAATAAAAATGCACATTTGTGCCAAGGTATTTTGATCTTATGCTATAGTTCTAGCTACCAATACCCCCACCATTTGGACATCCTCATGCTGCTGTTTTCCATGATGTGATCATGGCAGGGGCAGGAAGTATGTTTAGCAAAATGAGTGAAAGGAAGAATCTGCTGAAATTTAGCATAGTGGTCTGAGCAGTTCTACAGCAGGGGTGGGGAGGCCATAATCTGAGAATATCTGACCCATGCTGGTTGGGGCTGATAGGAGCTGGAGTGCAACAACATCTAGAGGGCCACATGTCTCCCCACCCTCCTCGAGGCTAGAGTTACCAGTTTTATACCATGAATGTCTGGACAGGCTACAAAGTTACCTCCCACTTACCCTACTGGAGACCAGGAGGGCAAGGAAGCCTGACAGAACTCTTGACACTTCCACCAATGGTTCTGGAGAAACCACCCAAATCCTTCCCCCCACTTTCATCAAGACTCAAGTAGCAGAGGGCTATGAGCAAACAGCTTCTTCCTTCATCTCCATACCCCGAGTAATGGCAGCCTGCCCGCCACTACAGACTGTATGAGAAAGCTGCGCTGATCTGAGCAAAAGATTAGGGCAGCCTCCTTCAACCTGGTGCCCTCCACATATATGCGCCCAGGGCAACTTCCAGCATTCCCAGCTGGCATAGAGAGCATCAGGTTGGGGAAGGCAGCACCAGGGCCTGATCCATTTGATGCAATTCCATCATAATTTGCTTTAAATGTCTAAGAACCACTCTGTAACTGTAACAAGGCTGCCATAATACTCCTAAATAAATGAGATTACACTCCTAAATAAATGCATTTATTAGGGTGTGAAATCCACTGAACACAATGGGGCTTATTTCTGAATAATCATGCACAAGATTGTACTGAGAATCTCACACTGCCATATTTACAAGGCCAGGAAGAAAGCTATTCTTTGGGAGGGAGCAGGAATCATCTCCATGAAGGAGTAGAGGCAGTTCCTTGCATCAGATGTTAAAAAGTTAAGAACAAGTCCCTCTCTTTCCCAGCTCCCACCACACCCAATTCCCATCCTTTGGCAACAATCTCTCATTTCTCAAAAATGCAGAACAATAGCGAGAGAGAGAGAGAGAGAGAGAGAGAGAGAGAGAATGAACTAGTTGGACCTAGGACTCTAAGCAGAGGGAGTTCAGCCTGAGCGCTGGAACAGCCTGGAACAGCCACTGGAATGCAAAGAATCCAGGTCACACTGATGGCTGTGGTGATTAATGGCTCTAGTTTAAGTGCCAAGAACAGCTTAGCGCTCTCTGGGGAATGGCAAAAAGCTTCCAAGGGAGGATCCGCCTCCTCTTCAATCTTAAAGGGACCTTCAGGTTTCCTCCCTTCCCAATCCATTTGCAGCAAAAGCGTCAGGGGGAAAAGAGGCAGCATAAAGAAAAGGCCAACTGGGTTCGAACTACAGTCACAACAGCAGAAACCTTTTGAGAGACAGAAAGACAGAGGAGAGACTTACTTTGGGCAACAAGTTTTGCCATCGTCCCTTGGTTTCCTTCTTGGTTTTCCTGTGCCCGGCTAGCCAGCTGCTTGTTGGCAGACTCCAATCGCTCTGTGGCAAATTGAAAGAAAAATCAGGATTAGAATGCACTTCATACAAAAGCTTGTGAATTACTAGAAGGATGTAGACTGTTACTGTCCCCTGCCAGAGACAGTGCTCTGCTAATACTATAGACAGCAATGTCAGTGACACAGGGCTACTAGCAATGGCACACACTGATAGATGGGAAGAGTAACAGCTTTACTTCTTATATATTTTAGGCAGAACCAGCAAGTTTTCCTCTGGGCTCAAAGCCTTAAGACACTCTGCTATCGTGTGCGTGTGGTTATTTTATTACCTTTCCCCGCCCCCCCCAATGCCAAGGTCTCAAAACTTCGTTTTTAATTTAAAAATTAGATGGTTTTCAGGATCCTACAAAACAAAATGGTTCATTTCAAACAATCTTCCAAACCATGGTTTGAAAGATCATGAACGGAGTTGTGAAGGCTTGGAAAAAACGCTGGAAAAACACCACAAAAATTTAGGCATGGGGGGGGATGATTTCCCCCAACATTTTCCAAACATTCCTGGGGGGGGGGGGGGGGACAGGTTGTCTCTCATTTTTCTTTCTCCCCCTCATTTTCCTGGTTTTTTTTTCTAGCCTTCACATGTCTAATCATGAACAAGGCATGTACTTGCACACACCTGCTCCCCTTGCGTGCAGCTTCCCTCTCCATTTTCTGTTTACTGCTAACCAGTTTGCCATGACATCTAGACTGGCAAACTATGGTTAGCACTTGCCCTCCAAAGCAGCAGGAGAAGCCCAACAATAATCAGGAAAGAGAGAAGCCACGTCCAAGACCAGCAACACTAAGCGCACATGCCTGACTCCAAATTGAGTCAGAGGCTATGGCTGCAAGTAGATATGCAATCTGATTGCACTCTAGGCGGGCCCATATTAGTGGCTCTGGTTTGTTTTAAAGGCACATGGGATTGGAAGCCTGAAACCAATACGCAACTTCCTAATAATTACCGCATCTTCTACCTAAATATTGAGTGTGCTGCCAAGGCTTTGCACACCGCCTTACCTTTCAGATCTCGGTTGAAGTCCTGCAACCGCCGCACCTCCCCATCTTTCTTGTTCCTCATTGCCTTCTCCAATGTCTCTCGCTTAGAAGAGGCTTTCATTAGGTTTTCATAATCCTCTGAAATTCGCTGGATCTCAGTTTCCAACTAAGGGAGAGAACCAAGAGATGCCAGTTTAAAAATAAAAATCTGTATGTGAAGATCCATGAATGACCTTAACAGATATTCACTCAAGATACATACTTCACAAACCAGAGTGGGAAGATAGAAGATCAGCAATCATCTCCTAATATCTAGATCTCAGGTTGTGAACATGGATTTGAGTGTTGTGGTCTGCTTTGGCTTGCGAAACAAATAGGCATGAGCCAGAAAGGCAGAAAAATTTTGCAAGACACGAGTGAAATATAAATTGCAGTAGGCAGGGAGATGCTCCTTGGCATGTACCCGTCCCATGCTGCGGTTTTTAAGCACGTTTACACTGCCGACTGAACTGGGGTCAGTCATCACTTCTCATATTGTTCTGCAGCTAGACCAGAGTGAGGGCTCTGTGTGTGTGCGCGCACGTGTGCGTGTGTGCGCGCGTGCGAGAGAGAGAGAGAGAATGAATTTATAATGCTGTAATGGTCCAGCAGGATTGCTATTTTGATTATATCTATTTGTTTTTTAAAAGAAAAAATGGGGATTTTAGGTCAGAGGAAATGGGTGGACAAAAATCCCAGAGTTGACTGGAGAAGTCCTGGCACTTAAATTGATTTCAAAGCAGTAGGGTAGATGTATTCTGTGTGTGTGTGTGTGCGCGAGCGTGTGAGTGAGAGAAAGAGACAGACATATTTATATATAAAATACACACACATACACACACACACACACGCCAGCCAAAAAGGCTTCATACAAAGGCTGTGTCAGCATTATTATACTCTACTCCAAGATAATTTAAACAGACCACTGTACAATTCTGATCTCCTATCTGCTGGTTCAGAATGCCCACTCTCCATTTTCTGCTGGTTCACTGAACTATCCAACATACTGCTGAGAGTGTAAGCCCTAGCTGAAGTCAGACAAGGCTCAGCACTTGTTGGAGAATGCACAGCAAAATCCACTGCTACAACTGCTAAAGAGTGATGTGGGCTGCAGCCCCTTTTCCCTCTGTCTTCTGCAGTGGCACAGAGAGGCTGACAATTGCTATGCAGACCCAAACCACAGACAGAAGCGCTGAAGAAGTTATGCCCTGAAGTTCTGAAATTAGATTTTCAAAACTACAACCTTTTAAAACAAGTAAACGAAACAATTATTTACTCTCCCACACAATCCCAGCTTGGCAGGGTCCTGACATCCAATTACATGTTCCATTTTTACCACTTCCCTTTGCAAGCTTGGCACATTCTCCCTGCATCTCCACCTCTGCAGCTCTGGCACGTGCCCCCCGCAGTCCCCACACAACTCACTGGTTCAGAGGAGAGGCGCCCCGCCCTTGGCTCAAGCTGGGCTGCAACAGGCCTCTCCTTGTGTGCCTCCGCACAAAAGGCTTTCTGTGCAGACCCCAAGAGGGAGGGCCCGATAGCAGGAGGGCACAACTGTTCATAGAGGTGGTGAATGGACTCTTTTCTATCCACTCAACAACTGCTTCAGCTGAAGACCTGCTGTGGACCGTGTGCTTGCGCTCCACAGCTGTTAAACCGGGATGGGGGGGGGGGAAGAGGGGCATAATTAAAAAAATGAAAGGAGATGCATTTTCATGACAGCTGTTTCTGGGAAACAAAAGGCAAGAGAGAGAGAATTTCAGGAAATGTGGCTGAAGACAAGGCTGAAGCTGTGGGGCATTTTGCTGAGCCCCCATCTCTCATAGCAGCATCATGAGTCACTGTCCCCAATCACAATGGCTGCTTCATAATGGCCTCGATATGCACTTTCTTTACAGTAGGAGGTTGGACCATTAATGTTCTCCTAACTGGAGGCTATGAACACTGCAGGAGCCTAGAGGTCTTTCGTAGGGGGTCAACTTTTCACCCAGCCATCAGCTGCACAGCCTCCATTTTCTGTCCTCCCCTCTTGGAACAGACCGTTCCAACCCTCATCGCTTCTTCACTACCTGTTCTGCAACACACCTCCATGCTTTGACACATTCCGGAGCTATTAGTCATGTTTCAACACTGACCTGACTCGCCTCGTTAAAATTTGTACCAGTGACCTCCAGGGAAGTGCAAACAGGGAGGTGGCAGCGAGGACGTTAAAAACCAGTCCCAATGAGGTTCACAGTAACTCATCAAACTGAGGGTAGTTTTAGGATATGAAGGGCCACTGCTCAGTGGTAGAAAACATGCTTGGTGACATGCTTAATCCCAGGCATATCCAGTTAAAAGGATTGGGTAGCAGGTAATGGAAAAGCTCTTTGCCTGAGAACCTAGAGGGTGACTGCCAGTCAGAACAGACAAAACTGAGCTAAATGGAAAAATAGTCTGAGCTGGTATAATACCGCTTCCTATGTTCCTAGAGTAGAATTCCCAACTTCTGACCTAGAAAGAGTTTCCTTAACAAATATGCAGCACAGAATTAAAATGGCTTCTTCCATCAAAATAGTACAGCCTTCCCCAACCTGGTGCCCTCCAAATGCGTTGGATTGCAACTCTGAGAATTCCCAGCCAGTGTAGCCAATAGCCATGCCGGCTGGGAATTATGGGAGTTGCAGTTCAACACCAGGCAGACATCAGGTTGGGGAAGGCTGAAATAGTGGGAGAAGCCACACCCAACAAAATTCTCCTCGCCTCATCAATATTTAATTTAAAGGGTCAGGAACATCCTTTAAGGCTAACCATCAGGAGCACGGCTTTAGAAGGATGGCTAAGGCAGCCAGCTAGATTCCCACTGCCTTATCCCTTCACAGTGCCCCAGCTACCGTAGTTTTCGCTCTATAAGACGCACTTTCCCCCCCAAAAAAACTAGGTGGAAATGTCTGTGCGTCCTATGGAGCGAATACAGTAAAAAAAATTATATATATATATTACTTTCCTCTGCTGGTTGGGAACAGCGGAGGACTCCTGGGCAGGGCGGGGGAAGCCCCCGCCTCTCAGCTGATTCCCGCGGAACAGCTGATTTAAAAAAATAATAATATTTTTTTTTTTAACTTTCCTCTGCTGGTCGGGAAGAGTGGAGGACTCCTGGGCAGGGCGGGGGAAGCCCCCGCCTCTCAGCTGATTCCCCGCGGAACAGCTGATTAAAAAAAAAATTATTATTATTTTTGTACCATACGGGTAAGTGCGTCTTATGGTCCGGTGCGTCTTATGGCGCGAAAACTTCGGTAATTAGTGTTGCTCAGACAGAGTCATTATCACTTTGAAGAGATCATTTTTGCAAAAAAGCAGGACTGGCTGTGAATCCACAGGAGCTGGACTGGCTTCCCCCCAATGACAACCTATAATGAATCCCTTGCTGTCTCCCTCTTTCACTCCCTGCCATTGTTCCTAAATCAGCACACTGGGAGATATGGGTTAGCTCTGTAGTCATATTGAAGTGAAAGGGTAGAAAAAGTGTCAAGTAGGACAACCCAATATTTAGTTAAGGATAGCCCCCAAATCTCTCCTCCTTTCAATGCGGTATGCAAAGACGACAATTTTGACTGTAATTCTTTCCCACAGTTAAGACAGCATAAAGCCAGACCCGCCATAATCTTACTGCCAGCTATGCCAAGTTAGAGGAGAGGCGGCCAGCTAGTGGCCTTAAGGTATCTATTTCTTACATTAAATATGGATTTAAACCCTAGCGTCTTGATGAGTGATTGACGGGCATTGAATGCCTTGCCCAGAGCTGCTTCAACCTTCATGTGGATCTGCATCTGTTGCATGTGCTTTGGTTAGGGTGGCCAAGGGACCTACTTTACAAAGGATAGTCCTCTATTATGGAGAGCTGGCAGAGGACAGCCCTCGATTTGAAGGCATCCTCTATCTGATGAGCTCTCCAGCCCAAGTCTGGTTTAAAGTCAAAGAACAATAAGAAGGGACAGCAGCAGGGGGCCTTGGAGAGTTGCCCATCACCATTTCGCACCTGGACAGCAGACTGAGCAGACACACTGGTCATCTAGTCACTCTTATCCACCACCACGGTGAGATGTCTTGTATTTCTATTTAAACAACAGTTATTTCTAAATTTGCATCTATACACATAAATTTGCATATGCACAGTTATGCAAATTGGCACCTGTTTTTTTGGGGGGGGTAATGCATTCCCTCTTTTGGGAGATGGGTAAGTGACCACCCTAGATTTGGTCAAGTGGGTTGCTCGAAAAAGGTTCAGCTATGTCTGCTCCTTTACCTTCTGGATCCGGTTGGCCTTTTCATCGTAGCTTTCCAGTTCCCGCCGCAGCATCTCATTTTCCCTCCGAAGCTTCTCGTTTTCTCTCAGCACCTTCTCATTCTCCATCAACACAGATTCCATTTGGGACAAATGGTTACTGGCAGAGGCAGCCTGGGCTGACATAAGGGCATCCACCCCAGCTGAAGTGAGCGATGCCAGAGGGCTGTGGCACAATGCAGCCTGCGGTGGCAGGAAAGCTTGGGGCATCTGGGCCTGCATCACCCTAAAGAAAAGAGAGGTGAAGGAATTAAAGGCAAGCACTTTGCAGCATGAAGGCCTCAGCACCACTTTTTGCCCAATACTATATAAATATGTAGCTCCAACTCAAGTGAACAGCATAAGTCACTAGGCCACAGTGATTTTAAACCCTGCATTTCTGATACTTCATGCTTTCGGAACTTTTCACATTGACTTTCCACTGACTAAATCTTGAGAGCGATCCAGACAGTGCAAACTATTTTAGACTCCTCTTGTGCCTCACTGATAACTAGTTACTTCTCCCCCTCCCCCACTCTGCCCCTTAGGGTTATAGGAAGCAAATTACTGAATTTGCTACTCAAACTCTTAATTTGAGTTTTGAGCACAAAACATTCTTTGAATAACTCTCAATGCATTTTTGAGAAGACAACTCCTGTTTCAGAATGCAAACTCCATGACATCAATTAGTGACACCCACCTATCCAGCAATCATGCCTTACTGGCCAAGCCCTACTCCCCACAAAAAGCAAGGGCCAATCAGGATGGTCAGAATCAGAACTTGGGTAGGGAAGAGTGCTTTTTTAAATCCAAGCCATATTTTTGCAAATGTTATGCTCACAATTCACTCACTCCCAAAGTCCCCTTGCTTAAAAAGCAAACATTATACCTTTCAACACTGTGCACACAGAGGAATACAGAACAGCGTTGGAAGAGACAGTTGTTCAACACAAGTATGAAATTTCCATGTTATGCAATTGGATTTACAAATAAATTTGCATTGCAAAATTCATACAGGAGAATGAGCTGCTTTGAAGTACTTTGGTATTTGTATACATTAATATTCATTTATCATCCACCAAGTTTGCCATGCAGCTAAGATATACCATTGCAGTTACCTGTACCCTGATCCTAAACTCATTTATTTGGTGCTCCATTGATGTCAATGAAGCTTACTTCCAAGCAAACGTGCTTCTATCATCACAGTTTGACAGCAGACTCTTAAGCATATTTACTCAAAATTAAAAACATTGTGTTCACACCTGGCTCAATCCAAGGTAAGCTTGCATAGGATTGCAGCCTTCATCTGAGGCAGTCAAATGGGCAAAGTTATCAAGAGAAACAAGATATGTGAATTTCACAGGAGGCATGAATTTGAATGTAGGTGTTCAAATCTGGTGATGTAATAGTCAGAATTAGGTTTGGGACTCTGACATGAGCAATTTAGTAAATACAGGAGTATCCATTATGTGCAGGGATCTTACTTGTAAAAAACCCACCATTATTAAGACAGCCACTAACAGTTCCTAAAGGTCACCTGCAGCGGCAGCTTGAAATTCTTAGAATTCAACATGGCCACCATCCTGGTGCCTGAATGGGAAGGGGCTTCCTGAGAAGACATGGCCTCATCTGACTGAGGCTTGCCTGATGAGGACTTATTCAGACATTCTTGTGCAGTGATCTTGGAGCAAGTAAGAATATGCACCTTCCTTCTAGCATATAGCCACCCCACCCCCTCCTTTTGTTCCCACGGAAAGAGTCTATTTCCTGTCTCCAACATTATCTCTTCCTGTCAGCATTCCCTATAGTTTGCCTCACAGGGAGAAATTATGGTTCCGTTCCCTCGCCCCCCTCCCATCTTTCGCTAAAGCTACTTGCTTGCCAGTAAGTCACAAAGAGCAGCAGGCAGTTGTGAAACCACTTGCAAAAGCCGTCCTAAGACATCTGTAAAATGATGATGTTCCCAAGTAAATAGAAAAGCCCTTTATAGGATGACTTCAAAATGCTGTACGTTGTCCAAGATCAGCCCTCGGCGTACTCATCCATGGTTGATGGCACGACTCATGATCTCAGGAAGGCACTCACGTGCTAAGGAGATAGGATCTTAAGCTAAGCTTCCATTCATATTTTGAGGCCTTACTATGGTCACCTTGATGCCAGCTCCTAAAGCACTCATCACTTATCTTTCCTCCATTCAGGAAAAAGACCCCAAGTTCTGCAAGTAGCCACCTGCAGTTTCCACTGAGCATATCACAACTGCTTTCCTTTACTCCACCTTGTGTGCACCTGTTCCAGATTTAGCCTCATAGATACCACCTTCTCAAGTGCAAAGAAGCACAAAAAGTGTTACTCTGACTCGCCCCGACTTTATATTCACAAGTTGATTGGATGATGAGGTGCAGTCCTGACCCACCCCTCCCCCAAAACAAAGCCACGTGTACTTTGTGTTTGTGGCTCCTCACTATTTGTGTTCAGATGAGCCTGGGTGTCAATAAGCCACCCCTCTGATTTCCCACAGGCTGTTTAATTCCTTCTTGTGTTTCTGTGCAACTCAGACCGGTTTCATCACTTTCCTGGGACAAGAGTGAGCATCGCTAGCCAAGATGCTGGTCTCTCTTTTTCACTGTTACCTTTGTGGGAGCAGAGGTGTCTCCCGCGTTGCCACTGTACCTCTTTCCAAAGTGAAGTGAACCATACATTCAAACCAACCCACAAAGAAAAAGAGGTTATTTCCCTAAGGAAAGGTAAATTTGGAGGGGGGGGGGGAACAGGACCTAGTTTACTCCTCTCACACTAAATCACTACACAAGTTTTTGCAGCTTGTCTGAGTGTGGAAAGCTAAGCAGGGTCAAGCCTGGTTATTACTTGGATGGGAGACCCCTCCTCTAGTTTCCTTCATTCAGCAGGGGGTTGGACTCGATAGCCTGGTAGGCTCCTTCCAACTCTATGATCTATGAAATCTATGAGTCAGTATATCTCCAAGCTCCACTTGCATTGGCTACACTCCAACACCACTTCCCTTCTCTGAGGAGAAAAACAAAAAAAGGTGCTTTCCATCTACCGTAATCGAGGGAAGGGACAAATGTGTGCAGCAATCGATCAGTTCAGTGGCTGGATTAAGCAAGTGATCCTCAAGCACCTTGAGAATCTCAGCCATGAATGAATTTCCAGTCATACATCAAGTGAACACAGTTCATCACACAACTCTTTCTGGAGCCTGTTTTTTTTTTAACCACAACTGAAACCCATGGTGATGTGCAGATGCTTTGGACTACAACTGCCATCAACCTCATCCAGGAGGCTGGGGTGATGGGAGCTGTAGTCCAACACATCTGGAAGGTGCCAGGTTGGCGAAGTCCGCTATATACCAATATGATGGGTTACCTTATTTCAGGAGGTTGAAATCCTGGACCTTCTCTGTAGTGGTGCCTGGGGTCTGGGAGGTAACTGCCCGATGCCTCCTGAGAAGGGATTATATAGGGGTATACTGGAGGAGGGCCACGGGCCTCTAGGGCCTCAGAGGGCTTTCCCCTGGAGACAGAGAGCTGGTGGTGCCTAGAAAGCTGAGGGTAGCTGTGAGAGGAACTCATGTGGTTCTGTGCTTTGGCTCCGTTCCTCTCAAGTGACATCTGCAAGAGCCGCTCACTGAGCGACCGCACATGTCCACGCTTCAGCTCTTTCAGAGACGCGTCCTGGTGTGTGCTGCTGGCCTCAGAGGCGTAGGCCCTGCGCTGCCCTCCTTCTGCCTGTGCCCCAGACAAGGCCGACAAGGCCTGCTGTCCTCGCTGTGAGGCGTAATACTGGGAATGCGCTTTGGCCTCCTCATAGGTGGGGAGCTCCTCGCCCTTGTGCTGAGGCTGGTAGAGCCGATACATGTTATTCTCCAGGTACAGGGGGTCGCCGTGGTGCTCCTGGCCTTGGGGCTCCTGCCGTGTGGATTGCTGAACCATCTGGCTCTCTTCCTGGGTGAGACTCTCGAGGGAGGACTGTGGGCTACCAGCGCTTCCTCCTCCACGCAGGGCCTGCTGCTGTATTGCCAGGAGTGTACGGTTCTCTGTAAGGTTGCCATACCTCAGTTGCTCTTGGATGAGGCGGTGAAGGACAGTCCCAGAGGAATCCTCGGCTGTCCTCATTCTCAGCAAACTGGTGGTCCACCAGTGCTTCCCAAAGGCACAAAAAACAAAAACCCCGCTGTCCTTGGAATCTAGCAGCCCCTTTCCAGCCAAACGATTCTGAAAGTGAAGAGAACAGGGGTCAGCAGATAGCACAGTTCAGAGAATAGAGTGGGCAGAAAAAAGGCTTCCAGTTTTACATCTTCTTGAGTATCCAGGAGAACTCTTGCTTAAGACTTTAAAATTGGATCTTAGTACTTATCTCCCTCATAGTGGCTACCTTGTCTACCTTACAGGGTTGTTGTGAGAATATAACAGATAGTATCCAATATTAGTCTTACCTAGAGTAGACCCATTGAAATTAATGGGACTTAATTTAGTCATGATTAACTTAAGTCCCATTAATTTCAATGGATGTACTCTAAGTAGGACTAACATTAGACACTACCCAGTGACACAACTTCATGTACTTCCACACTGAGCTTTCTTGGAGGAAGGGCAATTACATTTTAAGTTATTGGGGTTTGGTTTGGTTTTAAATGGTTTGTTTCTATCTGTTGTAAACCACTTGGGTTAGGCAAAATGGAAATGTAATAAATATATAAATATTATTTCAATGGGAATTTCTTCCAAGCATGCTTACGACTGTAACCCTACAATCCTTTATGGTAGTCTTCCCCAACCTGGTGCCCTCAGATATTTGGACTTCAACTCCCATCCGCCAACAAGGCCAATGGTGCTGGGAGTTGTAGTCCAAAACATCTTGCAGGCAATAGGTTGAGGAAGACTGCTTCATGGGATTATCACCCGTAAAGAACCTATGCAAGTCCGGCCAGTTTCAGTGGGACTAACTTCCAAGTAAATGTACATACAACGGCAGCCTAACTGTGGGGAACATGCAGGGATATACACATTTAAAGTCTGGTTCTTCCTCACAACAACCCTGTGAAGTAGGCCACGTTAAGTGGTATTATCGACTTGGTAAGTGTCAGCCAATAAGTCATGGCAGAAATCGAAACCCAAACTTCCCATATCCCAGTCCAGCATTTTGCTCTATGAACTACATTTGTGGCAAGAGTGAATAAGTTTTTCAACGGTCCAAAATGGAGCACAGTGACAGCTCAGAAGTTGCATGTGACTCTTCAAATAGATACTGGCTATATAACAGCCTTCCCCAACCTAGTGCCCATGCTGACTGGGAATGATGGGAGCAGTAGTCCAACACATACGGAGGGCATCAGGTGGGAGAAAGCTAACAAGTATTACCACCTTATGTCAAGATATCCAAGGGAGTCACATATAAAGTGTTCCCAGTGGGGATCATTCCTATCGGGGCAACCCCATTACCCACACAACAGCTATAGCACCAGCGGCAATATCCAAGTGAGGATATCTACTTACAATAGTTGGCTGCGGAAAGCCCTACTCTCCCCACCTCAGTTCACAGGGGCGCTTCTTAATCTTTTACCAGAAAGGAGCCGAAAGTCACTCTCCAAGGACACAAATATTTTATTCAACCCCACAATGAAAAACAGACTACAAAAATGGTCTCTGGGTAAATTCTTTAAATGAGGAATCTCACAAAGAAGGCATTGTTGTTGGTGCTACAAAGCAGCCAGCAGTTGTTTTCTACAAAGAGAAGTTCTGAAACCAACCATGCCCTCTGTCCTGGAAGCCTTGCCTTCTGATCCCAGATGTGTGGAGGCTGGCTCTGGGCAGGAAAACACACTCTGAACATGCACAAAGTCACTGGCTTTAGTACTATTTTGCACATGACACAGTGCTGGTACTTAACAATTGGGGACACAGAAAAGAGAAAATAGGCTCAATAGGGCCATGCTCTTTCACATATAATAGTTCTGTCAGGGGACAACGAACAGGCGATGTATAATTTCAGGGAAAGCGCATTTACCCACTCTTCCATCCTATCTCATCACCTATGTTGCTACAAAACCTTTTTACAATACAAAACCTTTTGTATTGTGAAAAGGTTTGGGGGTTAATGGTGTGGATGAAACCTGTCCCAAATTAATTCCTGAATGAAGAAAAAAGGGGTGTGTGAGAGCTGTACATTAAGAACAATCTTTTCACAGATTTATTAATAATTTTAAGAACATTAATTCCTTACTTTTGGCATTTCTACAGCACTTTAAATTGTACAAAATCCTACAGTTTTTATTGCACTCATTTTTATAAGCTCTACGGTTAGCCTCGAGGAAGGGGGTGAAATGAAGGGTTACAAATAATAAAAATAATTTCTACAGTGTACAAAGTCTGACACTCCTTATCTTAATGGCAACACATTTCAGAGGAGTAACCCTGCTTAAGTCTTTTTTCTTTTAATTACAGCAAACTTGGAACACCTTTCAGATTTAACCACAAATGTCACAACGATAGAGCAATCCTTGCATGCCTGCTGGGAAGTTGAAGTCCCAACTGTGTTCCACGGTGCTTACTCCTCGGAAACTGGAGGAGTAGCTTTGGCCTTAGGCTGCATCCTGGTATGCACACTCGGCCGGGATTGGGCTGCTCTGTGAGTGCGTGTGCGCTTTTTAAAAAAGTGCCATACAAGCCTCCTTGGTGTGTTTGCTTATTGACCTAAATTCTATGGTCAGTTCACGGGGAAAGCACCATGAACATAGAGCTCCTCCAAAACCGCCTCCCCTCCCACCCGCGCGCCGCCATCCTTCCAGTCCAAACGGAATCGACTCAGCACACTGCCATCTGCGCAGCATTTCGAGTCCCCCTGCCTCGCTGCCCGCTCTTTGTTTTCCAAATAGCTCTGCGCTGACATCATAGGGGTTTGGATTGCAATTAACATTCCTGCTAAGTGAGAACGAGAACTCAGGGCTCCGACGAGCAGCGGCCAGCAGCAGCAGCAAGCGAGCGAGACAAAAGCCAAGGCGAGAGATCGTTCGCGAGGGATACCCCCAGCAGCACCTGCAACGCCAGCCCACCCCCAACCCAAATCAGCAGCGCCCCATTATGCTCTCTGCCCCTCCACCATACCCTACCCCGCCGCTCCCCACAAAACTTTTCCTGCCTTGAAATGCCGTTTGCAAGCGTTAGAGCAACTGCAGGTAGGGAATGAATGGATGGCAGTTTATGAAAGTGGGGCGCACGGGGGGGGGGCACACAGAAAGGAGTTAAAGGGGGACGCGTCTCCAGATCTAAATTTAGGCCGCGAGGTGGTGGGAAGGAAAGCCTGCGCCCCCGTGTCGGCACGTTTGTCAAGACCACCAACCCGAAAGGAGGAGGCAACAGGGCAATTTTTATAGGGATGTCGTCTTTGGAGGGGGCCAGACGCCACGGTGAGGGACCAGCGAAAGAAAGAGCTTGCAATCTCTCTCTCCTCACCTCTCCCGCAGATGTCACGGTCACCACTTCTCCTTTGCAGCGCTGTCCCGGGCGGCGTGAAACTTACCGAACCATAGCAGCCCCTAAAATGGCCTCGTAATTCCGCTGCTGGAGAATCCACAGCCGCCCCGATTCGTGCCTTCTCTGCTTCGGACTGCGGAGGATTAGCTTTCTAAAAACGAAGGCACAAACCCCCGAGTGCCCAGCAAAAGCCCCACGCGGCTTGCGTGCTCCTGACTTCGGCGACTGAGTGAATGCGAGTGTATTATGCGCGCATGTAAGTCTACTAGCCTCGTCGCACAGCGCCTGCCTGCTAGCGCCCGCCCCTACTGGAAGGAAGGCAATTAACTACTGAGCGCAGCTGCGGCAGCAGCGCCTGCCTCCTCCAACTGTAATGAGAGCCAGGGAGGCTGGACTGCGCAAGACGCTGCTGCTATGTCAGGAATGCAAGAGTTTTCAGGTTTCCCGCCCCGCCTCGCCCGGGATCAAAGCGGCTAACTGCAAATAACCTTGCCGCCGCTGTGTGTACTGAGCACCAGGCCCCGGTAGGGGGCGTTCTGCAGCGTTCCCAATCCTTGCTTAGCCTATGACGCGTGCTAGCCAAATTCAGCCGGGCGACGAGGCCCGCTCTCGAGCTTGCCTCGTTGCACGCACCTCTTTGGAGGTGCGCCTATTGCACAGAAAGTACACACCTGAGTGCAAGGGTTGTCTTTTCCAGACGTTAGGGCAGTGCTTGTATTCCGGGGGTGGGGGCAGAGCGGGACTGGTTCCCATAGCTTTTGTTTTAGAAGGGGGGGGGGGCTGGGAGGCGTGGTTTGGCTAAAATTGGGAAGAGGCAGGGGGGGGAATGTGGGTTCCAGGTCCCCTATATTCCCCTCCATAAGTCAAGCAGTGCATTGGGTGCCAGTGTGGGCGGTGAAAAGTGGTCCTCGCTGCTGTGTATGACTTAAAGTGAAAGAGGTCCACTTAGAATCTAGCCCTCTGGCTTGGAAAAAGGGACAGCTCAGAGTCTGGGGGCAAGAGTAGTTCTGCCTCCCTCCCTAAACTAGGACTTCCTTTCCCCCCAGCAAAAGGATGTAATGTGCGGTAACGTGTGGTGTTATGTAAGCTGCCTTGGGTTCCTTGCAGGAAAAAGGGAGGGGTATAAATATAATAAATAAATAAATACAACAATGGTAGTCCTAGTTTTGCACTCGCACGTTTCTATCTCCTTCCAGTCTCACTTTCCCTCCAGTGCTTGCCCTGTTCAGTTGTGCCTTCCAGCTCAATGAAGCACTTTGGTGCTGTAGAATGGAAGCAGAGAGGAAAGATAAGATGCTACGTGCAAAAGGCACTGGCCCTGTAGGCTTATGTGCAACCTACTCTTTTGTACTACACAAGCTGAGCCAAACCTCTTAGACCCTGCTGCTCCCCCTGTGGTTTGTGGGCACTGAGCATGCACTTGAAAATATCTCCATCTGGAAGCAACCTAGTGGTAATGCCATTGACCGGATTCGCATGATCGGCAGGGAAAAGGAGCCACCATGGCTTCTTTTCCACGCCAAGTGTGTGCTGGTTGCATGCTGCGCGATTTGCCTAATTACCCTTGTGGTGTGCGGCTTCCTGCGTCATCCGAACCCAGCAAGGTGTGCGGCGGGGGTGGCTTCAAAATCACCCCAGAACTTATGGCTTGTTTTAGGGTTCCAGGGTGGCTTCGAAGCTGCACTTCACTGGGTTCGGACGACACAGGAAGCTGTGCACTGTGCAAGTAATTATGCAAATTGTGAGACACGCGTGGGGTGGGGGAAAGAAGCCAGAATTGCTTCTTTCTCCCACTGATCGTGCAAACCCAGCCACACAGGCCTGTGGCTCACACTGGCTCAGCTTGTCTGAGTGTGGAAATCTAAGCAGGGTCAGGCCTGGTTATTACTTGGATGGGAGACCCCCCTCCTCTAGTTTCCTGCATTGAGCAGGGGGTTGGACTCGATGGCCTTGCGGGCCCCTTCCAACTCTATGATCTATGAATCTATAATCTTCCCTGAGCAATTCTAGTAAGAAGGTAAAGAAGGTTGTAGATGAGCAAAGCAGCCAATGGAGAGAGAAAAACGCATTCAGCTTTGTTAGGCTTGCCTTGACAGAGCCAGCCCTTCCATGAGGTGGAGTGAATCCCTGCCTCAGTAAGCGGATCCCCAACGGTAGCGGATTCCGCCCCCAGGAGAACTGTGCGCCCTACTCGGTGCTCCAGAAAGCCATGTTGGCCACTCTACTGCTGTGGCAAGAGCAGCTGGCACAGCTCTCTAGAGCACCACCAACCAATGCCTTGCACTGTGGACCCCTCAGAGCACAATATCAGGCACGTAGTCTCTCTGGGAAGCCCCACCGGCTGCTCAGAAGAAAGCAGCCAGTGCGGCTCTCCAGAGAGCCTGACTCAAATGCCATGCCGCAGCACAAGCCTCTCCAATGCCTCGCTGTGAGGGGTCCTTCCTTAGAGCAAACCATTGGTGGGGAGGTGGCCCTGGAGATTGCCTGTGCTGCCGCTGCCATCATCTTCATCATCTTTGTCAGAGGGGAAATGGGGATGGGTGGGCACCGCTGCTGCTGTTGTCACGGCTGGGGGGGGGGAAGAGAGGGTGGCGGGGGGAGGGCTTGCGGTGAGCACTGCCACGGCCACCACCATCATCGTCAGCAGGGAAGGGAGGAGGAGGGGTGGGCAGCCGCCATTGTTGTTGCAGCTGTGGGGGGAAAGAAGACAGGGCAGCCGTGGGGGGGGGGGGAGGAAGAGGGCGCTGGCTGCCGTGGGGGGGGGAGGGGAGAAGGAGCGGGCATGGGCAGGCATCACCACTGTCATCATGGCCAGCAGGGAGTGGGGGAGGGAAGAGAGGGAGGCAGAGTGACCTCCCGCCTCAGGCAGTAGGAGGTCTAGCTCCGGCCCTGTTCCCTGACATTAATATATGCCTGTTTCTGGCCTAGCAAGTGCGGAGGTAAGTGAGGAGCTTACGCAACATACTTTGCCCTCCCTGCTGCCAGTCTCAACACATTGAGGAGGACTGTGCAACTGGAATTCCAGGTCAGAAGCCAGAGATTCAAGGCAAGCTTGAGCCTGGCACACCCATTTTACAAACCATTTATTTAAAAGGTTTTTACTCCACCTTTCCATCCTATAATGCAGGGGTGGGGAACACTTTTCGGGTTGGGGGGGCGGCAAATGTCCAAGCAGCATCAGAGGGCGTGACCATACCCCTGACATCATCTGCGGCCTTGGCCGGGGACGCTTCGCCTGCGCTGTGTCCTCCCAGGTGGGGGAAGGCACTGCATGGGCAAGTCTCCAGCTTTGTGCAGCACACGAACAACCGACATTCCTCCAGCCCGGAGTCTTTCAGAGGCAGGGCTTGGAGGCCAAGCCCCTATCCCCCTGACGAGTCCAAAGAGGCTCCACAGGCCACATAGGGAACCTCCACAAGCTGGATTAGGCCTGCGGGCCAGAGGTTCCCTATCTCTGCTATAACAGGATGTCCAAGGCAGCTAACATTTTTTAAAGGTGCAATTTTAAAAATCTCACACACACACACACACACGATCAGCATATAAAATGTACAGAATTAAGCACTGCTAAGGGTGTTTGTTCCCAAGCAAGAGATTGGCAGGACCTCTAGGGAAGGAGGTGTCTCAATTCTTTCAGAATGAAACCTAACACTTTTTCTTTTTAATTTCCCAGTGATAATGGAAAAATGCAGGGGCTTTTCAAAGGCTGCATTATTTATTTCTTTGTGTGGGAAGAGAAGTTATGAGGAGGGGTGTTTTGTTTTGTTTTGGAACATTTGGTTGGCGAGAACATGGGAGTGCAGGAGCCAGGGAGGAAGATTGAGGGAATTCATTCTTGGAAATCATGTTCATTTGTTTGCGAGCATGTGTATGAAGAGCGCACAGGCAGCTTGTTGCTAGTGGAGGGGTATTATTTATTGACAGGGGATAAGCATTCTGCCTGCCAGCTGCCTGTGGAAATAAATCTTATTTAATCAAAGCTGTGAGAGGATCTGTTGTCTTTAATGCCAAACAAGGCTGATTAAAAAAGAAAGAACCCGCCCTTACCATCTGCTCTTCTTGCTGCCCGCCCACAATGAAGCTTCTCTCCCCCCCCCCATGCCCCCATTTGACAGGTGATGCCTGCTTGTAAGGAACAAAAAGGCCCAATATCCTTTGACTTGCAGGAACATTCCAGGGGGCGGCTTGGGAATGCCTCTCCTCTTTCCTGTGCTTCCCTCACTATGGCAAGTTTCCAAACTATTTCCTGCCTTACTTGAAGGATATACTGCTGAGATGAGGGGATATATATTGAATTTGTGACTGAGGATTAGACTGAAGGCTGAAGACATCATTAGATTATTAGAATATAGGTGCAGAGACTCTAGAAGAGGCAGGAGGACAGACCTCAGGAAGAAGACAAATGTATTTATTACCTTTTGAATCTGACAGCACAGAGCCTCTGATTCTGAGGAATTAAATAACCACCTAAAAACAAAAATAAAAGTTCATAAAATTTCATGGGTTTGGTGGGTTGAATGGGGTTGAAGGTGAGTTGTGCTGGTCATCAGTAATTCCATCACAGAAGATATCTGATGGTGCCTGCACGCTCATGCAACCGCATTTTACACAGCAAGCATGGTGCAATGAATATTCATGGAAGTATGCTATGCTGCCATCATTATATTGTACTCTGATTATTGTACACTGCCTTGGTATCCATTAGGATGAAGGGCGTTCTAGATTTTTAAAATAAAGTAAAGCATTGTGCTTTTGCAGATTTAAAATATTGTGCTTTTGAGCACTTGGCAGCAAAAATGCAGGCAACAGAAGCGCAGCTATGAGAGGAGTCATGAGGACTAGGTGCAACATATGAAAAACAAAAGTGCATTTCTGGCACAATGAACTGATTGTGCAGAAAAGCCCTTAGGCTCAAAACTGTCAACATCCCCTTAAAAAGAAGAAACATTTAACAATAAACAAATGATGGCTTGGATCCAGACTTAGTCATACATAAAGCAGACCTATTGAAATCAATGGGTCTTAAATTAACCCCACCCCAAGTATATCCCCAATCTAAGAAGCTGTCTTGTCTTGTAACAGACCACTGGTCTATCTAGCCCGGTATTATGGACACTGACTGGCAGTGGCTGTCCAGGATTTCAGGCAAGATTCTTTCCCAGCCCTACCTGGAGACGTTGGGGTTGAACCTAGAACCTTCTGCATGCAAAGCATTGTGCTCTACCACTGAGCGATGGCCACTCCCCTAGTCACTGAAAACTAGCTTATTTTGAGTCTTGCATAACATCTGGAAAATACCCAGGCTTGAGCTTGGGCAGACCTCAAACACAGAGGGGGTGCTCAGCTTGTCTGAGCGTGGAAAGCTAAGCAGGGTCAGGCCTGGTTATTACTTGGATGGGAGACCCCTCCTCTAGTTTCCTGCATTGAGCAGGGGGTTGGACTCGATAGCCTTGTTGTAGGCTCCTTCCAACTCTATAAAGATCTATGAAATCTATAAACTGGGAAACAGGTACAGAAAATAGCTTTTTCTACCCTTTCCTCACCATTCTTATTTCACATATGGAGGGCACTATCAAGAGATCATAAACACAGTTACCTGGAAGTATTTTATTTTATTATTTAGATTTATTAGACCCCCTAATTCTGTAGAAATCATACAAATAATAAAATAAAAACTAATACAATAAAAATGCAATTTAGGGTGCAATCCTATGGCCACTAGACGCTGTCTAGATGGCTATAGGGTAGGTCAGAGTTCCAGCTCTGACCTCGGGAATGTGTTTCAGGGTTGGAGCTGGGACTACGACCGCGGAGCACCTTCCCTCCACCCTTGCAGCTGACGCAGTTCTTTCC
This sequence comes from Shinisaurus crocodilurus, assembly GCA_021292165.1. NCBI lineage: Eukaryota > Metazoa > Chordata > Lepidosauria > Squamata > Shinisauridae > Shinisaurus > Shinisaurus crocodilurus. The sequence continues at coordinate 56,198,802 of CM037878.1, forward strand.
ACGCCGGCTGCGGCTCCAAAGTCACAGGTGTTGGGGGGGGGGGTGTTCCAGGAGGCAGGAAGGGGAGGAATGAGCCTTAGCGTCTCCCCCTTGCAAGAAGGGGCAAAAGATATAGATAGCTGAAATTGGCTGTCTATGTCTTTTGCAGGACGAGGGAAGCGCCGAGGCAATCCTTGCCCCCATGCTCCTCCCGCGCTTGACTGGATGCCGGTAATCCTCCAAGTTCAGAGGGTTACAGGCAGCCACTTGGATGGCACTGTTACAAATCTTTTTTTAAAAATCCTAAAACCCAGCACAAAACCACAATTACCAGCATAACAGCTAATATATACAAATCACAAGAGCTAAAACCACCATCCATACCACAGAGACGACGAAGATATCTTAGGGAGCAATCCTATGGTGCCTAGACATTGTCTGAGGGGCCATAGGATAGTGGAAATTCCCACCTCTGAGGTCGGAGACAGTGCTCTAACCTTGGAAGGGAGAGTCAGAGATCTGGCCCCCCTCCCTCGACCCCTTCCGGTGAGGAAAGAACTGGACCAGCTGGCCTCCAAGGTCGGAAAACTGACCGGAGAGGGGGAAAGGGGGCATTCCAGTAGACGGGTAGGGGAGGAGACCGGAGAGGCCAGAATACAACCTATCTTGAGCCTCTTCCAGCCTCCTTCCCTCCCCCTCCAAAGTGCCATCCCTAGACAGGCAAAAAATCCTGTCTAGCGAAAAACGCAACTATCAGAGGACAGGGTGGTGAAGATCACCTCCACCGCTCCTCCTGCCCTGCTGGCTTCAGCCCAGCAGGGCATTAGATACACAGAAACCTCTGAGTCTGGAGGCTTCCATCTCGCGAGGGTGTAATCCTATGGGATAGACACCCATAGGACAGAGCACTGAAATCGCATACATCCTATATTCAGGTGGGAATATGGGGTGGGTTAAGATTTTAAAATTGTATACTGTTTTAACTGTATTTTATATTTTATCATGTTGTACATCGGCCAGAGTGGCCGGTTTGCCAGCCAGATGGGCGATTCATAAATACGACAAACAAATAAACAAATAAATCCTAAGCCCTGCTGGCAACAGCCTGGCAGGACAGGTGGAACGGCAGAGAGTGTTTTTAGCCTCCCCATTCTCTGGTAATGCCTTTTGCATTAGATGGGTCTCTCATCCCGTCTAACTCACTCACCTTGCTGGGGACAGGGACGAGTTGAGAGGCCTTTGGATCTAGCGGAGAATCTCAGTGGAGGAGATCTGCAGCATCCTATGATCCCTCAGATCTTGTCTAGGGGCCACATGCCTGCTCTCTAAAATCTTTGAAAACACAGATAATCCAACATTTTAGACATTCAGCAGATGGTAAGATACATAACTTGGAATCATATTGGAGAAGGTATTCCATCAGGAACTGAGCTCCCAAGCCATGCAGAGGTGAGGAACATGTGGCTCTCCAGATGTTGTAGGATTCCAACACCCATCAGCCCCAGCCAGTATGGCCAGTGTTTGGGAATGATGGGACTTGGAATCCAACAACATCTGAAGGGCCACAGGTTCCCCATCCCTGATGTAGAACTTTATAAGTCAAAGCCAGCAGTTTTAACTGGGCCCATAAGTAAACTGGAAGTCAGTAAAGACAGATAATTGGTTTTAACAAAACTTGCTTGCGTGTAGATGTGCTTAGGATTGCAATGTAAGAGATTACTCTTTACATGCATTTTCTGTAATGGTGCTAATGCCTCTGTTCAATGTCCAAATGGTTCCATTCATTAGGTGGGGCTACTGTCCTATCTGGTCTAGGTTTATTGGTGTTATTGGGTCATTCCTTGGAGATGGGGTCCATATCTTTAAATATACAAGGCACCCAAGAAAGGTTATAGCTTCTGTGCTACACACAGAATCTTCCCATCCAACCTCATCTCCTCTCTGCTGAAACCAGCAGGGCTCTCATTTGACCCCCAAACTGGTGGGGTAGTAGTATGGGGAGGGACAACCCGGGCATGGAGAAATAGGGCAGGGTGTGCAGCAAGCACTGTGTCTGTGGATGAGGACCTGGCAGCCCTAACTGTACATGCACCAGTTAGGTCTGATAATGGTGATCCCTTGTAGATAATCAAGGGTTTAGCTGGAAAACATGATCCACCCAAGCACAAAACAAGCATGATCAGTCGCTTGGAGCCTCAAGCCCCAGCCATCCCAGCTCTGGATTATGTCAGCAGCCCATGTTTCAAAGCTGGATTGTAGCTTGCTGGTCACGGTAAAGCCATTTGAGGTTAAAGTTTTCGGCATACTAGAGAACAGTAAACAGGCAAAGAATGCTGTGACACTACCTTTGGGACTAAACAGGTTTGTTGTGGCATGAACTTGTGTAATCAATTACGGAATCATTTTATTGTGGAATGAACTCCAGTTACATGAAATGGACAAAGGAAGAGGTAGGTGTGTAATATAGATGGGCTGAAATCCAAGGGTGTTTCCACAGGCAAAGGTCACTATTTAAATTTCATATATTACTCTGATGAGTGATCCTGCAAACATCTGCATTATGAATTTTGATGATGGAGTGATTTCTTGCTTCTGTCACTACCGTTGAGATGAAGGTAGTCCCTGTGATTTGTTTTAGTGCGAATATTCAGGGTTCAATTTGTGTCCATTAATTATGTGGGGATTACTATATGGCCTAGGTCTGTCTGTCCGTCCATCCCCTTCTCCCTTCCAGGAGCTCAGAATGGCATACATGGATATTTATCCTCACCACAGTCCTATGAGGTAGTTCAGGTTGTGATAGGTTGATCCAAGGTGACCAACTGAGCTTCATAGCTAAGCAGGGACCACTACACCAGGCTGTTTCTCTAGGTTGCAAATATGTTGAATGCATGTGGACACAAAGGTTACAGATTGGACTCTAGCTTTGCCACATGGTGGATTAGTGTTTTCAATCTATCAAATTTAATTGTAAATGTGAACCAGATTCATCAGACTAATGAACTTTAAAGTAACCAACATTCCACTCTATTATATATTATATATTAAAGCAAGGGTGGGGAACCTTTTAAAAGTCAAGGGCCTCAATCCTCAGGGCACAGTGAGCAGGTGGCAGTGGCACATACCAGCAGTGCGTGGCTCATCCATTCACACACATCCAGATACCCAATTCACATCCATCTATCTATCCAAATGCTCCCCACATTCACACAAATTCATACATCCATATAACCCCCATTAACAGAGTAATTTAAACCTCCCCTTCTCTCCCTCCCTCCTTGTTTCTCCCCCCCTTTCTCCCCCCCCCATCCTCTACCTGGCAGCCAAGTTTAGAAAAAAGGTCCCATTTGCCTAATTGCCACATGGGGAAGGGAGAGTTATGGTAATCCTTCCCCAGCTGCCGCCCCCTGAAAATCTGCCCCATATGGCAATTAGGCTTAAGAAAAAAACCAAGGAGGGGGGGGACCAAGGAGAGGAGGCTGTGGGCTGGATCTGAAGGCTCAGCACGCCACATCCACAGTCTAGAATAGGTGTCCCCAACCCCCAGGCCGCGGACCGGTCCTGGTCCACGCCATGGACACGCCATGAGCACTCCACCTGGCTCTTGGGGTGCTCGCGAGCTCCGGAGCAAGCACACACACACCCCGCCGCTTGTCCCTCTGCTCACCTCCCAGCGAGCATTTCCAGAAAACCAGAAGTGATGCAACGGGAGAGCCGGGCTGGGACGAGCCACGAGCAGCCCACCTGGCTCTTGGGGTGCTCGTGACCTCCGGTGAGCACCCCCCCCCGCTGCTTGTCCCTCTGTTTGCCTCCCGGTGAGCATTTCTGGAAAACTGGAAAAAACATGGTATTTTTACATAAATACCATGGTAAAGTACCTTAAAACAGCCACGAATAGCAAATCGCGCCCGTTTTAAGGTACTTTACCATGGTATTTACATAAAAAGAGCAGTGCTGGAGAACCAGGAAGTGACGCGCCGGGGACCGTAGGTCCTTTCCCCGGTGTGTTTGGGTCGAGTGGCAGCAGGCAAGTCGCCAAGAGTCTCGGGAGGGTCGAGCGGGGTGAGTTCGACTCGCTTCAGCCCCCCTCGAGATTCTTGGATAAATCTCCACCCACACAGCAAGTGAGCGGTGGGCAACCCCCCCGGTCCATGGAAAAATTGTCTTCCACGAAACCGGTCCCTGGTGCCCAAAAGGTTGGGGACCGCTGGTCTAGAAGACTGGTATGCTTTTTTCACATCAGGCAAAATAAGCTGCATTTGAGGGGTGTATTTTGAGGAATGTCTAACATAAGCTATCTGCACCCTTTTCCCACCACGAATGTTTATGGACAGATTGTGTCTTTAATCAGAAGTTGGGCTGGTTCTCAGAGAGGCAAGTATCCATAGAGAGGAATGGATTGTTCCCAGAGGAGGGCTATCCATTTCCCCACCTCTTTGGAGCCAGTGTAGTGGTTAGAGTGAGAGACCAGGACCCAGGAAATCTGGATTCTTATCCCTGCTCAGCCATGAAGCTCACTGGGCGACCTTCAGCCAGTTACTATCCCTCAGCCTAACCTACCTCAAAGGGTTGTTGTGAGGATAAAAGCAGGGGGGATCACATATGCCACCTTGAGCTCTTTGGAGGAAGGGTGAGATACTGTTGGTTTCACATGTTGTCAGTGCCAACATATCAATCTGATACTGCAGAGTTTATGCACCATCTCTTGCATAGATGATCAGGTTTTAGGGTAACCACGAACCATACATCCCTTTTAGCAATTGTTTTAATGCCTTGGGAATTTACGTGTGATATATTGATATTCTCTGCTGGATCTCATGACGCCACATTCCCTTCATTTTTCTTTGATCTGCTTGTGCTTGGCCTTTGAGGTGGTTCATTTTTGATAAAGTTAACACACATGTACACTCAAGCCCTTACCTGGATTTTTCCACATTTGGCAAATCCATACCACAAAGCCCTTTCAGAATCAATGAGACATGGGGGGGGGGGATACTCCAGCTTGGTGTGGAATCATTCTCAGATGCCTGCAGCAAGACTGAATGGATCAACACTGCTAAAGGATTGCTGATTACACTGCAATTTGGTTATTTGGGGTTTATTTTTGCACATGCATAATAATTGTGGATAGAGCCAAATCCAAGTCTCGTTGGGAGAAAACAAAACAGGACATGACAGAACTGAAATCCAGATTATATCCCAGATTGTGGAGAGTGGAAGCTCATCCTTTTGACCTGTGTGCTATTGAATCAGTTTCCATTTCTCTCCATCTGCTTAGCCCTCCAGACCCAGGGGCAGCTGCAGATGTGTCAAAGACAATGTGCAATACTGATTTATTGGAGACAGCATGTCCTCTTATGTACTCCTGCCTCAGCACAAGGGCCTTTGCATAGTAAGGAGCCCCATTCACCTTCCAGCTTTTCATTGTTCTCTATGGAAATGAGAGAGACCACTGAACAGATGTCATCTCAGGAATGCAGCAGAAAGGTCATAGTTGGAGGGTTTTGGAATACGCTGATGATAACCATCAACCACTGAGTGATCCAAGCCACTGAGATCCTAACTAGGAGTCTCGCTGATTTATTTTTGCTCACCATACTTGTCATTTTAACAGAAAAAGAACAAATCCTGTGTAGATCATTGTGCTGTTACCTGTACCTATGCTGTTATCTTGTGCAGTCATCTACAATTCTCCTCCTCAGCCGCCTCCTCCTCCTCATCTACATTTCTATACTGCCCAATAGCCAAAGCTCTCCAGGTGGTCTACAAAAGATTAAAACCTTAAAGGTATAATATAAAACAATATAAAAACTATTTACATACTCATATGCTCATATGTGGTGGAGTTGTAAAAATGTACTGGTTTTTTGGCGAGAGGTTTTTACAGAAATATCGGAAATTATTGGTATTAATTTAGAGGTCTGTCCAAAACTAGCATTGTTATCAATAACGGAGAAACTTATTTGCGACCAAAATACGAAGGAATTAATTATAATCTTGTTAACTGCGGCTAGGCTAATGATAGCGAGGAAATGGAAAGTACAACATGTTTTCCTAATAACTGACTGGTATAAGGAAGTTTGGGATATAGCCCTAAAAGATAAACTAGCCTGTAGTATCAAATGCAAAAAAGGACTGTTAAAGAAGAATAATTTTATGGATATATGGAATCAATTACTAGATTATGTATTAATAAAGGGGAAGGGAAGCATACCTTGTCAGGATATGTTATATTTTTGGAATTTGGAATTCATTTGATCAAGGGGATGGAAGTATATAAATTGGTCCCTTGGGGGGGGGGGTGCACTTTATGATCTATTGTATGTTGTTTATGTTATATTTTTGTGTTATTCTTGTATTTTGTTATATTTTGTTTTGAAAAGTAAATAATTTTTTTAAAAAAACTATTTATATACAAAACCATTTAAAACAGTCAACTATAGAAATCCCAGGACTGGTTAAAATCTTATCATATGCTGTCAAATGCTTGGGAGTAGATGAAAATCTTAGCCTGGCACTGAAAGGATGACAATGTTGGTGCCAGGCAGACCTCACTGGGGAGAGTGTTCTATAATCGGGAGGCCACCACCTAAATGGCCCTCTCGTTGCCATCCTCCAAACCACCCTCGGAAGAGGCACCTGGAAGAGGGTCTAAGAAGACAACTGTAGTGTACTGATAGGTTCATAGCAGGAGAGGCACTCGGTGAGGGTGAAAGAACAATACCATTCTCGTCCCATCATCATTTCCCACCGAATAGCAAACTCAGGGCCCAGGGGTCTGAGCATCTTATCGGTTTGAAAGTGAAACAGGGTGAATAAGGGAGCAAGCAGTTTCTACATACTCAGGGGGACTCCCCAGGTATGTAGAAATATATGAGTTTGTAAGTATAAATAAAAAATATTTATCCATTTTTAAAAACCCAAAATAGCCAGACAAGAACCTGTGAGCTTCCAGGATGTATGGAATGGTGAGGTGGCAGAGGAGCCAGAAAAAAAGGAAAAGAGGTGGGGTAGAAGAGTTAATTGGCCTGCTCAAGCCTCTAACACAGTGGTTCTCAACCTTTTTTGCACCATGCACCCCTTTCACTGTATGTCAGAATGTCATTCCCCCCCACCTTTCCAAGATTGTCTGACTTAATCTGTGCCATACAATAAGGTGTGATATCCTGCAGATTGTGTACAATCTGTAGAATTGTATATTTGTAGAAAGATCAGTATTCTTTCAGTATCAGGCTGTGGTCCCAATTCCCCCCCTGAAACCCTAAAATTCCCGCCTGGTTGAGAACACCTTCTCTAACAGCTTTATCCTGGATGGAAAGTTAGGATTGGGGGGATGCATGATGCCAATTTTTTTTTAATCCCTCCAAAGAAGAAAAACAAAGATGTTTTAGGAGGAAGGAAAGGAAAAAGGCCAGCTTTTCCTACTCTGGAGAACCTCCCCTGTTCCCACCGCATGCTATATATATATATATATATATATATATAGCTATAAAATGCTCAGCCACACAATGACCTTCAGGTGACAAGCCTGATACCAACCCTCCCCCAAAGGTTGATGTGCAGACCATAAACACTTAAAAATATATATTAGTGTAATACCTTTATTAGGCTAATCAAAAGATCACAAAATACCATGCAAGAGGTTTGGTGGGAAATGGGGAAGAAAAAAACCCCTAAGATGGTGAAAAGACAGGCCTGGTCTGCACATAATGCCAAGCCATGCTGTGGTTTGTTGAAATCCGGCTTGTCGTTTTGAGTCTGAATCCACCCCTGCAAACAAACCACGGTTTGTTAACCAGGTATAAACCACAAATAGAAGCCATAGTTTGTTGTTGGCTTACAAAACCTGGCTTATTTAAACCATGGCATGTCGTGATGTCTGAACCCAGAGCCATGGCATATCTTTGGCTTGTTTGCACTGTTGTCGACCCTGAAACAGGCATTCAAGCAAGAGCAGCCTGAAAATGAAACCGCTCTGAAAGTTAGCAAACTGGGATTGGGGGGGAACAAACCAGAAACAGGGAAAACAAGCCATGGCTTGTTTGCTCTTCTGTAAGACAATTCATGGCAAAAAAGCAACAAACCATGGTTAGCATAAACCACAACTTAGTGTTGTGTGAATGCAGCAACAGTATCTGCATGTTCAGAGTCCCAAGATGAATTGGGAAAGAAGGGATCTGCAGACATTCAAATTAGGCTCTGCAGGTCATGCAATGGTTACAAGTTGAACTGATACCCACATTCCATTTTGGGTTCCAAGTTTTGTCCAAGTTTCATTGAAACCACAACCAAAATTCTTGTATATTTTTACATGCCAGAGATGATGTGTAATCCTTAGCGTTCTTCTCATCCTTGTTCCAGATGTCTCTGAGATCATTTTAACCTTCTAATGCTTGACGGTGTGGTTTACTTGGTGGGATCAGATCTGCTCTGATTCACATACAGCACCCAGGGGCTACACTGCACTTGTCTTTAGCCTACACAGGCTTCCCCGCCTGTCTGTACAGCAGAGAGATGTGTTTTTGGTATCATTGTGATGGGCACAGCCCACACAACTGCTTGCAGGAGTGTTATTGTCCCAGGGTCTTACTGCATTACATCATTCCTGTTCCTAGGGATGCTAAAGCAGCTTAAGACTGCTAAAATGGGCTTATGTTCACATACTGCATTCAGGATTGTGATATGTTTATTCCAGGCATTACAGCACTCTGAGATCAGAAAGCGTGATAAAACTGAAGTAAATTTCCACTGATAGTATTCCATTAATGTTCAATCCTCCCCTTTGTTTTTCATGTCAATGCTGCTTCCATTGTTACCGAGTAATTAGCCACCTAGTAGGATGGAATGCTAATATCTATCAACTCCCATTTGATAAGGAAGAGGTTACTTCTTGCAACCGTCTTTCTAGCTTATTTTCTGTGTAGAGAATGGATGCAACATTCTAGCACAATATTGGATAGAATCTCTGCACAGACTGTTCCGCAGTAGTGAAGATACCATACCAATAACTATAGGCAAGGAATGATTGTGGAAATAGTCACTTATTGCCTGGAGCCCTATGTATATCAACTTGCATTCCCTCAAGGAAGAAAGGTGGCATATACCGTAAATGTGGATAGGTGGGTGGATGGACAGATAGATTCTTCTGCCTATATTATGTTGTGGTACAGTTCTCAAGAGGACTGTACTATGACACACCATTTCTGAACATATTTATTGACTCTCACTTTGACCTTATGCCTCACTCGAAGTGGGCAATAAGCCTAGACTTTTTCTTCAGTACAGGTTATATTTGTACATATCAGGTTTCCCCGGTTAAAATACCTCTTGTTTTTGGTTTTGTTTCGTTTATTCATCTGCTATTTCCTTTGCTTCTAAATAGGTGAAAACCTAAATGATGCCTGCATTACATGCTCGCCACTTTACTTGATTAGGTTTTTGCTACATTCCCTGGGTACATTCCTGCACATATGGGCACATATGGGCAGAATTATTTTTTTACAGCATAGAAACATTTATGTTGCTGCTTTGAGAGCAGTACAACCAGTGGTATGGGGGAACGTTTTCAGAGCAGGAGAAGGGACATCAGCTGCCTGAGTGCCAGGGTAATGGATGGACCCTCCTTGCTCTGGCAATTGAATGAGGTGAAAACAGGACTTCCACATTTTACCATTATTTTTGATAGATTAGCATAATGGAAGTCAGAGAATGAGGAAAATAAGGATAGGCTGGATACTTAATTCATTTTCTTTGACAGCATTCCTACTTCACTCCCACAGTTTAAATAGTAACACTTCTTTGCACATTTGTTTGCATTTCTAATTAAAAACTAAAGGTTGAATTTTAGCTGGCTGAAGATCATGGACACATTTGACTTGGGGGGCACATTTTCTTGACACCCCCCCCCTCTGAATTCTCAGTTTTCTGCACCACCTTCTCTGGATTCTCATTTTTCAATTATGACATAATATGCTGGGTATTGCTGTTCTCTCTCTCTCTCTCTCTCTCTCTCTCTGCATACACACGGTCATTATGAACTCCTGCATGTCAAAATTTACTGTTACATCACTGAGTACAACATTTTGTCACACACTTTGCAAATGTCTTTTTGTTGTTGTTGTTGTTTTACACATAACTTCAATTGGTTATGTGTAAACCAGGTTACTGTAGGTGCACGCAGTAGTGTTGTAGTAGTTTTAGAGTTAACATCAAAGGTCGTTTTTATGTTTATGCGGCCTCCGTTTCTTATTGCCGCTAATTATTGCCGCTAAGAAATCCTTTCCCTTACTACTGTAGGAAGGACTCTGGGCAGGGAGACAGGCATCCCTTTGTATAAAGTCACACACTCCAGCCTTCCACCCTCACCCTCCCCTTCTCTGTTTACATTGACATGGTAATGTCTGGAATGCAGCTATTTCCTCTTCTGTTCCCAATACAATGCAAGGGGACAAAAGGCAGCAATTTGCTCACCTCAGGTTAAAGACTAACTCCCATGCCTTTCCTTGAGCACCATGATTCCCTGCTGTATATTCCTTCTCAGGAGCCCATTATCTCAGCAGGGAGATGGAGAGCATCATTCCTTCCCATCAGGGGGTCTGCTCTAACATCGGTCCCTTTGGAATGGAAAAGGTTTCTCTCTCACTCACACACACACCTCCTCCTGCCCTAATGTTCCAACAGACCCTTCTGCTCTTTCCTCTCTCAGCAGAGAATAGCAGCTTTCATTGGGACTGTGGGGCAGGGTTAAAAGTTTTTTAAAAGTCCTCCCTCCACCTGTGCCACAGTCCTATTAGGCACACTCATAACTGACTATTTTATTTAAAGTGAGGGAAATAAATGCACAGGGCCAAACCACACATTTAACATAATGACTAGGTTCGCATGACACAACAACCAATTGTGAGTTGCTACACAGGATGGCTTGTCGTGTTGTGCAAACCTGGACTGATTTCCCCAGGGTGGCTTGTTCGTGGGCAGCAAGCCACCTAAACAACCCTTGGGTTGTTGTAGGGGTTGTTGTACCCAGGAAGGATTGTTGTGTCATCTGAACCTGGGTGGCTGACCCCATCGTGGGTATGGGGAATCAGCTACTGAGCCACTTGGCAAGACACAAGAGTGGCAAAAAAACCCCTTGCTACTTGTGCCAAGTAGCTCCCAGGTAACTGCCAGTGCCAGCCACCCCAAAAGTGCCCAAGTGGCACTTGGGGGCAGCTAGCAATGACTTCCCCCCCATCCCTGCCATGATTGTGAGCCGTTTCTGGCTCACAGCTCCCCCCCCATTTTCCCATCCCCCCCCCCAACAATCACAAAAGCTAGCTGTCAAAACTCTGGGTCCCTTTAAAAAGGGTTTTTTGACAGGGCAATGGGTGGTTTTTGACTGGGACATGTGGCTGTATATGTCCCAGTAAAAAAACCCACAAAAAAACCATTGCCCAGCAAGTGTGGTTAAATTTTTTTTAAAAAAAATAAAAAATAAAAGTGCCTCTTTGCGCAATTTTTAAAAAAAGATTCTGACAGCCCCTCCAAGGTGCTGCTCAGGCACTTTGAAGGGGCTGTCAGTGGCTGTCAAAATGGGGGTCATGAAAGCCAGCTGTCAAGCTGACTTTCGCGATCTCAGGGGGGGGAAATGCAGCAAGCTGAAAACAGCTTGCAATCACAATGGGGGAGTGGGAGACAACTCAGTCCTCCCATGGTATCCCCTGGGATACCCACAGGAGGACTGGGGCGGAGGGGGCCAACAACCCATGGTGAGCCCGATTGTCTGCAACTTATTGCCAGGGTGGGTTGGCATGACGTGTGAATGCACCCATTGTGTGGTTTGGTCTTCACTGTAGTAGGTACTCTAGAAAGAACAACCACAACAACTTGGAAAATAACACTTTGTGTGTATGTACATACATTCTACCATGTTCCATCCACCCTAGTGGGTGTGTGACATAATCGACTGGGTGAGGAGGGGTCAATTCACCTGGACATGTCATTCTACCCCCTCTACCCCATTTCTTTTACAATGTAAGCTCTATTATATGATTACCTCTTTAAAACATATTAGAAAGTGTTTTAGCAAAGATTTGGGGGCAGGGAGAGAAACTTAGCCACTAACACGGGGTAGCTCTGAAGGACTAGGAAGGCAGCACGTTGTTTTTTAATTTGCTGTAAAATTATTTCATTTAAGCACTACTGTGCAAGTATTTTAATACTTTAAAATATAGATTGCCAAATAGATATTTTAACACAAATTAAGGTTTAAAAAATACATTGACATGGCACCAACCAGAAAGGGAATATTTTGAAGCTATGCCAAATGCGGGATGCTGGGTGACAGGAATGTGGGGTGACATATGTGAGGTGATAGGCTCATCTGCCTGAGATGTCGCTGCACACATCAAAACAATGCCTCTTGGAAAAGATGCAACAGTAGCACTAAGGCATTACATGTCATGACTGTTCCATTTAATAAAACAACAACAACACCACTTGGATTTTCTGCAGTCTGAAAGAGACAGAACAGCCATGGGGGAAACACAGGAGGACAATGATTTGATGATGATGTTACGTATGTGGAAAAACAACAGTAACAACAGTAAAGAAAGTGTGGCTATTAAACAATAAACGCCTAGTGTGGGAGCAAACTTTGGCTAGCCTGTTAACAACATGGAAAAAGAATTAATTCTGCAGAGCTCCCTGCACACAACTCAATGACATAAGATTTCACTGAGACCAAGAGCTTACTAAGTGTTAAGAACCTGCACCTTAAGTGGAAGCAATCTTGTAGACATGTAAGAAATAGGTAATCAATGATAAAATACCAGTATACAAGGGTTTTGACTGTTTAGAGTAGCTTCTGTTTTTTTGTCAGGCCAGTACTCAAGACATTTGAACTGGAGGTGAGGAAAAGTCTCACACTGTGGGAATCTTTGCATTACCATCCAAAGCATCACAAACTGATCCCCTGGGATTTTTCATGGCTTCTGACCTAAGCAATCAGGGGTTATATTGCTACTGTTAGAGTGAGTTTCATTTCTTTTAAGCAGCCCCTTCAGTTGCATTCTTTTTAAAAAAAAATCTGAATGTCTGATTGGGGTGAGAATGGGGGTCCAATAATAGCATTTGCTTATAACGGGGGACAGACGGACAGTCCACTCCCCCAATTTCTTGAAGCCTCAGTTGTTTCTGTCTTCTATCTTCAACCATAACTAAAACTGAGGTAAAAGGACTTTCCCCCTTCCAAGTCACACAAAAAGCAAAGGTAGCCATAAGAAACATTCCAAAATCCATATTAGTGTAATACCTTTATTAGGCCAACTCAAAGGTTACAAAAAAGTCAAGTACTAGGTAAAGCTACCCAATTTAGCTTCTATTTAATTTTTTTAACCTAGTAAAACATCTAAAATAATACCCAGCTTTGTTAATATAAACACTGTAAAGTTTCTCTCCCTTCTGTTTCAAAAATGGGGGATCAACCACTGTATGTTTGTTTCTTGTTCCCAGTAGTCCAGGTACAACCTGAATCCATCACATCACCTAGTAGAGCCTAATTTGAATATCTGCAGCATGCTCTTTCCATGTTTCATCTTAAGACTCTGACCATGCCAAGTATGTGACTTCAACAGCAAATCAGTATTTCCCCCCTCTCCTCCCCCCCCCACCACTTTATGTAAAATCTTGCCTGATGAAGAGACTTGGAGATCTCAAAAGCTTTTATTTATTTATTTATTTATTATATTTATACCCTGCCTTTTTTCCTGCAAGGAACCCAAAGGCAGCTTACATAATCCTCCTCCTCCTCTCCATGTTATCCTCACAACAACCCTGTGAGGTAGGTTAGGCTGAGAGACCGTGACTGGCCCAAAGTCACCCAGGGAACTTCATGTCCGAGTGGGGACTAGAACCCGGATCTCCCGAGTCCCAGTCCAACACTCTCACCACTACGCCACACTGGCTTTTGTACATTTTTGTGACTTCTGAGTTGGCCTAATAAAGGTATTATACTAATAACGATTTTGGGATAATATATGCAAGGCTAACTATTAAATGGCTGGCACTAAATCAACCCATATCAAATGCCATTAATTATATATGACAAAATACAATCTCCCTGTGATACCCTTTTATATAAAACCACCTGAACAAACACAAACCTTCTTTATCAGAAAGCAGTACCTTGAGACAAAATACTCCCACCGACAATGATCTCTGTTTCCCCAGGTGCTAAAACTAGATGGAAAAATATCTTCCAAGTGAACCTTATAAAATAATTGGCAAGAGAACCATGAGTAAGTAGAATGAACATGATCAACCTAGGGACCTTCCTTGATACTTTGAAAGCAATAATCTCCTAACCTTCCCCATGCTCCCCTAGTATGCCCTACAGCGTGATCTAAGTGCATATTTCAGATGACACAATTCTCCACACAACAGAAGTGCAGTCTCTGGTTGCCATGGCTTCTCTTCTAGTGGTAAAACCAGAAGCTAGGCCTTCAGGAAGGACTTGTCTATAGACAACATTGTGATGGGAGTGGAGGGAATGGGAAACTTACTATGGATGCCATGGAAATGGTTGTTATTACTGCTGCATTCTGTTTTTCTTTCAATGTAATTACTGTGCTCTTTTGGCTAAGACAGCAGTTCAGTGGTGGCCACCTTGGCAGGCCTTATGATCAGACTTGTTCGTCATATACTACTTCACTTTGTGAGTCCACTAATGTTTCACTATGGCCTCTTCCAGCAGTTCTAAAGGATAAAAACAGTTCTTAAGGATAAAAGAGACTGCTTGGTTCATAATTGCAGCCAGCCACAGCAATTGCTTGAACCAAAATGGATGTACATGGTTTTGGTAGTGAGCAAGTACACTCACGTACTACCATGCGTGTCTTGGGAATGCACAGAATTATTCTACCATCCTGTTCTCCACCATCGGGCCAGTACAGGGCATGAATTCAGAAAAGGGTTCATACTGCTGCTCACAGAGAACTGGAAGAACCATGGGCACATCAGATCTCACCAGCACCATCGTACTGTACAGCCAAATCTTGCTTATATCTGTAAGGGGTCAAATGTTGATGAAATAGGAACATTGGTCCATCTAGCCCAGTATTGTTGGCACTGACTGGCAATGACTCTCCAGAGTTTCAGGAAGGATTCTTTCCTTGCCCTACCTACCTGGAGAGGCCAGGGATTGAACCCAGGCCCTTCTTCTGCATGCAAAGCATGTGCACATCCTGTGTAGGCTGAAGTACTAGGGAACCTAACCAAGCTCTGAACTAGGGTGGTCACTTATACAGTGCCAAAAAAAAAAAAAAGAGAGGGAATGTATAATCAAAGAAGAGGACAATAGAGGACATAGATGTGTATAACATCTGCATATACTAATTTATTTGTATAGATGCAAATGTAGAAATAATTACTATCATCGTAATGGAAATACAATACATCTCTCGCCACCGTGGGGAAGACTGTGATCTCTGTGCCTGCTCAGTCTGCTCTCCAGGTGCTAGTTGTTGTGGATGGGCAATTTCAAGAACATCCGCTGCTGCTCTCCCTTCTTGTGGTTCTTTTTCTTGAAACCAGACTTAGGCTGGCTGGACAGCCCTTCAAATAGAGGACTGACTTTTCTGTAAAGTATGAACAAAAGCATGACGAATGTCATGGTACTTTAGGGACTTTGATGATATGTCAGAGGCAAACTTTCACAAAAAAATATTGATCAAACGCAAATGTGAATAGTGTAACATATCTACAGCAAACCCACACAAGACTATCCACTGCCTTTGGTGAGTGGAAAATCGCATGTGAATGTGTTTTAGCAGGATCAACGAGGGAGGTCTAAAATGGTAGCTTCAGAGCGCCTCTTACTAGAACAAGTGGGTTTGTTTCTTGCACTTTGCTGGAGAAAAATATACTGAAATTAACAGCCACTTTGAGGGAATACAGCAAATGTTGTCTCTGATAGCTGGCAACCCCAAAGACAACTATAGCATAAAGATATTATCATTTCTTTGCTTAATGCCTAAGGATTTGTGAACACCAGAGCGCATTACTTGGAAGTGAGCCTGATCAATTTCAATTATAGTTATTTCCACAATGATTTTAGGATCGCGGCTTTAATTTTGGAAAGTTGCTTCTTTGTCTCTGAATGCCTGGGGATTGGCAAAATTGCCGTGATGTGAGCACTCCCAGGACTAACAAAAGCTCCTGTATTTTTGTGAGTAGCCTGCTGCCTAACAAAAGATGCCAAGAAGAAACTGCTCAGATTACTTCTCAGGGCATTAAAAACCTCTGGGCATGGAGGAATGTAGCTGGCACTCAACCCTCCTGCTGTTTTCAAGGGCACTGACAACTGAATTTGAAATAAGCCCCTTCTTGTCTTCTGACTGTTCTCCCTGAGACGCACATGTGTGCAGAGCTGCCCCAGACGCAGAGCTGCTGCTGTCTGTACGGACTTTGAGACAGCAGATGGTCAGAAGGATGACAGTGTGAGGCACAGAGAAAGAGAGAAGGGGCAGGTGCAGGCAAAATTGCTAATTAGATATGGAACATTAAGCTTCCATTCTAGAAAGCTGGTATTCAGCACCTTAAAAACAAAAAACAAAAAATAGGACTTGGGATTTACTGGCAACTCCTCAATAAACTGTACCTCCCCAAGCAGAAAGGGGGGAGAGTACTTCTCATGGGTGGTGGTGGTGGTGGGGAATTTAAGAAAAGACATTTCTGGATTTGCTTTGCATTTTGAATTACAGCCAAAGGATTCTGATGGAAAGCAGCAAATGAATCATGAGGACTGGCCCCCAAACTCCTTGAATGACAGCGATTCTCAAAATATCAAATCCAAAATCCATTGGAATAAATCTCTTTCTTAATTATTAAAAAGAAAAAGAAAAGGCTCCTCTCCTGTTTGTTGTGCTATTGCAGCATGATATTCTAGCTGTGCATTTATATGGTTAACAGAAAGAAAAAACAAAGTGGATTTAAAAGTAAGAACACACAGCACGGTACTCAGTCAGGTTGGGTACTGGGTTCCTTCTGGAAGCATGTATAAGCCCTTTCCCCAGGGTTCAGAATGCAAATACAACCACTGGTATGGTTACTGCTTGGGACAAGCCATTTGTGGGAAGCAGAACCAAATGGAATTGCAGCAGTTTCAACCATGCCACCATAAACTTGGTAAGCAAATGCTGACAGCACATGATCCCACATGGTACTTCCCATTTTAAACTAAACACCATGAAATGGTTTTATGTTAATGATTTATATAGACGTTCAACTAGTGCTTGCTGTAGAATAGGAAAAGAGTAACGCTTTGTTATATACTAGCTAAGGATGAAGTTGGTTAAGTAGATTGAGGCCCCTTCCATGCTAGGGCCCTCAGCACTTCTAAGACACTGATCACATTCAAATGTCATTGCTTTAAACTAGGGGTGGGCAACACTCAGGCCACATGCGACCCCTGCCACCCCCTGCTGCTGTGCTACCAAAATTCACAGCTGTGGCAGCAAAAGGATTGGTGATTTGCTGCTGAATTTCAGTGGCAAACTGCTATGGAAGGCTACAGTGGACTGATTTAGCTTGAAAATTGTCATTTATTTTTATTTTTTTGCTGCCTCCAAATTTGATAGTGTGTTGTCTGGACCCAGAATTCTGTTTATCATTAACTAGGGTTAGTTTAAGCAAGCCAGTTTCATAAAGCAGGTTGAAGTTGGCTTGTTTTAAACTAACCATAGTTAATGTTAACCATAGTTTGTCAGTTCGGACAACCTGACAAGCCGTGCTTAAACATAAGTGGAAACAGACGCTTCCAAGCTCCTCTTGGCCATGCAGGAGAAGGAAGGGGATGGGGGAACATGTGAGCCTGTGGCTTGCTGCAAGATTGTTCATGTCACAGTAAACCATGGTTTAGTGTGATGTTTGAATGTGGCCAATGCTCCTCTGCAATCAGCTGGAAGGGGGCCTATCTCTGCAGTTCCACATGGCACAATATGGGAAATATTAATGATGAATAAGATTTCACATGAATTAACGGCTAATTGGATATACAAAACCCAACTCGGATTCTCTTCAATAGCACTTTACCAATTAAAGGATATATTTATTATTTATTACATAGATTTATATACCGCTTTCCGGTGGGCTATCAAAGCGGTTCACAGATATGATAAAAATAAAATATAACAATAAAAACACAGTAAAATAATCACTAGGCAAGTATAACCATACTGGCTGGGTAACCCTTCAGGGAAAGCCTGCATGAAGTGGTGGGTCTTGAGCAGATGTCTAAAGATCAAGACTGAAGATGCCTGCCAAGTGTCAATGGGGAGTGCATTCCGGAGGGTGGGTGCTGCAACATTAAATGCTCTGTTACAGGTATTTCTGAGGTTACAGGTATTTCCTCAGGAGCCTGCAGCACTGTCAGAATTACTCTTCCTGAGAATTGCAAGAACCGAGTAGGGATATAAGGGGTGAGGCAGTCTCTAAGATAACCTGGCCCCAAGTTTTGCTGAATTCTTATATTTGTTACTAAATTCTTTTAAACATCTACCCAAGCAAAAATTATACCTTTTAATATTCCTTATTATTCTGATTTCTTTCCTTGATGTTTACTTGTTAATTTATATACTCTATTCTACATCGCTTCCCACACAAGAGAGAGTATTATTTACGGTAGTTAAAATGTAACTTTAAAAAAATAAAAGAGAGAGTATTTAGTAAAAATGCTAGATCCCCCATTATAATCTCACAGACAAACCAAGGTTTGATGAACTGTGGGTGGTCATTACAAGCAAACCCAGAACTATGGGTTAACTATCGGTTGTTAACCACGAACAACCCACGAAGAGAACCCATGGTTTGTTGTTGGGCTGTGAACTGTGAGTTATTTAAACCATGGTTGTAGTTACGTGCAGACCCAGAATTGTGGGTTGTTTCACCAGGCTACAGAAGCAGCAGGCAAAAGCAGTACAAAAAACCAGCCTCTTTACATGTCAGTACTGCAGTGCTGCAAAGGCAGTTGGAATACATGGAGGGAGCAGGCAAAGGAGGAGGGAAACAAACAGCCCAGAGACTGAGAAAACAAACCATGGTTTGTTCAATTGTTTGCCAGACAAATCCTGGGTAGGGCAACAAACCATGGTTTAAATAAACCATGGGTGAGTGTTACATATGAACCGCCTGCCCCAAATCAAAGGCAATAGAGGGTGATGCATTATTGAGTGTGCTGTAGTAAAATGTTTAAGCATTTGCTTATTAATTTTGCTAAATGTTATCTTTTGTTAGCAAACTTGAAGTTTAGCCTGAAAACATTTTTTTTTAATGCAGTCTCACATGAAAAAAGGAAATATGCTTGTTTTTCATTCAGTGTGACTCAGTAACAGTTTGAATTAGCCAGGGAACTGCCCTTAACATGCAAGAATGTTGTGATTGTCTTTCTCATGGTACTCCCAGGATATCTTCTTCTTTTTAAAAAATGATCTTATGTACAGATACACATATAGGGGCTATTTGTACAACAAATCATGGGTTAACTGCTGGGTTGTTTAGCCCCTAAACAAGCCAGTGGTCCAGGTTCATATGTCATGCTGCACAAGCAGGGCTGGTGCTACCATTAGGCCAACTAGGCAGCCGCCTAGGGCGCAGGGCTAAAGGGGGCGCCAGAAATGCCTTGAAAAAAAAATACAGCGCTCTCAAGTGGGAAGGGGGGGCGCTAAATATCTGACATTGCCTAGGGCACCAAACTGCCTTGCACCGGTCCTGTGCACAAGTTACGAAGGAGGCGATTGTGGGTTGTGCGCTAAAGCAGAAGAGGTGGGTGCACTGCAGGCAGCGCACCTGTGCGTGGGTTGCCATTATGTGCGAACCAGGTCATAGAAAACTTACATTGATTATCTGCATAGAATGTCCAGGTAGAATTTACAAGGGGGCTAACATGAATCTAGTACAGTAATACCTTGGATTGCAAGTAACTTGGTTTGAGAGCATTTTGCAAGACAAGCAAATTTTAAAATATTTATTTAATTTTTTTTTACTTGATATACAAGCGACGTCTTGCAATACAAGTACTGTAGTACAGCTTAAATTAAAAATCTCTGTACAAATTTTTTTGGGGGGGATTTCGTTTTGATATAAGAGTGTTTTGGATTACAAGCACGTTTCCGGAACGAATTATGCTCTCAATCCAAGGCATGACTGTATCCTGCTCATGAAACCTTCCCAGGAAAAGCTACATAAACAATCCATTCCAAAACACCCTTTCAACAGATCCATGCTCACAGGATCAGTTTAGAAAAACCAAATGAAACCTTGTAATCAGAAATTTACTGATTTACCTCAAAAGTCCATGCCACAATAAACTGACTAGCCCTTAAGATGCTGTCTTTTTGCTGCTGCCTGCTACTCTTCAGGAAACTGCCCCTATATAGACACTTTAGCTTTCCATATAACTATGAGTACATTCTTTAAATGACTTGTAAACTCTGTCCTTTGTCCTTTCCAAATGTTTCTATACTGTTTGAGGTGCCATCTGAATTAATCTGTGAAATTCTGGCATAAGAACTATAACAATAGCAGGAAACATGCTTCTTCTTCGTGGTCTCTGTGCATCACACATATGGGCTCTGCGCCTGCGCTGAGCTTCCTTCGGAAATTCTTTAGCTGAGGCGAACTGGGCGGGAGCCCGTCCCCCATCGTGCCTGCTCCTCAGCACGGCTCCCGCCCATTCCCTCAGTTCCTCTTCGACCGCCTATTGCTATAGTCTTTCTTCGAGGTTCTCCATTCTTCTTCGGCTGAGTATAGAAAAAATAGTATTTTTTCCTCTACTTTTTCCTCACAACTTTACTCCTTTCTCCTCCACTCTTTGTCCTATAAAAAAAAAAAAAATAAAAAAAAAAAATTATCCTCGTTGTTCTATACCTTTTCTTCGGCCTAATCTCCTTTCAAAGCTTTTCCTCTTCTTTAGAATGGCTCTTAAAGCCCCCTTTAGGAAGTGCTCTGGCTGTAAGGCTAAATTGCCTCCGGCTGATGGGCATTCTCTATGCCTTATTTGCTTGGGCCAAGAGCATATTGTAGAAAAATGCAAGCATTGCCAGGCCTTTACGAAGCCTACGAGGAAACAGAGGGCCTTAAAGCTAAAGACCTCTCTCTGGCAGCAGACACTATCTGCAGCAGGCCCCTCTATGCCTCGGGCAACCACATCTAAGGTGGCTACGCCTCAGTCTGAAGCCCAAGGAGAAACCACCTCCCAGCAAAAGAGCAAGAAAGCTAAAAAACGCTCTAGGGAGGAAGGGAAGGAAAGAGATGTCGCCAAGGCAAAAAGCCCAAAACATGGCCGACCTCTCTCAAAGCCTGCAACTCCCGCCCATTCGACAGGGAGCCGCGCGGTGTCGGCATCACCGGAGAGGATCGAGAGACCAGCTTCGAGCTCGTCTCACCGATCAAAATTGCCATCGACAGGCAAGGGACAGACCTCTGCACCTCCGTCTCCCCAGAAATCCAAGGGATCTTCGGTGCATGTCGTGTCTATTTCGGACGGGGAGATATTAGAATCCCCAACGCCGGTCCCAACAGTCTCTCCGAGAACAGAGAGCGCACGCCCGCCACGGCGTTCCGTCTCGTCGACACCTCCTCGACACCGAAGCGGGAGGTCCCTCTCGAGATCGATGTCTTCGTCTTCACGCTCCTCTTTGCATCGATATGCGCGTACTTATCGAAGGGACGATGTACGCCGCCAGCAGCGCCACACTCCTCCTCGGGACCGAAGGGAGAGAGAAAGCGCCGACATCGATGCAGGAAGGGACCGACGCGATCGATCTCGATCTCGACAACACCGTAGCTCTCCCGATGTCGTCCGCCGTCGTCGAGATCGAAGCAGCTCTTTCGATGACGACCACAGCTCTCGATCTCGATACCGTCGATCCCATGATCGGTCCCGACGTCGCCGCAGCCCTCTCGAGATCGAACGCCGCCATCGCCGCAGGGAGAGTTCCGTCGACATCGATCGTCGGTCTCGGTCTCGTCGCCGATCTACCGACACCGAGCGCTCGCCTCGACACCGAAGCCCGCTCGATGTCGAACGTCGCGATCGACGCCGTACAAGTCCAGCCCCAGCAAAAAACCCAGGAAAATCAGTGGCAAAGACAAAGCACTTAAGTGCCACTGCTAAAACAAAAGCACCACCAGCGGAATCCTCTTCAGACATGCCTTATTCAGAAAGTGATTCTGAGTTGTCAGGCCTGCCCGATACCTCTCCTGATCTGCAAGTAGAAGCCCAAACGTCCACTTCCCCAACAGAGGACTTGGGTACTTTCTCTGATCACATTATGAGGATGACCGCGGCACTGGGGATCGAGACACAAACTGAAGAGCCAGAGATGGAAGACCCAGTATACAGTTTCATCCTGGCCACACAGACATCTCCCACGCTGGTCCCATATTTGCCCTACTTATTAAAAACTGTGAAGAACACGTGGAAGACCCCAACGGCAATTCCACCAGTGGGCAAGAGACTGGAGTCGCTCTACAAGGTGCAACCAGAAGGGGTAAAATTCCTATTTTCGCACCCAGCACCAAATTCCATCATTGTGGAATCAGCCCAGTCTTCGTCCTCTAAGCAACACTCTACCCCTACAGACCAGGAGGGGAAGAAGTTGGATACCTGTGGCAGGCGTATTTACGCGTCCGGTTCCCTGGGGTTAAAGGTTAGCAACTACCAGGCGATCATGGCGCGCTACCAGCACTTCTTAATAGAGAAGTTGGGAAACATTTGTGACGACCTGCCAACAGAGAGGAGGGACCTAGCACGGACGCTACAAGCGGAGGCTATGAGCATCTCGACGATGCAAATGAACAACGCGAGGCATCAGACAGACTGCCATGCAAGGTCCCTCATTGGTGCCGTCGCCTTGAGACGCCATGCATGGCTCCGGTCAACAGCGCTAAATAATGATGTCAAGGCCAGAATAGAGAACCTCTCATTTGATGGTGAGGGTCTCTTTAATGAGAAAACGGACGACTCATTAGATACCGCTCAAAAGGCCAAAGTATCTGCACAAAAGATGGGTCTTGGGAACCTACTGCGGCAAAAACAATTCAAACCGCGGCAGTGGACCAGGTTCTCTGCTCCTTCAACTCCTTTCCGACCAAGGTACCACCAAAGAGGACAAGACACACGTTCTCAGGACAGACAGACTGCTGGAGCAAGGAGACCTTTCCAACACACGAGGTACCAGGGTACTAGGAGGACTGGGGCAGCAGGCAAACGTCGCCTTTGACTCCTCCGCCATACCCAAAAAGGAATATCAACTGGACTTGACAAACAAACTGGCTATGACAAATATACTGGACGTGACAAAACCACCAAATTTGGCAAACCCAAAGGACATGACATTAGAGCCAAAGCAAATAGTGTCCTACACAGACAGACTTTCCGCATACCTCCCGTCGTGGCACACCATCACGACGGACCGCTGGGTCCTCAAAATCATCCAGCACGGGTACCAGATCGAGTTCGACGTCCTCCCCCCTTTCCTCGGCATCAGTACCACACAGCCCACTCCACCATTGTTGGAGGAGGTGGACGCTCTGTTGCAGAAGGGCGCCATCCAGCCTGTCCACCCACGTCGCCTCCAGGAGGGGCTCTATTCTCGGTACTTCACAGTGTCGAAGAAGGGAGGAGGACTTCGACCGATCCTAGACCTCCGACTTGTCAACTTCTTCATAACAGCAAAGAAGTTCAGAATGGTCACCATCCAGTCGATACTGCCTCTACTTCGCAAGATGGATTGGTTCGCGTCGATAGATTTGCAAGATGCATACTTTCACATCGCCATTCATCAAGACAGTCGGAGGTACCTGCGGTTCAAAATAGGAGACGAGGCGTACCAATTTGTGGTTCTTCCCTTCGGCCTCTCCACCGCTCCAAGGGTGTTCACAAAGTGCATGGCGGCAGTCTGTGCGAATCTACATGCCAGGGGGATTCGGATCTTCCCGTATCTCGACGATTGGCTGGTCGTGGACTCGTCAAGACTTCGCCTCAAGTCAGCTCTTCGCACAACACTGAACCTGCTCGAAGAACTAGGCTTGTGTCTCAACGCCAAAAAATCAATACTAACTCCTACCAAAAAAATTCAGTTTATAGGAGCGCTACTGGACTCTGTTCACGAGCGAGCGTACTTACCCCTAGACAGAGTGGAGAAGGTACTCTCCATTGCCAAATCAGTATATCGCGCCACAACCAGCTCAGCAAGGACGATCCAACGCCTTCTTGGGCACATGGCATCAACAGTGCAGGTTGTGTGTTATGCGCGTCTACACATGAGGACTGTCCAAAACTGGTTTATCCGTACATACAATCCTCAAAGACAGTGTCCTTCGGTTCGCCTCTCCATTCCAAGGAGCATCAAGGCGACACTCCTATGGTGGTCAGACAGAAGAAATCTTGTACAAGGTGTACCATTTCATCCGTTGAAACCAACAAAGATTCTGACAACGGATGCCTCCCTCCTGGGCTGGGGAGCGCACTGTACAGGACACACAGCTCAGGGCACTTGGAATCCTATAGAGTGCAAAATGCATATCAACATGCTAGAACTGTTAGCAGTGTGGAAGGCCATGAAGGCACTGGAGTCACACCTGCACAATCAACACATCCAGGTAGTGACAGACAACACGACCGTCGTTGCCTACCTCAACAAACAAGGGGGAACGCGGTCGTTGAGATTGTCGAGGCTGACCCTCAGAATTTACAATTGGACAATTCGAAGATCCATCTCCCTCGTGGCGATTCACATTGCGGGCAAAGACAACACATTGGCAGACACACTCAGCAGAGTGTCATTGCAATCCCACGAGTGGCAGCTGGATCCAGAGATACGCCATTGGATCTTCTCAATCTGGGGTCATCCACAAGTAGACCTTTTTGCCACCTCGGAGAACACTGCATGCCGCCTTTTCTGCAGCAGAGCAGCGTCGGATCCAGACTCCATTACAGACGCCTTTATGATGCAGTGGTCGGGGCGTCTATTCTACATCTTCCCACCTCTCCCTCTGTTGACACGGGTCGTCTCGAGAGTCTGGACCGACAGGACGGACTGCATCTTGATAGCGCCGTGGTGGCCCAGGCAGCCGTGGTTCCCTCAACTTCTGCACCTCTCCAGAGGGGAATACCGGTCGCTTCCAATCATCCCAACGCTGCTAACGCAAGCACAAGGCAAGATTCAGCACCCGGACCTAAAGAGCCTCTCCCTCATGGCATGGAGGATTCGACACTGATGGTACAAAACATGCCGATAGCCATCCGTAGTATCTTGCAAGCTGCCCGCAAGCCATCTACAAGGGCGTCTTATGCTAGAAAGTGGATAGGTTTTACGAACTTTGTGACCCAGTTGGGGCAGGACCCAAAAACTTGCCCAATTCAAACAATTTTAGAGTACTTGCACACACTGATGCTGAGAGGCTTAAAATTATCGTCAATAAGAGTGTATCTGGCAGCAATTTCAACCAATAGACCTTATACCACCACAGGAACAGTCTTCACTCACCCGTTAATAAAACAGTTCCTGAAAGGCCTGCGAAACATCATCCCTCCAGTCAAAAACTTGATACCGGGCTGGGACTTACCACTAGTGTTGCGTGCTCTCCAGCAGAAGCCATTTGAACCGCTTGCCACCATAGACCACCGCTTGCTGACATGGAAAACAGCTTTCCTGGTCGCCATCACGTCAGCAAGAAGGTCAAGTGAACTCTGTGCACTAAGAGAAGACTCTCCCTATATGGTCTTCCATAAAGACAAAGTAATTGTCAGGCCTGATTCTTCTTTTGTCCCAAAAGTGGTGTCTGAATTCCATACCAACCAAGACATAGTCCTTCCAGCATACTTCCCAAACCCAACTACCGACTTGGAGAGGAAGCTGCATGCACTAGATGTGCGACGTGCCCTGGCTTTTTACAAAGATCGAACTGCCACGTTCAGGCAAACATCGCAGCTATTCGTCTGTTATGGCGGCAAATCGAAAGGTCAGCCTGTGTCCAGACAAAGATTTTCAAAATGGATTGTAGAAACAATTACTCTCGCATACCAGATAGCGCACAAAGAGTTGCCTGGTTCAGTGAGAGCACACTCAACCCGAGCGCAGTCTACGTCCGTGGCGTTTGGAAAAGGCATCCCTCTACCAGAGCTATGTAGAGCAGCCACCTGGTCCACGCCATCGACATTCATAAGACATTATAGACTTGACCTTCGAGCTCGGGAAGCAAACGCCTTTGGCCGGGCAGTCCTCTCATCGGTGTTGCAGTGATGTGGGCCGCCGTCCCGCCACCGGTAAGTCAGCTTGTTACTCTGCCCATATGTGTGATGCACAGAGACCACGAAGAAGAAGGACAGGTTGCTTACCTGTAACTGTAGTTCTTCGAGTGGTCATCTGTGCAGTCACACAACCCACCCATCCGTCCCCGCTCGGCGTCATTATCGATTTCGATGGACCTGCCAGTGGAGACTGGGTGCGTCGCTCCAGTTCATTATGTTATGAATATGTTATTTAGTGTAATCCCATGACAAACAGGGGTTACACCAACGTGTATCTCTCGGTTCATGGGGCCGCAATAGGCGGTCTCAGGGAACTGAGGGAATGGGCGGGAGCCGTGCTGAGGAGCAGGCACGATGGGGGAGGGGCTCCCGCCCAGTTCGCCTCAGCTAAAGAATTTCCGAAGGAAGCTCAGCGCAGGCGCAGAGCCCATATGTGTGACTGCACAGATGACCACTCGAAGAACTACAGTTACAGGTAAGCAACCTGTCCTTCATCTCCCTGTGAAGGATTGAGGCCTACACAGGCTTAAGTTTGTTGAAGCCTGAAGGCCCAAACACTTCCCTAGATTAGTTGAAGCCTGAAGGCCCAAACATTTCAGGATGGGAGGGGGCGTTTGGGAGTTTTAGTTTACCCAATAGAAGTTAAGAATTAGTTCTCCTGTTCAAGGTCACATGTTTGTAACCTTCCAATCCTGGGAAGGCTATATATGTGTGGGATGTGGTCAGCTAGGGGGAGAGAGAGACTGACTGCAGAGAGAGACTGACTTCAGAGGAGAGAGGTAGTCTGAAGTTAAGCTAGAGAACCTTGTATTATTTGTTTGTTTAATTTTATCATACTTGCTTTTGAATTATAACTGCTCTATTAAGTAAATACCCTAATATAATAAGTAAAGTGCTGTTGTGTACCCTGGTTTGTTGGAGTGACATTCACCACGTCTAAAGCCTACACCCATGCTACTGGAAACAGGCAAAGGATTTGATCTCCTGGAAAGGGAGAAGCTTTGAGAAGAGGCAGAGATCTTCCAAAGGCAGGTCAAGGGGTCCCTGCAGTAGCGGAACCTTGACACTCCCGCCCCTGCCCCCCAGCTCCTAACACCCAAGCACCCAAATGGTGAGAAAATTAGCAGCTTGAGGTCACAAGAGACCTTTAATGCTAAAGTTGCTTCTTTCTTTTCCTTCTGAATAAAAACATTTTGGTTCTGAAAGCGACCACCTGTGCTTTAGGGAGATTTTCCCAGCTTGCTGCCTGTCATCCTTCCACCTCAGCAGTCAGGCTTACATTTGGTTTTTAGAATGAAAGCATTTCACATATGTAGTTGTTTTATTTATTTATTTATTTATTTATTTATTATATTTATTATATTTATACCCTGCCTTTTTTCCTTCAAGGAACCCAAGGCAGCTTACATAATCCTCCTCCTCATTTTATCCTCACAACAACCCTGTGAGGTAGGTTAGGCTGAGAGTCAGTGACTGGCCCAAAGTCACCGAGTGAGCTTCATGGCCGAGTGGGGACTAGAACCCAGATCTCCCAAGTCCCAGTCCAGCACTCTCACCACTACGCCACACTGGATCTTGGGGCACTGCTAAACATGAACACTTAACATTTTTTCTTTTGATCAACTTCTTTCACCTGCAGCCAGCCTAACGGTCTTATTTAACAAAATGAATATATATCTATATCTATATATATCTATATACTAAATTGGCTTAAGTACAAAACAAAAACCATACAGCCCTGCAAATGCCATTGTTGAAGCAAATTTGTCCCCATCAATTCTTCTCAGAGACTCAGTTCGCATGGCATGATAAGTCACCATGGGTTAATTAACCAGAGGGCTCTGAGACAGCGCGCTGGCCACCATTTTGAATATGCAAGCCCCCTCACCACAGCTTGCATATTCAAAATGGCTCCTGCTGCGCCTTCCAAAGCCCCATGGGTTAATTAACCCATGGTAGCTTATTGTGACTTGCAAACCAGCCCAGTGAGTGTAGCTGTCAAACATCTGCGAAATATAAGCAACTACATAAAAATTGGGCCGGCTTACAGTGCATTTTTATACATGTCTACTCAGAAGCAAGTCCCATTATATTCAGGGGCTCACTCACAGTTATGTGTGAATAGGATTACAGGCAAAATCTCTCTTATTTGTTAAATCACAGAAGGCTAGGACTGAGAAGTGTAGACTCAGCTAGATTGTGTCTAGATCTGTGACCCCATCTAACCAAGTTATTGCCCAACAAGTCTTTAAACAAACTTTTTTTTTTAAATTTTGAAGTAAAGCAGTAAAGCCAAATTCAAAATTGTAAACATGAAAAATCAACTAATTTCAACATTTTCTGCAGTTACACCGGAGCTTTAGAAAATAGTCAGAATAGCCCACTTTATTTTTGCAGGAATGTCATGAAAACTGCATTTCAAGGATCTCTAAGCCATCAGAACATTTTTTCCATGTGATATTTTAGTTAGACTGATGCAAGCTGCAGTCCTGAACATGAACACACTTACTAGATAGTAAGCACTATAGAACACAGTGGCACCTACCTCCT
Source organism: Shinisaurus crocodilurus (assembly GCA_021292165.1). Lineage (NCBI taxonomy): Eukaryota > Metazoa > Chordata > Lepidosauria > Squamata > Shinisauridae > Shinisaurus > Shinisaurus crocodilurus. Next base: position 56,227,621 of record CM037878.1, read on the forward strand.
AGTATGAGGATCGTGCAATCAGACCTATTTCCTAGGGACTTGCATTCAAAAATCTGTCCAGCTATTTCAAATCAATCAATCAATCATCATCATCATCATCACCACCACAGTATATTTATTTGTATCCCGCCTTTTCCCCAACACTGGGGCCCAAGGCAGCTCACAACCTTTAAAACTGATACAATTAAAACAGAAATAGAAAAATACAAAAGTTAAAAATAGAATTAAGCCATCAATTATATCTCTATTTATCTATCTCATTAAAAACAGTACAATATACATAATATAAAATACAGCATTCCATTGCATCACAGGCTAGTTCCAAATGCCTGCCGGAACAGGAAGGTCTTTGCCTGCCTCTGGAAGCTTACCAGGGAGGGCGCCACTCTAGCCTCCCATGGGAGGGAATTCCAGAACGCTGGGGCAGGCACCGAGAAGGCCCTCTCCCATATTCTCACCAGGCGTGCCTGTGATGGTGGTGGAATCGAGAGAAGGGCCTCCCCTGAGGATCTCAAAGTATAGACAGGCTCGTAGGGGAGAATACAGTCTTTCAGATAACCTGGACCCGAGCCATATAGAGCTGTATAGGTCATAATCAGCACTTTGAATAGTGCCCAGAAACAGACTGGGAGCCAGTGAAGCTGCTGTAACAAGGGAGTTGTATGCTCCCTGTAACCAGCCCCAGTACATCAAATTCAGTTCCCCTTGACTCTTTGGACTGCTGCAGTTTTGGTAACATGGCCCATAGCCGCACTTTGCTGTGCCCCTACCTGGGTTTTTCTCCAGCTTTAGCCCTCTTGCCTATCTCACCCGCTTCTTGCCAAGAACACAAAACATGCCTGTTCTTACGCCTAGAGGAAGGGGGGGTATTTTTCTTCCAGTCCAAACAACTTTCTACTTCCCTCCCAGCAGCTACACTGATTGTCCATATTCCACCATCGATGATTTCTCTGGCTATTCAGCAACTGCAATGTTTGGGAACATTCTGTAATGTCACAACAGCTCACCCACTGTGGGAGAGAAGGCTCACTAGTCACAGGTACATAACTAATTTTTATCTGATTTTGTATGGGGCTGTTCACTCATTACATTCAGTACATGTACAATCTGTATATAGTGAACACAGGATTGTTGATCTATACAAATATAGTTATTCACATGTAATGGAATTTATCTGATGAGTTCTTACAGGGGTTACTGGATGATATCCTATAATCCCTTTGCCCAATGAAGGGCATTCCTGCATCTGGAAGAAGATGTGACAGAATATTGTAACTGTTACACTGCTTCACAAACAGTAGAAATAACAATTTTTGAAGGTAGATAAATATTTGCTTTCTTTAATTCAAGCAATTGCTCACAAAAGTGCTGCCGCTACTCTAGTTAACACTGAAATGTCCTTGTGTTTTCCATGGAGCTTGCGTAAGCTGGTGCTCTCCAGAAAAGTTACTAGTTCTACCTAATCCATTATATACATTGTCCAGCTGACTGAAGATTAAACACAACAATCCATCCTTATGAGACTTGGAAAATTGAATTAAAATGTTAATGAAAGTCAAAGCTGTTCACTGACAAATATTTATTTAACAAGGAAGGGAGGAAGCAATAGGAACAATTCAAATAAATATACCATTTAACACAAGTCTCTAAACCAGTGTTCTCCAACCTTGGGTCCCCAGATGTTTTTGGCCTACAACTCCCAGCATGCCCCAGCCAGCTACACTGGCTGGGGCATGCTGGGAGTTGTAGGCCAAAAACATCTGGGGACCCAAGGTAGGAGAACACTGCTCTAAACCAAAACATAGGAGAGGATGGAGTCCAATAAATCAGTTACCTGCTAGTGAGCGATTAAGGCCTCTCAGGCCCGTCCGCTGTACAGCCCTAAAATTCTGGAATGCAGGTGCAGCAGGTTTCAGCCACTCCATGGCTAGAACTACTGCTAGATGAATGCTGTGTGAGGGCAGTAGAAGGCTGCAGTTCTCTCTTCCACCGCCTCCTCTAGATGATGCTTTTTACTCATTCTCCCTGTGGTCTCCCCAGTCGCATTTCTCTTTTGGGTGTTCTATTCTCCCTCAGAACCACCTCGCAAAAAGAACTTCCTCAGAATCTCCTATGGCAGCTCTTCATGGCCCAACAAAGTTGTGTTCCAGGCATCCCGCAGGGAGCTACACTTTACAGGGTTACATAGAAGCCCCACTCAGGTGTTGAGCCTGCTCATGTGAGGGCCAAAAGTGGGGAGGGGACAGGGACATGCTTTCAAGTCGAGCCCCCAACATTCCTGTCAGTCTCCAATTTTGCCATAGTGAGCAGGAAAGTGTGCAGGGGGCTTGTATTCATGTTCTTACAACCATCTGAATTTGTGTACATACAGTGCAAATGCACATTCAGTGTAACATGTGAGCAGTCTTCATATATGACCTTAAAGGAGCATCTAATGGCTGCATCTTGCTGAGGAAGACCCCAGGGATCATGTGCATCCCCAATATCCTATCATATATGTATTTTTTTTTTTACAACAAAGTGTAGCAGGCTCAGTCACTGGGGATTAAGGAACAGGGTGGTGTGTGTGTGTGGGTTGGGGGGGGATATGGGTGGTACATTGTACAATATCTATGCATGTCCACTCCTCTGGCTTCTGGTTCCTATTCCATGTCCCAGTCTTGACCCTTAGTGCTGCTCACACCTAACCATATTGGAGCATAATTTGGCTAGAGCTCCAACATGGCTTCTATGAGCTTTTCTACATGAGGCTGTTAATTAGCTGTTAATCCACTGCATCTACTTTTGGTTTTGTTGCAAAATTGAGATCCGAACACTACATGATGAGTGTTTCCTTTCCTGCTTTTATGCTACATAACCCTGTGGTATTGAGGAATAGTGCAAATACACAAGAAGAAAACACACTTTCTTTCGCTGTCACAATTAAATGCCGCATTTCCCCTGTTCTAAAAGAACTCGCCAAAAGTTAGACACAGAAGCGAAACTGGAGGGTCAGGACATTGTCTAAAGAACCCGAAAACAACTGTGAATAGGGAATGACGAGCACATGATAAATGCCTCGTGTGGAAAAGCTCAATGCCACCATTTATTTTCTTGCCTAAAACAGAAGGATCAGATAGTCTGACCATCTGCCAAGCCAGGAAGAAGATGAACATTAGGAAGGGGCTCGGAATCTATGGGGAAAAGGTTTAATTAAACTAGTGTGGGAATTTCAAAGGAAAAAAATAGCAGTTGATGCCCTTTATGGTTGTTTTTTTTTTTTAAGAGTTTCCACCACCGCAGTTCTTAAAGTGGCCAGATGTTAAACCATTTCAGGGATCAGTCAGTCAGAACAGAAACCAAAGCAGATTGCAAAGCTTGGATCTCATGAGCTCCTTCTGTGACATACAGCTTAACCATTCAAAGCCATTTTCCCTATCACTTCGCCATCAGCTTCACTTCGGCTAGGACATTGTGATAAATATGAGATGAGTAGGCTAACAAAATACTCAAGAATTGAACTCACCCTCATTTTTGAACCTTGCTTTTTCCCACAGCTCTCCACTTAAATAGATTATCTTCCCCTCCCAATGCTTCTGTTTAGTACCTGAAATCGTCATTTTTTGAAAATTAAAGTGGCTATCTTTTGGGATAAGTTGTAAGCAAAAAGGAGAACTTGAAATTGCAGGGCTGTTGGAGAGGTTAAATACAACTTCATTGGCAGAAAGAATGTTCTACTCCTAGTCTGTAACAAACATCTTTAGTGGTTTAGCAGCCATTCAGCTAGTAAATGTATCCAAAATATCAATACGATATTACCCTGTGTAAAAAAATACCACAAGCCAATGAGATCATAAGGGGCTTTTAGAAGGAATTTTTATAGCAGACTCATACCATGATTTAATTTTTTCCTAGAAGCTTTGGCATGTTGTACTAGAAAATGGTCAAAAGCAGAAAATATAAGAACTAAGATGACTGCATCTGGAGGAAATTTACATTCTGGTCCATAGCCTACTTAAGCCAAAGTATGTGGATTTAAGCTGATGTACAGCCAGATACTATACACATTTACTCAGAAATATGCCCCACTGTGTTCAATCAAACCTATTTCCATATAATCATGATAGGATTGTAGGCTTGGTCCCATTGTTTCAATTTTAAGCTTAAATCCCAACATTTTGATTTATAGCTTGGTAAAGCAGTACAGAATAAATCAAAGGGAAAGGCAGAAACAATAATACTGACAATAGGAAACATACTTTCTCCCCAACCTTTTAAGGTAATTCTTAAGAAAACAATATACCGGTAAGAAAATCTAGGAGCATGGAAACAGGCCAACTGAATTAGTTTTGACATATTCCAAAATCCATATTAGGGTGATATTTTTATTAGGTCAACCAAAATGTCCAAAATAATGTGCAAGCTTTCAAGTTCTCCAGGACTCTTCATCAAGCTAGATCAGGGGTGCACAACCTGTGGCCCAAGGACCGCATATGCTCCCCAAGGCCTTAACTGTGTCCCCCGGGTGCCCTGACCGCCCACACCTCATTTCTCTGCAAGAATTTTCCACTGATTGTACCATTGCTGCCAGCAATACAGACCACTCTTTCAAGCAAGGAAAGAGCAATCTATATAAGTATCTCTGGAGGAGGGAGTGGAGACTGGAGAGCCTTCAGTCTCAGGATCACTGGAGGAGGGGTGGAGAGAAAGCTAGCAGCGAGGAAAGAGCAATCTGTATCAGGATCACTGGGTCATGTGTATGCATCACATGTGGCCCTCAGAGCCAAAAAGGTTGTGCACCCTGGGCTAGATGGTAAACAAAGTGGGACCGGGAGTGGGGGGTGAGGGGAGATGGCTGATGCTGAAGCCATAGAGTCTGCATTTAGGTACATTTAGTTTTCACATAGATTCGGTATTTCTTCTAATCAGGATCTGTAGTTCTTCTGAATTTTGATTGCAATCTGTTGCCAGAAGCCACAAAAGCAGATGTTTCTCTGAAGGTTTGTGATATAGGATACAATACAGTTTTTTTCTCTTTTTGTTGTTATGTCAGTCCTGCAGCTTATTTCATCAGAGACCACATCAAACAGTTAGCATGATAGCAAGACTGATAATTCTAGGGCAGTAAGGAGAAGACAGACAATACTGGCAACATTCCTTTGCAATGTGTGTATAGCCTTGTGAAGTAGAAAAGGGAAAGAAATTACATGTCTCTGCTTGACTAGTTCTGCGTCTCCAGATAGCCTAGCTAGGTGATTTAACTGTCCGGTATTCTATCTGGGAAGGGGGAGTGGAGTGGAAGATGATTCCCTGCATTTTGCTTCTGCTGCGTTTGACAGTTGTTTTAAATGTTGCTCTGCTTGAGCATGAATGAGCCTCCCTAGGGAAGACAAGTCCACAGCCAAATGTCTTACTAACAGGATGCTTTCTTTGCTTGTCATCTGAAAACATTTGCACTTTCTTCAGAACTGTAATACTACAAACTGAGCTCCATCCAAACCTGCCTGAGGGCTAGTTAGCTATCCCAACCATTACCACCAGTTCTAACTATAGTTGTCTGGATAGCATTTGTAGATCCATAGATGGAAGGTGTTCAACTACTGTAATTTTGTTGGAGAGGATGTCAGGAAAAAGGGACATATGCTCATATGTGGTGGAGTTGTAAAAATGTATTGGCGTTTTGGCGAGAGGTTTTTACAGAAATATCGAAAATTATTGGTATTAATTTAGAGGTCTGTCCAAAATTAGCATTGTTATCAATAACGGAGAAGCTTATTTGTGACCAAAATACGAAGGAGTTAATTGTAAACTTGTTAACTGCGGCCAGGCTAATGATAGCGAGAAATTGGAAAGTACAACATGTTTTCCTAATAACAGACTGGTATAAGGAAGTTTGGGACATAGCCCTAAACGATAAACTAACTAGTAGTATCAAATGCAAAAAAGGATTGCTAAAGAAGAATAATTTTATGGATATATGGAATCAATTACTAGATTATGTATTAATAAAGGGGAAGGGGAACATGCCTTGTCAGGATATGTTATATTTTTGGAATTTAGACTTCATTTGATCAAGAGGATGGAAGTATATTAATTGGTCCCTTGGAGGGTGGGGGGGTGCACTTTATGATTTATTGTATGTTGTTTAGGTTATATTTTTGTGATATTCTTGTATGCTGTTATTTTTTTTGTTATAATTTGTTTTGAAAAGTAAATAAAATATTTTTTAAAAAAATATAGTTGTCTGGATAGCATTTGTAGATCAATAAATGGAAGGTGTTCAACTACTGTAAAATAATAATAATAATAATAATAATAATAATAATAATAATAATAATAATAATAATAATTTTCTGATCATTCTGCCAAGGAGCTAAAGGAAGCATACATGGGTTTATGCCATTTTATGCTCACAATAAGCATGTAAGGAAGTTGAGACTGAAAGATTCTCAGCTAAGGTAAGCGAAGTCAGTATTTGAATCCAGGTCTCTCTAGTCCAAACCCAAAACTCGATCCAGAACACCAAACCAACTCTCTACTTTGGATTCTTTCTAATATGTATGTGTCATACCATTTCGCCTACTACCGTCAACTTCATCTACAGCAGCCTTCCCCAACCTGGTGCCCTCCAGATGCTTTGGACTACAACTCCCACAATTCCTTACCATTGGCCATGGTGGCTGGGGCTGATGGGAGTTGAAGTCCAACATGTCTGGAGGGCACCCAGTTGGGGAAGTCTGCTCTACAATATAAGTGATTATCAGGGAAAGTTCTGGTAAACATTTATTATACGCAGCAGGAAGCCAGACTACTTTTAACCTTGGGTTAAGGGTCATTTCACACGTTACACACTTTTTCAGACAGTGACCTGGTTCGCATATCACGCTAAACCACAGTGCATTGTTATCATGGGTGGCTGCAGGATGGCTTAGTGTGACATCTGAACCCAGAGCGGTTTTACCGTCATGGATTGTTTTTCGCAAACAGGCCACCCTGAGAACCCATGCCTTGTAGTAGGGTTGTTTAGGGTGGCTTGTTCTCAGGGTGCCTTTTTGTGACATCTGAACCCTGCAGGGAGATTTTATTGTGGGTTGTGGATGGCTAGAGAGCTGGCTGGCAAAAACTCCTGCTGCTCCTCGCGATCTCCAGTGCTGCCGTCATTCTCCCTCATCCCTTCTCAGTGCCCTCCACCTCAGGATGGATTTTTAATTCTTTTTTTCCCTTAGAAATCTTGAAGAAAGGAGTCCGGAGAGTGTCCTGAACATGTTCGCAATTCTTTTTTTCTGGTCCTGCACAATCCGCTGCTAGGAAATTTGTGTAATTTCTCCCTCAGTTTGACTGCTCTACTTTGAAATTTCCACAATTCCCCCCCTCCATTTTACTGCTTTGCCATGACATTTGTGCATGTTTAGTGATCCCGCACACTGCTCTGTAACCCATATGTATATCTGACAGCTAGCAATGGAGACCAGTGGGGGGAAGTGACAAGCACCAAGGTGCAGGGCAGGGAGCCAAAAGCGGCTGGCAACTTCAGGAGAGGAGGAGCTTTAGGGGCAGGTTTTATTACTTCAGGAGAATGCGAAGCTGACTTTTTTCTTTCTTTTTTCTTTTTTAAAAGGTGTTCATTAGCAAGGGAAGCACCAAAGTGGAGGATGAAACTGAGAAGGCCATTGACAAGAGAGGGATGTGGCTATGCTGGGCTCAACAGTGGACAGGCAGTCTTGCAGTCTGTCCACTGCAAGATGCTGAAAAAAAACTGTGAATGCATTCTTGCGTTCAAAAGTGCTCAGAAACTTAAATCCCTTTGGTGATCCAATGGGGGGGGGGAGTTTCCCTTGTGAGCTGGCAACCCCACTTGACCAATTGCAGAAAGGGTGCTGACGTAGGGAATGAGGAAACAAGGATTTCTGCTGCAAAGGCCCCTGGGATATGTTCTGGCAGCGGCCAGGAAGACTGAGAGGGACTGAAGGAGCAACAAGACACAACAAGCTGCCGAGCAGGCAGTCATCTGTCTAGAGCAGGGCTCTCCGACCTTGGGTCCCCAGATGTTGCTGGACTACAGCTCCCAGAATCCCTTGCCATTAGCCATGCTGGCTGGGTATGCTGGGAGCTGTAGGCCAGCAACGTCTGGGGACCCAAGGTTGGAGAGCCCTGGTCTAGAGTAATGGTCAAGCCACCCACCCACGATGGCTCATTCTCAGAGTGGCTTAGTGTGACGTGCAAATTCGCCCAGAGGGTTAAATCCAACACCATGCTATTGGACATCCACTAGCATGATGAAACTTTCTCCACTCCCTCTGCAGCCCTCTGCGCCATCTGAAAAATCTGCTTTGCAGCATGTCCCTCTCGCAGTTCCACTGATGGAACTGCTTTTGTCAGTGGAATGACACCTGGGAATGCAAGCCATTAATTATTCTTTGTGCCTAAAAAAGTAGGAATCATGCAATGTCAGAGGGAAGAACTACATGTTACATTTAGTTCCCTGATTCACACCCCCCCCGGACTCTCTTTTGTTAGGTATAGCAGCCGATTGAGAGCAGAACATATGGGGGGGGGGGAGAGAAAGACATAGCCCTTTCCTTCCCAGCTATTTCTTTGCTCAAAATAGCCCCCCTCCCAGAGGCAGTGTTAGGGGGCAACCAACTAGGGCTGGAGCCCCGAATCTTTCATTTGTAGCCCCGAATCTCTAGGAGGCGATCTGCCCCACCACCCTGCTGTCCATGGGTACTGGCTGAAATAATGGTATGGGGGCCCTGATGATCTCTGTTCCATCTGATCCCCCTGGCTTTTTGCCCACATGTGCTTCACCTCCTGCTGTCCTGTCCCCTTGAACCTTTCTGCCTGCGGTTTTTTTCTGAAATTAAATGCCCTCCTCTCCACTGTCCATACATCTTTTTTACAAATAGAGGTGTCCTTAGGAGACACACACAGACTTTAGAACACATGTAAATTAGCATATGCAAATTTGTGCTTCTTCTTTTTTTGTCCTGTGGGCCTGCGCCCTGGATCTTTTCAGTACTCAGTACCACCCCTGCTCCCTTCAACAGCTTTTCTCTCCAAGAAATAAACAGCCTCTTTCCCCACCTCCTGCTGGCCCTCCACTCACCCCAATGAAAAAGAGAGAACAAGTCTCAGGGCTTGGGTTACTTTGAAGAATAAAACTTTATTTTCCTACATTCTGAGACTTGTTCTTTCTTTTCCATCAGGTTATTTTGGATGTTCTCCAGTTTTGTCTGACCCTCCACCCACCCAACCCTACAACTGTTGTACTTGATAAAAGGGAATGGGTTAGGTTGTGGGGAACCAGGGAATTACACTGAATGGCATAGCAAGTTGCTTTTTCACCCTAGGCACATCATTGGGGAAGCTGATACACACAGTTTAAGGGGCACACAGTGTTTCCCAGCATAGAAAAACTTCACATATGAAATGAATCTTATATTTATCCAATTAAGATGATCGGTGTAAGAGGGATGTGTTATATTAACACATTTGTATCACCTGTAAGATTCCATTTTCTCTGGGGAAACTATTCCACTATTATTTTGTGTGCTTTTATCAGACCCCGCTTCCCGTGGTACTTCAGCCAAATGATAGACATTTAACTCTCTGAATCTTTTCACAGAAGCCAACTGCAAATTCCAGTTTTAACACTAGCAATCTAAGTAACGTTCTCTAGTCTCTGAGAATGCCACTTCGGCAAAACCAAACCACTTACATAGCTGTAAGATGAGGCACAGGCCAACACAGACAAGATCTTAATTGTTCCTGGTGTAAACTTACTCTGTCTGTAAGCTTTTTTCTTTTCACAAAAGAATGCAGCCACAGTGGAATGCAGGCTTTGTGGGATACCTTAAGGTTCTCTCATATAATGAAGTGGTGTTATTCATGTCTCAGGGGATGGGCCCACAATCACAGAGGTCAGGAATGAAACCATGGCTGGGATTTGGAAACAGAAAACCAATTGACCTTCTGGTTCTTTCCAGTCCTACAGTGCTATGACTCTATGACCATGTCCAGTCTCATTTTTTGAGATAGGCAGTCACGAGAGCATTTATGACTTTCCCCCAAAACTAATGAGTGGAGAAAAATAATGGTTAGGGTTTACAGTCATGGATCCGATGGGATCAGGAAATGAAAATCAGCATGGAATTTATTTTGAACACAGAATATTAGTTTTCCTGTCACAGAACTTTTGTTCCTTAGGTGTAATATGTGGATCACCTTCTCCCCTTGGCCCAGAGTTTTGCAATTAGAAGCAAGAGACAAGGACAATGATAGCATAGTCTCCAATTGCCCCGAAAATGCCTGGAAGGAAACCTTAAGCCATCACTGCTTCTCACTTTGTCATGCAGAGTCCCGATCCCCCTGCCTCCTGCAACTGCAAGCTACTTTAAGCTCCTCTTAAAGGGGCCATGGGCAAAATTGCAGCTAAGCTTGCAGTTTTAGCTTAGCTGCAATTTTGCCCAAGGCCCCTTTAAGAGGAGCTCTCTGCTTAGGCTCGAACAGGGAAAAGGGATTAGCTGGGTGAAAAGAAAAGGAGGTGAAGGCTGCACCCACTGGCCTGGACCAACAGAGAGGTGAATGAGGGAATTTATCACATGATTCCTATCTCTATATTGCCAAAGATTTTATTTCCTAACAGAACTGACTCTGTGCCTCTAACAGGTAAGGTTACAGCGTCAGAAGGAAATGCAAGAAACTTCCCCTTCTCTCTGAAGCTCCATGTTTGGGGGAGTGGGGTGGGTAAGCTTCACCTGTTGAATTTGTGCCAATCCTGACAAAACATAAAGAGATTGCTCTGCAAGCACTGACCCACCCACCCCCATGAAAAACACCAGATATCAACAATTAAGGGTTTAAGTAAGGTTAAAAAAAACATTACAAAAGCCACTTATAAAATATTATAAAATAATATATGATATAATAATGTAATAATTATAATATATAAGATTTTATGTGTTTCCTCTAATAACTTTTGTACTTGACCATGCCCTTTGGTTGCCTGGCCATACCCTTGGCCATGCCCTTTGGTTGCCTGGCCACACCCTCTTGATCACACCTTCATGTTGCTTAACCATATCTCTTACAAATTTACATGTGTGTCCCTATTTTAATCTGTGAGATGTTGGAGGGTATGTGATAGATTCATAGGGGATTTGTCATAGGCAGGCCCACTGACAGCCGTTTAGAGCTGGATATATGTACTGTGCCTGGAGCTCAGAGATCCAGCCAGAGCAGATGACGAGTGGCCTCCCAAATGTGACCCCAAATCCTCTGTGACATTGCAATGGAGTCTGGGTTGCATTCTGGACATGCTCTTAGTTCACCCCCACCATATAGGCTGGCTACTTACACATCACCCAAAAGGAAGACAAAAGGAGACACAGATTTGCATAAAAATTGCATCTGCTAATTGGTATGTATGGATGCAAATTTAGAAATAATAACTATCTTTTAGAAAGAAATAAAATAGATCTCGCCATAGTGGGGAAGACTGTGACCAGGTAACTGGTGTGCCAGCTCAGCCTGCTGTCCAGGCACTGTTGCCGGGCAACTTCAAGACCCCTGCGTCCCCTTCTTATGGTTCTTTATCTTTAAACTGGCCTTGGACTCAGCAGTCCTTCAAACAGAGGACTGCCCTGTGTAAAGTAAGACACACGGCCACCCTACCCTTTTCTGTGCCTAAAACGGCATGGATATGCTGCTTCCAATGAAGGCAGTACCCAGAACACACAATAAGAGACTTGCTTGAAGCTCATGTGGGGTTTGCAGATAGTTTCTCCAGCTGCCTGAAGAGGAGAACGGAACACCCAAATACAGTACCAATATTAAAACGTTCTACTTTTTGGCCATCCATGTGCCATGAATGCAGTGACTGATTTCTACCAAAAGACAATTACCAGTAGAGCACGTGCTTTGCATCAAGAATGTTTTGTCCTGGGCATCTCCAGTTAAAAGGGCAGGTGGACTGGGAAAGGCATCTGGGGCCTTGGAGAGCTGCTGCCAGTAAAGCAGACAGTACTGGGATAGATGGGGCAATGGTCTGACAGTATAGCAGCTAGCTTAATTCGTAGTTGGTATGCAGCTCAGGCACCTACCATGTTGAACAGGGAAGAGCCACAGGTCAGTAGCTTGTCTCCAGCTCCAGTCTCTGGAATACCCAGCTAAAGAAGGGCTTTAGGCAGCAGGATTGGGGACACCATGGAAAGCTGCTGCCAGGCTAGACTTGAGAATATATCAGCCTTCCCCAACCTGGTGTCCTCCAGATGTGTTGGACTACAACTCCCATAATTCCCAGCCAGTTTGAGCATTATGGGAGTTGCAGCCCTACACATCTGGAGGGTGCCAAGTTAGGGAATAGACCAATGGAGGGGAACCTTTTTCTATTGAAGTCTGCATTCCTTTGGGGGTAATCTGTTGGGGGCCACCAGCTGGCAGTAAGTGGGGCTATCCCTACACTCACTCTCTTTCTTTTTGCCATCCCTTCTTTCTCCCCTGCTCTCTTCCTCCCCGATTGCTTGCAGAAGGCTTTTGAAATTAAACCAGACTTCCCTAACCTGGTGCCCTCCAGATGTGTTGAACTACAGCTCCCAACATCCCCAGGCCAGCCATGCTGGGGAAGGCTAGATTAGGCCTCAGGCCTCAGGTTGCTCAGCCCTAGGTTGATGGACAAAGTTTGATTAGGACAGACTTGTATGCTTACTCTAAATTTCTCTGATATTGCATGACTGGACAAAACATTAACACTCTTTCTCATTCTGGCTTTTGTCTCACCCCTCCTCCTTCATTATCAGAGCTGGTTTGTTTTTCTTTTCTTTTTCTTTTTCTTTTTCTTTATTAAAACAATCTATTGGCTCCCTTGAACCTCTCTACCCATTCACCTACATAGCTTGTTAATTTTGTCTGGTAATTTCTTTTACCTGAAGTTTGCCCAGTGACTTCTATCATCCAGGGAACAGCTACACACAATCCTATCTTTGAGTTTCTTCTCTTACCCCAATATTTTTATTTTTTATTTTTTTTACAACTGTAGTGGGAGGAAGGGTGGATGTATGGAAAATATGCAAAGATTACTTCTATAATGAAAGGAAGAATGTTGGTGCAGGCAGCATAGCCATATCACAAGTTTAACTAATAAGGGACCATCTATAAAGTATGTCATGTATCAGTGGAGGAAGGGATATCAGGTAGATTAAAATGGGATGAAGAATGTCAAGACATGGGTAGTCTCTGGAACAATTTGACCTCTCCCTGAGGACTTGAAAGTTTGTTGTAAGTCTAGACTAGGTGATATTGGGCTAGATCAGGGGGGCAGAACCTCAGGTCTGGGGGCTAAATCTGTACCCCTAGTCTAGATGAACAGCCCACCTTTCCTCCAAAAAGCTCAGGGAGCTCACAGCTGTCCCTTTTATCCTCACAATAACCCTGTGGGGAAGGTTAGGCTGAGATATAGTTACTGATTGCTGGTCATCCAGTCACCTTATGGCAGAATGGAATTTGAACCCATCTCTCTCCACTTGAAGTCCAGGACCCTACAACATTCTGGTTCTCAAATAGTCTGACTCAGTATAAGGCAGCTTCAGATATTCAACTCTAGAATGTTCTAAAACATTCTCATTGTCCCAGTGCCACAGACTTAATGGATTGGCCTTAAGCCATAACATACCATAAGGAGAGGGACTGTCTTCCCAGACATGCATAGCGCTGGACTAGCATTTCTATGGCCAGTGTCATGTTTGAGATAGATGTGGTGTGGTTATGTGTCTTCTTTCACAGAGGCATTCTCTGTCTGAAGGACTGTGTCCAGTCCAAGTCTGGTTTAAAGACAAAGAACCATCAGAAGGAAGAGCTGGGCCTTGAAGCTGCTCATTAATAGTGAGCACCTGGACAGCAGACTGAGCAAGGCACACAGGTCACCTGGTCACAGTCTTCTATGCTATATATATTCTATTTCTATTTAAATTATAATAATTATTTCTAAATTTGCACCTATACATATAATTTAGCATAAGCAGATTTTTTTTTGCAAATCGGGGTCCTCTTTTTTGGTGATGGATGCCTGCTTTATTGGTGATTCACAAGTGGCCACCTTTGATAGATGGCTCACAGTTGTACGTTAACTGCCCAACTCACCAGCTTATCATCAGGCGATCACTCCTGACCGAGTAAGATTGTTTTCCAGGATAAAAGGAGGAAATTCTAAAGAGGATTGTGTAGACTCTAGCGATGGGTCCGTAAGTGACTGTGGAGGCCAATTCTAGATCCACACAGCTTCCCACAGTGAGGACACAGGTTACCAGATGGAAGATGGTCCTGTAAAGGATTCGTTTGACGTGCTTTTCGCTTAGCACGTTTCTCCCTTTCACCTTGCACTCGAGCTTCTTCAAAGTCCATGGAACCTTTGTGAAAGGCCAACCTCCATTTAGATCGTTCATGGGCCAGAGCTTCCCAGTTTTCGATGCTTATATTGCATTTTTTTAGATTAGCCTTATGAACATCTTTAAACCTCTTATACTGACCACCGATATTCTGCTTTCCATCCTTGAGTTGGGAATAAAATAACTGCTTTGGGAGACGGCAGTCAGGCATTCGAACAACATGACCGGTCCACTGAAGTTGGCATTGAAGGATCATTTTTTCCACGCTAGTAGTCTTTGCTTCTTCCAGTACACTGACATTTGTTCGCCTATCTTCCCAAGTAATTCGCAGGATTTTCCGGAGGCAACGTTGATGAAATCTTTCAAGGAGGTGGAAGTGACATTTATAGATAGTCCATGTTTCGCAGGGATACAATAATGGTAATACAATGGCTTCATAAACCAGTGTTTTGGTCTTCTTACAAATATCCCGATCCTCGAACACTCTGTGTTTCATTCGAGAAAACGCAGCACTTGCGGAGCTCAAACGATGCTGGATTTCACTGTCGATGTTAGCTGTAACAGAAAGATAGCTGCCAAGATAGAGAAAATGATTGACATTTTCCAGTATTGTCCCGCCAAGCTGGATAGATGGCATCACCAAGGGGTTAGCTTTCACTTGCTGATGAAGCACTTTGGTTTTTTTGTTGTTAAGTGAGAGACCAAGTTTTTCGTATGCTTCTGCAAAAGCATTTAGGATAGTTTGGAGATCATCCTCTGAATGTGCGGAGACCACATTATCATCAGCATACTGAAGTTCCATAATGGAGGTTGTAATTACCTTACTTTTTGCTTTCAGCCTGCTGAGATTAAAACGCTTTCCATCAGGTCAATATATAATTCCCACACCAGTGGGAAGTTTCCCCTCGACAAGATGTAAAATCATGGCGTTGAAAATAGCAAATAATGTTGGGGCGATAACAGATCCCTGTTTAACACCTGATCCCACTTTAAATGGAGCACCATGAGAGCCGTTGTCCAAAACCGTTGCCGTCATGTTGTCATGGAGAAGTCGCAAGATATTCACAAATTTATTGGGGCATCCAATTTTCATAAGGATAGTCCAGAGAGCTGTACGGTCTACAGTATCAAAGGCCTTAGCCAAATCGATAAATGCCATATAAAGGGGTTGATTTTGCTCTCGGCATTTTTCTTGGAGCTGACGTGCAGTAAAAATCATGTCTACTGTCCCTGTTAGATATGAGACTATCTTTGAAATGGACTTTGGACATGTCCCAGGAAAGGCTCTTAGAAAGGTTATTCAGCAGCACCTTTATCTCCCTTTTGGGATGACATTTCATCCTATTTGGTAGATTTATTTTTATTCCTCCCTTTTCATTAGAATGATAGGGGACAAATGGTGACCTGTGGGGCACATCTCCCAAGGTAAAACACAAAGGAGGAAGTTTCCTTCCCAGGATTCCAGCCAGAACATACATATCTAAAGAACTGGCCCTTATCACATCCTGCAGCTGGGCGCTAGTCATCTGATAAGAGCAAAGGCACCTGTAGCCATGGAGCTGGGGCTGTGTGAAAAATACTCTGATTTTCTGATTTCACAGTGCATGCTTCTGAGATAAAAGGACGTTGCTAATTGAGACTGGAAGGAAATAGCGTCCCTTCATTATTTCTCAAGGGGTAGGTGGAGAAGTAACCCACAGCATTGTCTGTTCGTCTTTCCCTTCATCTAGTGGTGAGTCTCTGAATTTAACACAGGCAGAGACATTCAACATGCAGGTGACACCCTTATTTAGGGATCCACAGAGAGATCTCTATAGATTCTGTAAGATGGTAGGTCTACAATTCCTCCACCACCACCACCTATCCCATGAGGAAGTTTTCACTGAGAATCTGGGCTTGGTGCTTTTTTTTTGCTTTTTTTTTTAATGCAGGATAGCTCAGCGGAAGTGTATGGCTCTCTCCGGGGGTGGAATTTCTAACTCGAAAAAGGTAGACCCCACAGATGATATGAGCTCACAGCTATCAACCAAACTAGTACAATGTACTGCAAGCACAAAACAAGAACTAGAAATATACAGAAAGCCAATAACTCGAGCACGTGATCTCATTCACAGATTATACATCACGTCACAAAACATATAACATGCATACATGGAGCATATTATCAAGGAATGTGCTTTTTGGAATGTGCTTCTTTTTTTTACATTGGTAAAATGTGTACATTTTTCTAGCCTGTCTTTAGAAGACAGGCTAGAAAGATTTACTCACTTTACAGATGCAATACACTAGTGAGATTTACTTTTCCTGTGCCACATCCATACGGTTGCAAAAATAACTTCTTGTTCCAAAGGATAGATTCTGTGGAAACTCAGCTTGCCGCCTTAGTTCAGTGCACAAAAAACCACTGCCCTGGAAGGTTGCTTACCTCTAACCATGTTAGGCATGCAAAGCCCCTGCCCGCCTGCCCGCCTTTCTTTGTATTGTTACAGACAGCCAAATAGTTTTCAAAGCAATTTTGTTTCTTAATCAGAATAGCCAATGACAAGACTCTTGATTCAGGGATATAGGCTGAGCAGCTTGATGGCTCAGATTTAAAGTTTTGTGAGGTATGCCTGCAACGCCTTATAATCAGGGCCAGCGCTACCGCTAGGCAAACTAGGCGGTTGCCTAGGGCGCGCGGCTAAAGAGGGCGCAGAAATGCTGCGCTCCTCTTCGCTGCCGCCGCGCCGCCCCCACCAGGCCTCCGCCTCCCTGCCCGCCCCCCCGCCGCCGCCGCTGCCGTGCCTCCCCGCCTGCCCACCTGCCGCCGCTGCGCCTCCCCCCGCCCGCCGCCGCACCTCCCCCGCCCGCCGCCGCACCTCCCCCCGCCCTCCCGCCCGCCGCCACCGCGCCTCCTCCTGCCACGCCTCCCCCCGCCCGCCCCTGCCGCCGCTGCCACCCCCCCCGACCCCCCACCACCTACCTTCTCCGCGTTGCGTCGCTTCCGGAGCCCCGCCCGCGTTGTTTTGGCAGGAGGAACCAGGGCAACAGGGCTTAAACAGCCCTGTTGCCCTGGTTTCCCTGGCAAAAAACAGAGCGCGGGGGTCCCGTCGTCGCGTCACTTCCTCGGAGGAGGAGGAGGCGGCAGCCAGGGCGGGGGGAAGGTAGGTTGGTGGTGGCGGCGCGGGTTTTTTTTTGCAGAGCAGGGCTGCTTTGCTCCAGAGGCCCCCCCACGGCACGAGAGGGGGGGTGCTAAATATCATTTCGCCTAGGGCGCCAAACTGCCCTGCACCGGTCCTGCTTATAATTTAACATTTTCACATGGGGAAGGTGCTCTAACCCCCTTGATAATGTTAGTTACTAGGGATGGCCACTTGTGCATCACCAAAAAATATATGGTGTGACACTTAGAATACTGTGTACAGCTCTGCTCACTGCACCGAAAAAGGATATTGTAGAGATGGAAATGTGTAGAAAAGGGCAACTAAAAAAATCAAGGGGCTGGAGCAAGTCTGCTATGAGGAAAGGTTACAACAGTTGGGACTGTTTATCTTAGAAAAAAGGGGAGTAATGGTGGGAGACATGAGTAACCGGCCAGATGGGCGATTAATAAATATAATAAATTAATAAATGGGCGATTAATAAATATAATAAATAAATAAATAAATAATAAGGGTACAAAATTATGCATGGTGCGGAGGAAGTGGACAGGGAGACATTTTTCTCCCTCTGTCATAATACTAGAACCCGGGGTCATCCCATGAAGCTGAGTGGTGGGGGATTCAGGACAGATAAAATGAAGAACTTTTTCACACAGCACATGGTTAAACTATGGAATTCGCTTCCACAAGATGTAATGATGGCCACCAACTTGGACAGCTTTAAAGGGGGATTGGACAAATTCATGGAGGAGAAGGCTATCAATGGCTACTAGCCCTGATGGCTATATGCTACCTCCAGTATCAGAGGCAGTATGCCTATGTACTCCAGTTGCTGGGGGACATGGGCGGGAGAGTGCTGTTGCACTCATGTCCTGCTTGTGGGATCCCGTGGGCAGCTGGTTGGCCACTGTGTGAACGGAATGCTGGACTAGATGGACCCTGGGTCTGATCCTGGATGGCTCTTCCTATGTTCTTAAGAGGCAGTTCATATAATGCAGAGAGATGGGGAGAGCTAGTGGCTCACATCATACGCACTGTTCATGTGTCTGCCAAAACAAGGAAAGTGGGACTTGCGCAGCTCACCCACAGTAAAGACCTTGAGTTCCAGGGAAGCCAGAAGTCACTCACACTTCTTTTTCCCCTACTTCACTCTAACAGTAATGAACTGGCTCTAAATGTGTGCATATACTTTAAGTAACACACATCCTCATTTGCAAATCATAGCTAATTAACTTCCTAGGAGTTGTATGATCCCTTTGCTCAGACTCACATTTCTCTTGGTTGTTCCCTGCCGCTGCCTTAGTTGACCCCAGGCCCTTTGCTTGCCCTGGGCTTGGCTCAATTTTAGATTTTAATCCACACCCCTTTACACATTAGAGTGAGAAATGGGATACAGGGCAGGCCCTAAATATAGCTAATGGCACACAGCATTCTCTCTAGGCCTCTAGCCTTCCTGGAGTGTCTGCCCATTTTTTAGTGGTAGTAAAGGTTGAGCTTGAGAAATAGGGCATGAGTCGTGATATTTGGCTGGTGTGTTTGCTACCACCCCCCTTCAAGCCCTGTCCTCCTAAATTGAACTGGGAACAATGAATTGGACCAGAGGGTGCCTCCTAGTCCAGGAAGTCATGCCCTGTCAAGAAACACGCTACCTTGGAGTTATTTCCTGCTCACTTCTACGACCTGCCATTCCAATCTATTTGTTTCATATCCTGCTTTTTACAAGGCAGAATCTGCATGCCACACAACACAAGGCAGAGAAAACAAATACCCTTGTACAACCTGTAGTGTGGCAAGCATAAATCACAGAATACTCCAAGACTTCGGCTTAAGGGCTGCATCATACATTGTTATTACCCTTGGCCACTGATCTGCACATTTAACAGGGCAAGGGACAAGCATGGTGTGTTAAAAAGGCCAGTGGTGCAGCACTCTCCTAGGGGGCTTGGGGTTCCCCCAATCAGCTCCCTGTCGTTTCTGCCGCTATAATTAAAGTTGATGCTACTTGATATTTAGACCGTAATGCTATAATGTTTAAATTAAAGAATTCTTCACCTTAAGCTTATACTAACATTTTTGTCACCGAATATTTGTTGCTTTGGATAGAAGACTAGTGCAGACAGAGCAGCGTTGGATGAATCTGTCGGTTTCACTTTCCCCACATTTGATATTTTTAAATCTTAAGTTCTTACTTCTTTCCATCCTGTTCATGAACACATTTGCAAATTTGGTAGCTGCACTGGCCAAATTCAACAGGCACAGCTATTCCCAGCTATGTTGTAACTTGTACCTGCCTGCCAGGTACCTGTTACAGGTCTGGAGCCTGACAGAAAAAAAGAGAGGTGGGCAACCCTAATTCAGCACCACAAACAGGGATTCAAACACAGGCTTTTAAGAGGTAAGCACTCAAAGTTCTCTGCCTTGATGGGCAAATCTGTCAGTTTTGTTTTCTCCCACATTACTTTTTTTTTTTTTTTTTAAATCTCAAGTTCTTTCCATTACATTTATGGAGATTTTGGTAAGTTCTTAGCAAAAAGCAAACCAAACAAATTCCTCACCAAACTTTAGTGCATAGTAAACTTAAATATTGAAGATTAGTACCTCAAACATTCAGTAAGAGCGGATGGCAGGGTTGCCACGTGTTAAGCTTTACCCAAGAGCTGTTCTCTCTGGGAAGATGGTTCCGGTGGCCCTTTCCTTTGCTCAGCATTTGGAAGCTTCAGGAGAGCAAAAGATTCTGTGAGTTGCAGGCAGTGAACTGGAAAATTCCACTGTGCTAAATAAATGGAGATCTGATTTAGCATGTTTACTTGACTTGCATTTAGTAAACAAAACTAAACAAGTGTGTCCTGTTAATTTTACATGCTGTATAAATATCTGAAAAGTTTTCCCAATAGCCAAAAATAGTTGAGCTGAAATGTTTGATTGGGGGATGGGGAAGTCAATAAAGTACACTTAGGGTGCAATCCTATGTATGTTTAGACAGAACAAAGTCCTACAACTCCCTGCATTCCTGCCACGAGAGCCAGTGTGGCGTAGTGGTTAGACTGAGTGTTGGGCTGGGACTCGGGAGATCCGGGTTCTAGTCCCCGCTCGGCCATGAAGCTCACTGGGTGACTTTGGGCCAGTCACTGACTCTCAGTCTAACCTACCTCACAGGGTTGTTGTGAGGATAAAATGGAGAGGAGGATTATCTAAGGCATTCATAGTATTAAAGTCAGGTTTATACTGGTTCTGAAAGTCCACTTCTTACATTTGGAGGAAGAGTTTAGTGTGCTGTGCAGCTTGAGGTCCACATGGAAAGCATGGGGTGAAAGCAGTAACAAGGGCTTCTTCTCTCTGTTGTTGGTAAGAATAAGCTCTGCTTTGTCTACATAACATTCCGGAGCAGTAACCTGAATGTTAGAGATGCAGGGAATGTACCCAGAGAGGCTGTTTACTCCCTCTGGACATGACCAGTCCATGTTTGGAAAACATTTACACATTAGAAAAGAGCTGTGAAGCCTCAGGAATACTGTGCTGAACATAATAGACTGTGTGTAGCTTTCATCTGATATCCATCTGTTTTTTGTGGGAAAGGGCACCCTAGAGTGGCATAAGCCTAGTGGTGAACGCATTCGTATGCCTGCTGGGGCTGTCCATCAATTAAATAATTTTGGTTGCTTAAGCATTTGCCGTTTAACTCGTTAACTGATTAGATTTTAATTAATTCGTGTGTGTGTGTGTGTGTGTGTGTGTTGCATATTACCAAGATGATGCCTTTTTGAGATATTAAAATAACGTACTCTCTGCTGGATCAGACCAAAGGCCTATCTAGTCCAGCATTCTGCTCCCACAGTGGCCAACCAGGTGCCTCTGGGAAGCCCACATGATATGAGTGCGATAGCACCACCCCACTCACCACCAACTCACGCATGAGAGAGGCAAACTGCCTCTGATACTGGAGATAATATATATAGCCATCAGGAGTAGTAGCCATTGATAGCCTTATCCTCCATGAATCCCCTTTTAAAGCCATACAAACTGGTGGCCATCACTACAGCAGGTTCGTAGCTTGGGGGTCCTCCTTGAGCCATCATTGTAACTTGAGGCTCAAGTGACCTCAGTGACCAGAGTGCCTTCTACCAGCTCCAGCTGGTGTCCCAGCTATGCCCCTATCTGGACAGGGATAGCCTGGTTTCAGAAATCTATGCTCTGGTAATCTCTAAGCTAGACTACTGCAATGCACTCTATGTCGGGCTGTCGTTGAAAACTGTTCAGAAGCTGCTGCTTGTGCAAAACACGGCAGCCAGACTAATAACTGACAGCAGGGCTGAGCCCTTTTCAGGAAACCATTCTCCTTCCTCACATCATGAAAAAGAGCCCCCCCCCCCCCCATTTCAAGCAATCTTTCAGAGTGGGATAGTCAAACAGAGGCAAAAATATTCACCTCATTTACAGCACTATGTGCCACACCCATCCTGGCCAAGAGAGGGGCTGAATTGGGCTCTATGCATGATTGTTGCTGCTGCTGCTGTTGTTGTTGTTGTTGTTGTCGTCCTCGTCGTCATCATCATCATCATCATCATCATCATCATCATCATCATCATCCCTTCCTAAAGTGGCTGCTGAAGCCAATCAGCATGCAGCATGACCCAGTAGGAACTGATCCTCTTTCTTGGAGATGCTCTGCCAAAAAGAAGGAAGGATCCCATACCTTGTCACAACAAAAGGTGATCCCCCCCCCCTAGGGAAACTCAGATCTTTCAGATAAAACTTTGCATTTCTCAAAATGGGGGGTGGGGGGAATCTTCACCAAAAAAAAACCCCATCCCTAGCGTGGCAGGCACACAAGCAGGTAGTGCTAGCCCCAAAGTAACATCAATACTCAATATTGCTTCTGCTGATCAGCTCCGGACATGTAGAGCTGCATTCTCTTTTACTGGTCCAATTAAAACTGCTTTTAAAAAACAACAAACCTCTCCTGGTACTTAAACTTTTGCAGTCTTACTCAGTCTGAGGACATTCTCTACACACTTACCTGGGAGCAAGACCCACTGAACTAAACAGGGCTTATGTCTGAGTAGACATGTATAGGATTGCACTGTAAATATGTTTCACAGCCTAAACCAATCCTGCACATTGGTGTCACTTCAAGTAACTTCCACAGTGGGTTGTAGATAAGATAAGCCTGATGGGCCATGGGTGGCCATTAAGGAAATCTAGGCTGCTTAGGTGTTTACTGGGGAATTTCCATGCCTCCTTCACTAGTTTTATGGGGTGGGTGGGTTCCATACCTCCTGTGTTTTCCCAGTGCTTCTTCTGCCCTCTGCCCCCCCCCCCCCCCCCCCCCCCCGGTACTGCATAGCCTGACTTCTCTGAAAAGGATGGAAGAGTAATGAAATCTCTACAGGTACAGATGCCCTTAGCACTATTCTTGTGTTTTAGGAGATGTGGTTTTGACATGGGCAGTGACATATCCAGCAGGTGAACCTATCGCAGCTCAGCCCACATTCACTGTAACCTTTGCAATGGGCACCATTTTATAACTGTGCTGGTATAATAATAATAATAATAATAATAATAATAATAATAATAATAGGTGCTAAAATGCTTTTCTAGCTATAATTTTTTAAAAACATTAGTGGAATATGGCATAAATGAAAAAGTATTCTAGTGCTATAACACTATAGTGTTAATTTTAAAAGTAAAGAAAAACATATTTCTGGTCACTGCCATTTTAGCAACATGTTTCTTTCCCTAATTAAAGACTTCCAACTGACACTACTGCTCCAAAGCAAATATTAAACACTTTGGGGTTGACATTTCATGGGTAGTTATGTTAAAGAAATTCCCTCAAGAAGAGATGAGAGGCACAACGGGTGGGTAGTTCACTGGAAGCCATCTTTATTCAGAAAGACACGTGTCGGAGAGTAAGCAAGCAAGGCGGGTCAGCTCTGCCATGCAAAGGCAGCAGTTCATCTGATGGGAGACCCCTCCTCTAGTTTCCTGCATTGAGCAGGGGGTTGGACTCGATAGCCTTGTAGGCTCCTTCCAACTCTGTGATCTATGAAACTATGTAGACTTACAAAGTGCGAGTCTGAGCATGCTCAGTACTACAGCTCGCTTCTTCCTGCTCAGTGCCAGTACTCAGTACACCAGTGAGTCATTCTTTATATTCTTTGATCATGCCCTTCTTTCCTTGTCTATCATATTCTGTTCATGTGCTAATCTCCAATCCCAACTGATTACAGCAGCAAATTTCTTCAGTGCCTGCAAATTCACCTAAGTCAGTATGTTTTTCCTTATCTTGATTGCAACTTCTTTGTTTCATCTACCATGTGCCTGCTATGCAGCACCTCTCAGTGAATGATTGGATAGATGATCAACTAATCTCATCATTGGAATGTTTGCCTTATCTCATCAGTTATGGGCAATCATGCGTCAATTAATGAGTGCTTAGTGCTAAATAAATACTTGTACATTTTTTTTCAGGTTCGCTCAGAATTTTTTTTCTCTTCAAATGGCCATTCAGGTGAATTGGACCTTCCCCACCCACAGTAGCTGTGTCGACCCTACTAGTACAGATGGGAGCATAGTGGGACAAACATACAGAAGAAGTGCAATTTCCCTGAAAGCATGGGAAGTGAATTGCAATTCCGCTTGTAGCTTACTGCAGAAGAACAATGATTCATTAGTGCTGGGAGCCACCCGTCTGGAAGAAGCCCTATTGTTCATAAACAGCAGACTACAGAACAGCCTATAAAGAGGCATATCTCCTGCTCTCCATTTGGCATGACCAAACAGCACTGCTAGACTCATTCACAATCCCTAGTTAAAATCAGAGCTTCCCATCACACCCTCATGCTTTTCTATAAAATTAGAGAATTTCTCAGACCTCCGATTAAGTTTATAGCCCAAGCTAATCCATCCAGTCTTTAAATTCTTCCTTTTGTGACTGTGAGAGGCAGATATGAGCACTTCTTGGACGAAAGTGGTATGTTTCAAAACAAAGCCATTAGAGGTGGTTCAAGCAAGGGCAGAGAAGTTAAGTAAGGCACCAGAGTTACAGTTCTTTCAGAACACCAATATAAGGCTGAAGAAGAGAGGAAGTCAGATAGTGAGCACCTTAGGGATTTGTGTAATGTCCAGTCTCTCTGTCCAAATTTACTGATGTATAACAGACCTTTGTGAGAAACCCAATATTACTTTTTAAATCCTCAAGTGAGTTCTCCCCCAGCTCCATCCAGGAGTGTAAGAAGGAAAGACATGGGAATATATTTGGGCTACTGCTGCTGTTGATACTTGACCCCAGCTCTTGCTCTAGATTCACAATTCTGACCATTAAAAAATTATTTAACACCCCATCTTCCCAAAATTAGGGGTGGGCAACTTGTGGCCCTCCAGACATTGTGGCCTACAACTCCCATCAGCTCTAGCCAGCATTGCCAATGGGATGATGGGACTTGTGGCCCTCCAGATGTCGTGGCCCATAAGTTGCCCACCCCTGCTGTAGATTGAAAGAGAACATAGCTGGGTCGCTCAGGTCTGAGGAACAGGGTCATCACCGGTGATGCAAAATCACTATTCAAATAAGGTTGGAAATATATATGAGTTGGATCAGAAGGTGGCTATTCTGCCTGTTTCAGCCCTTGGGGATGTAACACTGAGAGTGGATTTGAATGAGAGAGAAAATACCATCTCAAAATGTTGGGTTATCTGTAGTTGGAGCTTGATTATGGCAGGGGTATAAGCTAGGCAACCAGATTGTTCCTCCTCCACCCGCTCCATCCCATTTTAGCTTGAACAGTTATGCATCCTCCTCAGCCTTCTTTCATTTTGCCTATCAGAGATGAAGAGAAGTAGGCAGTAAGGATGAGCAACATTCAATCTTCACAGGAGAAGAACTGGCTCTCTCCCTGCAGCAGTAGTCCTCAAACTGTAGGGGAGGATGCAAGAAGAGTTAGGATCCTGAGTCAGGTGGAGCCTTCCTACCCTCACAAGACATGGGTGAGTTGAATGCCCTCCAGCAGAAGTCCATCATTGATTCATATTGGATTGGTGAAGGAGGGCAGCTCTCTCCCTTGCTGCATCACCCCAACCTTTGGGCAGAGCTACTGCTTTGTTCTAATGTTGCGTTCCTGTGTGCATGGTTTTAGGAGGAGTCAGAAATGCCTTGTTGCATTCTCCCTTTGTAATGCCAGTGTTGGATTTCTGTTCTATGCTACAGACCAATGCACACAGCAGCAGGCTGCATGTATACATGGCCCAGGAGAAGGATCTGTGCACCCTCTGTTGTGGAACAGATGCCTGTAGCTGGGTTCCAGGGCCCCAGAAGGCAGAACAAATTTAGAAAGGGGATCCAAGCTCAAAAAGTCTGAGAAACACTGCCCTACAGCAACACTGTACTTACCAATTCCTCCCTCTCCATGCTTCAGTCCTTATCGCCTCATTTCCCCTTTCCCACTCTATTCTTCCTTTGATCTCTTAACACCCTCTCAAATTGTAGCCTTCTAGCAAGTTAAAGAGCCCTTCCTCTGATATTCCCTTTCCTGTTTCCTACTCCCTACCTTTATTTCAAAATGATCAATCACTTGCACCTCACTGCTTCCTTCAGGACTGCCCTCAGACAGCCAACAAATCCTGTCAGACACACACACACACACACACACACACACACACACACACACACAGAGTCTTCACTTAGCCTCAAAATACCCATGATGGCAGCAGGCCCATTTGTGTAAATTCCCAATCTTGTATGGAGTAGCGGGTAGGCTATGATTTGTGAGAGCAAACAGGGCACATGGGTGAAGATATCTGAATCCAATTCATATACCCCATTATTCATCCCCCACCCCATAGCCTCGCTCCCCACCAGGCTCACTTCTGGTTTCAGAGCAGTGCAGGGACAGCCCTGGAGCCCAGGCTGAGGAAAATAAACAAACTGGTCAGGAACCATCATGGGCCAGGCTCCAAGCATCTCAGGGCCCCAGGAGAACCAGCAGTTAGCCCAGTAGTCCAAGAGCAAATGGCATGGTCCAAGGGAGGCAAGGATTAAGTTCTGAAAGCAGCAACGTAAGATATACAGGCCTGTGGCTTATGCTGGCTCAGCTTGTCTGAGTGTGGAAAGCTAAGCAGGGTCAGGCCTGGTTATTACTTGGATGGGAGACCCCTCCTCTAGTTTCCTGCACTGAGCAGGCAGTTGGACTCGATAGCCTTGTAGGCTCCTTCCAACTCTATAAAATCAGAAGGGCCAAAAACAAGTAATGTAACCCAAGGCAGAAACACACATTTTGAACCACGAGGAAGGGGGAGCAGATGTTTAGCCTAGCAAAATCCTCTTTCAACTAAACAAGTTGCTTAGGCTATCGGGTGGGCAACTTGTGGCCCTACAGATGTTTTGGCCTACAACTCCCATCAGCCTTAGCCAATGGTGAGGAATAGTGGGAGTTGTAGGCCAAAACATCTGGAGGGCCACAAGTTGCCTACCCCTGGACTAAAGGGAAAGCTCTGAAGGTAGAACTTTATAGGGCCTGGTAGAGCTGGATTGGCGCTTGGAGACAGCTGATGCAGTGCTCAGTCAGGTAGGTGGGGTTTACATTGAGTCCTAGTGACTCCCTTGGGGAACACAGCTCAGTCTGTAAAGCAGGGGTGGGAAATACAAGAAGTGCCATGCTGGATCGGACCAAGGGTCCATCTAATACAGCATTCGGTTCACACAGCGGCCAACCAGCAGCCTATGGGAACATTTGGCCTTCCAGATAATGTTAGACTGCAACTCCCATCAGCCCAGCAGGCATAGCCAAAGATGAGGGATGTTGAGAGTTGCAGGCAAACAACATCTGGATGGCCATACGTTTCCCCACCCCTGCTGTAAAGCATGCAGCAAAAAAACAGGGTGGTGGTGCAGGAGGCAAGGCGCTGAAGCCTGGCTCAAGATACACACACACACTGGTCCTTACAGAAACAAGGAGAGGCCAGATATGGTAGTTGTGAGGGTTCTGGGGATGAAGTCATGAGTGGGCATTGTGCTGGTAGCCTATATTTCTGAGCGGCTGGAAGCAGCCAAAAATTAGGGGCTCCTTTCCCACAACCCTTTCTTCTGAATGATTAAAGAAGTATAGAGTCTTGCCAGGAGTGACTTGTCCAGACTCTACCACTGCTCTCTTCATTGCATAACTGATCAAATGTCCATTTGGTGGCTCATGCATAGATGCAGGAATGTTAGCCTCTGGGGATGTAATGTACATGTGGATGAATCTATATTGGGCCACTTCATTGTTTTCAGCTGCCAGCATTGCCAGTGAGACCAAGAGCAACAGAACCTGAACAACTCAATAATGGAGGTCATCAGGAGATGTAATGTAATTTTCAATGATTTGGGTGGGCCTGATGTTATAAGGCAGTGTTCTCCAACCTTGGGTCCCCAGATGCTGGCTGGAGCATGCTGGGAGTTGTAGGCCAAAAACATCTGGGGACCCAAGGTTGGAGAACGCTGTTATAAGGTATCTTATCTGATTACATGAAGTTTACATGGGTTCCAACTTCCCCTCCACTGAGTGACATCTCTTCCCACTTGTCTGTCCCTCAGTACCATCAAACAAAAAACAAATTAGCAAACATATTTTAAATGCTCAAGGTTAAACTACATTCCTACATAGCAAAACCCAACCTAAGGAGATAGATATGTCACTGTTACATGAAGGTCAACGAACAAGGACTCTGTCAGACATTTCCTGCTTTTCTGATTGTGAAGAAAAATATGAAAACGTGACCACAGCATGAACCCTAAACATTCAGAAAGCAGAAAACATTTAAAAACACACAAACACACTCAAGGCCTCTGTTCCTCAGGTAGAATGAAGCCAGAAAATCCCTTCTCTGGTTAGCTTTGAATTAAGGCAGCTGTGGGAACAAGGGCTTGGATCCAACATCCTCTGCAGCCTTTCCACGTACCCTTCAGATCTGCTCTGGAGGGTCTCCCAAACCTCTGGAGCAGATTTGGGGTCATACAGGGACTTCAGGGGGGGGAGAAGAAATCCATTCCATCAGCAGTTTCCCTTCCACTCGAGGAATTACAATGTTGGATCCAAGCCAAGCTCGGAGTGATGCATGGAGCAGGAAGCAACTGGGAAAAGAGACCAAAAGCAATCTAGATAGGACCATCCCAGGACATCTTGCTGCCCGAGGTGAAAGATAACATAGCGTCCCTCCCCACTCCATGTATAAAAGTCAACCAGAGTGGCAGTTGAATCTTACTTCAACACTGACAGCGGGACAGCTTCCTCCATTGCACTTGAGTAAATCAGGCTAATTTAGGGGGCTCAGGACAGGCTGCGTGGCACATACAGGTCTTTCCTCCATTACCTTGTCACCATGTCCTGCCCCTTCAGCATCTGCCACCTGAGGCAGCTGCCTCATTCCACCTAATGGTAGGGTCGGCCCTGGCTGGCGACAATGGCCCCACACAATGCAGATATAGCAGGAACCAATTTGTGCAGGCCAATCCAGGGGTGTCACCATGCCACCAACACACTTAAAGCACAGAGAACTACACAGCAGCCACAGGCACAGCCAAGGGAGCACTGTGTTCTTCTCTGTTAAAGCAGCCACAAACACACTTAGGAGTGTTTAAATCCCCAGCCTGCCCAGACAAATCATTTTACGTAACTCCCCAGTGGAAGAAAGATATACTATCAGGAGGCAGCAGCAACTAAAAAGGGAACTCTGTGGTGCACTCTGCAAAGCAGGGGTGATGCTAGGTACCTAAAAGATCCAGGGCCCAGGCCCATAGGGCAAAAAAATAGCACAAATTTGCATATGCTAATTTACATATGTGAGCAGCCAATGCACCTGCTCTTCCTCTTGTCAGGGCCTCACTGCCTACAATGGCTACAAGTGCAATTGCCCAGTAGCAATTGGCTGGGCAGGTCTCTGCAGAGTCAGGCACACTCTGAGAAAGTCAGGTGACAGTGGTGCTGTTAGGCAATTTTGGACTCTGGACTTAATGAAAATAACGAGCAGACTGTGGAAGGAAAGGATGCAGTCTCCCCTCTAGTTTAAAAGGCTGGTGTCTTCATGCTACACTCCCTATTAGTCTGCTAAGGGAGTGAGTCCTAAGGTCTCCTAGTAACTGCAAGGCTACTGAGTTCAATGGGAAGAAGCAGGTTTGTATTAAGGCAGATGGCAACTGGAGCACCTCTAAAGATCCAGGGCACAGCACAGAAGATCCGCGGCTCATGCCTAGGTGGTCCTGCTCTAACATTGCCTATGCTGCAAAGCTGGCACAGGCAAACATAATCCTAGGATTGATAGTTTGAATCCACCCTGGGGATCCCCTCCAACACACACACACCTTTCATGGTAGCCATTTCCCATTGAAAAGTTGGGGCCAGTACAGTTCCACTGATACATGAATGAATGCACACACACTCCCAGGGTCACAGGTTCAAATACCCCAAGGGGAAAACATTTCTCTCCTCCCTCCCCACCAGGAAGGTCCAGCACAATAGTGGGGGTGGAGTTCTGGAGGGAGAGGGAGAGGGAGAGGGAGGGAGGAACAATGCACCCCCCCACTGCCCTAACTAGAAATCACAAAGAAATATAGTTTCTCCTCAGGCTGGTGGGGAAGCTAAGCACAAGGGGGAAGCCAAATGCACGCACACGGCAAGAGCTACAGGAGGATACAGCCTATAAGCCAAAGCTCTATTTTATTTTAAAAACACAATAAAACTGGTAATAAAACAGTTTGTGGGGGGGTTGGTTGTTGTTGTTTTTTTAAAGAAAAGAATGTTAAACCTCCACCCTGCCTGCTCTGTGCTTGGCAGCAGGGGCCAGATGGACACTGCAGCCAGCTGTACCAGGCAACACTCATGGTTGTGGAATGTGCATTTGGGATGCTGAGGATGCACTTCCAGGTTGCCACCACACCAAGGTGTGTGTGACAAGGACACCTGGAAAGGTAGCCGGTCCTGATGATGCCATGTTGAAGGGCATGGAATGGGGGGGGAGCTCTGGCTGCATTCTCCCCACTGAGAGGACAGTATTGAAGACTCTGGCCAGCTGGCTTTTCTGAGTTTTCATGTGTCCACAATGTTCACATATAAAATGGCTGTGTGTGTGTGTGTGTGTGTGTGTGTGTGTGTGTGTAAGAGTCTGGCATCTGTTGCTACAGGCATGTTTCTCCTTTCCAGGCTCACTTCTGGTACTGGAGCCAGGAAGAAAGAAAGAAAAGTGCCTGGAAAAGTGCCACTCAGAGTCACGACATAGGAGGGGAGAGGGTTCGGGACCCCTGGAGTGGCACTTTTACACACCCTTCTATATATATGACCAGAGTAGACATATGAATGACAGTCTTGTTGCCTCTAGGTCTGCCCTCGGTCCCTCATTCTTGATTATGAAAGGGGGCTTGGCCCATTAAAAAACAATTTTACTAGGTGAGTGGGAAGCTCTTGTTTTTACAGGCATGTGTAAAACACACGCACACAGTAGGAAATGCAAACATTCCAAACATACCGAAGGATCCATGGGATTATCATTCTCCAAACAGCTCAGAGAAAAATATTTCCAGCATATGGAAGCTCTGAGAATATATATATATCTGAAGGATTTAATTGTCTTATTCATGGTTGGCCATGAATGCTGGTAAGGAGAGCCTGAACCAAACCGCATGTGAAACATTACCTGGGAAGGAAAAAAATGACCCACATCCCTTTGATGCCCAAGGAATTGCTGTTAGCGTCATATTAAAACCCCACATCTTTCTGGCTAATTTGATGGGAATTTGTACTGCCTCAGTTCCTTAATGACTCAATGGGTGGTCACTGTTGTGCAAGCCCTAAGGCTCTTCTAAAGCCTATTGATGTCAGCAAAAACATCAATGTTTTTTGCATTAGGACATCATTCCAATTCTGTGCAGATGGCTGGGCACTTGTTACTGCATTCAGTGTCACCTCCAACCCTGACTGTGGTAAGGGACAAGGGCATAGAGAATTCCACACAAGTCCTGCACAAACCCAACCCAACCATACTTGTTTTTGCTTGCATTAATACCTGATCAGAGATTAGGATTGGCAACTTTTTGTGGGCAGAGCTCCTGTGTGTTTAACAGCTGCCTGACACACAGAAGCTTTGCAGGTGAAGCTTTCTCCATTGCTACATTTCCATGTCAGGAAAAGGATCAACACCACAACCATCCTGGCAACATTTGTGACATTAGCAGAAGACATCTGGGATTGCAACAGCCTTTGGTCTAGTGTATTTTATTCTTAAGAAAGGTTGTTGTTGTTGTTGTTGTTGTTTGTTTTTTAAATTGTACTTAAGAGGTTGAGAGGGGAACACACAGTTCACTCTTTGAGAAGCAGATTTCAGGCTTGCAGGCTTCTACTTTGTTTTTAACTAGAACCAATGTCAGCAGGGTTGTGTATCCACTCCAGAATTTACTCTGAACTTTTAAGGAGCTACCCATGGTGCCGAACCTATTTTGGAGATAGGGTTCAGCACCATGAATACCTCCTTTAAAGTTTGGAGTAAAATCCAGCATGGATACACAGCTCTGCTGGCATTGGAGCTGCCAGAACCCTGAAGTCTACCAACTGCAGCCAGGTGCAAAATAGTGGCTGGGGCAGGGGGACATATGCTAAGAATTAAGGAATAGGGTGCCTCTGAGCATGTGCTCAGCCCAGGAATGTGTGATCAGTACCAGAGCTAAGCCCACAAGTCCTTTTACACACATATCCTGTCGTCCCGCCCCCCCGCAAGTGTTCTTTTTCAACAACCTAATTTATGGGGGGGGGGGATGCTTTTTAGTGTTGCTGTTGTTAGACAGTTGGAAGTCAGATGCCTTTGCTGATCTACTGCAAATCACCCAATGATCTGCCATCAGATTCCGATACCTTTTGCCCATCTCTCCATCAGAGTGTTGTACTAGGACTGAGGGGATCCAGGTTCAAAATCTCCACTCAGCCACAAAACTCACAATCTCTCAGTATAACCTACCCCACAGGGTTGTTGTGATGATAAAATGATGGGGGAGACCTTGTACACTGCCCTGAGCTCCCTTGAGGAAGAATGGGATTAAAATATAATAAAGAAAATGGATGAAAAGAAAGTAGCTTTTCCAGAAACACAGCAGGGCATTGCTGTGGTGAAGTGGATGCTGTTGCTTTCTTTTAAGAGGGCTACATGAACGTTCATGCAGATAAGTAGATTTGCACACATCGATCATAATATATTGGCACAATCCAATGTCTATTAATCAGAAATATGTCCCATTGAATTCATTGGGGCTTACTCCCAGGTAAGTGGGTATAGAATTGCAGCCTATGAAAACTTTACAAAAATTGGGATGAGGGTAGAGAATGTTACTCATCATCAATGCCTGTCTCAGCAGCAGGTGTCTGTGAAAGCCTTACACAAACCTATTGCAACAGTGGGAGCTAGATTTGGCTTTCCCCCCAATGGTATCTGAAGCACTACCAAAACAGGCAAAACCAGTTTGAACTGAGACCGTAGTGAGACAGAAAAAATTGAATGTGACACTGATGGCGCTACAGTACCATCTTCCACTACACTGCCTTCCTGCATGTTCTCCTCTGCTACTGGGGATTCCCAGTGGCACAAAGCAAGCATGTATGTGCCACCATGTTGCCACTGCAGTTTTTGCAGGTGGGTTATTTTGACCACCAGTGAGTGTTTGGTACAGGTAGGGGGTATCTGATGTAGGGGATCTCTACCTCTCCTATGGATAGTAGGTACCAAAAGAGTCTTTGTTGTTTCTAACCACTAGGTGGCACTGGGTATCTGGGCAGAGCCAAGAGCTTCCATGTTGCTAATCCATTCTTGTTTAAGAGAGACAATAAAGCTCTTGTCTAGCTTCCTGATCTGTATGTCCTCTAAGCCTTCCATGACCCCTGCCAACTCTGCCCCTTACATTTGCTACCTCCCGCATCACATGTATACGTCTGAGGTCCTGTACGGATACGTGATGTCTCTACCCACCAACACTTTGGCCCTGCTCTCCCTGCTACCTAGGCACTTTTACAATTCTCAGCCAACATCACATTGTCATATTTACCGTATGTCATATTTACCACATGTAACACCTGACCCCACTCAGAGGAAGTATGTCTATGCACACCAATCACTGGGGAACACGGACAGGAGGGTGCTGTTGCACTCATGCCCTACTTGTAGGATCCTGTGGGCAACTGGTTGGCCACTATGTGAACAGAATGCTGGACTAGATGAACCCTTGGTCTGATCCAGCATGGCTCTTCTTATGTTCTTAGTATAAGCCTTAACTTTCCATGAAAGATGTATTTTCCAGCTGTCTCAGCGTAGTTGTCTTTAAAACGCATTTTCAGGATCTAAGTGTTGATGGGTTAAAAAACATAAGATAAAATATTTCTCTGGAGTTGCAACATTTTGATCCTAGAAAAGAGTCAGACACACTTTAAATCACCCTTTAGGACGGTCCTTAGGTCATCTGACAAATCCTCTCTGGGGACAACCGTGTTTAAGCTAGGGGCTCCCGGAAGAGCAAGAACCTTCCATCCATATTACATGACATTAAGGGATTTTGCTTAGTAGTGCTTCTTCTCCCTATGTGTTCATTGGACAAGCGTTTATTTTTCTTCATTTTTAAAAGAGAACTTTTCTTGTTCCAGTGAGGCCTGGCTGGCAATGCTGAAATTCCTTTGCCTCTGTTTGTTGCTCTCCTCGTGGCCAGTTTCCATGGTGATCCAGATTCCATGCAAGCTGGCTGCCAGCCTAGCAAAACCCCATACCTCAAGGTCTCCTTGGAAAAGTACCTCCCCCACTCCTTCCAAAGAAAGCCCTGGGAAGGGAGAAGAGAATAAACACATATCCTCACCTTCCCTCCAGCATACATACACTGTCATCTTTTTTTGTTTGTGTGCCAGGAGTAAGGTAGTATGTTGGTTGTTATTATGTTTTAGGGCAACAAGTACCAACAGCTTACTCCCCTATTCCCTGGCGTACACTTCAAAAATTACCACATCATGCTAATATTTCAACATTAGCAAATACTCCAGATGGTCCACATTAAAATTCCAGTACTGTCTCATTTGCCGACAACAGCTTGCTCCTTAAATTATCTCCCAAAATAAAAACCATACCTAAGCATTTAGCAATGTTTGTTGTGTGTGTGAGCATGCACATGTGTGCATGTATGTGTGTGCACACATGCACATGGGGACAATGGAAATCAGTGGCAGATGAGGAAAAGACAGAAAAAATGATGGAACTCTTTGCACTTCCTTGCTTGAAATCCAAATTTTCCCTGTTTATACAGTGGGCAAAAATTAGGGGTACCCGAATACCACTAAGTTTCATGGGAATTATATGCGACTTTGTGTGGATTGCAACCACTGTCTCTGCAGGGGGTGAACAATAGCCATGTATCAGAATTTTAGCACAACTGGAATTCAGTTTTGAGGGGCAGGCAAACTTCAGGCATCTACTTTCTTTTTTAACTAGAACCCTGAGATCTACCGACCGGAACCAGGTGCGAAATGTGGCTCAGGTGGGTGGACATACACTAAGAATTAAGGAACAGGTTGCCTCTGAGCATGTGCTCAGCCAAGAATATGTGATCGGTACCAGAAGCAATCTCACAAGTCCTTTTACACACCAATCCAATCCTGGTTTTCCCTAAGCCTTCTTTTTCAACAACCTAATTTAGGGGTAATGCTTTTTATTGTTGCTATTGTTACACATTTGGGAGTCAGAAACCCTTGCTGATCTACCACAAATCATCCAGAGATCTATCTGTGGCCACTTAGGCATCAGCAGAAAAAGAGGACAAGAGGACATAGATTTGCATAATATTTTCATATGCTAATTTATATTTATAGATGTAAATTTAAAAAAAATACAACTGAAATAGAAACACAATACAACTGACCATAGTGGGGAAGACTGTGACCAGGTGACCATTGTGCCTGCTCAGTCAGGTGTTGTCCAGGTACTCACCGGGTCGGTTCGCATGATCACCTCAGCCCACCGTGGGTTATTTATGTTGCAGCATGTGCAGGTGGCCGTTTTGAATATTCAGCCCCTGGCAGGGGGTTGCCATGGTTAGTTGTGCCATCTGAACCCAGGTGGCAGGGGGTGTTTGAGGGTTAAACAGCCCTCGAATAACCCTACAACAGATCATGGATTATTTGAGGGTTGTTTAACCCTCAAACAACCCCTGCTGCCTGGGTTTGGATGACATAAGAAGCTGTGGCCAGGACTTGAATAGGCAATGTGGCGCCAGTGCATGCCGTGGCTCGTCGTGGCTGAAATAAGCTGCTGTGATCATGCGAGCCAGGTCAGTCTTGATGGGCAACTTCAAGGCCTGTTTCATTCCCTGCCCCTCCCTAGTTATGCTTCTTTATCTTTAAACAGGCTTTGGACTGGACAGCCCTTCAAATAAAGCACTGCCCTCTGTAAAGTAGGACACATGGCCACCCTAAGTAGATTGCAATCTACCTTCTGCCTGCTCCTGGTATATAAATATTTTAAAAAATTTTTAGAAGTCCTCCTTTAGTCTGAGAACAGAAGGAGAGTCCCAGAATATATTTTCAAATTGTACCTCTTTAATAGTTAAGGTGTCTGCTTTCTCACTACATTGTAGTATGTTGTAAAGCACCTCTTCTCATGCAAGGCAGGGCACCCTATTTTTGCTGATCCTGAGGGTTGGAGAACCTTCTAGGACCATATGGGAGATGGTGGAAGGCTTCAGTAGGTGGGGAGGATCAGTGAAAATTACATTTCCTGATTTACATGGTGGAAGTGCGTTCCTCTAGTGCCAGGCCACTGTTGGATACAAGCCATTGCTGGTATGGTACACATATAAATATACCCAGTGCTAGAACACAAATTTATGACACCACCATGTGAAAATGTGTTTTCCAGACTGAAAGAGCATGTATAATTAGACATTAATATTACAGATTTTTCTTTGATGGGGCTTCCCTTCCCCGGCGCTCCCATGGAAGTGGCTTGTTCATTTAGACTCATTTCCATACAATGAATCCCTTGTCCGTCTAATATAGAACAAGTTTACTTGTTTTCCTCTGCCAAATGCTGGAGGGTATGGAATATATGTATTGCTTTTCCAATGCCTTAGAAAAGAGAGCCAAACCAGTTTTGATATTGATAACCTCCTGCTTTGCTGTGTGTTTTGGTGGCTGGAAGTGACTATTCCTCCCCCCCCCCCATGAAGTTCTCCTTCTGCAGTTATTGCCTATTGTGGTACCACCACTGTGACTGTGAAATATGATTAGCTGGGAAGGGAATCATATTAAAAGAGCAGGGTGGAGGGAGAGAAACACTTTAAGGATTCACATAGGAAGTGTGACACTTTCTTTAGCATCTGCTACTCTAGAATCTAGGAAATGATGCTCGTGATTATATCACACATAGTTATAACTAAGCTGTTATAGCACCTCTACCTCCCCCTTCCATCCATAACTTGGCTTTGAACCTTAAAGAAGCCAACGACAACAACAGCAGCAGCAACAAATGGACTTCATCCCTTTTTTCTTTTTTTTTAAATGAAGAGGTGGTGCGCACTACCTCACACTTGCCTTTCTCAGCCAAGATGGGAAGCCAGTTTGGTTCAGGTTCCAACCTTACAAAAGAAAATAACTTGCTATTGAAATATCTTTCACAGCTTCTTTTTGCTAGTAGGGAGACATTTGATCATAAGGCATAACCTGCTGCCTGGAATACAAGTCAAAAGAACAAAACCAGAGCAACCTATTGAGAGAGAATATGTTTCTGCCTTGATGATTTAACAAAGGAATGGAATTTCCTATACTTGCAATGCAAAGAGCAACCCAAAGCATTAGGAAGATAGCCAGGAGAGCTGGAGCCACTTTCTCCAATTCAGCAAAACTCTCTCTTAATTTTGAGCATCTGCTAAAATGCTAAGAGCTTATGTTTAGGATCCTACATGATGTAATTGATATAAAATAGCTACATTTCTCATTTCCTTAGAGTGGGTCTGTTCAAATGTCATGCCAAATCATGTTTTGGCAGTACATGAACAAGCCATGTACCGTACTCCTTCCCCGCTTCACATACTCTTATTTTCCTTTTCACTTCACGTTCGGTGGCATAGTTTGCCACTACATCCAAACCAGGCAAATGATGGTTTTCCAATAAATCTGAAGGAAAATAAGAGCATGTGAGGTGGGGAAGGAATATGCAGGCACAGGGCATATTAGTGCCAAATGAATCATTGTTTGGTGTTATGTCGAACCGATGCAGTGTTTTTCACAGTTTGTGTGTGTGTGTGGGGAAGTCCTTTAGAGTTCAAAGGTACATTGTCACTAAGGCCTAATGTGTGCAATCATAAAAGTGGTAATAACTCTGACACTTATGAAATATAAGGACAGATAAAAGTACTTCTTCACGCAGCACATAGTTAAACTATGGAATTCACTCCCATGATATGTAGTGATGGCCACCAATTTGGATGGCTTTCAAAGGGGACTGGACAAATTCATGGAGGAGAAGGCTATCAGTGGTTACTAGTCCTGATGGCTATATGCTACCTCCAGTATCAGAGGCAGTATGCCTATGTACACCAGTTGCTGGGGAACATGGGCAGGAGGGTACTGTTGCACTCATGTCTTGCTTGTGGATTTTCCGTGGGTAGCTGGCTGAACAGAATGCTGGACTAGATGGAGCCTTGGAGCCTTGGTCTGATCCAGCATGGCTCTATTTACGGTATGTTCTTTTTTTAAAATTTTTTATTTACTTTTCAAAACAAAATATAACAAAATACAAGAATAACACAAAAATATAACATAAACAACGTACAATAAATGATAACGTGCACCCCCCCCCCCACTCTCCAAGGGACCAATTTATATACTTCCATCCCCTTGATCAAATGAATTCCAAATTCCAAAAATATAACATATCCTGACAAGGCATGCTCCCCTTCCCCTTTATTAATACATAGTCTAATAATTGATTCCATATATCCATAAAATTATTCTTCTTTAACTGTCCTTTTTTGCATTTGATACAAGTTAATTTATCATTTAGGGCTATATCCCAAACTTCCTTATACGAGTCAGTTATTAGGAAAACATGTTGTTCTTTCCATTTTCTCCCTATCATTAGCCTAGCCGCAGTTAACAAGTTTACAATTAATTCCTTCGTATTTTGGTCGCAAATAACTTTCTCCGTTATTGATAACAATGCTACTTTTGGACAGACCTCTAAATTAATACCAATAATTTCCGATATTTCTGTAAAAACCTCTTGCCAAAAAACCAGTACGGTACATTTTTACAACTCCACCACATATGAGCATATGTCCCTTTTTCCTGACATCCTCTCCAACAAAATGCAGAACAATTATTATCTATTCTATTTAATCTTACTGGAGTTAAGTACCATCTCCAAATTAGTTTATAGAAATTCTCCTTTATCCTAGTTGACATCACCTTCACAATCCGTCTATGCCATATGTTGTTCCAACCCACCTTCGAGGTCACCTCTTCAAATTCATTATCCCATACTGCCTTTAGCTGGTCCTCTTGTTCTTCTGCTTTTTGAATCAATCTCAGTGGCGTAGCGTGGGTTGTCAGCACCCGGGGCAAGGCAAGTAATTTGCGCCCCCTAACCCGTGGATTGCGCCCCCTAACCCAAGAGCCGTTACGGCCGGCGGGCAGCCGCCTCTTGCTTGCGGCCCCTGCAAGCGGTGCCCTCCAGCGCCGCCGCGCCCACAGCCCGGACCGCGGGCGCTCCTTTGCCAGCTGGCCACTCACGACCTTGGCGGATCCAGCGGCCGGCGGAGCGAGCAGAGCAGAGCAGAGCAACGGCGCCACCGACCGGGCCCGGCCCGGCCCAGGCCGCGCAGGAAGGCGAAGGCGCGGCAGGGGCGGGCGGGGCGCTCTCCAGGCCCTTGAGAGCGCACCGGACAGGCGCTTCCTTCCCTGCTTCCCCTGCCCGCAGCCCCGCGCAGGAGGCCCTCTGGGCTGGGGTTGCCGCGGTAGCGTAGCCCGCCGGCTCACCCGGCTCACCACGCTCGAGGCTCTGGCGCACCGCCTCCCGCTCCGGTTCCGTCGCGACCTTGCCGATCACGGCCAGCAGCGCGCGGCGCCTCCCGCTGCAGGGCGCGGCCGGCGTCTCCATAGCGACAGTCCCGGCCGGCGTCCCCATGGCAACCGGCGGCCTGCTCTGGAGACCCCGGGTCGCGCAGGGATTGGCTCTCGGAAGTGCACGTGACCTGGGCAGCCGGCGCCCGCCGCTCCCCGCGGGGCGGGGCTCCCTGCCTGCACTGGCTCCGCGCGGGGCGCTCCGGGGACCTGCCGGCGCTTGTGCTGCGGACGGGTGCTGCGGACGGGTGAGCCAGGCAGGGGCAGAGAGCTGCGAGTGCGAGCGCGCCCCCCCAGATGTTGCGCCCGGCCCCCCCTGCACCCCCACGCTACGCCTCTGATCAATCTATATAAATCCCTTGTTATACCTCTTGTTGATGCATTACCTTATAGACCATCTGTAGAAGTAACAATCTTTTCAAATTTAGTTAAATCTCTCTCATACTCAGTTTTCCTTTTCCACTTCTTCGACCACTGTTCTAATCTATTTATGTTCTTATCTTATGAAGTCTTAAACACCGGGTTGGATCCAGAGTTGCCCTTCTGCAAATAAAAGGGCTCCTTCCATTCATGGAAGGGACAGGGATCCAGTGGAGGAAGGAGGCATTTTTTTTGCCAATCCCCCCCCCCCCCCGTGCCATCTCCCACACTGTTCCAGAGGATCCCCCAACCCTCCAGAGCCGTTTTATATGATGCAGAGGGAGGAGAAGGGTAAAGAAGAATCAGCAAAAATTGTCTCTTTCCCTTCCGTTGGCAATAGTGTCTAGGGAGTGGAGTTCCAGTCATGGGAACTCTGCATCCAACCCACCATTTTTGTATAACTTTTACAACTGTGAATAAGTTAGAAAATATCTTATATAACAAGTCTGAATAGCTCTCTGTTGATAAACTGATCAGTATGCTAGAGCTGCTCCCTTTCCTCTTATCTTTCATGCCGCATTATCAGTGGTCACACAGTCCATATCACCAGAGACAGAAAAGGAAAGATAAAGCCTTACTTCGGGCCACTTCACAAATCACATTGCAGCAAACACGAATTTATCACATTTATGTGTAGCAGTAACCTCATTGGAGCAGTAATTGACAACCTCATAGAATCGTAAGAGTTGGAAAAAGCCATTTAGGCCATCGAGTCCAACCCCTACATAGTGTAGGAATCCAGTTTAAAGAATCCCTGACAGATGGCTGTCCAGACTTTGCCTGAATACCTCCAGTGACGGAGAGCCCACCACCTCCCTAGGCAGTTGGTTCCATTGTCTGACTGCTCTAACCATTAGGAAGTTTTTCTTGATGTTCAACCAAACTCTGCCTTCCTGTAACTTAAGCCTGTTAATTCATTTTCTACAATCTTAGTTGTTAGAGAACAGGTTGTGACCCTCTTCTGTGTGACAACCCCCTTGAGATTTGAAAAGTGCTCTCATATCCACCCCCCCGCCAGTCTTCTCAAGGCTAAACATACCCAGTTCCTTCGATCTTTCCTTGTAGGACTCCCCAGACACTCCCCAGACACTCTTGCCAACGGAAGGGAAAGAGACAGTTCCTAGTCCCCTGATCAACTTTGTTGCCCTTCTCTGAACTTGTTACAATTTATATGCATCTTTCTTAAAGTGTGGTGTCCAGAACTGGACACAGTATTCAAGGTTAGGTCTGACCAGCACAGGATAGAGTGGAAGTATTACTTCCTCTGATGTAGAAATTATACTTCTATTGATGCAACTAAGATTGCATTTGCCTTTTTTGCAGCCACATCTCACTGCTGACTCATTTTGAATTTTGTTTGTCTTCTAAGATATTAGGTATCCCACCTAATTTTGTGTCATCTGCAAATTTGGTAAGCATTCCCCCCTCTTCCTCCAAGTCATTAATAAAAATGTTGAATTGTACAGGGCCCAGGACTGAGCTCTGCAGCACCCCACTCATTAACTCCCTCCAGTATGATGAAGAACCATCAACGAGCATTAAGTATATGATATTACACACAAATCTGGCTTCTGTGCATGCAGTACATTCTTTTGCATACTTGTAAAACATTTTGTGTGTACATTTCAATATGTAATGTGACCCTCAGTTGCCTGTTGGAGATGATCAACAGAAAGATGGGGAGAATTCACAAAAAAAAAAATACCTCTCCTCGCTCTTGGCCATGACCACAGCAGCAGCTGTAAGTTGCCGCCTGACACTACTACATTACTGGGTTTAGAAGACAGAGACCTGATTCACACGACATGGCCAGGTCACAATGGGTTATTTAACCCATGATGAGCCATGGAGCATGCTGGGCACATGTGGCCACTGTTTTAAATATGCAACCTTCAATTGGGCAATTGGACAACCATTGTATAACCTTTGATTAGTAGCAGGGTTATGTGAGGGTTGTTTAACCCTCGAATAATCTACAATGAGCTGGCCATATCATGCGAACTGGCTCAGAGAGAGAAAGCAGAGGTGGAAGGGAGGTTGGCTCCAGTGATTTGATAGAAATACATGTGGAAGCATTTGCGGTGGACTCTCACAAGACTGCTAAAGGTAGTATTGTTAAATCAAGACAACAATCCTGCCCCCCTCCACTCCCCTAGAATTATGCTTTAAGGGGTCCTTCCAATTTTAAATGCTTAAAATTTTGAAAACATGTATTGTGAAATAGTACAGAATGCATTTTAATGGAGAACCTGGCCAGAGGCATCCACCATCTCAGACAATTTTCCTGGACCTCTGCACATGATAATTTTCTAGCCACATCCATACACTATCTCAACATGTGAGTTAGGAAATATAATCTGGCACAAGAAGCCCTTAAATCTTTTCTTTGCATCAGGCCTCGCATTACATGGGGCACTTCACTAGTTATGCACTAAACCCCCCAGAAGTATAGCCTACTCACACTGATAAAATCAGACTGCCACAGCCATAGGCGGTCGCTTCCAAATTCACAATTTGTTATACTTCTAAATTTATACAAAGAAGTATGACTCCTTATTAGGAAAAAATGTATTTATATCTTCAGTGTGTAAGAGGTGCAACCTGACATAAAAGTTACAAATATTTTATAAAGCAATGATTTTTAATTTGTGTAAAAGCATTGAGAATGCAATACTTGTAATTATCAACAATTTTGTATATCCAGAATGTTGATTATATGACATAACTAATTAGTCTTTTTGCTTAATACTTGCTGGTTTGGAAGCCAAGTCTTGTACTTCCACCGACTCCCAATGCTTTCCCCCTCCTCTGGTAAGTAAAGAGCTTGCATGAAGTTAGCAACATTTGTACACACTTCATTAATTGGACTCATGCAGCTGGATTCTATTTTGCAGTCACTGAAATAGTTGTTAGGCAGAAGATGGTTTGGGCTGCTGTGCTGTTACCATGGAAGTTCTTTTGAAGAAATATATTTAGAAGCATGTTTCAATAAACATTAGAAAATTCAGTGAAAGTTGCGATCTACCCATAAATCTAACATTTCAGGAGACCAATGGGAAATGCCAGCTAATTTTTACAATTGTGAGTAAATCTCAAGGCCATCCAGGCCTCTCTGGTAAATGCCCAATTTTCATCCTCATTTCCATCACTTACTGGTAAAAGGACAGCATTTACCAAGGCCACATTGTAGATGTCCAAAATAATTAATGGATAGGCTTGTGGATAGGTGTGTCAGCCTGTTGCTTGAATTGCCAAACTACCGGTAGGTGTTTACTGACAGGTAGATGTGTTTATAGGTAAGCACAGTAAGGTGCTGCTTGAAATGCCAGACTGGGGGGCTTATGTGTGGGATGTGCCCATTTAAGGTAAGCATGCCAGCATATAACTTGAAATATGTAACTGTTTTAAATCTATTGTATTTTAATCCTTGTGCTGCTGCTAGGTTTTCACTTCTATTTTATACTGTAGTTTTAAACTTCCATAGTATATCTTATGTTGTATTTTATAGTTTTAATTGTTGTGAACTGCCCAGAGAGCTTCAGCTACCGGGCAGTATAGAAATGTCATGAATAAAATATGAGGTTGACGGGCTTACTTATAAATATACATAGGGAGAGGTGTCTATTGCTTGAAACACTAGACCAGGGGTGGGCAACATGCAGGCCACATGCACCTCCCTCGCCATTTTGGAGGCACCCCACTATCCCACAGCCAAATTTGTCGTTGGCGCAGCAGCAAGGAAAAATAGCCTGCCTTTAACAGCCAGATATGCGGGGTGGAAGTGGCAAATTGGGACAATCTTAAAACAAAATAGCTCTGTCTTCCTGCTGCACTGCCAAAATTTGGTGGCAAATTGCGCACTTGACTTTTAAAAGTAGGATAGTTTTCCTTGAAGCAGCAGGGGCAGGAGTGCAACCCCCAGTGGGGTCCAAAGGGGCAGTGGACTCCCCTGACCCCTGGAAGTTTACCGTATTTTTCGCGCCATAAGACGCACCGGACCATAAGACGCACCTATAGTACGGTATGTTAAAAAACAAAAATATATATTTTTTAAATCAGCTGAGAGGCGGGGGTTTGCCCCGCCCCGCCCAGGAGCCCTCCACTCTTCCCCCGGACCAGCACAAGTTAGTAAAAAAAATAATAAAAAAAATATATTAAATCAGCTGTTCCGCGGGGAATCAGCTGAGAGGCGGGGGCTTGCCCTGCCCGCCCAGAAGCCCAGGAGCCCTCCGCTCTTCCCCGACCAGCAGAAGTTTAAAATTAAAAAACAACAACAACAATATTCGCTCCATAAGACGCACAGACATTTCCCCCTATTTTTTTGGGAGGGGAAAGTGTGTCTTATGGAGCGAAAAATACGGTACCCATCCCTGCACTAGACGATAGCACTCATTTGTGCACTGGTCTGGCTAGAACAGAGCCTCAGAAGTGGACCTCTTGAAGAAGAACATCCCTACTACATCCTCTCAAGTCACCTCATTGGCGAATCTGTAGAAGATCTGCGGCTGTTTCACACCTGGCCTTTTTCTTGAGGCCTTCAAATAGATAGTCTTCATGGAAAAGGCTGCAAGAGTGAAGGGAAGGAATCTATTTCCATGCTTCACCTCCTGCACTGTACTGTCAGTTCAGTTTTGTTTATTACAGTCGATGACCAGCATAACATTGTACTGTCTTCACCATTTTTTCTCAAATAGGGTATGAATGCCTCCAGGAACTCATGTTGCCGTGGACTGCCTCAGAGCAAGAAGCATGTTGGACACACTGCAATATTTACAAGAAACCCAAGGTGTTTTTTTTAAATGACTGGAAAGCAAGACTACAGAATATTTTTCTTAAAATAAGGAGAGTCCTGAGAGGAAAGTGGTTTATTAAAACTGCACCCAAACTTTAGTCCAAGTACACATTAACATTTTCCAATATTATGTAA
Organism: Shinisaurus crocodilurus; assembly: GCA_021292165.1. Lineage (NCBI taxonomy): Eukaryota > Metazoa > Chordata > Lepidosauria > Squamata > Shinisauridae > Shinisaurus > Shinisaurus crocodilurus. The sequence goes on from CM037878.1 coordinate 56,272,571, forward strand.
AGAGCAAAGTATGTTGCATACTTAAACACAGAAGCCACAAATCCCGTGAGCCCCTTTAGGCGTGTGGAAGGCTTGTATGTGCTCAGCAGGACTTTCAACTATTTTCCTTAACAGCTACTCCCCAGTGCATAAAGCAAACTATTTTTGAAGTTCCTCACAGTTGGAAAGAACAGCATGTAATCTCAGAGCTGAGAGGCTGCTATTAGGGAGAAAAAATTAAAAAACCTTACTGGTGGTTCTGAACTAGTTGTACAAACTGTGGCCTTACGTGCAAGCGTTTCATACACTGTCTTGTGGGCTCTCTGTGGAACTAGTGCACAACATATTCTGCACTTGGTTTTCAACAAGCAGAATCTTTGCAGTCAATTGTGTAGAGCATATTGTGTGCAGAACCCTTTCACACCACCCGACTATAGAAAGCTCACTGTATGACAATTACAGATGTCCCCACAGTGCAGGTGAAAACTGGTTATCTGAGGGCAGAGCTACATGACTTATACTAATATGTGTGATAACACTCTGATGGCTGCTTCTAACAGGCAAATATGCTTTGGGAAGGGCAGTATGCGCCAAAAGGAGAGTGGAAGGTACTTAACCCCCTCCACTGCAACTTCCTACCACTAATCTGTTCACTGCCCATGGGGTTCCAGATGAATGTATAAGGTAAACATACACCTGCAACCTCATGGAGGGGGTGGGGAAGCATTTGGGGTGAGTTGCAACATAAAATCAGTGGGTGGAGAAAGGGTTAAGCATCCTACCTCCTGCTTCTCCAATGCAAAATCTCCTCCTCCCAAAGCTGGTTTTCCCTAGAAGCAGCAGCCATTGGGTTTTATTATGCATATTGATGTGTAATATGTAGCATCCTCAATTCACCTTCTAAAAGAGCATTTTAGAAGATCAACTCCAAGGGCTTTGACCCAGCAAGCCCTCTTGAAAGCAAATTCACAATAATAAGAATTCACTGTAAAGAGAAAAATGACGAATGACTCCCAACATATAAGTGTTCATACAATATGATCTTGTAGGCTTACCAAAGGCTGCCTCATAGCCAGTTTTACTTTTGCGACCTCTGCTGGATAGTTGAAGGAAGTAGTTAGCATTTGAGTAGCATCATAGGAGTTACACCGGTTGCATGAGATGAGACAGTCATACAGTACCCTCTGCTGTATTTTAAGATATTGTTCTGGTTGAGCTTTAAACCATTTATTAATTATTAGTCAACACTCTCAAATCAAGCAAGTAACAGGACAGATTTATTTTTGAGCCTTCTACCTGAAAATGGTAGTAGATCCACCTGAACCCAAAGTAACTAAATAGTTACTCAAGTTCCTCTCTTCAGAAATGCTTCTTTAACCTCATCAAAGCTTATCTCATTCAGAAGCAGTCTTCCTGTAGGACAGACTCGTTAGAGACAGTACAGGGAAGTTCAGATTGTTTCTCTCTTCTACTTTGATTGCCAAGTCCAATATAGCACAGTGTGATTAATTTGGCAACCAAGTGCCAAACTGAGGCTGACATTAACCATACGGTTAGGTCAATGTTTACTACTATTGTGATCAGAGAAATTGTCACTTAAAACCCATTAATTGTACGTAGATGTTATGTGTGGATATATCTCCAAGGATCCAACCAGTGATCTAGGGCTAGACGTTTTATAAATGTTTTCTTTCCATTTTGAAGAAGGTTGATATAAGTTGATAAATAGCTGCCAGAAGCATCTTTGCAGAGAAATTACTGCATGAAGTATCACTGAAAGACTAGTTTCCTGTTGGAGGAATATTCTCATGAAGATACTGCAAAGCCAGGTCAGTCCATTTCATTTCTTGCTCTTTTACTGATTCTGTTGTTCCACCATTATCTTGTTCTGGTTCAGGAAGCTCATTCTGAGAACAGAAAATATATTAAATCCTTCAAAATGTCAAAAAAGCCATAGTTTAGAAATATTTAACGCCAATGAACATAGGGACCAATAAACGTGAAATAAGAAAGGAAGAAAAACAAACCTGCTATGCATTGAGTTTATGTAATATGTCAAATAAATTCTGCCATTCCAGATATGGCTATATTTTTGAGGAAAAAAATATGATGCAAAAGTTAAGCATTTTTCTGTCTTTAACTACAATCTTGAAAAATTTACTTTCACGTAAGCATGCTTAGAATGCAGCTATTGTGGCTTACTGGTTCGAACACTGTACACATGAGAAAATAAAAGTTTGCCAGTTGAAGTTGCAATTCTAAGCAGACTTAAGAGTATGCCCATTAATCACAGGGGGATTGATTTCTGAGTAAACATGTACAAGATTGAGCTGTAAGATTGTAATCCCATGCACACATACTTGGAAATAAGCCACACTGAACACTATGGGATGTACTGAGCAAACATGCATAGGATGATGGTACAGTTAGAAGTCCTATTGTGTTCAATAGGACTTTCTTCCTGATGTGTGATTATGATTGCTGCCTAAAGATGAACAAAATACACATACGTATCATATTCCACTTAGGCTAAAAATGCTTTCTACAACGAGTTTCTTGTACAGCACAGGCATACCAATCCAAACATGTGCATAGATACAATGGCACATAACATGGCTCTTGACAGTGCAGCAGCTACAATAATTCTTGTGAGGCAATTCTGACCTATTTAATTATAGTTACATACTACAATAGAAGTCTAGTGAGCCAGGTTCCTCCATAACATGTGTAGATCTAGCTATATGGTATATTTAAATACGCTTGCTGTGGCATTACCTAGTACATTACTCATATTAGCATTACAAGGCAATTACTTGGTTGCGAGTCCTATTTTTGCTGTTTCACCCATAGCTGCAGCACATTTTATTTGAAAGATTTTCTATAGCATTGTGTGCATGCTGCTGAATGTATTGATCTCCCCTGGTATACAATGGCTGACAGCAGTGAACTTGGACAATATCAATCACCCGATGAAGAAGAACGGAGACAGGAATCAGTCCATTTCCTCAACCGGATTGGCACTGTCAAAGCGGACATTGCCAGCCATGTGGTTAGTAATGTATACAGGATGCATGACCTCCATGCATGTACTCCCATAGATACTGGATGTAGGATCCCACCCCAGTGCATGCACCCAATCCCAAAGAGCAATTTGTCCATGGATGCATATATTTTCATGCAATGAAACAGAGGTAAATATGAAAGAAAGTGCATTGAAGCGGTGCAGTTAAAGCCATTACCTCCTTACTGTGCAAACCTATACATGTCTATTCAGAAGCATGTCCCATTGAGATTAATGAGGTAAGTAGAATAGTAGGTATAGTAAGTAGGTATAGGATTGCAGTCTAACAGCCCCATCCTATGTGGGTGCCTGTAACCCTCTGAATTCGGAGGATTACGAGCATCCAATTGAAGACGGGAGGAGTGTGACGGCTAGGATTGCCTCCGCGCTCCCCTCGCCCTCAAAAACATTTAGACGGTCGATTTTGGCCATCTAAATATTTTTCCTCTCCTCATGAGAAAGAGAGGCTGAAGCACTGCCTGGATTCTTTGTATGGCAATGGTGCCTTGCTCCTCTCCTCCCTGCCCCCAGGAACGCCCCCCACCCCCCGGAACCGAAGACGGTCTTCCATCTTTGATTCCAGCTGGCATGGAAAGAATATGGGGTGGGTTAGGATTTTTAAAAAAATTATACTGTTTTAATTGTGTTATGTCTGTTTTATTATTGTATTGTTGGAGTGTATATCGCCCAGGATGGCCGGGTGACTGGCCAGATGGGCGATTCAAAAATGTAATAAACAAACAAATAAATAACCATGCCGGCTGCAAGGAGGGGAGGGAACTCCGTGGGCAGACTTCCCACTGTGACCTCAGAAGGGATTTCTGAGGTCGCAGCAGGGATTCGCAGCAGGGATTCCAACCAATCCTATGGCCCCCCAGGAGAGGTTGGAGGGCCATAGGATTGCAGCCTAGATGATTTACATATAAAATTACTCTTAAGAGTAATTTTATCTTTCTTTTATCTTTTATCTTTCACTGTATCTTTCTAATATTTAGAGCAGCTGAATTTAACGGCATAACTATTATTAAGAAATATGAATATTTGTGGTAGGATGGAAAAGTCTTTGTGTTCTGAGAACAATACAGCTAACACAACAGGCCTGTGGCTTGCGCTGGCTCAGCATGTCTAAGCGTGGAAAGCTAAGCAGGGTCAGGTCTCGTTATTACTTGGATGGGAGACCCCTCCTCTAGTTTCCTGCATTGAGCAGGGGGTTGGACTCGATAGCCTTGTAGGCTCCTTCCAACTCTATGATCTATGAAATCTATAAGTGGTTTCTTGTATTCTACTAATTAAGACCATCTTATCTTGTTAGAGCTGATCTACTGATTTGGGGGGGGGGGGGGAAGGACAAGCTCATTCTTTAGTTAAAATTGTGGTCACTTTCTCTGCAAACAGCATGGAAATGCAGAGGGCTGGCAGAGGAGAGATGAACAGGTTCATCCTTCCTCTGCTTGTCTGCATGGTAGGATTTATTTTTTTACTAGCCTGCCAAGAGGATAGAAGCCTGTGTTTCCACACACTCAGAGAGGTAGCAAGCAGACTAGGGTGTGGGTTTTTTTGCAGGTTAGGAAGCAATCCTATGCATGTTTAGACAGAAAAATGTCCTACAACTCCCAGCATTCCCCAAACAGCCATGTTGGCAAGGGAATGCTGGGAGTTATAGGGCTTTTTTTCTGTCTAAACATGCATAGGATTGCACCCTTACTAACTATTGTGGGTTTATTTACAAGGCTGATTTAAGGGCAGCACGCACACACATATAATGTGTGGATTTCATAAATCCATGGAAGGGATGAAAGACTCTAGATCAGGGGTGGTGAACGTGTTGTTCGAACTGGACCTGAGCAGAGTGTGTGCGGGTTGGGAGATTTATAATCCTTGTCTGTGTGCTAGCAGACGCCTGTACATTCCACACACAGATCTTCCAGATCTCACCTCCCTCCTCCCGCATGCAGCGTGTGTGCCAGTGAACCAACAAAGCTTCTCCATTGCAGATTAATGGAGTCAGGAAACACTCTGTAAACACCACAGGTCTAATTCTACCTGTTTATTCACTTAGCAAGTAAAGTTCTACAGAGTATACATTTCCTAGTTACAGTCCATGTGCAGAGTATAAATGCATAGCAAGCATTACATCCAGTGGAGTAAGTTGAGCTCACTCCACTTCAACAAAGACGTTACATTGTAGCAGTAACAAGTACAGCAAGCTGTACCATGAAGAAGAAGGAGGAGGAGGAGGAGGAGGAGGAGGAGGAGGAGGAGGAGGAGGAAAGCAGTTCAGCTTCTATCTAAAATGGCTTCAGACAGAAAACAAGTTAACACGTCATCAGAACATACAAACCTTGTGACTAGCTCATATTGCTCTCACACTCTAGTAACCCCTGCGAAAACACGAGATTCTAGAAAGACATAATAAACCTGTTTACCCCGCCATTCTGTCCCTTCCATGTGTAAACAATGTGCCACAGCTGGTAATGTGATACATATCACAACACGTGTGGCTCTCCAGATGTTGTTGGACAGTAACTCCCACCAGCCCTAGTGTGAGATGTCATTGGGGGTCACCGTGAAATCTCCCAGATGTCCCTGGTTGTCCAGCAACAGTAGCCAGCCATAGTTAAGGCTCGTTAAACAGACGGAAAGGGAATCAGGACAAGGGTCCTTTAAATGGCTCAAGGACTTTGAGGGAGACAGAGGAGGCGGGGCAGTAGCACAGGATAGAAGACTGAATGCTGGAAGCTCAAGAGAGAGAAACAAGGCTCAGGAGGGGTGGCTGAAAGGAAAAACAGGAAAGGAACAAAGAACAGAATGTATAGCAAGGGGTAGTAGAAAAGGGAAAAGAGTAGTGGGCTCATTAGTAGGCCAAAGAGCTGAAGCAGAAGAGCGGCTGCTAGAAAAGAAAGGAGAGGCAGTGCAGTCAACAGCAGTTAGGAAAGCATAAAGACAAGGGTACAAGAAAAGATTTGCTCAGTTCCATAGCAAACTCAGTACCAGATCATCCTGATTCTACAACTAATCTATGGCTGGCATCACTCCATAGGCATTCTTGCTTATCCTGCAGCTACTTACCTCACTCTGTGAGCCCCCATCCGGGTCCTGCAATCATTTACCAGTATTGTTCTGGGGTTTTTCCCACCGTATCCTGCAGCAACTTACTGTGATCCCTAAAAAAATGAGTCTAATCCTGCAACTACTGACATGAGCGATCCTGTGATGTAACAAGGATTAATAAAGTCTGCAGCAGTTGCATTTACATGGCCACATCATTCCTTTGGGATGAAAACTGCAGAAAGTGACATGCTTCACCTGCGGGAAGGGGGACCCTTGTGACACCTACCCAGCATAGTCAATAGTGAGGAATGATAGGAGTTGCTGTCTAACATCTGAAGGGCCACATGTTCCCCATCCCTGCCTAGATTACACACAGGGCACCTATGAGCTATCCATGCGATTCTGCATCTGTACTGCTGCTATGTTTTCGTTTGTTAAGTTCTATTAAGTTTTTGCAACACTAGTTTTTGACTGAATTTATATTCTATTCTTACTGTAGTAAGCTACATTGAGAGATTTTTGAGGCTGGATGGTGGGATAAATGGTTTGAAATAAATAAAAGGAATGTAGAGGGCTGGCATAGGGAACCAATTCAGGGTCATACTAGGAACAATCACTTACTAATGGTATCGCCACATCTTCATATGGTAACTTATCTTCTCTCCATGCATCATCAATCAAATCCAGGATCCTCCCATCCCTCTGTACTTCGCTGTCCATCTTTGGATAGGTTAGAGAGAATGAGGTCTGTGACACAAAGAAAGATTTGTGTTGATAAACTTCTTCTGATTTCATACCCCACTCCCAAGCATATTTCCTTGAAGTGAAGTACCATAGATGTCAATGGAACTTCTAAAGGAGATTAAGATCACACCCTCTGATCCTCTCGTATAGGGCTTGGAAATCCTTTTCAGCCCAAGGGCTGAATTCCAACCTGGCAAAGGTATGGGGGGGGGGGGCTGCATTTCATCTGTGGGCTGGCCAAAATATGATTCTTACTGACTTAGGGCACTATCCCATCGATTGTGCCCTTGATGATCATAAGCCCCGGAACTTGGGGGTTTACAATCACCCTAGGAAGGGTGGGAGGAGCGATGGAGGCAATCTTCACCTCCCTGTCCTCCCATCCTGCATATTTTGCATTCTGCATATATAGCTATTGATAGGACAAATAGCTACTGAAATTCCCCCATGAAATTTGTTTAATCCTCTATTAAAGCCATCTAAACTAGTGGCCATCACCTCCTCTTGCGAGAGTACATTCCTGGGCAGAGAGATCCTATGGCCCCTAGACAGCATCTAGAGGGCCATAGGATGCTTCAGATTCCCAGAACTGAGGTTGGAAAAGAGCTCCAACCTTGGAGGTGGGGATCCATGCTTAGATTGCCCTCCCCCACCCTTGCAGCCGGCACAGAAAGAACCGCGACGGCTGCTTCTCCGAGGTTGTAAGACCAACCTCGGAAAATGGGCAAAGAGGGAGTTCTGGAGGGGTGGAGAGGGAAGGAGACTGGGTCCACCAGGATACAATGTATCCTGGCAGCACTCCAGCCTCCTTCCCTCCCTGTCCAGTGCCACACCTAGATGGTCAAAATTGGCCATCTAGCTGATTTGCAGGGTGGGAGGATAAGGGAGGCCAAGATCGCCTCTATGCTTCTCCTGTGCTGCATAAGATGCCCAAATTTGGAGGCTTACAGGTATCCCCATTGGATTGCGCCCTAAGTTAAATATGCTCTGTGTGGAAAGCAGACTCTCTTTTCTCTCTCCCAAGTCTATTAATCAATTTTATTGGTGGAGTTTGAATTCTAGTATTATGAGGAAAAAAATCTGTCCACTCTCTCCACGCCATGCAGTTTTATAAACCTATATCATGCCCCACTTCAGTAGATTTCCCCCCTAAATTGAAAAGCCCCAAATGTTTTTCCTTTCTTCATAAGGAAGGTGCTGCAACCCTTTGATAATTTGAATTGCCTCATCCTGTATCTTTTCTTGTCAAAAATGTTATTTTAGCACATGGAGTGCCCAGAATTGTAGTCAGTATTCCAAATGTGGCCACACCATAGGTTTATATAAAGGATTACGGTACTTTCCATCTTATTTTCAGTCCTTTCCCTAATAATCCCTATCATGGAATTTACCCTTTTCACTGCTGTCACATACTGCTGACATTTTTACTGAACTATCCACTATGGTTCCAAGATCTTTCTACTGCTAGTTCACTGCCAATCATCTTTTACATATAGGTGAGGAAGCTTTTAAAAATCCTGATTTGCATAATGTTACACTTACATACACAATTAACTTTGTTTTCCTGTATGTTACTCATTCAGTCACTTTGGAGATTCTTTGGGAGCTCTTTGCAGACTGCTTGGGTTTTCACTATCCTGTATAATTTAGTGTCATCTGCAAATTTGTTGACCTAACTTCACTTCTAACTCAGCTCATTTATGATGAACAAGTTAAATAGCACCCTCAACACTTACTCCATTTCTACAAGCACTCATACACACTGTTTCCTTTTCTTTATCCAGTCACAAATCCATAGAAGCACCTGCCCTATTATCCCTTGTCTGCTAAGCTTACTTAGGATCGCTGGTGGGGGCATTTACCAATAACTTTTTGAAAGCATGAGCCTTTAATGCAGCCTTCCCCAACCTGGTGCCCTCCAGATGTTTGGGACCTCAGCATAGCCCATGGTCAGGAATGCTGGGAGTTATAGTCCAAAAAAATCTAGAGGACATCAGGTTGGGAAAGGTTGCTTTAATGTCTTCAGACATACAGCGTCTGCATTCACTAACCATTTATGGGAATATTAACAATAAAATGGTAATAATGCCAGCTTACCTTATACAGGGTTGCTTATAAGGATTACACTTAGATAAGGCTTATGAAGCATTTTCAATACTTGCAAGTGCTGTATACAAGCTTTAATAATTATTATTATTTTTACAGAACCGTTTAGGACAGCTTCATAACCCGAAGCAGAGCTGGGCAAGTTGATCCTATCAACTCCTGCATCCTTATTGCGCACGCTGCGTCCTCCTGCCCCCCACCCCATATACAGGAAGCCTGCCAAGCTATCACCCCGTCGTTTTCATTATGAAAAAGGGAAACTGTTGAGGACAGCAACCTCCACCCCGCTACAACACAGCTCTCGCCAATCTACCCCTCTACTCTCACCTGAGGCACGCAAGCTCCGTTGGCTATTTTCCGCTCTCGGAAGCGGAGATGACGTCACAGGCGGCTGCTCTAGTCAGTGGACGTAAACCATAGACGATACTGATGGTGGGGGTGAGAGAGAAGGGGCTATTGCAAGTCTTCCCCAAATAGCGTGGGCGGGAGTCCCAAAGCGGACAGCGACTCCCAACTCCGAGGTAACGGCTGAAGACCTGGGGGCGTGGCTAACTGGCTGGCGTGGGAGATAGCAGTAGTGTGAAGCGCTTCAGCGGGTGTGAAAAACTTGACTGTTTGCCGTCCCTGATCCTGGCGCGGGGTTTATCGGCCGGGCTTCTTTTTCTGCCTTCCCTTCTTTTTACCTTATATCCGAGTTTGGCGCGTCGTCGTCTCCTCCTTCCCCTCTTACCCCCGAGCTTTGAGCCGGCTGTGGCCGGTGGAGCCGCACCCCACTTGTTGCGGCTCCCTGTTCGTCGACGCGGATGGCGCGTTATGTGGGAACTCTGTGATCAGGACCGGTGCTACCTGCTACCGTTGGGCCAACTAGGCAGCTACCTAGGGCGCAGGGCTAAAGGGGGCGCAAAAATTTGGAGGGGGACACATTTTGGCGCCGCGCCAGAAACGCCTTGGGGGAAAAAATACAGCGCTAAAATGCGTATTTTACAACGTTTGTTTTACCAATCATATCCTGACTTGTAGTGGGGTGGCGGCCTTTCCCGAGGGCATTGGGAACCTCGCATGACGCTACTGGGGCAGCCGAGGAATCCCTTCCCTGGAAGAAAGCTTGCAGGGAAACGGAGGCGGAGTTGGGCGCTCTCGCCTAGGCTTATCTAGGAGTTAACATGACAGAGCTGCGGTTCTAGAGAGGCCGAGGATCGGTAAAGAGAGCAGATCATCTTCCTCTTCCGCCGCGGGAAATTTGCCTGTTTGGATTTCTCAGGACTGGAGCTACTGGCTGCAGATTTAACATTCCCAGGGTGGGGTGTGTGGGTGCAATGCAACACCCGTGTGGCACAGGGGAGCTAAATGGAAGAAAGGCCTGGACTCGGGCGAGGAAGAAACAGCAAGCAGGGGGCGAGCCCTACAAGAGGAGCCGTGCTAGTCTGAGGCAGCGAAAGGCAAGACAGAGCCTTGTGGAGCCTTAAAGGCTAACACCTTGATGGGGGCGTGAGAGGATGCTGGGGAGATGCTGGCAATATTTAGCGGTCAGACTGTGCTTTTTTTGAGGCACTTTTTCCAAGGCACTTTTTCACACCTTTCCCCGCAGTAATCCTTACAACAGCCCTGGGAGGTAAGCTGCTATTATTATTTTCCTATTGCAGATGGGAGAGAACTGAAGAGGTCAGGCATGGGTGAGGAACCTTTACCCCTCCAGATGTTGATGGACCTCAGCTCCTATCATCCCCAACCATGGTCCGTGCCAGCTGGGGCTGATAGGAGTTGTAGACGATCCACTTCTGGCAGGCCACATGTTCTCCACCCTTCAGATAGAGTGAGAAAAGTGGCTTGGATAAGACCATCCCGGGAGTTTGTAGCTGAAGTGGTTTGAGCCAAGCGCTTAGATGGCAGCTTTTTGTTTTCTTCCCCCCACCCACCCTACACCTGTGTGAGGGGAGGGGACCATCTAGTAGGGATACACAAATAGGAGAGGCACAGAAAACCATTGTGAAGGTGGGAGGGGGGGGACAGGACACCTCAGCAGCCAGTTCTATTACAGTATCCAGCAAATGGCTGTTCCTCAATTTTATGCTGCTTTTATGCCATTTTATTATGTTTATGTGTTTGTGAACTGATGTGAACCACACAGAGAACTTCAGTATTGTGCGGTTTAGAAATGAAATAAATAAATACATTCTGCAATTATGAAGACACCTCTGCATTTGCTAAGTCAAGGAGCCTCTGCATAGCAAAAGGTCCCCCACTCTGTGGGAGGAGATATAACTCAGCCATGACATTGCAGCTGTTCTCAATTTCAGAAACATCAATTCCAATCCTATGCATATTTATTTTTTAAATATATATGGTTTCATTGCGTTATTGTTTATCATGTATGTGGTTTCTTTTCAGTTGCGGATTTTATTATTGTTAGACACCTTGAGCAGGTTTTATGGAAAGGGGAGGTATAAATCTAGTTTCCTGCACTGAGCAGGGGTTGGACTCGATAGCCTTGTAGGCTCCTTCCAACTCTATGATCTATGAAATGTAATCAAACAAATTGTTGACTCTGCAGTAAATCCCACTGAACACAAAGGGACTTATTTCCAGGATAAAGGTGTATAAGATTACAGCAGTGCACTCCTATGCATGTTTACTCAGAAGTAAGCCCCACTGACTGGGTTCAGACAATATGATATAACTCACACTCAGAGTGTGGGGTGTGATAGAAACGTGGGTTATCGCATTGTCTGAACTCAGCCAAGATAACAAAGCATGGTAAAAGTCTAAGCCAGTTTTTTACGACGCATATTGGGTGTCCCCAATTGCGTTGGACACACAGCTATGTACCTAGAAACTGGAATAGGCCTTTTGGAAATGAGAGCTTGGGTACAGACCATCAAATTTTGGTTGTGCCTTTATTTACAGATATAAAATGAACTGGCAAGGTTTGGAGTTAATTGAGTACAAACTGTAAAAGATAGTCAATGTCATAACAAAAACCAACCTGGGTCCTACTTAGAGTAGAACCCTTGAAAACATTGCAGATCATGTAGACATTAATGATTTGAGTTCCCTTCCATTCCAAGGGTCTACTCTGAGTAGGATTTACACCGAACATTTTCCCCATTAATACACCATGTTTTGATATCTTTTCCAAAATGTGCTAAAAACCAAGGGTCTACTCTGAGTAGGATTTACTCAAAGGTTTGTACCAGTATTTCAGAGACTAGTTGGTCCAAGCTAAAGGCAGTCATTCAACACTCAGAGATCCTAGTTTTCAGTAGCTTTTATGTTAGAAATTGTATTTTGTTTCAGTGCCATGGATTTGTGGGAAGAAAAGGGAGTACGGGATAGTATCAACTAACTAGCAAAGGTTGGGCCCTCCAGATGTTACTGGCCTACAGATCAGTTTTAAAATCAGGTGTTGTGTTTTTTTAATTTTCAGATTGCTGTTTCTTGTATTTTTGTTGCTTTTGATTTTATGGTTTTATGTTCTGTTTTGTACCTAAATTGTTTTTTTTAATTATTATTATTGCGAACCACCCTGAGAACGTTATGTTCTGTGGCTTACGCTTTTATGGTCTGTGGCTTACGCTGGCTCAGCTTGTCCGAGTGTGGAAAGCTAAGCAGGGTCAGGCCTGGTTATTACTTGGATGGGAGACCCCTCCTCTAGTTTCCTGCTTTGAGCAGGGGGTTGGACTCGATGGCCTTGTAGGCTCCTTCCAACTCTATGATCTATGAAATCTATGTTATGGGGAGGCATATGAATATCGTAAATAAATAAAACAAACAAACTCCCATGAGCCCCAGCCAGCACTGGCAATAGTCAGAGCTGCAAGCCATTGCCAGGAGGCTTCCCAAAACTATGCATCCCCAGGAGGTCCTACATTTTCTATTGCAGCATAAATTGGTTGAAAGTTTCCCCAATGTTTCAGGGGCACTCAGAATACTATTAACATTACCAGTTTCAGTGGCCAGTGGAGAAAGAAGTTTTTCCAAATTAAAATTAATAAAAAATTATCTGCGTTCAACAATGTGCCAAGAAAGACTGGTTGGCTTGGCAACCATTTCAGTTGAATCTCAGTTAGCATCTTCTTTAGACATTAAAGAAATGGTTTGCCAGTTTGCCAAGAAAAAGGTAAGGAAAATGAAGTTTTAAACATTAAATGTAGTTTCTGTCACACTTCACCAGGAATTTTTCTATATAGCAAATTGGTACTACATCAATATGTATTTTATGTATGTTTGTCAATGTTTATGATAATAAATTTTTTAGGTTTTGCCAATTGACTTTTATTTCATAATGGGCATAGGGCTGGGGGGAGGGAGGGCTCAAGTGGGAAGGAGGGGCGCTAAATATCTGATCTTGCCTAGGGCACCAAACTGTCTTGCACCGCCCTGTCTGTGATGTAAGCTCGTAAACTCGGTGACAAGCGAGTGTGAAATTGTTGTCTCTTTCCCGCCTTGCCGGGTGCTCCTCTAAGCAGCGGGGCTGCTTCCCTCTTCGTTCCTTCACAACAAACCTTCCTCGCAGTTTGTGTTTCCTTAGTCCTCGGGCTGCCCACCGACTTTTCAACCGGCCCCTGGAAAACCTCCCCCAGCCCGACCTGACACTTCTTTGCCTTCACGGTTTAGACAGAAAACAGTCCTGCCAATGGCTGGGGAATGCTGGGAGTTGTAGGACTTCTCTCTGTCTAAACGTGCATAGGATTGCGCTCGAAAAGCAGAAAGATGCCGCAGTAGATAACATTTATCTCTGTGCCATGGGAAAAACCCTCATTCCTGAGTGGTAACAGCCAGTGTCAGTGACTGGGTTCAGACAACAGAATAACCCACACTCAAGGGTTGAGTGTGGGTTGTTGTTGAACTGTGGGTTATTGTGTTGTCTTGGCCCAGCCAAGATAAAAACAAACAAACCCATGGTGAACCCACAGTTTACAACCCAACAGCAAACCATGGGTTCTCTTCATGGTTTGTTCATGGTTAACAAGACGTGGCTTGTTAGCACAGCTGGGTTCAGACAGACAACCCACAGTTCAATGACAACCCATACTCAACTCTTGAGTGTGGATTATCATGTTGCCTGAACCCAGCAGTTACAGCAAAAACAAACCTTGTGGCACCTTGAAAGGCTAATGGATTTACATGTAGCAAAAGCCTTTGAGGCCTAGTCACAACGAAGAATAGTTCAGGCTGTGCTTTATACTGAGTCCTGTACATGTTTGCTTGGAAGTAAGCCCCACTTCAGTGGAGCTTACTCCCAAGTAAGTGAGCTTATGATTTTCAAGTCTTATGGGTATCTGCTTTCCTTCAAAGTTTCTTTTGTTTTGCATACTCTGGATATGTTAATTAACCTTTTTAAAAGTGACTCCTTTCCTTGTATCTGAAGTCCTTATTCAACTGTTTCTTATAAACTATAGACTAGGTTCACACTACACACTAAGCCTCAATAGGTTAAGTGGCAGAGTGGCTTAGCCTGTTGTCTGAACCCTGCTTGGTGGTTTATAAGCCAACCTAGTGTGGCTTATAAACCACCCTGCTAAGCCATGGCTTGCAGTAGGGTTAAAAAAAAACCCTGGTAGGTTTAGTGTGTTGTCTGAACCCAGACTACAGGCTAACCCACTGAGAAGCCAAAAATCTCAGGCCTGTGGCTTACGCTGGCTCAGCTTGTCTGAGCGTGGAAAGCTAAGCAGGGTCAAGCCTGGTTATTACTTGGATGGGAGACCCCTCCTCTAGTTTCCTGCATTGAGCAGGGGTTGGACTCGATAGCCTTGTAGGCTCCTTCCAACTCTATGATCTGTGAAAATCTAAGGCACAGCCCCTTGGTAAGAGCGGTAAAAAAGGGCTGCTGCCAAGGGGCTAGCAAAGGGTACTTTCCACTCACCCCACTTTAAAAAAAAAAAAAAGGAAAAAAATAGCAGTGGGCTACAACTTATCTGAATGGACACAGGATCCATGCCAAAATGGAACTTTGTAAACCACTGCTAACTATTTCTTTCACATTTTTTTAAAAAAAAGGTTGGGTGGGGGAAGCACCCTTTACAGCAGAATCTTTGCGGGTTTTGGGTAGACTCGCATGTCCCCCTCAGTTGCCCTCACTTTCCCAAGTGTGGATAACCCAGAGGCACAAGGCCCCCCGTTAAAAAAACACCCACCAAGATCCTGCAAAAAAAGTGTTTTGGAGGACACTCCCTCAATCCCCCCTTTCCATGCAGGATCCCCAGAGATTTTTTGGGGTGCTGGGAAGTCCCAACTGTCCCCTCAGTTTTGCCATTTACCCCAAATCAATAGCACCTCGGGAAGTGGCAAAACCAGAGGGAATCCCCAGTGGTGGTGGGGATTAGTGCAAATGACAGCTTTGGGGGTGTGTGAAAAAACTTGGAGCTCCTGTGGTGTACCCTGGGATACCTGCAGGAGGATCAATGATGGAGGAGGGTGATGGAGATGGCCAGGGAACCCTGCTGTGCCCAATCATTAGTCAAGCACAGCCAGGGCCCCAGGCAAATTTAAGTCCACAGACACGAGTTCAGAGCCTCTGTGGGCTTGGTGTTGTGGGAACCCAGCCGTAGGCTTTAATTGTTAACCAAACTAGAGTCCTGTCCCACCCCAGACAGTTAGCTCCTTTGAAGCAACCATGGACTGATTTGCACAATTTGCTTTATCTGCTGGTGATTCAGGTGCGATGAGTGGGGTGGGGGGCACAATGCTAAGATGTAATAATGGCTAGTTGGCATGCAGTGCACCACTGATAATTGGGGCACAATCCAAACATCTTGCATTTATTAAAAAATGTTTTGTTGAGTTTCTGAAGCAGTAATACATACCTACAAGTTTCAAAACAAACTTATTTTTAGGCTGCTTTTCAGGACAAGTCCTCTCAAGTAAACTGACTTGCAACAGTTTAAAACGATAAAACACAATTTTAACAAGCAAAGGAAGTGGCAGGAGTATGTGACCAATAACATTTTTATTTATGATTCAAGAGGACACCCACATTGCAACCTGGTTCAGATGTGTGATGTGCCCCATATAATCATTTGTGGAGTCTTTGTCTCTCCTGTCAGATTGATGACACAGCTGAGATTGCATAGAGGCTCCAAATTTATGAATTGGAATATCTTTCAGCCCGAGGACTGAATTTAGTTCCAGAGGAAGTATGTGTGGGGGGATTCCAGTGGTCAGGCCCAAAGGCAAAAGGGGTGGGACCAAGATATCAGCATGTTTTAGCTTAAAGCTCTTACTGCCAGTAACAAGCCTTAGTGGCATTTCAGCCTTTTAGAATGGGTGAAAAAAACAAGCAAAAGCCTTCTGGGGGAGGGGTGTGTGACCACCAAACGATCTGGGGGAGGGGGTGTGACCCTTTGGGGAACCGAGGCTTTAGCTTGCTGGCCTGAGGTTCTGCACCCCTGATGTTAGAGCCTATATGTGCAGCCACCACTTCATAAATGCAAGTGTTCACTCTTGAGGATCTTGGGGACAATACATGTTACAGTAATACCTTGGATTGCAAGCATAATTCGTTCCGGAACCATGCTTGTAATCCAAAACACTCTTATATCAAAGCGAGTCTCCAGCGGGTGTGAGCGGGGCCGAATTCGGCCCGCTACGCCCGCTCAAGGTGAGCGGTTACATCCCTACAACTACTTGTATTGCAAGATGTCGCTTATTTATCAAGTCAAAATTTATTTTAAAAAATTGCTTGTCTTGCAAAACGCTCTCAGACCAAGTTACTTGCAATCCAAGGTATTACTGTATTTGTGAGGATCTTTACAGGATCTAGGAAATGCTGTTCTGTAGACTCCATAGAAATACTGATACACGCTACAAATGAATTTCATTGTGGCATTTTTTACTTGACACCTCTGTATATAGAAATGTCTTTTATTTTTATTTATTTATTATATTTATACCCCACCTTTTTTCCTGCAAGGAACCCAAGGCGGCTTACATAATCCTCATCCTCCTCTCCATTTTATCCTCACAACAGGAAAGAGCCAGTGTGGTGTAGTGGTGAGAGTGTTGGACTGGGACTTGGGAGATCCAGGTTCTAGTCCCCGCTCGGCCATGAAACTCACTGGGTGACTTTGGGCCAGTCACTGACTCTCAGCCTAACCTACCTCACAGGGTTGTTGTGAGGATAAAATGGAGGAGCGGAGGAGGATGATTATGTAAGCCGCCTTGGGTTCCTTGCAGGAAAAAAGGCGGGGTATAAATATAATAAATAAATAAACAAACAAACAACCCTGTGAGGTAGGTTAGGCTGAGAGTCAGTGACTGGCCCAAAGTCACCCAGTGAGTTTCATGGCCGAGCGGGGACTAGAACCCGGATCTCCCAAATCCCAGTCCAACATGCACTCTCTTCTTGCATGTTGCAGTTCTCTCCCTCTCTTTCTACTCTGGGCAAACTGTAGCTAGGTGTAATATTCAAATTCGAAACCATGGTTTGCCACAAAAGCAGAATTGGAAACCATCTTCAGACCATGGCTTCCAGTTCTGCTTTGGTGAGAAACCATTGTTTGCCCAACATTATAGCTAACTATGGCTGGTTAAATTGGGAAGAGTGGGAGGGATTAGGAGCATGTGAGGCTAAGGAAAGTTACACTAGTGACAAGCCAAACTATGGTTTGCCTGTTATCTTGTGAATGTCTGAGTACTCATTGGCAAGCTGTCTTGTGTATCAGCTTCCTGATGCATAAAAAAACTTGCATTGTCACTGGCATATTAAAAATGTGTTTTTTCTTGATAGGATATTAAACTCCATGTTGGAAAAGTAATTAATGAATTATGGCTCATACATATAGTGGATATGATCAAAAAGTAGATGAAAGCAAAAGTAACTAGTTTTTCACCCCTTATTATTCATGAAAAATTCTGACTATTGTGCATCTTAAATCATTCTAATGGCCTTTATATACTGCAGCTTAAAGTAGGATAGCTATTTATATACCAGCTACCGTAGTTTGCACGTGATGAAAGCCTAGTACAGGGGTTCTCAACCGGGGGGGGGGTAATTCTCCCCAGGGGGGGAATTTTAGGGTTTCAGGGGGGGAATTGGGACCACAGACTCAAACTGTTGGAATACTGATCTTTTTACAAATTACAGTTCTACAGATTGTACATAATCTACAGGACATCACACCTTATTGTATGGCACGGATTAAGTCAGACATTCTTGGAAAGAGGGGAATGACATTCTGACATAGGGTGAAAAGGGTGCATGGGGTAAAAAAGGCTGAGAACCACTGGCCTAGTACCTTTTGATTTTGATCATTAAGGGCAAAATCCTATACAGTACCTATACGCAAGATCTGAGGAGCAATAGGATTTCGTGGAAGCCCTGCTACACTGGTAGAATTCAAGATAACCACTAGCATAAAAGATAAGCCAGCAGAATGACCTAGCTGAGACGGGGTGGGTAGCACTGGGGTGGAGCACACTTTACCTATATCATATACTCTTTCAATCCATGACCATCAGTAGGGCAACTGATCAACCCCAGACCAGGCATGATTAATTGCCCCCTCCCACTGATGTCCATGGGAGTAGGGGAAATTAAATCGTTGCCTCTGTGTTGACAATTGCCGGCCAGATGGGCGATAAATAAATATTAATAATAAATAAATAATAAATATTAATAATAAATGGCAGAAGACAAGATGTAGTGTAACTCAGCACCCAACCACAGCAAACCACTACCATTATATAAACCCCACACTGGGAGACCATAAGTCAGATAAAACAGGACATGGCATGGGGCTATATCTCTCTGGCTCCTTGTTGTGTACGTGTAGAGCTCCCAAGGGAGAACACTGAGGATGAGAAACTCTGAAGAAAGGGCAATTAGCACAAAACTGCCTGGCCTCACAATGCGCAGGGGAATGTGAGCATATCACCAACACTTTTGCACTTAAACTAGGGGTAGGCAACTTGTGGCTGTCCACATGTTTTGGCCTTCAACTCCAATCAGCCCTCACTAACATAGCCAAAGGTGATTGTCGGAAGTTGTAGGCCAAAGCATCTGGAGGAACACAAGTTGCCCACCGCTGGCTTAAATCCTGGTGGATCTCAAACATCCACCTGCTGCTTCTCAGTCCTCTTCAGTGAGCCACTGGAGGTTGCTGCTGTCACTGTGTGTCTGTGGCTGCCCTTGGTGTGTATCCTGGCCCTTCCCCTTGGCTGATTATCAAAAGAGTCTTTCCCTCCATTGGTGGAACTTGAACCATTGTCCTAGAAGGGCTGTATGTGTTCTCTGCAGGCATTCTGCTCTAGGCTATGTGGGTGCTGTGTTGTGTGGGCTTTCCTTTCTCCCATTTGTGCACTGCGTCCAAGAACTGTTTTAAGGGAATCTGAATCCCTGCCTAGGGATGCCTAGAGACTTGCAGTAGGAGGGTTGTTGCTGGCTGTGCCACTGGATTTAGTGGATTGGAGTGCATCTTATGAATATGGTGATACGGGGTGTGTACTGGGGGGGGGTGTTTCCATCTTGGTGAGTTCATTGGCTGCCTCTGTGTATGGGTGACATGTGGGCATTGCTGCCAGCACAGTCCCTGATTAGTGGGGCCTGATACTGTTTCCAGGTACATTGGTAGTGTCTGTTTTTTCTACACTGTTCTTGTGTTTTTTGACTCTGTGTTTTCCCCCTCCTGGGCTGAGCATACATTGTAAACAGTGGCTTTTCTACTGACATAGCAGCAACTTATCTCTCCGCCAGTGTAATGCAAGTATAGGATTGCTCTGAAAGTCTTGCTGTTTGTGGAAGCAGAATTGCTAATTGCAAGGACTTGCTGTCTGATGGGAGCTAGAATGGATCTACATTCAGTATTCACAGTCTGCACAGGGACCTAGTCAGAATATAAACATAGTCTGTAAAATGCCCTTTCTGCCAAGGTGATGTCTTTTTGTATGCACACTATAGATGCACCCAAAGTTGGCAGTTTATTGGGGAAGGACGGGTTTACTGGTTTAGGACAGGTCACCAGTGAGTTCTAGCTTTCATCAGATTATTCTTGGGTTTTGGTGGAAGCTTGGGAAAACAAATACGAACAACATATTAGCAAAAACGATTGAAATATTTAGCTATTGAACTTTTAAAGGAAATAGGTTCAAGTTCATACTCTTTCTTATTGTTATATGCTATTATTATCTTTCTGCCTTAACAGACATGAAACTTAGTTGCTACTGCACAGGGGGGAAAAGCTGAGCAAGTGGAATGATGCTTCTGTTTGGACTGCTTAAGTACTAAATGGTAGAAGGCAGCTTTCAGGTAACTTCTGAATTTGTGATACTTTATTAAGTAGTGAATATTTAATGTTCACATTTGACAAATTAATAACTGGTTTACTTCTAAGCAACTCAGGGCTGGTTCATATGTGCCTGGCTAAGGAGTGCTATTCTGTGTCGGATGAAGCAGGTGTGCAAGATCCTTCTCACAGTATGCATAAGGCTTTGAGGAGAGTACTTTAGGTCCATGTTCATGTATGCTTGAGTTGTGTGATGGTTTCAACATTTAATGTGGGATAAGGATTGTCTGAATTGGGCCTGTACACATACAGACCTATGGGTGGCACTATTGACTCAATGCAATGGGGGAAAGTATATCTTATCTCTCATTTCTTCACCACAGTTGCTGAACCTAGACCAGGTGAACCAGCCCCTACTATTGTCAGTCCTGACAAGTAGTTGCCCAGCTCTGTTTCCTGAGTAATAGAGTACCTGAGATCCTTGTAATTCCCTCATTTGTAAATCACAACCTGATCTTCCCAACAAAGGCCATTATTCCGGAAAAATATGTCTCTGTCTCATTGAAATTGTTGTTTTTAATTAAAAAGACTGTAAGAATGTTATTTATAATGTAGGTTTTTAGCCCACATTATTAAATCAGCTCATTAAGACAGGCACATGGAACATACATCAGAATCTCTCATACTAGCTGGATTTCTTCTTCTCTAAAATGGTCTTCTGATCTTCCCTTGACCACTTGCAGTAGTTCTGTTTGAAGACCAACCCCTTTGTACCTTGATTGGTCATGCCTCACAGAGAGAGAGCAGGGCACAAACATAGCAAAATACGGTAATTGCAAGCAATCTCATATAGTTGGCACTGGCACTCCTGATTTTGGAATGCTGCAGCCATGTAATCTCTTCTATCTTTTTGGTCTGAAACAATGCACAGACTCGACTAAAGTGCTAGCAAATCCTGGTGTTAAGTGAAAACTGTTTTGTTTTCTTGTGATTTTTTTATTTATTTATAGCCTCTCCTACATTTGGCCTGTAAATTTATTGAAGTGACAACTATTCCCTCAGTCTGTACTGTAAATTGTGTAATTCTTCACCCTTTCTTTCCCTTTCACAATTGTCAGACACATCTCAAACATTTTGCAGTCACCTAGAGAAGGATTGGACATAATGATGAATTGCTGTAGCATAACCTTTGCTTTGTTTGCTTTCTCAGCTTCCCCAAAGGATGTGATTTCAGGATGGAGGCATTGCTAGAAAGAATGCAAAGACAAGGCCAAGGCAGGTATGTGTATACTATTATTTTATTTTATTAAAAAAACAAATATTGTTTTGCATGTGGGCTTCACATATCAGCTGCTTCTCCATCCCCAGCGTGATGTCTTGCTTCCACATTTAGTGTGCCCAGATCCCCTCTTTTGCTGGCATTATGTGAAGCCATGATACTGTCTTTCAAGTGAGTACTCTCTCTGGTGAGTGTTGCCTTTCTGACAGAAAAATAACTGCTGCAGCTTCCAGAATGTTCTTAGGAAGCTTGCCTTCCTCATGTGAAATCCTCTAGAACTTGGATTCCTCTTTAATAAAGTAGTCCCAATTTAATGTCTTGATTACATTGTTTTAGTTAAGGCTTAAAGCCTTAAACCTGTACTGTAATTCAGTGGCAGCTCAGTCTCCATAGTGTTTTCCAGCAATCACCCCTGGTGCTGTTCTTTGCCTTGTAATTCCTGCATATCAAACCTTTTGTTAAAGGCACAGCTGCAAGAGTTGGTTGAAAAGTTGGCAGCCCTGTGAATTACAAAGCTGCTGTGAAAAGCAGTTCAGTTTGATTATAGGGAAACTTGTGCAGTCCAGTCTTATGCATGCTATATTTAATGGACTTTATTCCAAGTAAGTGTGCTTAGGAGTGCAGCCTTACATACTTCCCCTTTCCTTAAATAGTTGTTATAGTATGTCATTCTGATGGTTGGCATATCTGCACTCCACTGCCCAATGTATGATGATGTTTACTTTGTTAAGTTTGAGAGTTACTCTGGTCAGACTAATTTCAGTAACAATGTAAAAATAAGTCCTTACTCTCTACAAACACCATGAATTTTTCTTCAGTTGTGGAAGGGGATGGGGAGAGAGAATGAGAGAAACAGGTCTTGTGTTACTAAAGCACTCTCAATACAATTTGGAGCATACAAATTAGTCCAGGGGCTGTACCTCAGTGGTAGAGTTCATGGTTTGCATGCAAAAGGTCCCTGGTTCGATCCCCGGCATTTCCAGGCACGGCTAAGAAAGAATCCAGCTTAGATGAGCATCTAAGCATGTACTTGCCTGGTCAGCTGACATCTGACTATGAAATGGTTTTTGTTTTTTTAAAGGAAGGATACTGTGGCAAGCAGAGTTAGCCCCAGCATGCCCATGCTAGCCCAGGTGCTGGAACTAGGCCTGTTTGCTACTGTCTTCAACACTTGCCACTCTCTGGGAGATCATTGGTGGTGGGGAGAGGGGCTGGACCTTGGTCCCATGGTCCACCCCTTGCTGCACCATTCTTCACTGTGCGAGTAACAATATGTTTTCTTGCAAAGAACTTGTCGACCTGAGAGTTTTGGCTTTTAAATTATTAATCAAGCAAAGACTATGCAGAGATTTAGCCAAGGTTTTCAGGAGACTGGGACATTGCCCAGCTTCTACTTGAATAGCTTCAACACTATCCCCCCCCCCCCCCTTACTTAAGTCTCTTTCCCATTTATCCACTACTAACCTGGTCTTTACCAAAAATTTCAAAAGACTCTGAAAGGCCAAACCTTAAAAACAGATCAAAATATGGCAAATAGATATGGAAAGATTCATGATCTACGGTATGTCGCATAACAAATACGATTATTGTTTTTTTAGCACATAATTTAATACTTTACAACCCTTAACATAAACCTTGAAATCATTAGAATTTAGTGTGAAATCTTTACTCCTAATTAGGGTGAATACAGTGGATCTTACAGTGCGATCTGCAAATTGAAAGATGCCACCCTTTGTTAGTTGTCATAAAAATGCAGATCTACAATAAAACACAAAGTAAAATACCAAGTAGTTTGCATAATTATTAACAGTGTATGAAAAATGATTGCCAAGTTCTAAACATTGGTATACACTAAACATTGGTATACACTAAACATATTTGTCCTGGCAAGTCTCAGAACTTGAATGTGAATTATATAGCCACACTTTGCAGGGAGGGGTCATTGCTTAGTGGTAGGACATAGTAACTGGGTTCGGATGACACGCTGTGGTTCGTCACGGGTTATTTAACCCACGATGAGCCTCTGCACTCACGGTTGCCATTTTGAATATGCAACTCCTGCTCAGGGATTGTGTTGTGCAAACCCAGTGAGCATGGTTTATGCAAGGGTTGTTTAACCCATGCGTAACCCACGCTCACCGGATTCACATGACATGAATCCCCAAGTGGGAGTTGCATATTCAAAATGGCGGCCGTACACACCACAGCCTCACCGCCGGTTAAATACGGTAACCCATGGTGGGCTGTTGTGTTGTGCAAATAGCTCCACTCTCTGCACTTGAAACCCCCTCCCCCGCCCACCTCCTGATTAGATTTGGCCAGCATTTCCAGCTAAAGGGTTTCTTACAGTAGTTCTGGGAGAGGCCTCTGCAGAGACTCGGGAGAACCGTTGTCAGTCACCATTGACAAATAGTTGACCAAGCAGATTAAGTATAAAGCTGCTTCTTATATCCTAAACTGAAATGCCCAATTTTGAGCATAATTGTAGCTTGTTCTCAGCTCCTCTGACACAACAGGGTAAAGTTAGCTTCTTTAAAAGTATTTTTTTCCCCTATAGAAAATCTGTCAAGTTGCAAAAGTATTATGGACACTCTGGGGAAAATGAAGAATTTCAATCTCTTAACCTATTGATTTCCATTTCTTTTTAGACTTTTGTATTTGACAGGCAAATTAAAGGGCTAAAGATCAGCCAGAACTTCTTTTCTCCAGGGCTGTATCTTGCAATTCTGAGTATTGTCTCTGGTCTGGCAACTTGCAAAGTTCCAAAGAAGTTAGCAGAGCAAGTTTAACTGATTACTGTACCCAAGTGGAATCCCCAAATCTCTAGGTTGCCAACCCTGCTAATAGACTGCAATGTCTTTTGTCTCATTATCGTGTTGTCATCCATGCTGCTGTATTTAAGAACTTGTCAGCATATATGGTTTAAACCTTTGTTTGCAGAGTTGATTACTGGACTGTACACGGTCTCTGGTGTATTAAATGGTGTAACCCCCTCTCCCCTTTCTGCTGGGTTTTTAAAAAATATGTATAGAAACATTTTATTTATTTATTTATTTATTATATTTATTAATCGCCCATCTGGCCGGTCACCCGGCCACCCTGGGCGATGTACAATTAAAATACAGTAGAACACAATAAAATATAATTATTAAAACAATATAAAAAATCCTTATTAAAAACCTAACCCACCCCATATTCCCGCCTGAACAGCCATGTTTTTAATGCACGGCGGAAGCTCATCACGGAGGGGGCATGGCGAAGGTCACTAGGGAGGGAGTTCCATAATGTGGGGGCCGCCACAGAGAAGGCCCTCTTCCTAGTCCCCACCAGCCTGGCTGCTCTGGCTGATGGGATAAGGAGAAGGCCGTCCGTGGCAGACCTTGTTGAGCGGCCTACTTGATGTTGCTGGAGGCGCTCCTTGAGATAAGCTGGGCCGGAGCCGTGTAGGGTTTTAAAGGTCAAAACCAACACCTTGAATTCGGCTCGGCAAGCAACTGGTAGCCAGTGCAACTCATTAAGCACTGGCGTGATGTGATCACGCCGGCGGCTGCCCTTAATCAGGCGAGCCGCTGCGTTCTGTACCAGCTGAAGCTTCCGGACCGTCTTCAAAGGTAACCCCACGTAGAGCGCATTACAGTAGTCTAGGCGAGAGGAGACCAAGGCATGAACCACTGATGGGAGCAGGTGATTAGGAAGGTAGGGGCGCAGCTGCCGTATCAGATGGAGTTGATACAGCGCTGCCCGGCTCACAGCTGCCACCTGAGCCTCCATGGACAGCTGGGAGTCTAGAATGACCCCCAAGCTGCGGACCTGGTCCTTCAGGGGTAGATGTACCCCATTCAGCACCAGGTCAACATCCCCTAACCTTCCCTTGTCCCCCACCAGAAGTACCTCGGTCTTGTCGGGATTCAGTTTCAGCATGTTCCTTCCCATCCAGCCAGCCACTGACTCCAGGCACTTGGACAGGGTCTCAACGGCCAACCTCGGTGAGGACTTGAAACAGAGGTAGAGCTGCGTGTCATCTGCATACTGATGACACCGCACCCCAAACCTCCTGATGATAGCTCCCAGCGGCTTGAGGTAGATGTTGAATAACATCGGGGAGAGGATGGAACCCTGCGGCACTCCACAAGTGAGCAGCCGAGGGTCCGAAGCCTCCTCCCCGAGAACTACCCTCTGGTACCTTCCAGAGAGGAAGGACCGGAACCAATGAACATAAAAAACCTACTCAATTAACTTGGAAATGTGAAGTTTCCAGACAGTATTTATTGCGGTACTCATGATCCTAGATACTAATTTAGCTAATAATGTTTTCATTTCATTAAGCATGCTGCTTTGCCTTCAGTGAAGCATTCTGCTTTAGTTTCTATCAAAGTCCATTGGAAAACTTCAACTGACAGTGGTAGCGTCCTGTTTTGTGTAGAATCAGAGTGGTGTTCTTTAGCTGCAAAATCCTACAAGTTTCCAGAAGGATCACACAGCTCCAACTGACTGTTCTCTGGGACTGCAGACTCTGGCCTCATCCATTGGCCAGAGAACCAAGGGCCACTGGGAGGCTGCACAGGCTTCCCAGGATTAACATCACTGCAAGCGGGAGACCAACCTAGTCCTTACATTGGCCAAAGAAGGAACAGCTGCAGGGAGCTTGGTTTGCCCTTCCCTGCCAGGAAAAAAAAATCTATAAGAACCTTGTAACTAAGAACTGGTGCCTGGGTTTTGCTTTTCCCCCTCAACCCCTTTTCCTTTTGTGTCATGTTTTTCAGATTGTAAGCCTGAGGGCAGGGACTGTCTCATTGTTAATCTTTGAAAGCCACCCTCGGAGCCTATTTTTGGCTGAAGAGCGGGTAAAAATGCTGCAAATAAATAAATAAGTGTCCTTCTGCTAGGGGAACAGACACTGCTGCAGGCGGACTGGATTTCTCCTCCCCTCTGACTGTGCCCTAAATCTCTTCTAACTGTCCTGGTTACAAGTGTGTGTTTGTGTGTGTATACATATACATACATATATGTGCGTGTGCGTGTGTGTGTGTGTATGTTTATATATTTGATTGGCGTTTGTTTTATCCATGTCTTTTATGTTGGGGTTGGATTTTATTTTTGCTTTTATTTTTATTGTTTTAATTTTGTTTTATATTTGATTTGTGCATTGCTTAGAGAATACGTATATTTTATAAAGTAATGAACAAATACAACAGACAAATGATGTCTGGTGCTGAGCAGATTTCCTAGCTTTAACTTCGTGTGTGTTCTAACTTCTAGTGAATCTATAGTACAGTATGCTCAAATTATGCCACATTGCCCTGTTACATGCTATCTGAGTGCTGTCTTTACTGCTTTTGGCTGGAGGAACCCATCCTCCCTTGCCATTGAAATTAAGGGATGGTTGAGGAATATTATTATTGCCTGGGGGTGATCATGGTGTTTATGAAAGAGAGAGACAGAAAACTTTGCTTACCTGGCATCTCCATTCTGGTATCTACTGTATGGTCAAAGCAGACTCTTTTCTTGACAGCAGAGGCTTCCTGACTTCATGTGAGGCTGAACTGCAGGAGCTGATGAAGCAGATAGACATCATGGTGGCTCATAAGAGAGCTGAATGGGAAAGCCAAACTCAGGCACTGGAGTCCTGTTTGGATATCCGACAGCAGGAATTATCCACTCTCAGGAATGCATTGGATGAGAAACGCAAAGAGGTACTTTTATGGGTTTTGTTACATTGACCCTGCATAAAGCTGTACCCTCTCGACATTGCTAAATTCCTGTGTCAGCATTTTTACAATTTCAGAGTAATTTGAGGAGAGTAACTTCTAAATATGAATACTGTAAAATAAATACTCGTATCCACTAGCTGTAGTTTGGCAATTGTGTAAATGAAATTAAAATTGTATTCATTTTACATTAGCAAAATTGGCAGATTAGTTGTGGCTTATGCTTGTAATAGGCCACAATCATTAGGCTTCAGGAAGGACTTCTTTAGCAGTGGCTTCGCAACAAATTGCCCATTTCTAGTCTAACTAATCACTGTATCTAGAATTGGGAAAGAATTTTCACTCTGGTTTTATTAGCTAATGGTTCTGGAAATTCACTTAGTTGTTGTTTTTCCCATTAGGGTATAACACAGCATTTGCTCTTCATTCTGTATTTGTTTCATTATCACTGTGTATAACTGGCATAGACAGTACATTATTTCCCTTGTTATTTATTTGCGACAGACAATAATCTCAATTTTATATACGCTAATCTTAGGCTTGTTAAATTGTAATGAGAACTTCCCTGTGGAAACAATTTCTACGGGAAGCACAAGCTTGTTCTGACACCTTTCCCTTGCTCCCAAGGGTTCAGACGACATGCCGTGGCTCATTGGGGGTTATTTAACCCACTCGGGATGTTGTGTCATGCACATCTGGCAAGCATGGTTGTTTAAACCTCGCATAACCGACGCTTGACTTTCACATCTTCAGTTCTCTCCTTCTGACTCTTTTTTTTCACTGTCCAATATATGTTTGCCAGTAAGGATTTTATACTGTTGTGCTAATGTGTTCTGATTTCTTTCAGATTGAGAGGTTGTGCCAGAGACTGGAAGGGATGGAACAAGTGAATCATGGCATGACTATGGAATATGAACAGCAGTTAACAAAAGTCCAGGAGGAGGTGAGCCTCCCCAAGCCCAACTTTATACTGTACAACATTTGCTCTTTCATGTAATTTTTAAATATTTATAGGTCTTCAGTGTTGTCACTGATTGTGTGTGTATGTGCATATGATGCACTACTGACAAAAGCACTAAAATGTATTTCTCTTTAAAGTAATGTGTTTCTTGGCTTATTCCTTGCTTTACTCTATTAGTAGAGAAGTAAAACTCTTTAGGGTGCAATCCTATGCATGTTTAGACAGAAAAAAGTCGTACTACTCCCATGGCTGGGGAATGATGGGAGTTGTAGGACATTTTTCTGTCTAAACATGCATAGGATTGCACCCTTAAGGTCCTCCAACAATAGAACATTTACTTGGGTAAACCCAGTCTTGAATGTGAAATCCAATTCATTTATAGCAGATGGACCCTACACCTATTAAAACCTCATGAAAAAGAATGTTTTCCTACCACTTTCACAATCTGCTGTAGAACTTATTGTTCCTTCAGGGTATGATAACTGTGGAGGAAGGGGGGGCTGGCTGACCCGCCACAACCCACCCTTTCCTACCCCAAAGGACCCAAGACCCCCAGAGATCTCAAGGTACCAGACTGCCAAGCAATCCTACTTGAATCTCTGTTCAGGGACTTGCCTTTATGACTGTAACCTGGATTTAGTTGCTGGAACCACAGAGCAATCCACAAACACCATGTGGGGTAAAAAACCAAAAGAAGGTTTATTCAGGTAGCATTTTACAACAAGAATAGGGAAATGAGAGAAGCACAAAATAGAGAGACACTTTGGTACAAAGTAATAGAGCTACAAAAATAACAAAACCTGATTCCTTATATCTCCCAGGCACACAACTAGTTACCTGGGGGTCAGTTCTCTTCCAGGGTTGGATCCAGCACAGCCTTGCTGCCCGCGAAGACTACACACCTACCCGAAGGTCCGAGATGGGTAGCCCTCCACAAGGCTTGCCTTTACCAAAGCCCTCATTCAGCTAATTTCACCAGGAGCTACCTGGGGTCGGATCCTGAGGCCACCCGAAGGCTTGGGCCTCTGCTTGGCTTGCCGCCATTGCTCCAACAGCCAGCAACCACGCGATGACAAAGACAAAGAACAAAAACCCACACTTTGGGAAATATACCTTCCCCCCCCTCCCCCTTTCTGCAGCTCCGCCAATCAGGATGCACTTCACCTGGCCAGGCAGGGGAGGGGGACCCATGACTCATGGAATTTGCATATGAAAGCCGGGTCACTGTAGACTTTTCAGGACTTTCAGGCGCCATGCCCCACCCGATACTTTATGCACATTTCGCCTCCTCCCAGCCCCCAACCGGTTTTACTTGGTTTACACATGAGGAGGCGTGTGTGCGCGTGTGCGTGTGCATGTGCAGGAACCTCTAGAGGCTCTTTTTCTCCACAATAACCAATCACATTCAGTCTAAGAGTTGAGCCTTTGGTTTAGTGAACTTTATTGCTGGTAGCCTGAAGCCCAGATTCATTATGTTCTCCCTTCTAGCGAATAAGATACAGCACTTTGCATCTCTACTCCTATTAGGTGGTGCTTGTATGTCATTCTAAATGGCTGCTGAGTTGCCTTTCCAAAGTCAGTTGGTAGTTTCAGATCTCTTGTCTACATCATGGATCAAGTATCGATTCTGCTTTCCCTTAGGCTAGTGCTCCCCATAGCCGAGAGTGATCAGCTGCTTATACCACAGTAGTTCTCTGTGTATTCTTTACATGGGAAACTTACGTACAGTCAAGCCTTGGATTGAGAGCATAATTTGTTCCGGAAACGTGCTTGTAATCCAAAACACTCTTATATCAAAACGAAATCCCCCCCAGAAAATTTGTACAGAGATTTTTAATTTAAGTCGTACTACAGTACTTGTATTGCAAGACGTCACTTGTATATCAAGTTTAAAAAAAAATTAAATAAATATTTAAAAATTTGCTTGTCTTGCAAAACGCTCTCAAACCAAGTTACTTGCAATCCAAGGTATTACTGTATGTCCTTCTCGTGGGCATGATAATATGGCATTCTTAGAACACTTGGGGCCTGATCCTATACACATTTACTTGGAAGAAAGTCCTGTGTTCAGTGAAGCTTGTCCCCGAGTAAGTGTGCATAGGATTGCAGTTTAAATCTGTTTTTTAAAAACTTCATTAAGAAAATAAGAAACAGAAAGACTTGATGTACTGCAACTATTTTATCATAAGGTTTCAGATGCTGTGACAGCATTTCATGTTTGGCCTTCGCTTTTTGTCCTCCTTCCTCCTCGCTTGTCAGCTACGTGAAGTTAAATGCCATCAGAGACTAGTAATGCATTAACCTTTTCTCTCTGGAGAGTTGGTTCAAGTCCTGCTTACTGTAGGCCATAAATAAAATTAATTTTGTGCTCTTGCTTTTGCAAGCTGAAGACATCTGTCTACATTTTAAGAAGTCTTTTCATTTCAGCATGAGTAATGGTTGTTGTTTAGGAGGTGCCGCCATGGGGATAGTAAGAATTCTGCCATGCCAGATTGAGGTGCTGTGGAGATCTTTGCAAAGATTGGAAGCTGGAGTGGCAGCACTATGGGACAGTAAGGAAGGCTGAGGAGTATTAGCAACTCAGGAAATTTCATAGCAGGGCAGGGCAGTCTCCAAGTATATTAGCACTAGTGTGCTGTGTCATAATTCCTCCTCTAGCTTGATCCCTTTTTAAGAGTAGCGATACCTCTGTCTGAATTATCCAAGTTAGAGTTATAAAATTACTGATACTTGTAGAACTTTCTTCACAATTAAAACAAACCTTTATGCAACATGCAATTTCCACCTTCTACTTCAGGGGTGCACAACGTTTTTGGTCCAGAAGGCCGTGTTGGGTGTCTGCTGGGGTGCTAGGGGCTGCGCACACATGCTCATATGCTCAGAGATTCACATTCCCCCCACCCCCCAACAGGGGTTTCCTTTGCTAGTGCTAGCAAGGGAAACCATTCCTTTATCTCCGAGGAGAGAGAAGGGAGATATTGGAGAAAAGGGAAGGGTTTCCCTTGCCAGTAGTAGTCCCCACAACTCCCCACTTTGGATGAAGTAAAAAAAGCCATTAATCAAATGAAGAATAACAAAGCTAGTGGACCAGATGGGATTCCTGCTGAAATCTTTAAAGAAGGGCCCCCCGAACTTGTACAACATCTTCATAAACTCATCGAAAAAATCTGGATAAGAGAAGAGATCCCAGAAGACTTCAGGGATGCCATAAAGAGGATTATCACCCTCTTTAAGAAGGCTGATAGAACAGACTGTGGAAACTATCGGGGCATTTCTCTCTTAGCTACCGCAGGTAAAATATTTGCTAGGATTCTCGCAAACCGTCTTCTATCTATATCAGAAGAGATCCTCCCTGAAACTCAATATGGTTTCCGCCCCTCTAGAAGGACAGTAGACATGATTTTTACTGCACGTCAGCTCCAAGAAAAATGCCGGGAGCAAAATCAACCCCTTCATATGGCATTTATTGATCTGGCTAAGGCCTTTGATACTGTAGACCGAACAGCTCTCTCGACTATTCTTATGAAAATTGGATGCCCCAATAAATTTGTGAATATCTTGCGACTTCTCCATGACAACATGACGGCAACGGTTTTGGACAACAACGGCTCTCATGGTACTCCATTTAAAGTGGGATCAGGTGTTAAACAGGGATGTGTTATTGCCCCAACATTATTTGCTATTTTCATCGCCATGATTTTACATCTTGTCGAGGGGAAACTTCCCACTGGTGTGGGAATCATATATCGAACAGATGAAAAGCGTATATATTTTGTTTTTAAGTCTTAATTGTAAGTTACCTTGGGTGCCCTATCTGGGCCTAAAGGCAACTCATAAATTTATAAATAGATAAAATACTAATAATACAGGTTGCTACAACAATGAAAACATTGATAATTCATATTTGCCTGCCACTTCCCTCTCCCCTTTTATCTTTTTTTGTGCTTTGTCCTATTCATTCTTCTATTTCTGTTCTGTCCTCCATTTTCTCTTTCCCCCCTTCTTAATTTATTAATTTGTATTTGGCTTGGGGGTAGGATGGGGCTTTATGGGGAATATTTATTTCTTTCATGTGTCATGTTTCTAGTGAGAGCTTTTGTGTTTCCAGTGAGAGGTGGTTAACATTCTTTCTTTTGTTATGATGAAAAAAATCATTAAACTTTCCAAATAAAAAACAGAGATTCTATAATAAAAACATATCATCTGTAAACTGACAGCTGCTAAACACAATTAAAAGCCTGTGAGAAAAATGCTTCTATCATTCCTGAACAGAGTTTTGACGCTAACTAATCAAACCATTTTAGGGATTAGGGCAACTAAATTTTGCATAATTTGTGGTATATTCATTGTTCTTGCACTTGATGTGTAAAATATAGATTTCTTGATTTCTAAATGCTAGCATTTGATTTTTAGGGAACCAGTGTCCCTCTGCTTCAGCACTTACTGACATTATCAGAAATCACATTGCTTTCCTTGCAGCTAGCCAGACTGAAGAGAAGCTATGAGAAATTGCTGAAGAAACAGCTGAAAGGAGCTAGGCAATCTTCCAAGAGCCAAGAGGAGGATCAATCTGAAATTAGCATCCTGACCAAAAAGTTAGAGGTAGGTGGGTAAAATGCAGTCTTGGTCAGGATTATATAAATTTGAGTAGCCCTGAATAGTTGAGAGGATTGAAAAAATTTCAAGATTAATTACTTGCTTGCACCTAAGTATATGAGAGGCTTACCTGGGAATAAGTCGTGAAGTTAATGGGATCTGCTTCTGAGTAGACATGTATAGGATTCCTCTGTAAAGGAAATAAACAACAACAAGGTTCACTAAAGGTTTTGGCTTCCACCCTCATCAGTAGCTGTGATGTTAAATGGATACCAAGAGTGGCAGTTTGGAATGCTGGGAGATGAAAATTCCTAAGGAGTAAAAAACAGAGGTGATGACTGGTGTAAAGCTTATGAATTGTCCCCCAGATTAAGGCCATATGGACTAAGAGTTCTGGATCTGTAGATCCAGAAGTTTTCCTTTCTGTCAAGCATGTGAATGTCCTTTGTTTGTTCAGTTGGAAGCAATTGGAAATCTGAGAGACTGGGAGGGTTCGTACGACACAATAAGCCACACTATGTAGAAAGCTATGTAGTGTGGCTTATAAGCCATCCTACCCCCAAAGTGCCTGACAGACAATTGGGCACATCAGGGGTAGGGTGCCCCCACCTCCCTCCTTGGTCCACTTGCAGGTATCCCAGGGGACCCCGCAGGAGCATCAAGATTCCCCTCCTTCCCGCTGCTGCCGGGAGTGGGGATCACTGACATCCCACACCCTGGCTCGTGAGGAGACCTCGCAAGCCAGGCTGAGGGCTGTCAGCACCGCTCCTTGCTGCCACTTGTGTGGCGACAGCAAGGAGGAGCAGACATCTGTCACCCCCTGATCTTCGCCCTGCGCTGCCGCCATCCGAGAGGGGTGGTGGCAGCATAACACAGGGGCAGCCTTGATCGGCGATTGCAGCTCCCCGTGCCCTGTGCTGCTGCTGCCCCGGTGGTGTGGGGCGGAGGGAAAGCTTCTGGGAGCTGCCCCCAAGTGCCACCCGGGCACTTTGGGGGTGGCTGTCAGCCGCACTTCCTGGCAGGCACTTGGCAACAGCGGCAAGGATTTCTTGTCACTCTGGCCAAGCGGCTCTGTAGAGGTTTGGCTTAGTCTAGGGCAGTGATGGCGAACCTATGGCACGGGTGCCACAGCTGGCACGCAGGGACCTCTCTGTGGGCACTCGAGCCATTGGTCACCGATCGCGAAAAGACTGTCCCTTTCAGCAAAATACTAATGATCTTGTTCTTTCTCACAGTGTGGAACAGAATTTTATTCTAGGATTCCTGTTACAGAATTATTTTCTACATTGTTATCACATTTAAAAGATTTTGAAGAATGATGCACAGAGCATGGCTTGGATGTAAAGCCCTAACAGTTGACCTGAGTGCTGCATGTGTTGCTCTCAAACTAACGGAGTATGAGCCAAGGTTTGACAAATTATCAGCATGCATGCAATAGCAAAAATCACATTAATTGTGCAAAAGCATGCCCAATGCAAACTTTTACCTAATGCAGTGTTTGCAGTCCAAGACATAAAGTGTTTAAAATGTGTTAAGCACGTTTAGTTTTCTTGTTTATCTTGCTCATCCTAGTACAGGTTGACTTTTACTTTTACTAATCCGACACCTGTAGAAGCAGGGAAAGGACCCGGGGTAAAGCTTGCCCCATACAATTTCAGTCTGACATATAATCATATTACAAGTTGAGAATCCCTTATCCAAAAATACATGTGCCTAATTATTTAAAAAGCTTGTATAAATTCCCTTCAGGCGATGTGTACAATGTAGTACTATAATAATTTTTTGAGTTGATTTTTTTTTCTACAAAAAACAGTTTGTATCATTGAAAGTTCTGTTATTGTGTTTTTCTTTAAAGAAAACACAATTCCATCCAATTTTCAGTCAAAGATGTTAATTAGTTCGGACAACTGTATGAGTTGTTTTTCTAAAACTAAAACCTCGGTATTCAGGTTTAATTGCAGTGTTGGCACTTTGAAATAAATAAGTTGATTTTGTATTGCAGTTTGGGCACTCAGGCTCAAAAAGGTTCGCCGTCACTGGTCTAGGGGGTTCTTGTGTTGTCCGGGTTCAGACGGTGGCTAACAAACCCTACAACAAGCCATGGGCTGTTGGGGTGGCTTATAAGCCAAGAAGCTGGGTTTATAAGCCACCCTGAATAACTCGTGGCAGGTTTGCACAAAACGACAACCCCCCGTGGCTTATAAGCCACGGGGGTTGTTCTGCCGCGTGAATCCAGTCACTGTGTACAGTTGAATTAAAATGTCTTGCAACAGGCTGCTCCAGTTTTTTGGTAAGAACCACAGAGTTGTGGTTACAGAAACTTGTTCTGAGGTCTGTTGTAGTTTTCCCTACATATTGCATATGGCATTCATTTTTTACATTCAACTAAATAAATCACATTAATGGAAGTGCATGTTTCCAATTGTCTAATGCAATAAGTTTTGTTAGTAACTGCTCCTAAAAGAAGTGGTTTCTTGGAGGTTACTGCAGGTAATGCAACACACTGATTGACATTGGTAAGATCCTGGTGGTTTTATGTAGATCACTTTTTTTTTGGTCATCTGGGGCCATGGAAGGGATAGCTTAAAGAATTTTACTAAGTTTATCAACACTATCCACTGAATGATAAAGTTTACCAGTAACACCATGATTGAAAAACTCAAATTACCCTTCCTGGATGTCCTCTTAACCATCGAAAACCATCAAATTGCCACAGACTTATATTGTAAACCTACAGATTCCCACCTGTACCTTAACTACAAGTCATGTCATCTGAGCCATCTAAAGAAGAACTTTATATATAGTTTAGCTCTTAGGATAAAACGCATTTGCAATAATGAAGAAAACTTCTCAAGAAGATGCAATGAACAGGGAGGGGAAGTTTAAAGCTAAGGTGTGGGTTGGGGAAGTGTGTGTTTGCATGCACGCATGTGTGCGGCTCCCAATCCACCAGCTAGCACTGCATGCTGCCCTTGGGGCCAAAAAGGTTTCCCATCCCTGGCTTACATCAATCCACCCTGCCTGACAGTCCCTAGTGTTATGCCATCCCTTCACAATAGACATGGAGGAGGATACAATCCTGATTTCAAGGTAATTGATATTTGAAAGAGCTGCTCCTAGGTTGTGATTAATGGAACCCTGGTTAGAGGTAAGGTAGGGCCTGTTCGCTTGTCACAACAGTCCACGGTGACTTAATTTACCAGCGAGGGCTGTTGCATTGTGCTGGGTGCCTGCAGGTGCCATTTTTGCATGGTGCCCGGCTTGCCGTGGCTTCTAGTGTTGTGCAAACTCAGGTGACAGGGGTTATAGATTTCATAGATCATAGAGTTGGAAGGAGCCTACAAGGCTATCGAGTCCAACCCCCTGCTCAATGCAGGAAACTAGAGGAGGGGTCTCCCATCCAAGTAACAACCAGGCTTAACCCTGCTTAGCTTTCCACGCTCAGACAAGCTGAGCCAGCGTAAGCCACAGGTTGTTTAAGGGTTAGACAACTGTCAAATAACCCTAAAACAAGCCATGGGTTATTTGAGGGTAGTCTAACCCTCAAACAACCCCTGCCGCCTGGGTTCACACAACATGGCAAGCCGGGCACCAGGCAAAAATTGTGCCTGTGGGCGTCCGGCGCAATGTGACATCCCCTGTGGGTAAATTAAGGCATAGTGGGCTGTTGTGTCATGCAAACCAGGTCATTGTATACACCACATTTTCCCCTCCTACACTGATACTAGTAAGAGAGTGAACTGCACTTTTGATCACTTGTCTGATTTCATCAAGACTCATTTTGAAAGTCTTGTTTTAAAATATGTTTTGATTGCTTATGAAAACTTCTTAAATGTGTTGATTTTGTTTAGAAATGACTGGCTTTACTAATGAACTACTTCAAGAATATGTAATAAGTCACAAACACTTTTTGGAACATTTTGTCAGTCACCAGTGTATTACTGCAACGCTTAGCGTGTGTGTGTGTGTGTGTTTGTATATATAAATTAAATTTCTAGAGGGAGAGAAATGAACAAGAATAGCTTATATGGAGTGGTCTGCACTAGGCTCCCCGCTCCCCTGTCACATTTGATTTGTATTTCATCCTTTGACTTGGTATTGAATTTTACATATTTCCAGTACATACATGATGCTTAGGGGCTTTGTTTTTTTTGTTGAAAAATAATAATGCTGAATTGGCACAGTTACAGGTGTGCACCCTTGTCTCCATACACATGAAAATAACATAGATGCTGTGTACAAGATGTATGTGTAAGGTAATCTCTAGTAATGGAGAAATAGAGACAGGAAAATGGTCGGAATGAGGGATATTGTAATACATGATCACAGTTTACCAAACTAATCACAGGAGGGATAGTACCTCTTTAATTGAGGCACCAATTGTCATGTGATGAAAGCAGGAAGTTGAATTCTGATTATGAACAGAACATGGGATGAGGTATCTCTTGATTGCTCCAAGTCCTTGCACTATTTTTGGTGATAGACTACACAAAAATGAGTTGGTGCAGGTATATCCTCTGTATCACAGCCTCACCACCAGTTATATTGCAAGCAGTATTTAAGGTGTCCATGGCACACACAGCCACACTCCACAGAGCAATGGGAATAGGAATGAATACTGTACTTAATGGGTGTTGCAGTTTTCTAGGTATAACACTTGGTACATGAAACACTTGGAAAATGTGATATACTTGTAACAAAAGCACTACCTTGGGGGAAGATGTGTGAATTGTGCACCGCACATAAGGAAGCATATGTATCTATTATGTAAAATGTTCCTTGTGTGGAAAGATCCGTAGCAAATTATACTGGACTCTGATAAACATGGATGAATTTATAATGGCAGAAAATTCAAAGAGCTGGAGGATGCCTTCTTCCTATTGTTGGTAGTAAATCACTGGAACCATTTTGTGGTGTTTTCCAAGATCACCATATTCTCAGTCTTCCTGACATAATTAATTCAGCAGTGTCTGATTCCTGGATCTTTCCTTTTTGCAACAATAGGCAACTTTATGCTTGCAAAGTACATGATTTTGTAGCAGACTCTTTGGAAGGCAGAACTCTTAATTTCCGTAAAGTCAGCCATGAGTCTGTTGGTGCTCAGCATCCATACGAGCAGTAATTGACATGAACATTTTAACCCTGGAGAAGGCAGAACTCTTAATTTCCGTAAAGTCAGCCATGAGTCTGTTGGTGCTCAGCATCCATACGAGCAGTAATTGACATGAACATTTTAACCCTGGAGAAGGCAGAACTCTTAATTTCCGTAAAGTCAGCCATGAGTCTGTTGGTGCTCAGCATCCATACGAGCAGTAATTGACATGAACATTTTAACCCTGGAGGGGAAGCCAAAATAAAATAGTGTTCTTTTGAGTGGTTGCATCAGATGGCTGGCTAAATGGAGTCCCCACAGTGCATAAAAGTATGCAAGGTAATAGGGACGGAGAAGAGATATGGAAAAGGCAGAGAATATGACATTTGAAGTGGAGGATACTTTTCAACCAAGTGGATAGTGAATAGCAATTCTCCTTACAGGAGTTTCGCCAGAAATCTTTAGACTGGGAGAAGCAGCGCTTGCACTACCAACAGCATGTGGCATCATTGGACGCACAGAGGAAGGCCTTGGCTGAGCAGTCTGAGCTCATTCAGGTAGAGTTAATGGATGATGAGTTGTTTGCCTTGCAAGGCAGGAGAAAGGACGTACAGCAATCTCCTGAGCCTTAGTACGATTCAGGCTACCATTGAAATGACCTTGAATCTCCCAATGGAATAAACCTGTCCTGTCCAATATGTACTCATATCTGGGAAATAACCTGAAATCTGTTCAGTGGCTGGAAGGCAAATGCTCCCCTTTGCTCTTAAGTGCCAGCAGTGGAAAGGCCATAAAATGATTCTTGTAGGGGAATTGCATAGTGTGAAATTTTTAAAATCTATTTTGTTAGAGGCTATGTAGCTGCCAGGTGCCAGACAATGTGCCACAAAGTGTACGCAACAGGTTTAAATAGTGCTTTTAAAAAATGGTGCATTTCCTACAAAATGTGCATGTGGCAAGATAACCTAAGCAGTGTAAATTCATAGCTCTGCTGTTTGTGTCTCTTGAAGCAAAAGCACAAAGCCTCTGCTGTTTCTGAAAAAAATTAATCTGTTCATTGAGTTAGTGCTGCTGTAGCGTAGTTAGTTTAACCGACCAGGTGCCAGCTGTGAAGAAGCTTGCTCCGACACAATCACAGCAGACACTGATAAGAAGCTCTTGCTGGGAGCTTTGCACTTAATGGACTCCAGAGTTGCCACTGAGTGGAAGTTCTGCATGGCAGAATTTGGCAGTGATGGGATTGAAGCTGACACTGATGGCGGCTTTGTAAAAGGCAGATGCTGGTGGATTTGCTTGGACAAAGTGAGCCTTTTTGAGACAAATGCCTTGCTGCAGCTTTGCCTGTGTTCTTGATGGCTCAGTCTTCTGAAAGCACACTCTCTTGGAGCCTTGGCTGGCATACTCTTATCAGTGACAGGGCAATAGAAAAACAGGAAATAGGATGAGATTTTGATTTTGATAGTAATTAAAGAGTTTTTAACTGTAGATATGCGTTACCCTATGCCTGTTGATTTTGGAAGATTGTTCCTTTCCACAAGAAATATTGACCAACACTACAATTGGACAAAAATAAAACTCAATACATCTCTATGTTCATTTGCATGCCTCCAATAATGTTTCCTTCCTTTCCCTATCTCAGTGATGGCGAACCTATGGCACGGGTGCCACAGCTGGCACGCAGGGACCTCTCTGTGGGCACTCGAGCCATTGGTCACCAGATCGCGAAAAGACTGTCCCCTTCTGCAAAACGCTAATGATTTTGTTCTTTCTCACAGTGTGGAACAGAATGATTTTATTCTAGAATTCCTGTTACAGAATTCTTTTCTACATTGTTATCACATTTAAAAGATTTTGAAGAATGATGCGCAGAGCATGGCTTGGATGTAAAGCCCTAACAGAACAGTTGACCTGAGTGCTGCATGTGTTGCTCTCAAACTAACGGAGTATGAGCCAAGGTTTGACAAATTATCAGCATGCATGCAATAGCAAAAACCACATTAATTGTGCAAAAGCATGCCCAATGCAAACTTTTACCTAATGCAGTGTTTGCAGTCCAAGACATAAAGTGTTTAAAATGTGTTAAGCACGTTTAGTTTTCTTGTTTATCTTGCTCATCCTAGTACAGGTTGACTTTTACTTTTACTAATCCGACACCTGTAGAAGCAGGGAAAGGACCTGTAAAGTTTGCCCCATACAATTTCAGTCTGGCATATAATCATATTACAAGTTGAGAATCCCTTATCCAAAAATACATGTGCCTAATTATTTAAAAAGTTTGTATAAATTCCCTTCAGGCTATGTGTACAATGTAGTACTATAATAATTTTTTGAGTTGATTTGTATCATTGAAAGTTCTGTTATTGTGTTTTTCTTTTAAGACAAAAGATGTTAATTAGTTCGGACAACTGTATGAGTTGTTTTTCTAAAACTAAAACCTCGGTATTCAGGTTTAATTGCAGCGTTGGCACTTTGAAATAAATAAGTTGGTTTTGTGTTGCAGTTTGGGCACTCGGGCTCAAAAAGGTTCGCCATCACTGCCCTATCTTGTGAGGGTTCAGATGCACTCTTGCCAAAATGGTGATGTTACCTTATTGGCTTCCACAGCTATGTCAGCCTTCTGTGCTGTGTCAATTTTTGATTGCTTCCTCTGAGGCCCAGGAATATTGTCTTCTTCATGTTTTTTTTTTAAGCTGGTAGGTAACCAGTGTGAAGAAAAACTGAATTTGTGAACAAGCAATGGCAAATAATTTTATTTATTTATTTATTATATTTATACCCCACCTTTTTTCCTACAAGGAACCCAAGACAGCTTACATAATCCTCCTCCTCCTCCATTTTATCCTCACAACAACCCTGTTAGGTTAGGCTGAGAGTTGGTGACTGGCCCAAAGTCACCCAGTTGGTTTCATGGCTGAGCGGGGGCTAGAACCTGGATCTCCCAAGTCCTAGTCCAACACTCTCACCACTACGCCACACTGGCTCTGTAAGGATTGTGACATGTAATATTCCCATGTCTTTTAGAAGAAATCCTCTTTAAAAAGAGCTTCTGATCTGAGTGTCTGAAACTCTTAATAGTTGAGCAATCTAGCTTGTATCATGGCAACTTATTTTTTAAATTCTGAGCTTGTATCTATTTAGTGGGTGCCACCTTATGAGTTTTATTAAAAGATGAACTTATTTATCTCTAGTAGTCCAGGGGTCCACAAATTTTGGCAGGCCTTGGTGGCCAGTCAGAACTTGAGCTTGTTCTCAACCCTCTCCTGAATGTGGAGGGGTAGGTTATTGTCTCTGATGTCACCCTGTGTGCCTTTGAAGCCCAGCACTACAGTGGTAAGCCCTCTCCCCAGCTATAAGATGTTGAGGAAAACAGAGATTCATCCCTGTTGTGTTCAGCTTTGGAGGCACTTCTGAAGCCCAGCTCAACTGTGGGGAGGAGAGCAAGGGCTGCCCCCTGCAATCATACTATACATCAAAGGTGGTTAGATCACCTCTGGCACTGATCCTGGAATTTCCGAATTTCCCTCTGAAGGAGCTAAACTATGAATAGTAGATGGTAGCCTAATAGAATACGATCTTAGTCTTGGACATGGGCAGCCAATGAGCTGGCCCAGTTGTACACTAGCTGGGTGGCCTTGAGAAGGTGTTTCACCCATGGCTCATCTCTACAATGGAAGTAAACTCTAGAAAAGTTATCTATTAGGATGGAAAATATGGTTATGAGGTTCTGTTTCTGAATTCAGCTTTGTTTTTGCTCTTGTAGCATATTGCTAAGCTTTATCAGAACTATGTTCTCTACATTACAGAATCAACTGTCCAGTCGGAATCAAATGTTTGAGTCTGTGGATCTGGCAAGCCAATCTGAAATCCATCATTTAACCAGCAAGCTGGAAAGGGCCAATGACACTATTTGTGCCAATGAATTGGAAGTAGAGAGGCTGAATATGAGAGTGGATGATTTGACTGATACCAACCGGAAGATTCTGGACGAACAACAAAGACTCTTAGATGAGCTGAAACTTTCCCGAAACTCACTGGAGGTCTGTGAGTGGATTCCTTGGAAGCAGTGAATGTACAGCTTGTAATGGTAGTGGGCTGAGCCTCTTGATGCAAAGATGCTCCTGATTGAGAAACAATGTCTGGTGGGGGAAGGGGTTGTTTGAAGTTGTCTTTCACTTGGGGTGTATGCACATACAGGCACAATTAATAGTTTGCTTAAGCCTAAGGTTGTTACTGTAGTTCCATTCATTGTATCGATGTACCAGTAATTTCCACTACTTTTCTGAAGCTTCTACATGATGAAAAGATGGAACTCAGAGCCACTCTGCTGTCTCAGGAGGACTTTGTTAACAATATACGGCTTCATAATGAACAGTTACAAAAGGAGTTATCCAAAGTAACTGAGGCTCTGCGCACCAAAGAAGCTCTCATCAGGTATGGTTCTAGACATCAAAACCTACCCGAATTATTACACTCTGCCTGAAATTTGGATGTTGTCCCCTACCTAGGAAGACTGGTGCATTTATTTGTGCATACCAAATCAAGAATATGTGCCCTACCCCCCTAAATGTAAAACAGATAGGGATTAGTATGCAGTGTTTGGTAAATGTATTCTTCAGAAAAGAAAAAGGGGAACATGGGATTTATGGGCCCACAACATTTTATTTATTTATTTATTTGATTTAATTGTACCCTGCCTTTCTACAAAAAAACTGGCACTCAAGGCAGCTTAAAATCTTAAATAAAACTTGATTAAAACAATAATAAAACAAATCCATTAAAACACAAAATGTAAGATGTTTTTTGAAAATGTTTTGTAGTGAGAGACAAAATGGATTCTTTATCAATCAGTAAGAATAATCAACACAACTGTTGCCTATCTAGGAGGGTCTCGGTGAGGCATCAGACCTCCATTTCCTATGGGAAGTCCACCTTTCTCTTCTGAGAATTTTTTCGGTAGCAAAAGGATAACATAAATTTAGCAAGTGTAATTGTGTATAAGGGTAATGTTTTAAAACAATGTGATATTATGTCTCCAGTTATTTATTCTCAGCATAATTAATCCTATGTCTCTGGGTTTAAAATGGCTAATTCAGCAAGTTCATGCATTTTGAATCACATTTTTTGAGAATACATTTTCACTGGATAGGATTCTATACTGCTGTCCAGTGAAATGCATGAAATCCCAACCCAACCAAATCTATTTCCCCCCCTAGTTGTGTAGAATGTCTTATTCTTCCCTTTATTGCTTGGATCCACAAATTTTGTCTGGCCTTAAAAAACTGCTTGCTACTGACACTAACCTTCATCTGAGGGAGGATAGGTGGGTTTTTGTCTGTGACATCATGCTGAGCTTGAGGTGCTTGGAGTGTGTGAAGCCTAGTGCAAATGTGTGGATGAGCGTCCCCTTCTCTGCTTGGCAGCAGGGTGGGGGACAAAGGCTCATCTCTGTGTCCCACCCACCGAATTGAGGCACAGATGTCTGCCAGAGCAAATCTGGCAAACAAATTTATGGCCCCCTGCTTTATTGTATGACCAAATTTGTAATAGTAGTCACAGCATAGTTAAGATAAATCCTTCTTTCTGTTCTTAGTAATTCTTATACACTTTGTGGCACAATAGAGCCCACCATAAAATGCTTGCAAGACTCAGTGTAATTTATTTTGGTGATGTACAGCTACTTGGAATATCGCACATACATCTACTTTCAAGCCATTTAAGATGGTAAACTCTTCTTGGACATGGTTTTTGAAAGTTGAGCAGTTTTCTTTTGGCAGAAATTATATGGGGTGGATGATAACACTGGCATTGAGCCATGCTTTTCATTCTGTTTCCTTACTGCCAATCACCTAGAACTTAGTTTTAAATATGGAGTGTGTTGTGCCTCCAGTAGGTCAGACAGAGACCAGCCGGACCGGAGTGTGTTTGGGGTGGGACCAGGCTAAGTGCAGCCTGACCCAGCTGGGCAGCCTTACCAATCAGCACTTGCTCAAAAGGCAGGTCCCAAACACACTCAGATGCTGGAAGCAATTGTTTGTTAAGACAGCTACAGCCAGACGCTCCTGACATTCCTGACCTCAGACTTCTGTACCTTTGATCCTTGGAACGACCTTGACCACGACTTTGCCTGATCCCAAACTGGTTTATGTTTGCTCTATTTTGGAATGATATATTTTGGCTTCGACCCTCGGACTGTGATAACAACTACAGCTTATCTTGGAACTGGACGGATTTACAACAGAGTGGAAACCTTTTTTTTCTTCTCTGTTGAGGGCTAAATTCCCATAGGGATAATCTGTTGCAGGCTGCATGCCAGCAATGATTTGGACAAGACCCAAAAGTGGGTGGGGACACTCTTCTCTTTCTCTGCCAACCCCTTCTCTTATACATT
The DNA here is from genome assembly GCA_021292165.1 of Shinisaurus crocodilurus. NCBI lineage: Eukaryota > Metazoa > Chordata > Lepidosauria > Squamata > Shinisauridae > Shinisaurus > Shinisaurus crocodilurus. Next base: position 56,316,755 of record CM037878.1, read on the forward strand.
TGCTCCCTTTCTACCCAAGAGGATGCTGGAGGAGGGACAGATTGCTCTTGCCAGAGGTCTGAAATTATCACTTGCAGAGGGCTTCACCCCCTTCCATTGCTCTATCCATTTCAGCTTCTTCCTCATATATGTCCCCCTTCCCACCCTCCTCTCCCTCTGGGTTCCCCCCACTTGCATAGAATTAGGTCAAGAACCCAGACCCCATTTTAAATAGTAATTTCCCCATGATTGATAGTTACTGCCTAGTAAGATTCCTTAAATCAGTGTCCCAAGATTGGGAAAGTCAGTAGCAACTCATTGTCAGCAATGCTAAGACAGAGCTCAAGGTGGGCAATGCGAAGAGTTGTGCTGTTGCCTTCTTCAGTTGTAAGGCTGATCGTGAGTAAGGTAGTTTACCACTATTGTTTCATTGACTGACAACTGCTGTTAATTCATAGCTGGAGTTTAAAGTACATTTGTTGCTATTTTAATCATATATTTAGCGCTTTGGGAAACACAAGCCATATTGCAGTGTCATGCATCCACCTACACTTACGCCTCAGAATAGAACTCGTGTGGCAGACTTTGTTTGGCTAAGATCTTCAGGGCTGATCTGTGTTCCTGTACAGGTCACTGGAACAGCGGCTGCAGAGCAGTGAGGGAGCCAAAGGAATCTACCATGATGAGGCAGAATTGGACCATATACGCTTGCAGCTAGATCATGCTGAGGTGACTCATCTTGAGGGCAGGTAGATCTCAAAGATTTCTCCATCTTTAGAAAAGAATACATAGAAAACAAGATCTGCATCTTTAATATGTCTGGGTGCTCTGGTGGTGGTTGTAGAAATATTGACACTTCTTTGGCAATTTGTTTTGGGTTATGCAATTATGACCTTAGAGATAGCTAGTTATGGTATTTTTAATCTAATACTAAGCTCCAAGAATCATATTAAGGTCCACTGTATACGTGCTAGAGTAACTAAAATTATAATTGCATTTTTTCCCTTCTATTCTTTTGTTGAGCTAATGATAAGGTATGGAGGGAAGTCTCCATATCTTAGACATTGCTGGGTAAGATTTGTGCTTCAAAATTATTTGGAGCTCAAGTAAAATAGCAGGGGAGAAAAAAAGCTGCCAAATTCTTTGGACTCCTTATTATGCTGTTACAATAACTTCCAAAATATTTTTAAACTTCTGCCTATACCTTTTGGGCTCTAGCCTGGGACCTGCAAACCCAAAGTACATCCAGCCGTGTGAGGAGCTCACTAGGAAATGTCAGGAGCTGCAGCTGGCTGAAGAGCACCTCTGCAAGGCCGAGGCTGACATTACAAAGGTGAGGGCCTCTTGTCCGAATAAATAAAAACTGTAGGGTAGTATATAATAAAATAGATTGAAAATTATATGTGGGTGTTTGTCTCTGTAGTTGGGGTACAAAGTAAATAAGTCAGAGAATGTATAGATAGTGGGCATGTTCACACGACACCCAACCCTGCGAATAAGCCACACAGTGTAGGTTGTTTGTCTGACAACCCACAGAGCACGCGACAGGGGATCAGCCTCACCATGGGTTGTTCTCCGTCTCCTTCCCCGTCGGTCCTCCGGCCGGTATCCCAGTATCGCTCATGGCACAACCTGTCTTGTCTCCCCCATCCCCACTCGGATCGCAACCCCTTTTCATTCGCTGCCATCTCCCCCCCCCCCCCCCTTCAGAGATTCAAAAAAGCGCAATTGGGGTTGTATTATTTTTATTATTTTTTTGGCCCCAGAAATGTGCACAAACGTTGTTGTCGTCTTCTTTTTTTGGTTGTTCTTTCGCAGTTGCGCAATTGCGCTCTTTCGGCTTTCTGATATATGTAGTCTTGCCTGGTCAATGCCCTTGTCTGTTTCAGCTGTCAAACACTAACAGATTGATGAGGTGAGACGGTATATAGGCTAAGTTGCGAACAGTTGACAGCTGTCAGTTGCCTAGTTGTCAATTGGAAAGCATTGGCAAAGGGAAAAAAGAGACAGAGTAGATGCGCCAAAAGAGAATGGGCTTAAGATTTGAGCAATGTAATCCTTTTAATTCTAGTGTTGAACTGACACTTCTCAGTGCCGTTCACCTTTCCAACACTTCCCCGAGTCTCCAGCTGGTCCCGAAAGGGGGGGATCTTATAGCCCTTTTTGCATCTTCTTTTCGGGGCACTTACTGCAGTTCCCTGACAGCTGTCAAAAAAGCTGTCAAAAGGCGGCTGAATGGGAGGGAGTGAAGAAAGCCACATTGAGGGGGGCACCCCATTTGATCTGTCCCGTTCTGCATTTTTTTTTTTTTTTTGGACTGGGAAATATATGCAGTTTTCAAGGCTGCGAAGTAAATGGAGGGGAAATACAACGTGAATTTTCCCTCCATTTACTTAACAGCTATGAAATTGGGTGGCCGGGTGGCCGGCCAGATGGGCGATTAATAAATATAAGAAATAAAATAAATAAATAAATATATTTCCCCTCCATTTACAGTATTTCCCGGCTTTGAAATATGCGTATATTTCCCAGCCCCCCAAAATGCGCAAAATTGACATTTAAACCCCCTTCCCTTAGGGGTTACAGAATGGGACAGATCAAATGGGGCGCCCCCCTCAACATGGCCCCGTTCAACTGCCTTTTGACAGCTTTTTTGATAGCTGTCAGGGAACTGCAGTAATGGCTCTGAAACTCAGGGAAGTGTCGAAAAGGTGGAGGGCACTGAGAAGTGTCAGTTCAACACTAGAAATAGAGAGGATTACATTGCTAAGGGGAAGATAATAAAGGAAGATGCTAACGGAAATATACAGCCATGAAATCTACATATATTTCCATGTCCTCCCCTGGAATGCTCAAATTTGCTGGATAGGTTTAAAGAAAAGGACCCTTTCTTTTAACAGCTGTCAAAAGAAAGTGCTTGCAAACATTTCTCAAAAGAAACTGCTTGTGATAAAGGGGGTGGAATCTAGATCTCCCTTTCCAGAATACTTAAGAGGTTCAGGGGAGTGTGGAAAAGGTAGAGGGCACTGAGAACAGTCAGGGCAATACTAAAAAACTAGAGCAGGGCTCTCCAACCTTGGGTCCCCAGATGTTGCTGGACTACAGCTCCCAGAATCCCTTGCCATTAGCCATGCTGGCTGGGTATGCTGCAAGCTGTAGGCCAGCAACATTTGGGGACACAAGGTTGGAGAGCCCTGAACTAGGGGATCCCACTGCTAAGAGGGAGATATACTCACCATCCCCATTCGGGGGGGGGGAACCCCTTTGCTGCTTTGCTTTTCAATTGACAGCTCGCCTATTCACAGTTGTCAAGTGTGTGCAAAGCAACCTATGTGCAGCCTCGCTTGGTCAATGTCCATGGATGTTACCTACTGCACTTTGACAGCAGACACTTACCTGGACATTGGCCAGGCAAGACTCCACATTTCATGCAGCTGTAAATGCGCACCTGCGAAGGACTGGATTTTTTTTTTTAATTAAAATTTAAAAAAATTACAGTCTGAATCATGCACATTTGTTGCCCCCCCCAATAAAAAACGACGAGCTAGTGACAGTCTCTCCAAACTGCTGCTTCAGTATTGGTGGAGCAGCTGTCACTGCCGGTGGCACGGGTGAGATCTTGCCAAGTGGCTCGCTCACCACTTCCCACAACCCACGATGGGATTGGTCTCCCAGGTTCAGATGAGACAACAACCCATCATGGGTTCAAGAACCCCTAGGGCCTAGAACAAGCAGTTCTACAGCTGTAAATGCTAGTGCAGTAAATGTCTTAGATTCTCCTTAGCAGCCCATATTGAATATCTAGCTTACAAAAAGAGCCAAATCTGGATGGGAGATACTCAGGTCTGATCTTCTCAATTTTAATGTTCTTCGGAAGCACTCTGGTAATGGTTCTGAAAATGTGGGGTCAGGTTCCCTTAGGGGGCATGGAATATCTGGAAGGAGTAGGGGGTAGAGTTCTAGGGATGGATAGGATACTGAGATTAGTGGAGGCTTCCTCCCCTTGCCAGCCCGGACATGGGTGAGTGGCATGCCTTCAGCAGAGAATTCTCATTAACCCGCACTGGATTTTTAAGGATGACAGTTTTCCCACTGGGCCCAGCTTTGTTCCACTGATGTTTCACTGTGCATGGTTTTATGAGTGGGTCCTTCTCTTTTCCTCTAATGCCAGTGTTAGATTTGTGCCCCAACCCATAGACCTTTAGGAATGCAAATCATTTTCTAAATATAGTCTGCTTTGTCATATTTGCACCTTTTTGATGCAGTGTGCAATAGAAACCCAGGAACAGTCCAATGGTAGTTGTGTGTTGCTGGTATAACTGCCAGGACATGAATAATTCAATTTGTCAGTCAATTTGTAGGTAATTTACTAATTCATCATGAATAAATCCCTGATTCAACTGAGTACAAGTACCCCAGAATGCAGGAGATATTTTAAAAACGTATAAACTGAGGTCAGATAGGATTATTATATTGAATAAATTCTGAAACCATGCTTCAGACTAGGATTAAATAGGGGCTGCAGGAAGGCATAGATTTCATAGATCATAGAGTTGGAATGAGCCTACAAGGCTATCGAGTCCAACCCCCTGCTCAATGCAGGAAACTAGAGGAGGGGTCTCCCATCCAAGTAATAACCAGGCCTGACCCTGCTTAGCTTTCCACGCTCAGACAAGCTGAGCCAGCGTAAGCCATGCTTCCAGAGACCCTGTTATCAAGCTCTGCAGAGGTTCACCTGAGTTACGTTCTGATCATCACTGAAATGTTAACCTGAAAATTCATATACATTTCTGTCTAGCTCAAGGAGCAGCTGTCCCAGAAGGAACAAAGTCATAGCAGTGAGTTGGAAGGAATGAAGCATGAGGTTACCCAGTTAACACAGCAACTGCACCAGCGCGACATCACAATTGCCTCATCAAGTGGTTCTACCTTGGGCTTGGAGCATCAACTAAGAATAGAGATTGAAAAAGCAGAGCGAAAGGCAGTGGAGCACCGGGTAAAATGGCGGTTGTACCTTGAAATGGTTTGATGTATTGATTTATAAACCATGAGATTAAAAATAATGATGTGGGACTTTTCTTTGGTTGTGTACTTGTTTGAGACCCTTCAGCATTGCTGACATCACACTTCCAATTTAGCTATGAGGGCTAGAAACCTGCTAAGATGAAAGTTGGGATTCTGATGCTGGAACTAACTTATGTACTGAATAACAAATGCCTTTGTGGGAGGCATGTGAACAAAGGACTATATATAGTTCCTTCATCTGATCTATACTAATGATTAGAAAAATCAATTGATAACTTTTTTTCAACTTGTCACTTAAGGCTATCCTGTCTCAGTTGGAAGCTCTCAGGCAAGAAAACCACCACCTCTCAGAAATGCTGCAAAAGGTAGAGTCTGATGTGATGGGGATATGTTATTTCCAGTGCCGTGTGGTCGTAGCCTCTCTTGATAACATTTGCCTGTTGTATATGTTGTGCAGACAAGTGCATTTTTTATATATACACACACACACACACACACCTGAAAGCTGTTCTGATATTTTTCTACTGAAGTTTGCAGGTTAAGGCTGCGTGTGTGTGTGTGTGTAAGGGCTCAGCAGTGTTTAAGTGAAGTTGGTGGGGTTTACTTCTCAGTAAACATCCTAAGGATGGATTAAAAAAAACGACAAGGACAAACTAAAATACATGCATTTCATTTGCTGTGACCACTAGGTGTCAGTGCAAGTTGTCTTAGTGAATGTTAATAAAGAAGATTATAACGAAACATTGCAATACAAGATGGCATTCTAAGCCTGCTCACACAGTGTTTAGTTTAAACCTCTACACTGTCACTTTGAAGAGTATAAATTTGGTTTGTGTGTACTTTCTATAATCATGTGAGATAATGGGGCTGTTCAGACATTACATAAACGCACATATGATCATTTCTACACTTGGTGAGACCAGGGCTGGGCCTTTGGCTTGTGTACTTCCTCCTACCTCGTCTCCTACTTCTGTCACCATATATAGAAGTGAGCTTCCAAACTGATCCTATTTTTGTTTGAACATGGGATCTCCCTGGGCTTAAGCAGGATCTTCCAGTTCAGGAGTTCACTTATGCATCTGGTGAGGGAGCAAGGAGAAGAAGGCTTACACAAAGTCCAATGACCCCCTCTCAGTCTCTCTGCATGGAGGGGTGGGAGTCATGTCCAAACACCCTTCTTGTGGAGGGGGGTGCGCGCACGCTTGGGTCTAGGGTTTTCCTTTTCAGTTTATAAATGTATCCTGCTTGGGTTGAAATGAACCTAGACTAGACTAGACCATATTGGCATAATACCTTTATTAGGCCAGCTCAAAGATCACAAAATTCTGTGCAAGCTTTTGAGTTCTTCAGAACTTTTCATGGGCCAAGAAGGTAAGCAAAGTAGATAAAAGGTTGGTGGGGGGGGGGGGGAGAAAAGAGTGGTTGATGTTAAAGCCATGGCGCCTGCATTTGGTTACAGTGTTAAGATGGAAAATGAGAGGGGACTGAAGTCACTCAAACTAGGCTCTGCTAGGTGCTGAGATGGTTTCAACTCAGTAAACAGCTGAATTTTATATTTTTAAAAAACATACCAATGTTTGTTTCTCTTCCCAGCAATCCTTGGGAGGGTCCCAGTTGAAGCCATCTCAGTACCTGGTAGAGCCTAATCAGAATGTCTTTAGTCCCTTTCCACTTGCCATCTTAAGACTGTAACCAAATGCAGATTCCATGGCTTTAACATAATCCACTTTTTTCCTTCCCCCTCAGCCCCGGTTTTTGGTTTGTTTACCATCTTGCTTGATGAAAGATATATTGTGACCTTAGTGTTGGCCTAAGAAGGGTTTTAGCATTTTTCTTTTATAATTTTACTAACTTTTTCAACCAAACAAAGAAAAAAAATTGGAAGTGGCATTTCAAAAATGGATATTTTTGCTCAAGGTCTCTGAGCTGAAGTCAATCATGCTTTAATTTGTGTTTGCATGTGTGGTTAGTTTTGTCTGTAATAGAAACTTGGACTCATTGCTCAAGAATGGCCAGTCTCAGCTGGTTATTTAAGCTTTTCTCTGTAGCTGGCAAATACACTAATCACACAGCAGTTTCAAATGAATGGAGTGTCAGGAGGTTTTGAGAATACCCAACTACAAGCTGGCAGTCCGATTGGCTTGGATGTAAATGGTGAGCTGTACAGCTGGAACACGTTTAACGGGACCGACGTTTAAGTGATCACAAATTGGTGTTGAAGTTCACACCCAATTGAGACGAATGAGGGAAGCTTGTACCTCTGTAGGTTTGATTAGTTCAGTCTGTCTAGATGTAGACTCGTTCAGACAGTTTGTGATTGATTTACCCTCTGAAGGGATTTTTTCCCCTAGTAGGAGGCTTGGAAATTTTACTTCTTAAATTTGCAACACAGAAGAAAACTTTAGGGAGACTTGGGCTTGTGAGCAATACAAGGCAGCACTAACTAAAGCATTTCTGTCATCTTAAGGCAAAATGCATACCCATAGCAGAACTCCAGGAAAGTTATGCCAAGGCCCTAAATAAAGTGGAGTCTGAGAACCAGCAACTACAGAAAGAACTAGCAGAAACTAGAGCAAGCTTGGAAGCCTCATCTTGGGTCTCTCAGGACAAATATGAGAGTATTGTGCAGCAGATGCAGAATCAGGTGACAGAGATAAAGAATACAGAGAACAGGTAAGAGTCTACAAAGCTTTGGAAATGGAAGACCATAACTAACATATATTTAGGCTTATAGCACTACTGGTTTTAGGCACAAGTAAATGCTAAAGCATTCTAAAACAACTTGAGTCCTTTTATAATCTATAGCCATTTCCCAGAATGTTATCCTTTAACTATAGGTGAGCCCTGATTAATGCTCTTGTGTGTTGCCACTTTTGTCAAAGCAGATTAAGAGGAACACTAGAAGGGGATGCCCATTTTAAACTACTTCTTCTCATTTTTCTTCTTCCTCCTGTATTTTCTGATGCCAGAGGAAGCTGTCGTATACTTATTATACAGTATGTACCACAGATGGTCATTCCACTATCACACTTCGAATTTTCTTTGGACTCTGTGGCCTCCATGAATTTTCTGCTTGGGACATATGTAGAACACTGACAACAGTCAGTTTATTGCATAGGTTCCCTAAACATTCTTGTGTAGTTGCAGCTGAAAAGAGCTGGTCTGTCATTCTAACATAGTTTCTAATCAATGTCTAGGAGGATACAAGAGCTACAATGCAAGCATGAGGAAGATATGAGAGTACTTAAGACTAGATTTGACAGGACTATTCAGCACTATGAAGAGGAAATCCACAAAGTGCAACACTTGTCAGCCAAAATGGTCCCTGTTTCTAGTACAGCTGCTGGACTGTCACCTCGCATCAGCAGAAGCAGCTCTGTGGAATCTTTGTCCTATGATCCCCACATTAGTTACAATGTGTCAGGCGAGTGTGAGAGAGAATTTTTGCCTTTGGTAAGCATAATAAATGGATGCATTATTTGACACCAAAGTGAGTATGTTAGGATTTATATTTTCTCTTGAGTAAACTATTTGAAAGGGTTTCACTCCCCAGTGCCACAAAACTTCCTTTCAAATTAAGATTGCAAGGTTTCTATAGTATGGCACTTAACTGCTCCTTGCCCGAATGCAGGCCAGAGAACCCTTGCCATTCAGGTGACAGCAAGTACAGGGCTGGCCTCACATCTGATCAAATCCCGGGCTGTTAACCTTAGATGGGTGAAAACATGGGAAAGCAGGGAAGGCTTGCTCATAGAGATGTAATGAGCAAGCCTTACAGGGGGGAGGTGGGTGGGAGGGAGAAACAACACGTTTCCCCCTGTTTGGGGCCATGGGAGAGGAGAAATTGGGGGTGGGGGGATTGAAACATATGCAATACTTTATCAAACCTAAACTTATTTTACTGCTTTAACAACCTAAAATGCACCATTAATAACTTTTCTACAAGCAAAATTGTGAACATACCCAATACTAGATAGAGCAAGCAAGCTGCAAACTGCTGCACTTGATGCTACCTAAGCACGTGTATTTTAGCTTTTGCCATCTGAGAAGTATGGGAGGGGTGGTAAGTTGCAAATAGAAACTACACATTTTGTAGTAAACAAAGAAGTGTATTATTTTGACAGAAACAGTCTCAAGCAGTCATAGTCTTAAGGACTAGCAGAATATTTGGATACAAAACTTTATAATATTGAAAACACTGAACTCTACAATATACACAGGAATTGTCATTTTCCAATGCTGTAGGTTGTCTTACTTAAAAATCTTCACTCTACACATTTTGAGCGAGTAAAAACTTGTCTTAAAAGGCATTTCACTCATTCCAAAAGAGAAGTGTGTTACTGGAGGGTTTTTTCAGTGTCCCCCCAAATTTCCAATGTATCTGTTGAAAATCTCTCCCCCCCCCCACTCCCTGGTTTTTCTCTTGAGTTTCACATCTCTGCTCATAGGTCCTGCTTCTCTCACATTTCCACTCAACTGCCAGTGCTTTCTTTTATAGGGGTTTGCATGCGTGCATATGCCCTGCTAAGATAGGCCAATACAGCACTAGCAGTGAGCACCCTGCTGGCATACTGTGGATGAGCAGGCTCAATCAGCAGCTGCTTGTCTAACCTGCCGTCCTCCCTCCAAGGGAGGATCCAGGTACTGTAAAGGTAGCTCTCGCAGAGGAGAACCATGTGGACATGGACACAGGAAGGGCAGGTGGAATCTGAGGAGACCCCCGTAATATGTAGTAGTATGAATATGGCAATATGTTCCCCCAACACTGAGGGACAAGACTGTTAAAATGAATGCAGGTTTGTGTTCACATGGACTCATTATTTTGTCTTCAGCAAAATCAGGAATCGGTCTTTTGCTGAACCTACAAATTGATATACGAAGAGTTTTGACATGAATTTGATGGCTTGCTTTGCTACTATGCTGGGCTGTCAAAACATTCACATGCAATGTAAATCTCTCTAGTAGTCCCAGAAGAGGCAGAATGTGTCCTCTTCTGCACTTTGCATGGGTTATGTATGAACTCTTAATACAATCTTGAACTTCTTAGACTTGAGTTTCACAAGTTGTGCCTTCTAGATCATATGGTTGCTGAGGTACATTGAGAATGATGAGGGAAGTGTGAAAGGCTTGCAGCCCAATCCTGACCTTGTTATTTTTCAAAAGATGTGAACTTAAGTATATGTGCTTAGAAGCAAAGTCTACCGAAATCAGTGAGATTTGCTTTCAGTGAGACTGATTTCCAAGTAAACATGTTTGGATAATGGTGCGTGCTAAATACCATCCAATCCATTATTTTTCATACTTCCTAACAGGGCTAAATATTTTTTTTCCCTAAACAAAATGTAAAACCAAAATTGTCTTCCTGTTGGTGCAACAGATGAAATACAAATTTGAAACGTTCTTAATTATCTAAAAAAGAAAGGTTCCTTTTGCAGCTTAATAAAAACAGATTGACTTGGATTTTTTAAAAAATAATTGCTGCTATGGTTGTAATTACCTTTGGTAATGGAAATTTCATTTGTGTTTCAAGTCTGTTGTATTAAATGCTGAAATGAAGCTTTGCCTTTTAGTTTTCTATCAGTATACTGTAAACTGGTGTTGATAGCGTAATGCTTTCTTCTGCCACAGTTTAATAGTAAAACGTAGCATTAGGTTCGAAGTCTCCTTCTATCAAAGTCCTATTAAACATACCTTTTCTTTCTAGAGCCCCCTGCCTACTACAAACATTGGTGTGATTGCTGCCAAGTTCCTAGAAGAAGAAGAAGTAAGATCTCACCATATTTTGGAATGCTTAGATGCACATATTGAAGAGTTGAAACGGGAGAGTGAAAAGACAGTGCAGCAGTTCACACACCAAAAGTAACATTGCTTCAAGATCCATGGATTGAAGAGGTGGCCTAATTTAAGTTACCTCAAACAATAGGCAGGAAGTGCCTGTGATGCAAGGACTCTCAGGAGATAGCAAGGGGTTGCCCTTCTTATAACCTGATCAGTGGTGGTGAAGCCAAGGGAAAGAAGTTGGTCTGGAGCAAAACATTCTGTCTGGTGGCAGTAATTGCACTACTACAGAAAATCGTTTTGGCTGCCTTCATTGCATCCTTCTGCCCCATAGTATGCAGTGACCTTCAGAAGGGAATGATGTAGCCTGCTGTATGGAGAAAATGTAAAGCTTATTTTATATATAAATGTAAAGAAATAAAATGACATATACCCTATCTTCTTTTATATCAATACAAACCATATTGCTGGTCATCTTGAGTATCTGCTGTCTATTCCGTAAAACATGTTCAACTGGCCTTAGAAAGCATGAAAAGGACTTGCAATTTTGCTTCTTTTCTGGGCAACCTGTAACGTTGGTGAGTATTTCCTGTGTTGATCTCACTTGCATCCACGCACCAAATTAATGATTTGGTAGTGGTCCCATTGGGGTTCAGTTTTATTACTGTGTTGTTTTCATAGCTGTAGATGAAATACAGCCAAATAGTTATACAAGGTAAGTTGGTTTGGAAGCTGAAGTTCAAGGTAAGTAATAAACACCTATACATGAGATAAATTTTACATAGACAACAGCTGCCTTATGAAGTACAGAAGCAGCTGTTCATAGCCATAAGAGCAAATTTAGGAGGCTGGTTGGTGTGCCAGACAGCCTTTAAAAAGTTGTTTAGCTTCAGCAAGAAACCTAGAACTTTAAAAGGCTTGTCCTTGGGCAAAAACCAAGAAGCCAAGCATTGTCCTTTCTTATCCCCAGCTTATCCTTTCTGCCTGGTGCTTTTTGGTAACCCACTTGGAATTACTAGTAAGATTTCAAGCTTTTGAATGAATAGATTCAAAACCTTATTTTCAGTGAAATTTCAAAAATGTGGAGACTTTCAGGCTTGTGCCATCAGAATCTTTGACATAGTCTAATTGTTCAGCTAAATTCATAATCCCTGGCTTTTCCTTTTCAAACACTTTTGTTAATCTGCAACATGGTCAAATATATATATACAATTTATTTTGTTTCCTCCACAAGAGGCCCTTGTATGTAGCCAATAATTCTTCCTCCATTCATAATGTATGACCTGACCTCATGTGTCTTCATAAATATATGGTATTAATATTCATTTTCCTCTGCTGGATAGTGATCTTGAGAATAGGTTATCTGGAGAAAGTGAGGGGTGTCTATATTTCTAGATGCAGTGAGTCTTGGTGCCCAAGACCTGAGGATATTACAGCTACTGGGAGTGCTGGGCATTGCTTGGAGTTGTGCTCCAAGAACACGTCTTAATGTGTGTCTTCAACTTATATGCAAATGCCACAGAGTCTCTAGATCACCATCCTTTTTCCAGCTTGCTAATATGTGTCTTTTGCTCAATTGGCCTGTGTTTGTTTTTTATGGCTTCATGCCACTCTTCACCAACACTTCAGCTTGACACTGATGGACAACATAAAATCAAACTCAGCATGAAGACATGCCAAAAGAATAACGTAAATTTTGATTTATACTATTCTGCAGGGATGGTAAATAATGCCTGCCATAGCACACACAGCATTTTATTTGGTTGAAAACTGGTTGTTTTCTATCTGCAATGAAATGAATGTGCTCTACCATTTCTTGTGTGAGAGTACTGTGTTAAATTTTGTGTAGAGGGACTGAAAGAACAAGAAACGAGCCTCTTGCCTCAAGCAGCTATCATTGCAGATTCACTCCCTGGAAGGCAGGAAGGGCAAGGAGAAAACTTGTAATCCAGCATTGCATTTTGAGCAAGACTCTTCTGCCATAGATCTGGAATCTGAATATGGACAGTGGGATTGACTTTTCCTACACCCAGCAGGTGAACTCCATTAGAATGGGGTAGCCATGTTAGTCTGTTGCAGCAAAAACAACAATCTTGTGGCACCTTAAAGATGAACATGTTTATTATGGGATAAGCTTTCATGGAGCTGCATCTGAGTGAGCTCTGGTCGATGAAAGTTTATACCTTAATAAGTTTGTTCATTTTTATGATGCCGCCAGGCTTTGTTGTTTCGACACACAAGTTATGGATCCCTTCTAGTGGCAGTTTTGGAGGCAGAATTCTGTAGTAATTTGCCATTGTGAAACTCAAATATTTAGAGTAAAAATGGACTTGTTTGTTAGTACCAGGTAGACAAGAGAAAAAATTTAAAATTAAGTAATGAGAGGTGTGATGAGAAGTAGAGTGGCCACATACACCACCTTTTTTTGCTGACAGTACAACTTCTGTGACTTGTGGATCAGGAGGTAAAACATTTTTCATGCCAAGGGGAATTCAGTAGCCATGGCTTGGTAGCTCCACTCAAATTATATGATGTGTCCTGCTTGGCAGAGTTTGCTATTTGAATGGGGTGGAACTATGACTGTTATAGTAGCCTCGCCCACTCCTGGTTGTGAGCTCTGGTTAAATCCATCTAAAATGTATGCAGCCATAGAGTTCAACATAATTTCCTTTGTGGCATTCATAACTAGTCAAAGATGATAGTGCCTAAACATCCCTCTTGTAAATTGATCTTGAGCAAATTGAACTATCCCTTGCACATGTTTGGAGTCTCTCATGATCCTAAAGAGGTACAAAAAATGTTTTTAAAAATATTCCCTGCCTTGTGCCACTTCATGTATTTTCCAGCAGTAATGGAGTTAGTCACTATGTTCTTTAATTCTGAGGAAACACTAGTTCTTTCTTGGAAAGAGAGTTGTAGTAACAGAGGTGCCAAGAACCTGAGACAGTTCTGTACTTTGGCAAGGCAATCTCATAGTCCCAAAATGGACAGCAATCTGAGATGAGCAAATTGCACAAGGCAGTTGGAATTCCTGCTCTTTGCTTCCTCACATATATAGGCTACAGAAAATACTTGATAGAATTGATTGGTTAAGGTTAAGTAAAAATAAATAAATTGGGAGATATGTGTTAGCTCTTGGGCTACATCTTCAAAACCTCTCTTTAGTGGGCTTAAATGTGCATTGAGACTCTAAATATGCATGTTTTAGAGGTGGAGGAGGGTTGTTTATCCTGGAGGGTGATGACAAAGCTAGTATAGACTTCTGAGGCACTTTTATCTGTGGCTGCAGGGTTTCTATACGTTCATCCGTACCTTGAGAATGTTGAACATCCCTTTGGAATAATCAGTTGGCCTTAATAGTTATATAATTAATGAAGCTGGAGGGGAGTTTTGTCTTTGAACTGAGCCTTTTAATAACACCAAAGAGTTTCCTTTTTGCTTGCAAGGCTGAGCCAGATGTGCTCCTATTTTACATACTTAAAAAAAACTTTTGGAAATCAACTTGTAGTATATTGGTAGATTTAATTGGTAATCTGAACTATGAGTTCAGAGAAAGTTTAAGGATTGCACTCTGGCTAGTCTTCGATATTATCTGCCCTCATCAGATCTAGAAGATCGCATCTAGCAGCCAGGCTTCCTTGTCCATTAAAATCATTAGAGGCAGGCCTGCATCAAGTGCTGTCTTTGCACTTCATAAGATCTATTGGAGCCCAGAGCAGGATCTTTTAGTATCATGGTCCCCATTGTTCCCATAGGAGGCCTAACTGCCTGGATGTGGTAATGGGGTGGATGAAGACCAATATACTAAAGGTGAATCCTGACAAGATGGAGGTGCTGTGGGTACTTGGTTCTCGGGACTGGGAAATGTTTCTCCTGTTTTGGACTGGGTTGCACTCCCCCTTGAAAGAAGAGGTTGCAATTTGGAGGTACTCTTAGATCTGGGTTTGTCACTAGAGACTCAGGTGGCCTTGGCGGTACAGAGTGCCTTTTGCTAGCTTTGGCTGGTTCACCAGCTTGAAGCCATTCCTGAACAGGGATAGTTTGAACATGGTGACCCATGCTCCAATAACCTTCTGGTTAGATTGCTGCAATGTGTCTTACATGGGACAGCCCTTGAAGATGACTCAATTAATGCAGACTACAGCTGCCAGCAGCTTGATTGAAAGGGTCAGGCTCACTGACCTGAGTCGGCGTAAATATTACGCCGACTTTGAAAGAATTTCATTGGCTGCCTATTCGCTTCTGGCCCAATTCAAGGTGCTAGTACTTGCCTTTAAATCCCTAAACGGCTTGGAAGGAGTGCCTCTTCCCACTGCTTTTAAGATTTTTTGAGGCCTTCCTCCAGATGCCTTATTTGTTGGAGATTGTTATATAATAATTAAGGAAAGCGCTTTCTCAGCAGTGGCATTCCAGCCCACCCTGAAAGAGACTTGTCTGGCACCTATGTTGGAATCTTTTTGATGGCAGGCAAAAATCTTCTTATTCACCCAGGCATTTTAACTTGTACAGTTTTTTAATTGTTAAGGATTTTAATTATTTTCTAATATAATTGATTGTACACTGCCCTGAAATCCTGATAGGATGAAGGGTGGTATACAAATATTTTTAATTAATTGAGCCCTAGACCATAAGCCTTCAGACAGCAGTGTAGGATCTTTTCAGGAAAGTTTATAACAATCCATTACAAACTATTATACAGGAATGTGGTACTGTATAATAATGCTAATATTTGGCATTAAGAGTGTTCAAGCCCTTCACAAAGCACGTGTAATCCTCATAATCCTGTATGGTAGGTCATTATTATAATGATTGCCAATGAGGCTGAGAGAGAATGGCTTGCCAAGGCTACCTGATGAGTTCATGGCAGATGCAAGACTTTAACCAAGAACCTTCCTGATTTGTAGCCCAGACTCTTAGCTACTGTATACACTAGCTCATGTTATGTTTCCTACAGTATAAAATTATGACTGATCTGGAAAAAGTGGATTGTGAGAAATGGTTCTTCCTCTCAGAATGTAGGGTCTCCTGATGAAACTGGAAGGCAGTAGGTTCAGGACTGACAAAATGACTTTTCATAATAAAATTAACGTATGGAATTCATTACATGTTATGGTGGCTAAGCTTTTAAGTAAATGATCAGATAAATTCATAGAAGATAAATTATCAGCAATATACCTCTGAATAGTAGATGCTGATGACAAGCTAAAAGTGAAGGTTCTTGCCTTTGTGTTCTGTCTGTGAAAATCCAGAGAGATCTAACGCACTGTTGGGAGAAAGAATGCTGGACTAGATGGGTTTGGGTCTGATTTAGAAAGGCAATTCTTAAGTACTTTTGACTATTTTGATTTTTTTCCCCTTTTTTGAGTCACCTACATTCAGTGCTTAAGAAAGAGAAGAAATAGTCCACCCTGAAGCTATTCCAATTGCTAGAGCGTCTTCTGTCCCAATTCTAGAGCTGATTTTGCCAGCTAATGAGTTCTCACTGGCAGTGTTTCGAAGACACAATATGGTATATTTAGCCTAATTTTAAGGTTGACGGTCCTTAATTTAGAAGAGTGGATGAAGTGGAAAATCCTTGGTGAGGCCACTGGAAATGCGCAACAGCATTTTCATTAGGGTTTATGGGTGGTTCCTTTTGATACCAGTCTTAGTCATGTCCAGTGAAGTCCACACTGTTGTATGTTAACTAAATACGTGTAACAATTAGGGCTTGCTAATATATGTTAATACTAATACTGGTAAAATCAAAGGGTGGTTGTTTCATCCAACACACATTTTGTACTTGTAGCTCATCCTGCAAGAAGTTGAAGGTGGTATACATTTTAATGCACCTTAGGGATGCTTCAAGTATCATAGTAGAAGTGGGCATACTTTAGATTTAAAGGCAATCCAAGCTCACTCCCTGCAGCATATTTCTGGGGTGTATGATGGTAAAAGGCATGTAACCATATCTGTGGTAGAGATATGCTGTGTCTGTGTGTAATTAATATAAACATGTATCTGCTTCTGCTCCAAGTTATGAAGCAACCCTTTAGATGCTTTCCTCCAATTAATGCCTAAAGTTCTGAATACTTGCCCATGCCTATGTTATCCCTTTGGGGAAGCAAGAAAAAAGGGCAATTGTCATTTGTTTGTTGGAGGAGGTTATTTCTGTGGCCAGCATCAAGATAGTGCTTCTGGTGCTGTGATCTCCCACCATTCCCAATACTAAAAACTCACCTAGGTTGCTGGGAAACTGCAGTTCTTTGAGCCCTTCTCCCTGCAAAATGTAATTGTAATTCTCCCTCTCTAATGTAATTGGCCCCAGGGAATGGTCTGAAGGCACATGAGGCAGCCACCATGCTGAAGCTAAGCAGGTTTGGGTCTGGTCAGTGCTTTGAGGGGAGACCACTTGGGAACCACATGTAGCCACCTTGAGTTCCATGATGGAAGAAAGGTGGGATAGAAATGTAATAAATAAATAAAATAAATGCTGCATGGAATGTGGATGTGCAATGTATGAAAGTGACACAGGCTCCTATTGGATAGTTGTGACTCTTGAGAGAGCCAACATTTTCCTTGCACATCATTAAAAATAACAATTTCCCTATGACTTACTCTTTAAAAATAATTCTTTGCTAGATGAGTGCTGTCCTTTATAGCTCCTACAAAGCTCATCCTGCAGTGTGCTTTAAATTATATATATGGTCTCAGTTATGCTGCTTCCCTATGTGGCTCTATCACTTTTCAGAGCCAGTCAGGCTATTGCAGCTGCAGTCTTTCCCTGAACTTCCTCCATTGGTTACGTGCACAGCACTACAGTGCGTGTGGTGGGAGAGCGGGATGTTGTCCACCCTGCTCCAAAATCCGCATAACACGGATTGCAAATGGGGACTATTGGCGTACTCATACAGTTGCTATGGGAAAATGCAGTAGGGGCATGTATCACTTGTATTAATACTTGAACTGGTGTCTATTTGTGACATCCAAGCAACAGAGCAGGAAGAACTGCTTATCCGACAAGGGCTTTTTCTTTTCTTTCTTTTTTTTGGGTGAGAATCTACAGTCCTGCAAAAACTGCAGTAAAACAAACTATATTAATGATGTTCTGGAAAATGAATTGCTGATATTTTTTGGCTGCGGCAAGAAATCCATACTGTTCAATGAATGTATGAAACATATAATCAAAAATTAATGTTGTAGCACTGGAAAGACCTCCAGGGCTATCAAGTCAACTGCCTACATATTTAATTAGATATAAGATTTTTTTTAAAGCAAAATGCAGTCTATGATCACACAGAAGATTACCGGTAGATAGATAATAACTTCTATTGAAAGACATTTATTTCCTGATTCAATAAAACCATAGATCATTGCAGGATTTTTAACCATCCATGTTTAATTTAAAGAATGCACTATATAAGTAGGGCACTTATTTCAATTAGACTGTTAAATATAGGTTTTGTTCTGTGGTGGTCACCAGGATTCTTTTTGGGTATCCCATTGTGCTCCACAGGCAAGCTACATGTTCAGAAGTGATATTTCCCAGAGCAAATAATCTTTTGTATAGATTAGGTAGAGTTAAATTGTCCTTCCCCCCCCAAAAAAAGTTTCTCAAGCTTGATATTAGAAAAAAACAAAACAAAAACACCACAGCCCAATGAGATAAAAACTAGTATTTAATTGCATTTAAGATCTTCTGTAGAAACTTATTTCGCAGTATTGTTTTATATTTGTAAGACAATGAAGTGCACACAAGAAAGCTTTCACCTAGGATCTAAGTCTTAGATGATCGTCTTGCAAGAGCATGTGCCTTGTTCAGATTCTGCAGCCACTCGCATTGATGCTCAAAGTGTATGGTCCTTCACTTTTCCTTGCCCACAATGAGTTCTAGAATGCCCCCTTGTTCACAATAACGTTTTTGTTGAACATACCCATTCAGAAATCAGCAGTTATGTCCCAAAATGGTGGGTAGGTAGATGTGCATAATTGCTTTTTTAATGTGCTAGGCACATAGCAAATGAATCACTATAATGAGATTATTTATATGGAAAGCCTTGTCTGACTTTACATGGGTAAGGAAGCTACATTTGCTACAAACTTCACTCAATATATAATACTAATGAAAGGCCATAAAGGGAGTTTTGATCAAGTTACACTGTTTTGCTACTGCTGCTGCTTCTTCAGAGGAGTGAGCATTGACACCAAACTTTAGGGTGAAAGGAAGTGCTTAGTGTTGTATGGATTGTGGATATATTAAACATCGCTGCTCATGTGGGCAGATGAGAAGAGTAGGAGTGGCCTCTTATTGTGGTTCTACTTCATATTTCAAAATGTGTGAGTAGAACTTGTGGTTAGCATTCTCCAGCACCATCACATACACTTCTGTGCAGCCAGAAGTGCTACAAGATCCCTCCCAGTAACCATCCTTACTCAGAGATAAGGGGCAGGTTTTTTCACATTGAACAAATGCCTTGGCAATGCTATGCAGCCTGAGTTTAAACTTGATGTTGCGATTGGCTGGCAGCAATCCAGCTAGAGGCTCTACTAGTTCATAGCCTTCTGCCCACTTAGTATAATTCTGGGGGAAGACTGGCCACTTTACCTCAGTGTTTGGGCAACAGATGAGGTAGTTGAAGACATAGTTATAATTGCCTGGATCGGACTTCTTCTTAGCAAAAATTTTGAAAGCAAAATTCCCTGCATGGGGAAGATGGATCTTAAAGTCTACCTGATTTCCTTGACAAACTTGCAAGATATGCCGTCTTCTTGTGTCCTCACTGAAGCTTACATTGTCTGAATGCAGTGAGGCTAAAACACTCAAGTCTTTGCTGAGGATCAAGCTGAGGTCACAGCGCCCATCATTGGTATGGATAATGGGACCTTTTTGTGAGGGCTTGAGGAACCCTTGCCTCTCTGTGAACCAGCTGGGTCCAACAGGTTGATAGAGTTCCTTTGGAAAGCAAACATTCCTGTCTACAGAGCTGCATTCTAAGGTGTATTCTAGCACACAGTTGTAGACTTCATCTGACCCTGTAGATGGTTTGGCATAGATCTGTAGCATATAACACCCTGTCTTCTGTGGATAGAGCTCCAGATTCATCCCACTCCTCTTCAGAGTCATCAAGCCATACTCCTTTGCGCCTTTCAACTCAAACATGAACAGCATCGGGGAACGGCTCTCCACCGCTACTGCTACTTTCCCGTTTACTGTGACATGCAAATAAAGAAGGCTGGTTAGGATGTTTCCTACTTTTTACTCAGAAACACAAATCAGTCAAAAGGCCTGTAGAAAATGACCTGGAGAATGGAATATCTCACGGTATTGTCAGTCATTTTGTCAGTGAAAGGGAGAATATTATGGTTGGCTGGCTAGAATTTGTCAAGCTTCTGTCAAATCCAAATTCACTCAGAAGAAATAGCAAGGGGGTTGAGGGTGGGGGGGTATCAGTTTGGGGTACTTGTTTGCTGCTATTTTATTACAAATGCAATAGAACTGCTCATCATTCTGGTAAAAGATGAAAGCATATATGGCTTTCAGTTACAGCTCTCAAGTTGCCTGCACTTTTGACTACAACTCCTTAGAAGCTGTCAGTGTTCAGAGAAAGCCGAGAGAGTTCAAAAGACAAGATTCCAAAATGAGGTTCTTCATTCTATAGTTAGGTTCTGAACGACAGCAAAGGGAGTAGCTGGGAGCGTCTGAAACCCAATGTACTTATATGCACCCACATAAGGCTCTGAGTCTCAGATCCTCATTTTCTGAAACTTTTTTGACTTCATTTCAAGCTGAAATATAAAAATAATTCTAAGGACCCATGCAATCTGATTATGGAGTAGTGCTTTGGATTTCACACAAATTGGGATTCCAAAGGCAAAAGTGATTATGGCCAAGAACAGCTGCAGGATTCTGACCCCCTTGGTTTAGTCCCACAGCACTAATTTTAAAAGTAATAAAGCACCAGCCTAAATCCTAACCTTTGCTCCTTTATCTTTTTTTCCCTGCCAAAAGCTGGAACTGTTCGTTATGATACTATCTCTGTGTGGCAAGAGCCTGTATAACCATACCTGTTTGAATAATTGGTGTTTCTGGATGGGCTGCCAGCATTCCCATCTTGTAAAAGTCACTCTTATATAACATGTTGCTCTCAAACTGTTTTAATGTCACTGTTGGTTTGAGTAGCTGCCAGTTGCTGTTGTCCGGGAAATGATTATTAATAAATAGGGCGGGGTGGGTGAGGAAGTAAAATTCATTGTATCTGGAACAAAAAGGGAGAGGTCAATACATCATTGGCAAGGTACACAATTTCCTTAGCTTTCAGCCTTGCACCAAAGCTAAGTCTGCAATCCTAAGCATATTTATCTGGACTGGAAATAATTCTCACTGAAATAAATAGGTTTTGTTTCCAAGTATGCATAGGACTGGAGTGTAAGAAGCACTGCAGAGTCCTAGAAAGCAAAAGATGAGATGTGTAGAATTGAGGCTAGATCGATTTGGGTAAGAATACTGTGGAGCAGAGGGTGTAGTCAAGCTAGGTGGTCTATTATAGTGTAATTTATTGATGGCCCCGATCAAACATAATGTTACTGGCTTAATAATAGCTTGCATGCTGGCTTCAGGATGTCAGTCCTGGTCTTTGTAAAGTAGAGTTTCCCATTTTTGACAAGGGGAACTAGTTTAATCTCAGTTTATTAACCAGGATCTTAAACCATAGTTTGATCCTAGTTAGTAAGCAGACATCAAACCAGAGTTCTCCATTTTGGATGTAATAGGAAACTCTGGTCTAAACAGATGAGGATTGATGCACTGAAGCTGCTGCACCAAGGGAGGGGGCAGCATGTGGGCCTGACACTTGTTCCTGGCTTTATAAACTATGTTTTACTAAGGCATGAAAGTTGCATCCAAAAAGGTCCACATCAGCTTGGCTTCCTTCCTGTTCTGGCTCCTTAAGAATTATCTACAGGCCAGAATATGGTGATAGTTTCCTCCTCAGGTTCAGCCTAGTAATCAATTGCTACTTCTGGAGAAGTCTGAATCAGGTTACCATCTATGAAAACCACAATAACCATAGCCCTATTCAAGCATTGTTCTTCTGTGCAGAATTGACACATGGGGGGGGGGGAGCAGCGATGAGCATGCTAGTTCTACCTCCTTCCATCGCCATCCTTGTTGCCCTCCGCAAGCTGGAGGCAAACGTCAGCTGCAGGGAGCCTTTTGTACTCATGCAGGTAGACTCCCCATGTGATGCAGAAACCTGATTTTTCAGGGTACTGAAATGCATGGGGAGCCAACATGAGTTGCCAATAATGGCTGTTCCGCTTCAGACATTATTCCTCCAACTCATGGAATGTGATGGAGATGGGGCTGGGGTGGGGGGCTAGCATGCTCATCCTTCTCTCGTAGTGTATTGATTCTACCCAGAAGAACAACACCTGAATGGGGGCTTATGTGCTCTATAGTGCAGTTGATTTGAGGTGGGGAAAGACAGAGGAAGTGTGGCATAGTGGTTAGAGTGTTGGGCTGGGACTCTGGAGATCCGGGTTCTAGTCCCTGCTCGGCCATGAAACTCACTGGGTGACTTTGGGCCAGTCTCAGCCCTAACCTACCTCACAGGGTTGTTGTGAGGATAAAATGGAGAGGAGAAGGAGGATTATGTAAGCCGCCTTGGGTTCCTTGCAGGAAAAAAGGCGGGGTATAAATATAATAAATAAATAAAGAGTGCATGCTTTTATAGGACTACTTGCCTGTACTTGTATACAAGTGGATGAGGGCAGAGGAGCAATTGAGACACAGATGTCATGCAAACAGAAGTCTGCTTGTTCAATGGAACTTCCCAGTCTTTTCCTCCCCCCCCCACAGCCCCCATGTGTGCCCCAAATCTTGTAGAGCAGAGGTAGGGGAGCTGCAGGGGGGAGGGAAATGGTTCCTAAGTGGTTCCCTTCCATTGGCAGAATGACACCATTGGGTACAACCCTAAGGCAGCCTTTCTAAACTAATGCCTGCTATATGTTTTGGGCTACAACTCCCAGCATTCCTGAACATTGGCCATGAATTGAAGTCCAAAACATCTGGAGGGCATCAGGTCAAGGAAAGCTGGATTAGGACCTTAGAATGTAATTCCTTGTGTACTTCAGTTATGTACTGTCATATTCTATGGGTTTCACAGATTAGTAATCAGTAATTATAGTAATTATACAGAATAGCAGAAGCAGGATTAAGGGATTTAGTAGGGATTTAGTGCCCCCCCCCCCAAAAATATGTGGTTCAAGGACTCCAATATGGACAGAAAAAGTAGATCTCTGTCTGCCAATGCAACCCAGCCTTTGGAACCTGCGTGATATCCTCATAGCTCATATCTTGGCCTCTCCACTCTCTGCCCCTCCCTGCCCACCAAAATGCCCCTTTACTCCTCTCTGAGGTTGCATTTCTGACCTCGGAGCAGCAGCCGGTGCAGTTCTTTCTCCGCCGGCAGGGAGGGAGAGGCTGGTCAGAGCTCTGATTCCCAGCTCCGAGGTCACAGCTGGGAATCCAAAATATTCGGTGGCCTCTCAAATACTGTCTAGGAGCTATAGGACTGCTCTCTTACATGGTCAAATTACTGGTCATTTATGTTATAGTTCCCTCAAGCTTTAAGGGACTGCACCAAATGTAAGTGGCATGATGTCTGAATTAGTTTTCAGCAGAATCTAGTGAAAATACGTGTTTTTTTTTAAGACAAAGCTTTCCTTAACTGTCTCATTACCACAACAGTCAAAATAAAAAGTCAATGAATTTTACCTGATATTTTATCTGTCACTTCGGTATCAGGAAAAAACACACAAAACACACTTTCTATAGATCCAAATTTCTTTTAAAAATGGGTCTTTGGCCCTTAACACTTCAGTGTTCAAGACATAGTGAAGTAAATGCTGCTCATGACTGAATGATGAAGACTGTGCCCCACAATACTTTCATATATTTTAAAATCTTGAGATTTGGCATGGATTATTTTTTTTAAAAAAATAGACAAATATATGTGAACAAACAAATCAAGTATTGCCTCTTGGGAAGGGCATTAAGGTGAACAAAAAGAGTTTCCCCCTTTGCATGATCCAATCCCTGTGCCCCAGAGCTATCGGTAGGGGGGGGGGAGGGAAGAACTGTACCTGAAGGTAAATTTGCTGAAACAGTCATCAATGGAGCCACTCCCCCATGTGCTGTCCACTAAGTGCCACCTTCCCTCAAGGTAAACGGCATTCCAGGCATGGTCATACTCTCCTGTAAAGTTCTGCCCAGTCTTGTAGCCGTGGCCTTTGGAATAACCAGATAAATTCATGCACTGCACTCCTGCAATGCTGAGGGGAAGAAAGGAATGCAGAAAACAACATTTCATTTCTGAAGGGCTGCCTTTCTATTATTCAAAAATCACACATTTTGGCGTGCTTGGGTCTTTCATGCTCATTGCAGACTTCTGTGAAGCACGTTCCAAGTGATGGCTATTTTCCTACATTATTATCCCTGTGCAATATTGATACTAATAAATATTTGGTCGTCAACTTTTGCTTTTTGTTCTTACTGATATCTCTTGCATAGGGTGTTACTTTAGGAGGAGACTGTTTATTAACAGGTTGCAAACTATTTTCTGGTTGATCTTCCCAGTGCTGCCAAGGCTTTGCATAAGTGAAGATTGCTGAAAAGAGCAGCCTCAGTTTCTTGAAGAAAAGCAGGAGGGCCAAGATGCTTTCAAAGGCCCAGCTGGAAAGGAGGAAGTGCTCTGACTTTCCTCTTCCTATAATGGAGCAATGGCTGTGACAGCTCCATCTGCCTGCTTCCCTCGAGCTTCCACCAGTCAATCAAGATGATGCTGTATTTATCAAAATTTGCCTTTTTCTCCCTGTCCCCCCAAAGGAGGATTTAATATAGGCTGGAGTTGCTTGTAATAATTCAGCTCCTCTGTTCATATCATAAGCTCCAGTAGGCAGTTCCCCACCAGCTCATCTGTGGACTATAAGTGGACTCTAGCCTTAACCAGCTCTGAGGAACTTATACAAATGCCTTGAGCAAAGATGTACAAGACATTTAGGCAGCACAAGTATGATGTATTGATTTGTGTTTGTCACTCCAGGTTAGATTAATGCATGATACGTGGGGCTGCCCTTGAAGACAGTCTGGAAGCAACAACTGTTCGAGAACATGGCTGTGAGGGATCAGATGGGAGCTGCCTGCCCAGATCATACTATACCTGTCCAGCTTCACTGCTTACCAGTTTGTTTCCATGCTCAATTTAAGTACTGGCTTTGACCTTTTAAAGCCCTAACTGATTTGGGACCAGAACAAATGAATGAAATGGAATGAAATCTCAGGAATCACATCCTTCTGTGTGATCTGCCTGGGACCCTCACTCTGCTTTGGGTCCCAATGCCATCTAAGAGGAGGCACATGGGTATCCAGAAGAGGGCCTTTCAGCAGGGGCATCCAGGAAAAACTTCCTGAGAGAAGTATACAGTAATACCTTGGAATGCAAGTAACTTGGTTTGAGAGCGTTTTGCAAGACAAGCAAATTTTTAAATATTTATTTTAAAAAAATTGACTTGATATACAAGTGACGTCTTGCAATACAAGTACTGTAGTATGGCTTAAATTAAAAATCTCTGTAC
Organism: Shinisaurus crocodilurus; assembly: GCA_021292165.1. Lineage (NCBI taxonomy): Eukaryota > Metazoa > Chordata > Lepidosauria > Squamata > Shinisauridae > Shinisaurus > Shinisaurus crocodilurus. The sequence continues at coordinate 56,342,150 of CM037878.1, forward strand.
ATATTTTTTTGGGGGGAATTTCATTTTGATATAAGAGTGTTTTGGATTACAAGCACGTTTCCGGAACAAATTATGCTCTCAATCCAAGGCATGACTGTATTTGAGCCTTGCTTTCAGATGGGTAGTAAAGATGATTTTATATAAGTGGGCTTTTGGAAGATTCTGATTTTATCATGCCCAATCATTCTATTTCTGCTGTTCAGGTGCAAGTGCCATTGCTCATGTAGGCAAAACAGCAAGAAGGAACTCAAGTTTGGGGTTCCCCCAAGGATTGCAGAAGTACACCAAAAAAAACCTTGAGGAAAAAACCTTTACGGGAAAAAACCCTAAGGGCACCCCAAAATGAGCCCACTGAGGACTGAGCATGCTCAGTGGCCATGGAATGCCAGCTGACTGTTGGATGGGAAACAATGGAGAGACGGGCTGGAATGGAGTGCCCTGGAAAAGGGTATGGCTGGCACACAGGAGCATACCACAATGCAACATTTTATTGCAGATCCCACTTAGTGTTTTATATTGCTGTGTTATTGATAAAATAGGCTGTATTTTTAGGTGACATTTTCTTTTGTTTGGTATAACTTTGTAAACAGTCTTATGTACTTCAGTTTAAAAAAAGACAGAGTATAAATTGTTCAGTAATAATACTGGACAATACTGTATGGCGTGCACATGGTCTAACCAGGTTCTTCTTTTTACTGTTAACTCATCAATAAGAAACAAGTGGCTAGCAGAGGGATGTGAAGAACTCCCTCGGCACTTAACAAAGCCAGTAGCTTGAACAGAGCGATGGTAGATGAAATTAAAGTTGTGGCAACATGGATTGAATGAAACAATTGGAATTGATTGCCGCTGCTGATACAATCATTACAGACAGTTCAACGAAAGCATCTGCTCAATGCACGGAGATGATTAAAAGCAAATAAGATGTTAGCCTGTGTTTCAAAAGGGAATAGAAAATAGTCTGGAAAATGATACAAATTACAATGGTACTATGTGAATGGCATGACCTTCCCTTCAGCACTGGAGACTGATTTGGTCGCTTCAGTGTGAATAAAGGGAGTTGAGAGAGAAAGAACAAAAATAGGAAGGGCTTGGGGAAGGGGTATGAGGGAAGAGACTTACTTCAGCGAAGCATGTGGAGAAATGAGATAATTGTCTGTGATATAGGGCATGGCTGGAGACAAGGCAAATCTATATAATCAATGAAAGAAGAAAATGGCCACTCGGCTGGCTGGCTGGCTGGTTCTTTCCCAAAATGTCTCGTTGGGTCAACACTGATTTCTGATTAAACTGCTGAAATATAAATGTTTCTGCATGGTGCCATTTCCCCCTGCCAAGCTGGTGTTTTGTTCGCCCAGTTAGAGCCACCCTTAGTCAATTAAGTTTGTTGTTGCAAACTGTGGGGTTGCCAACCCAGACAGCTGCCCAAGTCAGCAAGGCTCTGGAATTTGGGGCAGGTTCTGCCTCAATATGCCACACTGGCAGTTCAACATCATTTCAACAAATGTATTGTAATGAGATGGGGAGGGATTGATAATACTATTTATGTCAACAATAGAGATCAATGCTGTCTTGTCAAACCTGTTTGTTTCCAAGGCTATTTTTGTGTTAACAATTGAGCGGGGCAAGGCTTTCTACTGTTCAGTTCTTTCAGAGAATTTATTATCCTCCGTGAATGTCCTTCATCTCCTAACTGTAGTCAGATCCTTGCCAGGCCTGCCAACTAAAGCAGCTGTCGGAGCAGACACACCACCACCACCCTGTGTCAGTGCTCTTGGACTCTACTCAAATGCTGAGGCTAAAATGTATCTGAGATTTGAACACTGGAACACATAACAGGGTGTCACAATTTTAGGGATAAGGGGTCAATCTCATGGCCCAGCACTGAAAATCCATATCACTAAAACCGATTAGATCAGAAATGTTATGCTCTCTGTCCACCATCATGAAGATGAATACCTTGGAGAATAATGTTGTCATTGCTCATCAGGGATGGGCAGACTTCAGGCTTGTTGGATCTACTTTATTTTTTACTGGAACCCCAGGATCCCGCAACCAGAACCAGGTGCAGACAGGCATACACTTAAAGAACAGGGTGCCTCCGAGCACATGCTGAGCCTAGGCATTTGTTTTCAGCACCTGAACTGAACTCAGCTAAGCTTGGAACCCTTTCACACAAACGTGCACCCCTGATTACCCCAAGCTTTCTTTGTTTCAGTAGCCTAATTTTGGTGGGAAATGTTGTTTTGTTATTGCTATTATTAAATAATTGGGAGCCAGAAAGCCTTGCTGATCTACAGCAAATCACACAGAGATACAGCAGTAGATCCTGACCTAGAGTGTTCGAGGATCGGGATATCTGTAAGGAGACCAAAACGCTGGTTTATGAAGCCATTGTATTACCAACTTTATTGTATGCCTGCGAAACATGGACTATCTATAAACGTCATTTCCACCTCCTTGAAAGATTTCATCAATGTTGCCTCCGGAAAATCCTGCGAATTACTTGGGAAGATAGGCGAACAAATGTCAGTGTACTGGAAGAAGCAAAGACTACTAGCATTGAAAGGATGATCCTTCAACGCCAACTTCAATGGACTGGTCATGTTGTTCAAATGTCTTACTGCCGTCTCCCAAAGCCAGTGCTTTTTTTCTGGAGAAAAGGGTACCGGAACTCTTGGATTACATTTCCTCGGGAGTAGATGGCGATTAAATTGTAATGCAATTAATAGAAGAAAAGGTGCTGGAACTCAGCTCCGGTGAGTTCCACCAGAAAAAAAGCCCTGCCCAAAGCAGTTACTTTACTCCCAACTCAAGGATGGAAAGCGGAATATCGGTGGTCAATATAAGAGATTTAAAGATGTTCTTGAGACTAATCTAAAAAAAATGCAATATAAACATCGAAAACTGGGAAGCTCTGGCCCCTGAACGATCTAAATGGAGGTTGGCCTTTCACAAAGGTTCCATGGACTTTGAAGAAGCTTGAGTGCAAGGTGAAAGGGAGAAACATGCTAAGCGAAAAGCACGTCAAACGAATCCTTTACAGGACCATCTTCCATCTGGTAACCTGTGTCCTCACTGTGGGAAGCTGTGTGGATCTAGAATTGGCCTCCACAGTCACTTATGGACCCATCGCTAGAGTCTACACAATTTTTTTTAGAATTTCCTCCTTTTATAATTTTATCCTGGAAGACAATCTTACTCGGTCACGAGTGATCGCCTACTACTACCTTTTCCTCACCCCTGTCTTAGATGCATAGTAAGGTAGTAATAAAAGGCTGGGAGATGACCTTTTTGCTACATCAGAATTCTCTTCCTGATAATTAGAATTGCAATTGTAGACTGTTTTTATGGTTAACTTGTTCTTGGCAAGCTAATGTGCTCTTATTTTACAGCCACTACATCTGATCACCCTCAAGGCTTCTGATCCAGAATCCCAGTGTCTCCATTGACAAAAGTCTCAATGTTTGCAGAGCATACACAAACCTAGTCAAGAGTATGCTAGCTTCACCTTACGCCTTAATGCTTCTGGTTGGGGGGGACACACAGTACAGTTTTGGACTGCAGAAGGAGTTCACTTTCAATTGGCCATTTGTCACTGTTTGTTATGGGGAAAAAATAACAAAGGAAGTTGGGGTGTTGTGTTCATTGCTTTAAAAAAAATGAAACTGGATAACTATGTGAGTACTGCCTCAGTTGAATGGGAAATCTCCCCCCCACACACACAGCAGCCCTAATTCATAAAGCCAAGTTGACAGGAGAGTCATACTTTTTGAGGAGTTAGCTGGATGTTTACTGCCTTTATTTCATGAACAGTCAGATGGAAATTAATAACATTGCTTGCACTGCCAAATCTTATCCCTCTAATTTATGTGCAAGAGTGCTCCCGCTTTAGGTGTGTGGGGGCATTTGCAGAGGATGCGGCCTCAGTGTGGGGCTCTGCTCCCCATTTTTTGCATGGGATGGGTCATGTGGGACTGACTGTAGTCTTCCAGCCTGCTGTCCTTTTGACCTTCAGATACTCCAGCAAAAACACAGAGTCTCTTCTAACTAAATTATACCCATGTACTCATCTGCTATTATGTTAATGCAACGCGAGCCTCAGCAGATGGTGCAAAGTAAATTATGTTGGGGGTGGTGGAGCAAAATTGACCTTTCTAGGACTTGCTGCTATTCAACAGTACAGCTTCAAAATGATGTTTGAAATCCTAGTTGGTGTAAACGGAGACAGAATTGGTACCCAGGTGACAGGGCAACTGAATCAATCCATAGGTTTGATCATTTCTGCTCTTAATGTACCTGCACATGTGTTCAAAGAGCCCGGCATATCCTTCGCAAATGCTCTTTCCACTCTGAAGGACATCCTTGGGCTTGAACGACTGCTGGTCTTTGTTAAAGAAGCCCACAATATCATATTCTGGGGAAGGAAAGGTGAAAGTTCAACTACATGTATAAAGCCAAACAAGTTATGGGAAGTTACAAAATTTGTTGTACCCTGGGGATATCTTCAACTACTAGGAACCCGTACAGGCCACATGGTCTTGTGCTGAGTAACAAGGAACTGTTCAAATCCTAACAGGTACTGACTGCTTCCTGTATAATTGTTTGCCTTTTGAACCTTATCATATGTAGGAATGGATTAACCTTTCAGCTTTGGTTTATCTCAGTTCCTTGTTTTTTCAATTTCAAGTTCGTTCTGTCCTGTTCCCGCATCAGTTTGAGAAATACTCTTTTGAAAAAGAAGTCCACACAATGTTTTAAAATACATTTTTGTGCATGTGTGTCTAAATATATGCCTTTTTCTATGCAGTTTTTCTTAATATAATGCATTTTTGTACATTGTTTTCACTAACATATGTATTTTTGTGCACACATCCCCCTAATATACACATCTTTTCTATGCATGTTTTGATCAGAGCACTGCATCACAAAATTCGGGGAAGTGCAAATGCTGCAGGGTAACTGCATTTCAGGTTGCTTATTGGTTCAGGAAGTGTGAACTAGTAGGTAGGTTTGCATTAGGACAGGAACCAGATGAATTTCTTTCCCATCCCTAAGATTCAGGATTTACTTTGGGAACAGATTTATGAAGTCCCCAATAATGTTTGCATGCAAAACTCTCCTATACTTTTCTGTCACGGTCTCAAGTGTGGATATTATCTTTACAGATCTCTGCATAAAGTTGCAAACTTAGATTCTCTTGCTGTCAGACCTCAACAGTTGTCCCCTAGGGCAATGTAGAATCTCCCAGAGCTCAGTAGAATTTTCTAGAACTGACTTAGCAAGGTCTAGCATTATTTGAGGGAATTTTGAAATAAACATGATGCTGGTGCTGAGTAAAGAGCTGGTACACCAAAATGCTAAAATATTATTAGTGGCTGGAGCACCAAGTACATTTTTGCACCTCCAAAGACATAAGGATACACATTTGAAGATATACCTTCAACCCCTTCTCTGCTAGAAACTTACTCTTTATTTCTGACATGAAGTCTTGGAGTCTTATGACCACCATAAATGATGTGATATTTCCCCGCTAGCCTTTATGAAGTCTCTAAAACTGCAGGAGTTGACACCAATGATAATCAAGTGACCAGGTAGACCCTTGCTGCTGAGTTTCAGGTGTCCAGCTCATGACAAGGTGCAGGATTTCAGTCTATGGCCACAATGAGGTCCAAATTAGATATGCATGCTATTGGCTGTACCTTTCCTGTGACTATTTTTTTTTAAATACGGTAACCAAAAGCAATGACAGGAGGCTGAGAGTTCAAGCAGAGGAGTGGGGAGAGGAGCTGTCTAACTCTTTCCCCTTTGGCCAGTTTCCACCTAAATTGCTACCCCAACTGTTTTTCTCTCTGCAAGGGATACCAATACAAATTCAATAACCTGGCTGGACACTTTAGTATGGTAAGTCTACTGTCAGCTGTTGCTGAAGGGTGCTATCCAGTCTTCTGTGATGTAACAGCACAACACTATTTTCACCGCCAAATTTGAGCTGGGAGAGGAGATCCGTAATGGCTCAAAAGAAGACAATATTTTATGTATGTTAATCCTGGGAATGGACAATTCTTGGAATGGCATATGAACATGGAAATTACTGAGTGGAGAACATATTCTCTCTCTCTTTGCTGGTTAAAAATCTTCAACAGTTTCTCACAATGCAGATTTTCCAGGCTCATAGGCACCTTTTCTTCACATGCTCCCTCCCTATATTACCCCACACCATGTGTACAGTAGAGTTCTAGAACCACAGTACAAAGCAAACAACAGTTCGGCATTATGCACAGGTTCCAGAGAGTTCCAGCCAGAGTTCTCTGCTTACCTATATGGTGGCATATCCACGTCCAAATGGCCCTAACTTTTTCCAGGTCAGTACGTGCTACACGAAGCAAGGTTTTCACCAGCTCCTCCACACTACTCTTGGCAGTTACCTGAATTATAAGGAGCAAACAGATTGCTGGCTTTAAATTGGACAATACTATGCAATCAGGTTACCTTTCTTGCCTTCCTCCTAAATTCAGAGGAGTCCATACAAACGTCTTGGTTTCTGTTATCTGGCAGAACCACTGGGTTGGCCAACAAAGTTCTCGCTATTTTATCACAAAAAATGCATTAGCTTACTGAAGCCTTCCCCCAACCTGGTCCCTCCAAATATTTTGGACAACAATTCCCAGAATTCCTGCCCATTGGCTATGCTGACTGGGGCTGATGGAAGTTAAAGTCCAAAAACATCTGGAGGGCTCCAGGTTGGGGAAGGCTCTGTAAGTGAATGCATTTTCTGTGAAAAACAGGAAGAACTTTCTGGCTAAACTGATGAACAGTTTTAGGAGCCAACATATTTTGTTTAGGAGCCTAATTTATTAGTCACTAGGTTGGTTGGAGCAGGGTTTTGCTCAGCTCTGTCGTGCCGCTCTTGGCAGCTACCTCTGCTTTAGGAAGCTAGTCTTTTTACAAGCTTCAAAGATACTGTCGGGTAGGATTACTCTCTCCTTTTCTGCCTATGCCCTTTGGATATGTTCAGGCACTAACTAGCCATAACTAGATTCTATTTAAACTGTTTCCTTTCACATGGTATGATTGTTGTCAGCCAGACATGCTCAACCCTCAGGCCAAAGATGAGATTTTATAACAGTACAATTTCCTCTGCCAGTCAATGGAATATTTGTTCTGAAGATTGGGAAGCCACATAGTCACATGACATCTCATCCGGGACTCCTACAGCTTCTGTAAGAAATATTTAGCAAGTTGTTTAAGATCAGAGTTGCCCGTGAAATTTGGCCTAAAGTGAAATTGGAAGCAAATTTTGGAGTTCCTCCTGAAGTGAAACTTTGAGGGGGGGAAACATTTTGGTAAGGCTCATGAAGATTCTCAAAGGGCTTCAACAACAGCTCCTTAGATTGTAATCAGATAGGAATTTCTAGGGGAAACAAGAATGGGGAAGGATTATAGCTCAGTGTTGACAGAAGGTGCTAGGTTCAATCACTGGCATCCCCAGTTAAAAAGATCAGGGCGGATGGAAAGATGTTAAAAGTCAGAGCAGGCAATATTGTGCTAGATCAGGGCTCTCCAACCTTGGGTCCCCAGATGTTGCTGGCCTACAGCTCCCAGCATACCCAGCCAGCATGGCTAATGGCAAGAGATCCTGGGAGCTGTAGTCCAGCAGCAACATCTGAGGACCCAAGTTCGGAGAGCCCTGTGCTAGATGGACAAATAGTCTAATCTGCTATAAGGCAGCTTCTTGTATTCCTACACAGAGTTTCAATAAGACTAGCAAAATTTCTTGGGGAGGGGGTGGTGGTGCTTACCTAATTAAGGCTATAATCCTAAACACATTTACAAGAAAGTAAATCCCATCAAACACTGTGTGACTTACTTCCAAGCCAGGCTCCCTAGGATTGCAATGTAAGCTATCCTTTTCCTGCAGCCTGCATCTCTGTGGAAATCCTGTTTCCACTTGGCTGTCACTTCACATTTAGAATTATGAACAATTTTGGATTGCTCTTCTCCTATAGGAGGGAATAGCCCCACTAAGATGATTGTGGAAAGATATGTTCAGTATAGAAACTGAGACGCAACACAGGGACACACAGATTAAGCTCAAAGATGGATTACTTGTGTTGTGCACACCATTCAAGTGGAACAGGTTGTCTGAAGGAGTCAATGAGCAATAGACTCTGCTGCCATAAGACTTAGCAAATTATATTTCATAACTTGTCAAAAGTCTGGTGACTGCAGAGTCTGTTTTGCACAAATCACTCAGTCAACAACCCAATTTCCAGGATCCCCAAGACATTATAAATTTATGCCAAAGGCCAATTCCCACAATCTTTTTTCATATATATATATATATATATATATATATTTAACACCATGCAGTGGGGTAGATGGTAATATATATCTGGAGCAAGAGTTCCAGAGCTGGTGATAGCTCATTTTGAGTTCATGATGTAATGACCTTCATTATATTTCTTCTTACCTTTGTTGCATATGCATCCAGTTTTTCAAATTGCTTCAGGTCAAAAGGCATGGATTTCAAGCAAGACTTGTCCCATGGGTAAACTGGAAACAAACACAAAGTCAGGAATAATTAGGGTGGCCAAATGCATCAGACCAGAACTTCGAGTAGCCAGCTGCAAAAGGGGACAGGGCTTCTGCAACTTTAATAGTTGTGTAGAAGAGGGAATTTCAGCAGGTGTATTTATTTATTTATTTATTTATTATATAAATAATAAATATTTATACCTCACCTTTCTTTCTGCAAGGAACCCAAGGCGGCTTACATAATCCTCCTCCTCTCCATTTTATCCTCACAACAACCCTGAGGTAGGGTTAGGCTGAGAGTCAGTGACTGGCCAAAGTCACCCAGTGAGTTTCATGGCCGAGCGGGGACTAGAACCCGGATCTCCCGAGTCCCAGTCCAACACTCTCACTACTACGCCACACTGGCTCTAGTTTGTATTGAACGTAGTTTGCATTCATGCTTCTGCTCAACTATTAACGGCACACGAGCCCTGCACTCTTTTGCATCAGCCCCCCCCCCCCCCACAACCCAGGCGTGAGCAGAAGGTAGATTTGCATGTAATGGTAAATCTCTGGCTGATTTGCAGTAGATCAGCCTGACTCCCAATCGTTTAACAGTAGCAGCCACAAAATGACTGTTCCCTGCCCTAAATTATGCTGCTGAAATGAAGAAAGCTTGGAGTAACCAGGAGTGGGTTTTTATGCAGAAGGATTGATTGTGAGCTCTGCTCTGGTATTCAAGACAAATTCCTGAGCTCAGTATTCTTTAATTCTAAGTGTATGTCTTTTGCACTAGGCCCTGCTTGGTAGATCTCAGGACTCTTAGGGGTGGGGGGGAGTAGATCCTGCAAGCCTGAAGTCTGCCCATCCCTGTCATAATCTTTGGTTTGATCCATCAGGGCACTTATGTTCATATATTCTTATAGATGCAGAGGCTCAAATCTGGAGATTGCTATTACATTTGCTCAGGGCTTTTTTTCTGGTGGAACTCACCGGAACTGAGTTCCAGCACCTTTTCTTCTATTAATTTCATTACAATTTAATCGCCATCTACTCCCGAGGAAACATAATCCAAGAGTTCCGGTACCTTTTTCTCCAGAAAAAAAGCACTGCATTTGCTGCTCATAGATTTCATAGATCATAGAGTTGGAAGGAGCCTACAAGGCTATCGAGTCCAACCCCCTGCTTAATGCAGGAAACTAGAGGAGGGGTCTCCCATCCAAGTAATAACCAGGCCTGACCCTGCTTAGCTTTCCACGCTCAGACAAGCTGAGCCAGCGTAAGTCACACACACACACTGTGGATGCTGTGTTGTCAGTCAGCTATAAATCAACTGATGCACATCTGAGCTCAATAATCTGTCTTGCAACTGGTCTCTTCACATAGCCAGGAACAATTCCTGGAGTTGTCTAAGGGAGCAATCCTATGGCCTCCCAACATTGTCTGGGTGGGCCACAGGATTATTCGGAGCTCCAGCTCCAAGGTCCTGTGAGCTCAGAGCTGGGAATCCGACCGCGGAGACCCCGCCCCACCCGCCTCACAGCTGCCTCCCCAAGGTCAGAAATTGGCCTTGGAGAGGAGGAAAAGGGGCACGCTGAGGGGCGGGGCGGGGAGGAGGCTGGGGCTGATGGCAGGCCTGTGGCTCACGCTGGCTCAGCTTGTCTGAGCGTGGAAAGCTACGCAGGGTCAGGCCATTGTTACTTGGATGGGAGATCCCTCCTCTAGTTTCCTGCATTGAGCAGGGGGTTGGACTCGATGGCCTTGTGGGCTCCTGCCAACTCTATGATCTATGAAATCTATATACAAACAGCGCACCGCCTCCCTGTCTCCCCCTCCAAAATGCAGGGTGCAAGGCGTGGCGCCACTATGCCTCACACCTTGAATTGGATGCATGTAAGCTTCCATGTTCGGAGGCTTATGTGCATCGAGGGCAGAGGGCATTGGATCGCGTCCTCCCTGTGTCACAGAATTCCTGGTTTTAAAGCCAGGTAGCACACAACATTTCCTCCCACTCTTCTGTGTCTCCGTCTGAGCTTACAGGGAGAGGGCAGGCACAGCTGAAGAAAACCTCAGTGCCAAAAGTCCATGTCTCAGAATTCCTCAGACTTGGTTCAGAAACCTCATTTCTAGATTGTGATGAGTGAAGAAGCAACCATAGACAAGGGGCGGGGGTTGCTGTCACCTAATGTGCTGAGTAGCCATCTGTCTGTCTCAAACTAGCACACAGATACATGGCATCTATCTCTTTAAAAGGCTTGTTTGTTTATCTGGCCTTTTGCTGAAGAAAGCTATTACAGCGACCTAAAGAGAACTAAAGCAGATTTACGCACTTAAAGGGTTCCTGCTTTATATAGCTTAGAAAATTACTTTTTGCCATTTGGGAGCTGGGTAGTTTCTTCAAATTGGTGATCAGTTTTATTCTTTGTCAGGCTATAACCGAAAAGCCCCCCGACTACAGCTGCAGAATTCACAATAACTTACAGTCATACACTGTTACCATTAGCGGCTTGAATCAGGTACTAGGCTGCTGGCAGGTTGCATTCACTTGAGCAGGGTCATATTTAAACATGTCTAACACTGGCAGGTGCTGACGGTCCCAATTTCAAATGTTTAATTGGAGGTCTATCTTAAAAGTGGCATACTCTGCTAAAACACTTGCCCACTGCAAAGGAATCTGCTTTCTGAAGAGGGATGCTGGGTAGGTGTTCAGTCAGACTATAACGATGCACATCTCCCTACCAACAAATTAAGGAGTGGACAGTGGTAGGACGCATTTCCACCATGGTTGTTGTATTTTATACCCTTATTCACTTATAAATGGCTATATCTGTGACCAGGAAAAGCAATGGCCAAGGACAGGAAAAGGGCATGATGGTGTAATCCAGCTTTGCAAATAAGCCAACAAAAGCTACTAGCCTGCAAAATATTTTACTAGCCTGCTAAGAGGCTAGTCGCCTGTGTTTCCATGCTAGTTACAGAGGAGGAGAGGCCCCCTGCTTCATGGCCAGCATGGAAATGCAGGCAACTAGCCTCTTAGGCGAATAACAAAAATTGCCTTCAAATCAAGTGGACTGGTGGAGGAGGGATGGAGCGATCCATCCTCCCTGCCCTCTGCCAGCCTACTGCATTTCCATGCTGGTTGTGGAGGAAGAGGTATTCTTTCTTCTAGAGCTAGCATGGAAATCAAGTGGGCTGGCAGAGGAGGCATGGAGCAATCCATCTCCTCCACCAGCCTGCTGACTCATTTGCATGGAATCCCTGGTCACCCATGGCTACCAGGCAGGTAGTTAAATACAACAAGACTGGTATAACTGAAGAGCAAGATTTCCCTGTCAGTCAAAATGGAATGCATCTTGCCTACTTTTCATAGTACTTACAGCATTTTCAGAATACAAGTTTGGCCCCCTGGGATTAATAATTCTGCTGGATACCTAAATAAAAGGATCAAATCATACCATTCTCCTTGCTTCGTGAGGCATTAGACAAGATGCTGCCCGATTCAGACATCCTGATGGGCAGCAGCTGGCTGCATGGAGGCCACAGGTCATGAGGACTTCCCTCTAAATCAGGGCTCTCCAACCTTGGGTCCCCAGATGTTGCTGGACTACAGCTCCCAGAATCCCTTGCCATTAGTCATGCTGGCTGTGTATGCTTGGAGCTTGTAGGCCGGCAACATCTGGGGACCCAAGGTTGGAGAGCCCTGCTCTAAATAGATGGCATATGCTGTTGCCTAAGAGCACTGATCATCTACCCTTCAGGGGTAGGAAAGTGCAAAGGGAGTTCACAGATTCAGTTCCTCATGACCCCTCCAAACGGGCGATCTGAGCTGGCAGCTCTGCAACACTGTTCAGCAGAGCACACATGGAAAGGAGCACTACCCATGGGCAAATTTCTCCCCCAAGAACTCAAGTTGTTCTGTGTGTGCAACCAATAGGGCAGGGTGATCAGTGTGAAGAAGTCTATTTCCAAACACATACCACCCTCACATTCATTTTTTACTCTTGGAAATGGAGACTATATAAGTGTATATGAGGGTAAAATTAAACTCTTGAGGAGACCAGGCCTCCTAACTCAATGAAGACTAGTTGGTAATTCGTGGAGCACATATTTGCAGCTAAACTGATATTTATTCAGAGACTTCAATAAGCAGGAGGATTCTTGCCAACGGAGTCATACTTTGTTTCCTGAACTACCAAAGTAGAAGGATTAATTACAGGAAAAAATATCTCTGGTGTATATATATTTGGAAGAATGAGAATACTCACTATATTTATGCTGCTGAAGAAGGCCCTGGTGGTCAAAATGTGTCCAGCAAATTGTAATTTTAATATTCAATATTGTCATCTCTGCGTGCTACGCGCACCCAATGTGTCTGTAAGCGATATGCCCAGTGATGATATCTAGCAGGGATGTTAAACTGCTTTCAGCCCGAAGGCTGTTTTCCATTTCGGAGAAGCGCTTGGGGACCACATTCCAGTGGTGGGCGGGGCCAAAGGCAAAAGGGGTGTGGCCAAAATATAAAAAATACCAGCACGTTTTAAATTAAAGCTCTTACTGTCAGTAACCAAACCTCAGGAGAGAAATTTCGGGGGGGGGGGGGACCGGACAAAAGCCAGGAAACCACCAAAGGATTGGTGGTCGAGAGAAAAGGTGTGTGGCCAGGGGAAGGGTGTGTGGCCACCTGGGCAACCTCAGAGGGCAAAATTGGGACCGCAAGATGGCTGGATTTGGCCCCCAGGCCTCTGGTTCTGCACCCCTCTGACAAATAGGGCTGTATCTGATGCTGTCCTTCCATCCACAGAAAGTTCTTTGATCCAGCAGAGGTTTTCATGAATGAAACAGGGAGGGAGGGAATTTTTGCACATTCCCCATTTCTCCTGTAGCCCCTTATGCCACCTCCCGCACTGTTCCCCCAGCCCTCTGGAGCAGATTTGGGAGGGGGTGTAGAGGGAATCGGTGAAAATGGCCTCCCTTCTCCTTTCATTCATGGAGGCCTCCACTGGATCAAAGAGGCTTCTGTGAATGGAAATGCTGCACTGGATACAGCCCATGGCTTCTCTTGGATTATGACTATCTTTGACTATGCCCAGACAGGATCCCTACAGTTCCAGAATTCACAAGAACTGTGAATTGTTATTAACAAACCAATTGTTATTTATTTTTCCGATGATGATGATGATGATGATGATGATGATGATCATCATCATCATCATCATCATGATCTTAAAAGCATACATGTCACCACCTGCAGGTAAAAACTCCTAGCGTAGGTAGCTCTCATTACATCATTATATACTTAAATCTAAGTTTGTAATATTCTGCCATGTGATACATGAGTACTTTTCTTTCCTTTTGTTTTCTTGAAATGACGCTAATGGTTCTGAATATGTGAGGACTGTACCGTAGGAGTGGGACAGATGGTATAGCACAGCTCTGTAGTTACCGTGCTGGTCTTTGAAGCCAGGTGGACGGGGTCTGCATTTTCCATTCTCTTGAAAACCTATGAAATTGTGTAAAGAATGTGAGATAGGTGGGCAGGCAGAGAGAGAAAATGAATGGCTCTGTAACCATTTGCTTACAATCACATTTATGCACGATCTGGCCCATTTTGCATCACTCTTCGATTGTTTTCTTGACGGTTCTTTGAAGGAGTGATTTGCTGTTGACTATAGCTGTAATCAGTCTCTACATTCCCCAAATGGGAGGCCAGCGGTGTTGTCAGACATGACCATGCGTCGAGTGGTGTGCGTTCATTCCTATCCTGTAAAGGGACACTCCTTGGGCAATCCCAAGGACTGCCCCCCCCCCGCCCCACAGTATCCTTTTGTGCCCACAATACATTTGCTGAGTTAGAGTTCTCTCTGCAGCCCTGGTCCAAGCTCTCCTGCCGCCTGAGGTGGACGCGACCATGCACCGCCCCCACCGCATCACGCCCCCCACCCCCCTTACATTTGCCACCAGCCAACGCCTGTTAGCCTTGTTGTGTGGAATGCCACGTAGCCAGAAGAAGTAGCTGTGGGGGAGCTCGCAACTAGGTCCCTGCAGCCACTTCTTCTGGCTGTGCAGCTCTGTGTGTGACAAGGCAAACAGAAGGCGGGTGGCTGCTCTCTCGCTGTGGTGAATATGTCACAGTGGGAGAGTGGCTGGCAGGGCTCTTCAGAGCACCCACTGCAGGTGGCGGGGCAGCGGCAGTGGGGGTGGGCCCCCAGGGAGGAGGGAAAGCGGTGCAATGTGCCACTCCTCCCAGTTGGCTGCCTGATGCGGGTAGCCAGGCACCTCTCCCTACTTTATGGGAGGGCCAGCCCTGTCTCTTTGCACACCACAAAGCACATGGTCAGGTCTGATGGCACTGATTGCTTAGCTGGGGAGCAGGTGGGAGAGCCCCAATAATCTGTTTTGGCAGTTGTGCAGCTAGGGCTGGATCTCGGGGCCAAAGTTCAAGGTCCCACAGTCCAGCGGGGTCTCAAATGACCACCCAGAGAGTGGCAGTTGAGGAGGGCATCAGGATAGCTGGCAGAAGTAAACTGCATTTTATTTTTGTAGTTGTGATGGTGCTATGAATTAAGTGAGCTTAAAAGGCAAAACTGCACATGCTCAGAGTATATTTTTTTTTAACCAGGGGTGGCAAACATTTTAATATATAAGTAATGTAGAAGCACCTATAAAGCATGGAATGGTGGCAGGGGGCGGGCTGGAAGAGAAATGTCCGTTGTCTGCCTCACAATTGAAGTAATAGCATGTACGCTTAGAGATTTTGCTGTATCAAGCGGTATACAAATATTATAAATACGGTAAATAAGTAAATAAATGTGTGGCAAAGGCAAGATTTGAACCAGGGACTTCCTGATTCATCGCTCAGTCTCTTAACCACTATGCTACAACAGCTCTCTAATATGGTTTGATATAATTTAATATAATTTATTATAATTTATAATAAAATTTACCTTAAAAAATCTTGCTTTTATAAAAGCTACATACCTTTCCCAAAGGAGAGTTTCTTGAATAACTCTGGGGTGGAATTTCTAGCATGTACCTCTACTGTGACATGAGTTCCTAAAACAAAGAAAAATTGTGGAGTTAGTCAATCCTGGGAAAAATAATTCAACATTTAAGCTTATACTGGGTTGTATATAAGCATATTGGGTTGTATCCAGTGCAAGGATGCAAGGGCAAGGACACTTCCCCATCCCCTCTGCCCCACTACAGCCTTCCGTGCGCCCACAAAAGCCTGAGGTCAGTGGACCCCCAGGAAAGACCTGGGACTGGGAGGTGGTGATGGGAGCTACAGTGGGAGGTGGGGCTTGGGGGAAATCAGATGGTGGCAGCAGCTTGCGTGAAGAGCTTCCTGTTCAAGCAAGCTGCCTCTGCCCAATTGTTGGCAATTTCCTCCTCCCACTGCAACGTCCTATGCCACATGCTAGGCCTTCAAGAGATGAAGGGGGTTGCAGTGGGGAGGAGGAAGTGGTGAAGGTCTCTTGAGTGAGCAGACTTCAACCTGCAAAGCATTCAATACTAGTGTGGCCATGTGCCCTATCTACTGCATGGAGAAAAGTCCTCTATTTGCAGTCCTATCAGAGGACAGTCTTCTATTTGAAGGGTTGTCCAGTCCAAGTCCAGTTTAAAGATAAAGGACCATAAGAAGGGAGAGGAAGGGCCTTGAAGTTACACCCACATAGCAGGCCGAACAGACACAAATCACCTGGTCACACGTCAGTCTTCCCCACTGGGGTGAGATGTAGTGGGTTTCTTTAAATTATAATCACGATTTCTAAATATGCAAGCTATATCTATTCATAAGCAAGGGTTGATGTAAATCTATCCCCTTTTGTCCTCTTTTTTGGTGATGAGTAAGCAGCACCCTATTCAATATACATATACACACAGGAGACAATTTCTTCAAATCACAACTTTATTTCATCATATCATTCACTTTTTCTTAAACAGCCCAAAACATTGGACCCTCTGTTTCTTCCTCTGTTATTCCCCCTCTTCGCTGTTCATTCTCCTGCCCATCACTTTGGTATTAAAAGACACAGAATTACCCTTTATGAGCCAATTTCCCATATAAATATGCTATCTTTATGCATGCTTTCAGTATAAGCTAATTAAAGGTTCGGATGCATATCTATCTTAAGCCAATTCACATTTCTCAAACTATCTGAGAAAAGGGGGCCATGAGGGACTCGGTGCCTTCCTCAAGTCAAGATATGTTATGACAGCTGTGTTCCCCCCTTGTGCTTGATTGATATCACCTCATCAAACAGGGAAATTTGCCTGGGAGCCGCTGGACACTTACAGATGTACAATACTTCATGATTTTCTGTAGTCTTTTTTGCAGGCAATGAAGTCAAGTAATTGCTCTTTCAATCCTTCATTTTTCTTCCTTCCATTTTAAAGAGGCAAATACTGTTCTTTTTGTTTTCATTTGTAGTTCAGTGGAATTCTTTCTGATCTTTCTCTGCAACGTACCATTTACACTATGCCTACAATATTACTTTTTTGAGAAAAAGGTTTGGGGCAAAATGCCACGAGAAGATGCAGGATGGTTGAAGTTTTGCAGGCCCATCATCAACAAACAGGAAGCAGAATAAAGGCCAGTCACCAAATTTGGTCACCGTGACTTGAAAATCATGGTCAGGAACCTTCCTCATACCAAGTCAGACCACTGGTCCAACTAGCACATTATTGTCCACAGCAATGTTTCCCAAGATGGCACCGCCCAGATATGTTGGACCACAACTCCCATCATCCCCAACCAACATTGCCACTGGTCAGGCTGGTTGGGGGTGATGGGAGTTGCAGTCCCAACACATCTGAAGGGTACCATATGTGAGAAGGCTGGTCTGCAGCTCTCCATGGCTATACACATGAGTCTTTCCCAGGCCTACCTGGAGATGCTGGGGATGGAACGTGGGGCCTTTTGCATGCAGTGCATGTGCTGTACCACTGAGCTATGGGACTTTTTAAAATATCTCCATCATACTCTGTTTCCCAGGGGCATCACATATGGAGACAAGAGTTTTAGACTAGATGGCTCTTTGGTCTGATCTAACTAAACAATTATCATGTTCCCATGCAGTTATGAAGGGAAGATTCATGGTGGACATTTGGAATGGGAGAATTCATATAACGGAAGGTAGATGCCAGATGTATTTGGCTTGGGTGCTCTAACAATTTGCCTCTTTTTGAAAGTTATTATATCCTTATAAATGGCACCATTTATCCTTATAAATGGATAGAACATGGATTTCTTTTCATTCATCAGGCGATCACTCGTGACCGAGTAAGATTGTCTTCCGGGATAAAAGAAGGAAATTCTAAAGAAGATTGTGTAGACTCTAGCGATGGGTCCGTAAGTGACTGTGGAGGCCAATTCTAGATCCACACAGCTTCCCACAGTGAGGACACAGGTTACCAGATAGAAGATGGTCCTGTAAAGGATTCATTTGACGTGCTTTTCGCTTAGCACGTTTCTCCCTTTCACCTTGCACTCGGGCTTCTTCAAAGTCCATGGAACCTTTGTGAAAGGCCAACCTCCATTTAGATCGTTCATGGGCCAGAGCTGATCTCAGGTATCAGTATAAATTAGTGGTCATCACTTTGGAGACCAATATGTTGTATGTCACCTCTAAATATTAAGAGCCAGTTTACACAGTATGATGATTGCTTGGTGTGGTAAAATAAATGCAACAATACTGTGGCTACAGAAGTGTTAATATTGTAGGAGAGGGTCATCTGCCTCCCAGAGGCAGCATGGGAAGAAGAACCCCTGTTGCTTTTACTGATAAGGTGGATGACTGTACTTAGAGACTCTAGACCTCAGTTGAGTTTTTAACGTAAATCGTTTATGTTAATTCATAAGAAGCTGTGCCTGTTCTAGGTGGATGTCAGTCTCTCACAGTGCTGAATTGCTATTACATTGGAAAGACACTCAGAACAGCCTCTGTATGGCAACAGCTTCACATGAAAACCACAACTGGTTCCACTGCAGATGTGGAAATAGTGGAAGACCGACAACCTGGTCTTCTGCGTGGGTTCAATGATAAGGGGGTAGAGAGTCCTGGGGCAGCCTTCTCCGAGATCCCCAGCGACTATCACCCTTAGCCCAGAACGAAGGGATAACTTATAGCCACAGAAGTATCTTTTAGAAAACAAGTTTATTTACAACATTACCTTCACAAACCCAGACACACGCCAGCAACACAGCTTATCAGTACGGTACAAAGTAGCAAGCAAGAAGTCTTGAGGACACCGTGATTTCAGGGCTCTCAGCTAGTTAGTTCAGCTCGGGTCCCGGCAGAGGCCCGATCAACCGCACACTGCTAGCTGGGTTCCCGGCGGAGGCCCGGTCTACCCAGGCGGCTAGCTGGGTTCCCGGCGGAGGCCCGGTCTACCCAAGCGGCTAGCTGGGTTCCCGGCGGAGGCCCGGTCTACCCAAGCGGCTAGCTGGGTTCCCGGCAGAGGTCCGGTCTACCCAAGCGGTTAGCTGGGTTCCCGGCGGAGGCCCAGCCTACCCAAGCGGCTTGTGAGTGATTTCAGCTTGGTTTCCCGGGGGTCCGGGCAACCCAAGCGACCAGTGATTTCAGCTAGCTGGAGCATGCCGGGTGTGGCTACCCGGGCTTGCCGATCCTTCGTTCTCTTACCCCAGGCATGGGGCAAGATTGTTGATCAGGTCCAACAACCCAGTTCCCTTGCGCAGGGTGTTTTATACCTTGGTGTTTCAGGTAGCCCCTCCCTCCGTGATCAGGTGGGTTGACACCCTCCCTGAGGGGTGGCCTTTTGGGTCAGGTGGGGTGACGCCCTCCCCCCGTGGGATGGGGTCCCTTTGAAGCCCCTTGCTTAATGGTCCCATCTTATGGTGTTGAGTGGCCATTTCTTAGGGGTGCCGAAGTGTCTGCTCTGGAGAGGTATTCAAGTCTTATGTAGATGGGGCTGATATGTGAGAGCATTGACAAACCTGGGGATGCTTCCTGCCTTCCTCCCTGGGGTGATTCTATGCAGATGTTGTTTGTCCCCTTTGTCATCTGTGGAGACTGGCTGTCTCACCCCCCCCCCCCGGGTCTCCTTCCCCCCTCCTTGGTGAGTGTGTGTGTGTCAGGCAGGGGGCTTAGGTTGGCTTTCTCCACAGAAATTCATAACCATGAACGTTGATGAAAAATGTCCCAGATTCTCTTCATTTTATAGTCTGAACATTTTCATCAATGAATGGAAATTCTACAATTTTGAATCCTTAAATATTGGTTATATTAACAGGTCATATGAGAAAAAATGAAGCTTATAATGCTTCTGAGATTGCATTACATACCTCTCTATCCCATCTTTGGGAATATCTAGATTAGTAGCTAAGATTTTACTTCTGCCTCACCCCATAATACAGTAAAATCAAACTGGTCAAGGCTGTAAGATTTTTTTTTTAAAGTGTTCTACTTCTACTCAATGAAAGCTTTCATAGATTAATCTCATAGTGTTTCTCTTAGCCTCTTGATGCTGATGATGATTTGACATCCAGAGATGTCATGGTGACTTTCCAAACTACCTTGCAGCTTTCAACCTATTAAATCGTCTCTAAGTGCATTACAATTCTTATGATGTTCTGTGGTAAGACTTTTCTCACAGAAAGTTGCAACACCAACATAGGAAACTATCAAATAATTCATCTGTTTACCACATACCTTGGGCTGAGCAGGAAGTAATGACTTGCCGCATCTGAGTTGCACAGGCTGGTGATAGAAAGGAAGCATTACAGTGAGAAAAGGTAACTGGAACTTTGGTACCTGGATCTATCCTTGCAAATGCATGTTAAATGTTAGAAGAAACAGGCATATCCTCACCTCCTAACGGGGGTAGTCCTTTTATGTTCTCTGGGTGGTTTCCAGCCATTGTCCTCCTCCAGAATACTCCATTTCATTCCTCCCTGCCCATTATCGAGGAGATTTTTTAACTGAAATCCAACACCCCATGTCTACTGAGCATGTTCAATTCTCACTGGGCTAGAGGTTTTTTAATTTGTTTTTTGCCCTCTGCAAACCTCATGGTTTCTTTGAACCTGCTGACACCTCCCTCTTGTTTCTCAGAGGCCCCATTTTGGCTCTAATTCTGTCAGCACTCACCACCTGAGTTTGGTATTAGAGGGAGTTATTTAAATAGCAACAATGCAGGAACCCAATTCAGAGTTGCAGATTTTGAGAATGTATGCAAAGTTGATAACAGTATGGCACAATATTCAATGTGTCACCTCAGGGCTAAAAGGCAGTGGGAGCTGAGTATATAGCTGGAAATAATATGGAATATTATTTGAAACATATATGGAACATTTAAAAATATATAAATTCAAATTTGCCAATTTTAGTGCAATTTTGTTGTATTGTTGGAATATAAACCTTGAATTTCAATTTAAAAAATTGAATTTGGGTACCACAGAACAAGTTTTGGGACTGAAAACCATCAATGCAAATTGAATTTCAAATGCAAGTTCTTCATTATATTTTATATCTACAAAGGATTTTATTTTAGGACTGGTAACAGCAACTCATACATCAAACTGACTGCCACTTGCTCTGAAAGAGTTACGGTGCTTCCAGACAGAGGGGTCCTAGTGCTACGAATCAGAAGGCATTGGGCAGCAATTCCATTTTTGTTTTGTTTGTTTAACAGATTTCCTGCAGTAAGAAAAAAGATGGAAGAAGAGGTGGGAAAACATGGGAGGATTACAAGAGGAAGATGGCCAGACGTCTGGACAGCTCATAAAATTCGGTGAACAAGGCAATTGCAGGATAAAAGCCTTGTCTGGAAGCACCCATGGTCAAGTCATTGCCCATGTTTCAGATTTCCCACTTCCATTGTCTGTCCTGCCTATTTAAACTATAAAAGGCGCAATCCTACGCATGTTTAGATAGAAAAAAGTCCTATGACTCCCAGCATTTCCCAGCCAGCCATGCTGGAAGTTGTAGGACCTTTTTCTGTCTAAACATACATAGGATTGTGCCCTATGTCTGTTGGGTCATGACTCATGACTTAAGGCTGCTTCTCATAATACCGTTGTTGTTTAGGAGATCACTTCTATATGTCTAATCAGTCTATTACTGTTCTTTTCAGATTCAGACCTAATAATCATGATTCATAGCTTCAGAATCTTGAGGCCAGTGCTTAATGTCTTCTAATTTTTAAGCACCAGAACTCAAACTTCTCAAGGTTATGTCTTCTGACCTTTAATCCCACATATATGGGAGTTGTTGTGGCTATACACTGAAAGGCAATCCGTACATTTTCAGAAGCACATATTCCAGGGCCATGCTCTGTTTGAGCCCTGGTTCAAATTATGCTCCCTTCCAGATTAGGCTACTGTGATATATTCTGTGTTGGGCTTCCCTTAATAACTGGTTAGAGGCTGCAGGTAGCACAGAATATTGGCAGGAGCAAATTTCTGCACAATTCAAGCTGCTGGCTTTGACCCCCACATGTAAAGCCTTATCAACCTGGCCACGTCATACTCAAAGGAGTTAACTATCGTTGCTCCTACCATAGTTTTAAAGATCCAGTTAGAATATCTGCTTGGCTATGCATCATTGTGGAAAGGCTATCTGATGGCCCATTTGTGAGGCATTCTTAAGAGTAGCTCTAAAACCAGGAAAGCTGCCAACATCCAACATTGATCATACACTCCTGATTATCAAACGCTGGCAACAAGATGGGATCAAGTCCCTTGTGAGACCATGGACTTCAGACTGCCCAGTACTGGTGACAGAATGCTGGACAAAATTCACCATTTGTCTCATACAAACGGCAAGTATTATGTTTGTAAGGGGCGCAATCCTATGGGTCTCTAGCCCATAAGAGAGAGCAATACTGGATTGCTTGAGTATCCTAAGACCTGCCAGCAAGAGCCCAGCAGGACAAAAAGAACAGCAGAGGCTGTTTTTAATCCTCTCTGTCTTCCTTTAGTGCATTTTGTGTTAGACTGGCCTCTGACTCACTGCCAGGGGTGAGGTTGGGAGCTGGGATGCCATTGGATCCGGCAAATTCATGGCCCCTTCCCTTCCTGCTCATCAACACACCCCCATCCCTCCCTCTTCTTCCTCTTCCCGAGGCTGCAGCTCTGACCTCAGGAAAAGGAGCTGGCCCGCAGGTTTCTGCAGTGGTGGGGAGGGGCTTGGCTTTGCGGTTGTAGTTCTGTCTACAGCCTCGACGAAGGGTAAATCCTCAGCATCTTATGGCCCCACAGATGATGGCTAGGGGGCACAGGATAGCTCTCCAAGGTATTCTGGAAACTTGTTTTAGAGGATAGTGCCCCTTTCAAATGTTCAATGAATGTGTGGAAGGAGGAATCCAAATCTGGCCCACACTCCCTGCTCCTTACTTCTATACATTCACCCAATGGTCTGAATAGAGCATATGCATGTACAAGTTGTACACATGGAAGTTCTCTCAGTGTGATCAGAAATCCTGTAAAAGGCAGGGTCCACAAACATATGCGTAGTTGTATACTGTATATGTAGACTCTCCTGTTCAGACTTTAGAAGAATGTATGCAAGTTGGTAGAAGGAGGCAACAGGGAGAATCCTGGTTCCCCCTCCATTCATTCACAGGACACTTGTAAAGCAGGGGCGGGCAGAAGATAGATCTCCAGGTGTTCTGGACTTCAACTCCCAGAAGTCCCTGCCAGCATGGCCAATGGTCAAGAATGCTGGAAGTTGAAGTCCAAAAGGTCTGGAGAACTACTTTCTGCCCACCCCTGTTGTATAAAGGGCCAGTTGCTCCGGCAAAAAGGTGTTTGTTTCGCCTTATATTTTAACATATACATTATTCTAGATCTGATTTTGATTTAAATAATTGTCAAACCTCACCCTCACTGCCCAAGTGTTTAAGATAAATTGGCCTACATGAATGAATTCTTCAGGTTGTACCCTTATTCTTTCAAAGATCTGTATATTGACAGTCGCCAGAGAGAAGCTGCAGCATTTCAAAAACGCATTTGCCATTCTGGGTCCCACATATCTCATGGCTGGCATGGCTCAGACCCATGAATGATGAGGTATCACTGTAATGTGTGTGATGGCCATGTGTTTGTTTTAATATGGCTCAATCTGCAATTACATCATAGCATTCAGAAATACTGTAGCAGCACCGGCTGCTTCATGGTGTCAGACTTCACAAGTACAGTAATCCAGCCACAGTGCCTGAAATTGATTTGTTGACACCTCCATGCTTGGTACAGGAAGATTTCTGGAAATTCATTATGCAAATAGAGATCGTCAGCAGATAACCTGAGAGGTGGTGGAAGCTGCTGTAAACTCAAGTCAGATTCAGTTGTAAAGCCAAACAGCTGCTTTCCCTTTCTGATCTGAAAATGTCACACCCAGATTCCTGGGTAATAGCAAGGTAGCTATTTCGCTTGGACCCCCACTCTGTGACTGCGTGCGTAGAATCAGGAGAATACCTGTCACCTGTGCTGTGGTTAAGGGTTAGCAGAATGGGAGTGTCTGTTACATGACAGGGTTGTGTACAAGGCCTAATATTTGGATTTTTACATTCAGGTTGCTAATATCCGAAAGTGCTTGTTTCTGTATTTGGGGCTTTGGGAGTCCTCTCCCTCAAACTGACCCATCCCTCCAGTACAAAAACTGCTGGCTCTGCCAATGCAGCTGGACCTGCTCCTGTCAATTCTGAAGAATTCTGCAGCTGCTTGCCTTCCGCTATGTTTTTAAAAAAATATGTACTGGTATGCATGATACCCAAAGGTGATGCAGCCATCAAGTTGCTGTGCATATCAGGGCCAGCAATACCATTAGGCAGGGTGTGCACAGATTTTGCAGTGCCATTGAAGGGTAGCAGATTGTCAATTATTTAATTTATGATTATATTATGACCACTCTCTGGGAGGGGAAGTGGCATTTGGACTTCATGTTCCAGGCATCAAAATATCTTGAGCCAACTCGGGTGCAGATGCAAGCTGAGAATGGTTAACCTCTCTTAACATAGTATGATTAAGTCTCTAACCCAGGGATGTAGAATCTCATTCAGACCAAAGTCCAAATTCAATTTTCGGGAAACTTGTGGGTGGATGGGTTGCTACGTTCCAGTTGTGCGTGGGGCCAGAGGCAAAAGGGGCATCGCCAAAATACCCAGCGTATTTCAGCTTAATGCTCTTACTGCCAGTAACTGGCATACTGGTGAGAGTGTTGGACTTGAACTCGGGAGATCCAGGTTCTAGTCCCCGCTCAGCCATGAAGCTCACTGGGTGACTCTTGGCCAGTCACTGACTCTCAGCCTAACCCACCTCACTGGGTTGTTGTGGGGATAAAATGGGGAGGAGAAAGATTATGTAAGCCGCCTTGGGTTCCTTGCAGGAAAAAAGGTGGGATATACATTTTTTAAAAAACAACTAAACTTTAGGAGAGGCATTTCAACCTTTTAGAATGGGAAAAAACTGCACAAAAGCCAGGAAACCACCAAATGATAGTCCACTTGGGGGCAAGGGTGTGTGGCCCTCTGGGTAACTCCAGACAGCCAGGCTGGGACCCTAGGTGGGCTTGGTTTGGCCCATGGGCTGGAGGTTCAGCACCCCCACTCTAACCAGCATCAGAATACAGTGTGACATGGACTGCATTTCTCACATGAAAAGCCAAAGGGTGTGAAAAAGTGACATACCATGAAGGTCCTTTCCTTGGCATTGCTCTAGTTTGTTGTTTCCATTGCCATCCCCGTGAAAGCCTAGAAAATAGTAAATAATAGCATGAGACTCTGAGAGCCCTTTCAAATGTGCAGAATCAGCATGTGGTACAGTCCACCCTGGCCTCTAACAACTTGAGAATGCAGGTGAGGGATTGCATACTTGAGTGCTCCCCCTATCCAGTGCAATCCTGTACATGTCTACTCAGAAGTAGTAAATCACCACTGACTTCAATGAGACTTACTCCCAGGTAAGTCTCACTGAGCTCACACTGAACTCATGCACGGTGCCCATGGAAAGCTAGCATACTGGAGAGAAAGATTTTAGCTTAGCTTTCTTGCTTATAACTGTGTTAGCATTTCATGCCAAGACCAGGGCCAGCCCAGGACGTTTTGATGACTGAGGTGAAGACCCCTCCCGCATTCCATGTACAGAAGCTAACCCTACTGGCAGTTGACGCTCGTGTCAGTACAGTATCTGCACAACACCTGAGGGCAGCAGGCTAGCTTAGGGGTCAGAGTGGGCCATGGGGCCAACACAGCTCTGTCCTCCAACACCTCACTACACACACACACACCCAGCATCCACCACCTGAGGCAATTGCCTCACTCTGCATAATAGCTGGGCCAGCCCTGTCCCAGATGAAACTTTTGACATAGGTTTTCATGGTGGGCCACCTTATGTTTATTTTTATTTTTTTACTTCTAAGAACTCTGAAATTCACCTTTAAATGCAATTGTCAGGTAATTTGAACATCATTCATGTCACAGTGATGTAATGGATAACCCAGGTGATTTGGCCTTTGATTCTTATGGAAAACATCAGCCAATGCTTAGTGTGTATTTCCTTTGCTATTTTTGAAGGTATTCTTGTTCCTTAAAACCTAATTCTTCAGTTTTGCTCCCACAATTAAAACTGTAGTCAAGGTTAGACATGCTCTGCAAACCCCACCCCTACAGTTGAAAGTATTTACTCTGAGGTAACACAAATTATGTTTTCAGAATAAAAAACATGCAAACAAACATGCAGACACCTTTAGAATATGTATAAATGGCAAGATTTCGTATATTTTGGAAAGAACAGAGGTGGTGGAAAGCACAGAAAGATGAAGAGGGGGAGATAGGAACAGCAGTTAACAAAGCCATGTTCATGACTAATTAAAGCCCTTCTTAAAGCTCTCTTGGGTTTTAGAAACTTCTGCAGATAATCAGTGCTTTTTTTCTGGAGAAAAAGGTACCGGAACTCTTGGATTACATTTCCTCGGGAGTAGATGGCGATTAAATTGTAATCAATTAATAGAAGAAAAGGTGCTGGAACTCAGTTCCAGTGAGTTCCACCAGAAAAAAAGCCCTGCAGATAATACATAATCATGAGGAACATGAAAATGCTTTTTAAAAAATGAACAAGCATTACATTCCACAGTAGTTCCTGGTTTCCATATATTGCATGCAATATGAATAGTTAGACTGCCATGATACTGAGATATCAGGGATCTGGTTAGTTTGGTGGCAGTCTTTGCACTCACAGGGGGTGGGGTGGGGTAAAAAATATCTCTAGACTCAGTTTCCCATTTGTAAAAGGGAAACTGCCTCACTGGGTGGTTGTTAAAAGGACTGAGATGAAATTGTAAAGTATTTTTTAGACAGAAAAGCTATATAAATGATTACAAGTAGGGTTGTCACCTAATTACAGAAATCCTTGCTGGTCAATTGTATGAGTTTTAGTTGTTTAATTGATTAAATTAATTGGTTTAATCTGCATACATCTGCACAAGAGAAAAAACAGTTGTAAACAGGAAATAAAAGTGTATTTTGTTTTTAAATGATGCAGGTCTGTGTTACACCAGATATCATCTTAGAAGAGGCATGCCCTAGTCTCTCTCACAAATGAGGGAGTGCCCTAAGATTGCATTTACTATTCACGATTTTCAAAACTACTTTGCATTAAATATAATTAAAATTGTTTTGAAGTCTGCTGACGGATTAAATGAGGGCACCTTTCTTGTCAGCAAAACATTTTTAATCAATTAAATGTTGCAGCCTTAATTAAAAGCAATATTTCATATTTTGGATTAATAAACTAGCAAATGAACCAAACTGCTTAGAAATCCAAGCCTGAAGATCGATAAGCTACCATAATGGATCTTCCCCACCCCAGGAAACTCAGTCCTGGACATGTACAAACTAGTAACGGCCATTTTTGCTTGCTCTCTCTCTCTGCAGACATCCCTGAATAAGTAGCCTTTCTATGTATAATCCACTATTAGGACTTGCTCCTCAAGCATGCTTGCAAATGCTCACTCTTCTCAATACGTGGATGCTCCAATGAAGTCAGAGATAAATTTTCAACTGGGCTGTGCAAACTGTGTTTTTTAAAAAGATTGTGCCAAGGAAACCGAATAATTTGCCCTGCATAAAATTGCATGTGTGTACCTATCTTGAATCACATACTGCAGGCACTGAAGCACCGCTTTGTATTCACTTAAGTGCTGCTTAGCCCTCTGTCTGATCTCTGAGATTTCATCAAGAATATTTTTGCAGCTGTAAAGGTGTGATCGCAAGATCATGACACAGCCCAGCTTGTAGAACTGGGGATAAATGTTTGATCAAAGAGCTATCAGTGTTTGGAGATCTCGGCCTATAACTGGTTGTTTATTGCCTTAAAAGAGTCTTTCTAAAAACGGTGTTTCTAAAATTCTAGTGTTGGCTGGTAATTTAAATCATATATGCTGCCTTCTGGAAGGAAAGAATGCATCAATGTTTCGCCAGACAAAAACAAATATCTGCAGGGGATCTTCTGAAATTGGTTGGCTCAAGGGAAAGCTGTTTTCTGTGCTTGGTTCCTGAACCCATCGCTGTTACTCTTCCTTGTTTGGCAACAAATAATGCAGCCCAGCTTGCTTTGATTGCTTCATCCTGCTGCAGAACCCTGGAAGCAATGAGCAAACAGGCTACTGAAGGGACATGGGAATGGTTTGTGCGAGATATTTTAAACTGCAGTCAAAACACACAGGACTCTGTGAGGTAATTTCCTCTCATGTGACCTGACAGGAAGTGGGCATTGCTCAATGCTTCCTCTCTTCCTGCCTGGGCACTGTCTTCTGAAACTCTCTTCCAGTATGGTAGCAATGTAAAAACAGCTGCTGGTCTAGCTCAGACCTCATGTAAAGCCAGATGTAAGATCGTTTTTACTACTAAACAACCATTTTAAGTCTGCCTGAATGAAACTGAAAATCTGACTGAGAAAATGTTATTTTTAACCTTTATAAGACAGTTTATCTGATTATTGTTATGCGGGGGAGAAAAGGGGGCAAAACCAGGGAAATCCAGTCTGCCTTAAAGCATCCTGGATCACCAAATGCTAACTGGCTAACACTGGCCAAGTCTAAGCTTTCTTTTAAGCTGACAAAGGGATTCCACTCTGCTGATCCTCTGCTGATCCTTCCACTCCTTTTATCCTGGAAGACAATCTTACTCGGTCACGAGTCATCATCATCAGGCGATCACTCATGACTGAGTAAGATTGTCTTCCAGGATAAAAGGAGGAAATTCTAAAGAAGATTGTGTAGACTCTAGCGATGGGTCCGTAAGTGACTGTGGAGGCCAATTCTAGATCCACACAGCTTCCCACAGTGAGGACACAGGTTACCAGATAGAAGATGGACCTGTGAAGGATTGGTTTGAAGTGCTTTTCGCTTAGCACGTTTCTCCCTTTCACCTTGCACTCGGGCTTCTTCAAAGTCCATGGAACCTTTGTGAAAGGCCAACCTCCAGTTAGATCGTTCATGGGCCAGAGCTTCCCAGTTTTTGATGTTTATATTGCATTTATTTTAGATTAGCCTTATGAACATCTTTAAACCTCTTATATTGACCACCGATATTCCGCTTTCCATCCTTGAGTTGGGAATAAAGTAACTGCTTTGGGAGACGGCAGTCAGGCATTCGAACAACATGACCGGTCCACTGAAGTTGGCGTTGAAGGTTCATTTTTTCAATGCTAGTAGTCTTTGCTTCTTCCAGTACACTGACATTTGTTCGCCTATCTTCCCAAGTAATTCGCAGGATTTTCCGGAGGCAACGTTGATGAAATCTTTCAAGGAGGTGGAAGTGACGTTTATAGATAGTCCATGTTTCGCAGGCATACAATAAAGTTGGTAATACAATGGCTTCATAAACCAGTGTTTTGGTCTTCTTACAAATATCCCGATCCTCGAACACTCTGTGTTTCATTCGAGAAAACGCGGCACTTGCGGAGTTCAGACGATGCTGGATTTCACTGTTGATGTTAGCTGTAACAGAAAGATAGCTGCCAAGATAGAGAAAATGATCGACATTCTCCAGTATTGTCCCGCCAAGCTGGATAGATGGCATCACCAAAGGGTTAGCTTGCACTTGCTGATGAAGCACTTTGGTTTTTTTGATGTTAAGTGAGAGACCAAGTTTTTCGTTTGCTTCTGCGGAGACCACATTATCATCAGCATACTGAAGTTCCACAACGGAGGTTGTAATTACCTTACTTTTTGCTTTCAGCCTGCTGAGATTAAAAAGCTTTCCATCTGTTCGATATATGATTCCCACACCAGTGGGAAGTTTCCCCTCGACAAGATGTAAAATCATGGCGATGAAACTGGCAAATAATGTTGGGGCGATAACACATCCCTGTTTAACACCTGATCCCACTTTAAATGGAGCACCATGAGAGCTGTTGTTGTCCAAAACCGTTGTGCAGTAAAAATCATGTCTACTGTCCCTCTAGAGGGGCGGAAACCATATTGAGTTTCAGGGAGGATCTCTTCTGAAATAGATAGAAGACGGTTTGCGAGAATCCTAGCAAATATTTTACCTGTGGTAGCTAAAGGAGAAATACCCCGATAGTTTCCACAGTCTGTTCTATCACCCTTCTTAAAGAGGGTGATAATTATGGCATCCCTGAAGTCTTCTGGGATCTCTTCTCTTATCCAGATTTTTTCGATGAGTTTATGAAGATGTTGTACAAGTTCGGGGGGCCCTTCTTTAAAGATTTCAGCAGGAATCCCATCTGGTCCATTAGCTTTGTTGTTCTTCATTTGATTAATGGCTTTTTTTACTTCATCCAAAGTGGGGAGTATTGCAAGTTCCTCTCTAATTTGTTTTTGCGGGATTTGTGAGAAAATCTCTTTATCCACCTTAGATTTACGATTTAAAAGGTCATAATAATGCTCTTTCCAACGCAGTGCAATAGACTCTTTGTCTTTTAAGAGTTTGGTGCCATCTTTTGATTGTAAAGGGTTTGTACCATAGGTTTTTGGTCCATAAATGGCCCTTGTGGCCTTAAAAAAGCCCCGTGCATCATGAGATTCTGCAAGTTGTTGAATTTCTTCAGCTTTCTTTTTCCACCAAGCGTTCTTAAGTTCTTCTTTGGACCTCAGCCTTTGTGCTAGCATAGATTTTTTTCTTGGCAGTGCAGTTAATATCATTTTGCCATATTTGGAAGGCTTTCCTTTTTTGGTCAATTATATATTTAATCTCATTATCATTTTCATCAAACCAATCCTGATGTTTCTTAGTTTCATATCCAGTAGTTTGTTCACAAGCTGCAGTGATGGAGGTTTTCAGCTTAGACCAATGGTCCTCAATGTTGTCAGGAGGTTCCGTAGGTAGATGTTCCTTAAGAAGTGATTTAAGACGAGTTTGCTTAATAGGATCTTGAAGGGCGAGGATGTTCATTTTACGCCTTGGTTTCCTTCCTTGAAGCCTACGTTGGGGAGCAATGTTGATAACCATAGTGGACCGGATTAGTCGGTGGTCTGTCCAGCAGTCGTCGGCACTCACCATGGCCCTAGTAAGAAGTACATCGCGGCGATCTCTAACACGGACAATTACATAATCCAGAAGATGCCAGTGCTTTGACCGTGGGTGCTGTCATGATGTTTTAAACTTATTCTTTTGTCAAAAGAGCGTGTTTGTAATAGTGAGATTATGCTCTGCACATATAGACAAAAGTAAGAGTCCGTTCGGGTTGCTTTTACCAACTCCGTCTTTTCCAAAAGTTTCTGGCCATAAATTAAATTCACGCCCGACTCTTCCGTTAAAATCGCCCAGGAGGATAATTTTATCCTCCTTGTATCTCTGACAGGAGAGTGTCCAACTGGGTATAAAAACTTTCCTTGATGTCATAATCAGCATCTAATGTTGGCGCATAAACACTCAAAATAGTTACCTGCTGGTTATTGGCGAGCTTTAATCGAAGAGTTATCAGGCGTTCATTGATGCCAGTAGGAACTTCTGACAAAGAGTTCACTAGTTCATTTTTGATGGCAAAGCCTACTCCATGTATTCGTCGGTCCTGCTCAGGTAGTCCTTTCCAGAAGAAGGTATAACTTTCTTCCTTCAACTGTCCCTCTCCTGCCCTTCGAGTTTCTTGAAGAGCTGCTATGTCAATTTTAAACCATTTCAGCTCCCTTGCAATAATAGCAGTCCTACGCTCAGGGCGTTCACTATCTATGTTATCCAGCAATGTCCGTATATTCCATGTTCCAAAATTCAAATGTCTTTTTCGACCGCTAAAGTGGTGACCCCACTGGACGCGGTAATCCAGTCAGGGGAGAAAGAGGTAGACTATGTTTAGGGCACCTTTTCTAGCCCCCTCCCCATATGGGGTGAGCAGAGTGGATCCTAAATAGGGCTGCTCAGTCATGGATACAGCTGCCAAGCTGCTCAACTACCTCGTTCCTTGAACAGGGCGACTGAGTCTGCATCCACCACCCATATGCTGGTCCATGACTAGGGGCTTCCAGATTCACAGTCCTGCCCCCGTCGCCATTCACCAGTCGCCATGGGACTTTTTTGTTTGTTTGTTTGGGTTGGATGGGTTGGTTTGGTTTGGAAGACACCTGTGCGTGAAACTGTTTTATGTGGGGAGATCGGTGCACAACGATTCAACGAATCACCACACAAACTTGACAGAGTATGGCAAAGATCCAATGGCACGGTTACCCTGACGATTGGAAAACCATTCTCTGCTGCAGCCTTCATTCGCCTTCACAGCCGTTGTAATTTAGGTTTAATTATCTTCCGCCTGTTCTGCCGTTGAGGACTTTATCGTTCTTTGTCTGGTTCCTCTCCCCGGACCTTACCGCCATGGGTGACCCTACTGGGAGTACATAGCTCCCGACGGCATCGCTCACAGGGTTCATCAGAACACGCAAGCCCACTCACCACTTCAAGGTGACGATCCGGCGAGGGGATGACTCTGCTGATCTCACTAACATCAGGGTGGCCGGGTGACCGGCCAGATGGGCGATTAATAAATATAATAAATAAATAAATAAATAACATGAGATAGGAAGAATAATATTCAACAATATATCCTCTCCTGGCACAATATTGTAATCCCAACAATTTGATACTGCAAACGAACCATTTCCGTTATAAATAATAGCCACTAATTAGCACAGAATCCATTGTTTCTTAATTCCTTCACTGCAATTTCCAAATCTGCCCCAGTCATAGAATGCAGGAGATGGAGATCCAATTTAATGAGCCTTTGGTGAGGGGGTCTGAACTTTCCCTGCACTTTCTGCTTTTCTCCCTGCAGCCCCTCTCTCTAAAGCGTGAACAGCAGGATTTTGGTGAAGGTGCAAGGCCCCACCCTGCAGAATGAGCTGGATGGCCACCAAACACAGCAGGTCTGGCTTACCACATTTTTAAATATGGGAAATAAAATACATTGCCATCCAAAGTTGCCCCCCACCCCACCCCAAGAGTCTAAAATTGTCCAGCTACACCACTGCCTTCAAGTGCTCTATTCACCCCAAGCTACACGTTAAGTTAGGAGTTCCATGCTGTCCATGGGCACTTGCTGAAATAAAGGTACGTACAGGGGCCCTGATAATCTCTGCTGCATCTGATCACCCTGGATTTGCTGGCTTTTTGCGCACATGTCCTTCACCTCCTGCTGCCCCCCCAATCTTTCTGCCTGAGTTCCCCCCCCCTGAAATCAAATGCCTTCCTCTCCCCTGTCTATATACTCCTTTTTACAAATAGGGGTGTCCTTAGGAGACAGGGTCCTTTAAAGACTTTAGAGCATATGTAAATTAGCATATGCAAATTTGTGCTTTTTGTTTTTTTGTCCTGTGAGTCTGAGCCCGGGATCTTTTCGGTACCTAGCACCACCCTGCTTAAAAATAAGCAGTTTGAGAACTGCAATTTAAATGACTTTTGGAACACAATGTTAGTGTTTGACAGTCCCCCCCCCCCCCGCAATTAAAAATGTTTTGTCTGCTCTTATGTCACATCAGCCCCTCCCTCCCAAAGTTTACTGAGGTGAACGACTGGTGGGAAGGTAGCAGCCCACAAATAACAGTAGTAATCCCATCCCATTATCATTACCCCATATGTGAGCAGAAGTCTGTGTAACAATTGCTCCTCATTAGTTGGATTTGTAATTGCCTGATTTATTTTGGATATCCCTGGTGCTAAAGTGACTTAAGATAGTAGTTTACTCCTTAAAGACAAATTTAAATAGATTTGCAGTGTTCTTTTATATCTGCATTAATACAGGTAAACCACTGAAACACTAGAAAGAGAAAGGTTCAATGGGCTGGATCCAGATTTAGGCATGTGCAACTGAGCTGGCGGAAACAGACTTCCTTGACCCCTACTCTCCTTGGCAGCCCCTCCAGCCCCCAGCCCCCAAAATGCTACAAAGAGGGTCTGGGGACTCTGCTGAATGGGGTGGGCTGTTGTGGGGGGGATGAGTGAGGATCTCTGAAAATCTGGCAGAAATCAGCGTTCTGGATCGCGTGGAGAGCCCCTACGGACAGAGGAAGCTCTCCTCTTCAGACAGTCGCCCTCCAGTAATGTAACATACTATCCCCTTGTTACAGGTGAGGGCCTGAGAGAATAGTGACTTACCTGGGCCCACCTAGTAGAAATACTACTATTAATTCACATTGAGGAGATTAATAGTGCAACTTGAAAAATTGCAAGTTCTCCTCAGGTGGAATTTCAGGATAAGAAGGGTGTGTGGGGGGGAAAAGATTTAACTCCCCTCTCCTGGACCTCTGTGGTTCCAATCCATATTGGGGCCATGCATGCTTACACTGGAGAAAAGAAACCTATCACACATAGCTTCACTATGACTGGGTTCGAACAACACGACAACCCATGATGGGTTGTCGTGCTGTGCGAACCCAGACCAATTCCTGCAGGGTGACTTATTTGAGGGAAACAAGCCACGCTGATAACCCATGGCTTGCTCTTAGGGTTGTTGTACCCACGATAGGTTGTTGTGTCGTCTGAACCCAGGCAACTGACCCCATTGTGGGTACAGGGAATCAGCTACCAACTCGCTTGGCAAGCATAGCAAAAACCCCTTGCTGCTCTTGCCAAGTGTGCCCTGGCACCCGCCAGTGACAACTGCCCCCAAAGCGTCCAAGCGGCACTTGGGGGCAGCTGGCACTGGCTTCCCACTCCCTCCCTCCCTGCCATGATTGCTAGCTGTTTGGGGTTTGCTGTGGCTTTTTTTCACTTTACCCTTTTTTTAAAGCTGGCTTTTGCGATCCCCATTTTAACAGCTATGGACAGTCCTTTCAAAGCGCCCCAGTGGCACCTTGGAGGGGCTGACCGTGGTTACCAAACCTTTTATTTTTTTGCCCCCACCTAATTTTCACAATTTCTTTTTTCTTTTTTGGCCAGGAAACTATATAGGTATATAGACTCTATATACCTGTATAGTTTCCTGGCAAAAACATTTTTAACCCTTTCTAAATCCCACATTAAAATGGAGCTTTACTTTTGAGAGTTGTCAAAAGTAACTACAGTAATACCTTGGATTGCAAGTAACTTGGTCTGAGAGCGTTTTGCTAGACAAGCAAATTTTTAAAATAAATTTTGACTTGATAAACAAGCGACGTCTTGCAATACAAGTCATAGGGATGTAACCGCTCGCCTCGAGCAGGCGTCATGGGCCGAAATCGGCCCCGCTCATGCCCGCCAGAGACTCGCTTTGATATAAGAGTGTTTTGGATTACAAGCACAGTTCCGGAACGAATTATGCTTGCAATCCAAGGTATTACTGTACTCTGTAAATGAGGTGGCTTGCACTTTTGCATGTTCCTGAGGTGGCAGAATCTCAGGAAAAAGTGTAAAAGTGAAGGCAGCCTTAGGATACATGAGTCCAAAAACCCCTCCCCCAAAACCCAGTGAGGATCTTGCCACGGAGGGGGTGAACAAGGCACCACCCCCTTTTCACAAGCTAAGATCACTTGCGTCTTTGGTTATACTTGACAGCTCAAAGGGGAAAATAAACTTACCTGCAGCCTCTGTGGGTTAATGCCCAGGGTGGGTACCTGCTGGACTTTACCAGCAGGCATCCCCTGCAGATTGTCCACCTGAGGCTTCCCATTCCCACACCTGCGCAACTCCAGACGTCCGCAGTTGCACAAGTGCAGGTAAAACTAAAAATGTTAGTTTTTAAAATTCAGTTCTGGGCAGGCCACTCTTTTTTTTTAATGTTTGGCAACCACGGGCAGCCCCTCCAAGGTACCACTGGAGCACTTTGAAGGGACTGCCCGTAGCTGTCAAAATGGGAATCGCCAAAAGATGGCTTGACAACTGGCTTTCATTATCTCCATGGGAAATAAATGGCAAAGTGAAAAAAAGCCGTGGCAAACCTGAAATGGGTCACGATTGTGGCAGGGAGTGGGGTGACAACTCGGTCCTCCCGCTGTGCCCCTTGGGATACTCACAGGAGGACTGAGGAGGGAGGAGGCCAACAACCCACAGAGAGTCTGATGGTCTGTTGGGCGCACCGTGGGTTGTTCACAGAACAACCAACCCACCGTGGCTTATTGCCAGGGTGGGTTGTCATGACGCGCAAACATGCCCTATGTGTGATTGGAAGATCATTTACTTTGGCCCTCAGTCACTTCCTTTAAATCTTTTGATGGCTCAGCTGGTAGAACAGAGGACTGCAGAATACTTAGCAACAACCATTAAGCCATGGTTAAGCCATGGTTGGTTGGGGTCACATGAGAATAAGCTCGCTGTCTCCCACCCACTTGCCACTTTCACTTTGCATCTGGTTTAGAAAACAACCCAGGCATGCACCTTTCCTGGGTTGTTTGGCGTGACGTGAGAACTTGAAACTTTGGGTTGTTGAGGGGGAAACAACCCAGAGTTTTAACCCAGCAACAAACCATGGGTTTCACACTCTGATGCAAAGTGGAAGCAGCAAGCAGGCAGGTGAGCAGTGCATTATTCACTCACTCTTGCACAGCCACGACAACCTATGGGTAACCCATGGGTTGTCATTATGTGCAAAGCAGGTCAGTGAGTCATCCTTAAGTTGGTGATTCAATTCCAGCTCAGTTTTGAGCGCCTGTGTGCATCTACTGATTAGAGTGTTGGATTAGGACTGGTCTGACTCAGGTTCAAATCCCTGTTCAGCCAGGAAGCTCGCTGGGTGACTTTGGACCAGTAACTTTCTCTCAGCCTAACCTACCTCACAGGGTTGTTGTGAAGGTAAAAGTGTGTGTGTGAGCCAGTGTGGTGTAGTGGTGAGAGTGTTGGACTGGGACTTAGGAGATCCGGGTTCTAGTCCCCGCTTGGCCATGAAACTCACTGGGTGACTTTGGGCCAGTCACTGACTCTCAGCCTAACCTACCTCACAGGGTTGTTGTGAGGATAAAATGGAGAGGAGGAGGAGGATTATGTAAGCCGCCTTGGGTTCCTTGCAGGAAAAAAGGCAGGGTAGAAATATAATAAATAAATAAATAAAAATAACATATGCACCTTGAGATCATCATGAGAATGGTGTTAGGACAGGATATAAATGTAATAAATATATTGTTCTTATGCACTAGGAAATGGAAATGCCCATTCCACTCAATTCCAAGATCAGGTACCCTAACCTCTATTATTATTATTGTTGTTGTTATATGTTGTTGTTTTCTGAGGCCACACCTGCTTCACTGTTTTCTGTACAGTGAAAGAAGAGTACTTAAGTCACCATTATGATCATGTCCTCTGCAAAATATGATTCAGGCTTTTGGTCTGACTGTAGCTATAAATGGCTCATTCTGATGTTCATTTTATTAATCACACATACAGGCTAACACATACATAAGCATTTGTTTCTTTTGTTTATGATGGCAACAGACTGGGGATTGAATTACAGCATCACTGTCCATTTCAGCCTACTCCCTCACTGGCTCTGTCTGCAGACTGAGGACATTTTCTGAATGAGACTTTGCAGGTTTCTCACACTGAGATAGGAGAGTGTGCACATATTACCCATGTAACCACCATACACTATCTTGTGCTTACTCTCTGTGTTCTGCTGCACAGGTTTGTCCCCAACTGTGTGCTACACAGAGATGCCTTGTGCTGCTTTGCATGCAACACAAACAGCATTCACCCTGTCAACCTTTTTCATTTGAAAGTTGGCCAGAGGAACTAAGCTGAAAGTTTGCAAAAGGAACTAAGACAAAGGGTTTCCCCATGTTTAGTTAAATTATTGTTTCTGGGGGTGTATGTGCAAAAATAGCTGCCTCCTTTTTTTTGACCCCCCTCCCCCTTTCATCCTGCGAAGTTTGCTACTGAATTTGCATGCACTGCCCATCCCTGCAAACTACCCAGTCAATATGATTTCTTTACCTTGATTTTGGTGTGAAGCATGGCTCTCTGTCTGTGTGTCTATCTGCAACCTCTGCACGATCTTCCTCTTCTCAGGCTGGACTATGAGAAGCATTTCTAGAGCTACTGCACTGGGGTCTTTTTGAAACTCCATAGTACCCATCAGAGCATTGCCTCTTCTCCTTTCCTCCAAGAGCGCCTATTGCTGCTTCTGCTGCTGTTGCTGCTGTCACTGCCAAGTGCTGTAGGTATTCCCCCCCACCCTTTGAGAAGCAAGTGCTTCCCCTCACCCAAATTGCACACACACATAGACATGCATGCAAACACACACACACACACACACACACACACACACACACACACAGCTTTTGGCTGTCTCTGCCAAAGACGCCCGTTTGTGGGTGCCCTGCAGAAATCTACCCTAACGAGTACATTACAAGTCACCTTTGAAAGGAAATCCCAGCAGGGATCCATTTCCTAAACCTGAGGAAGGAGACACATTCCACAAAGCGAGAGAGAAGGGTCTAGTTTCAGAACATGTTCTCTTTGAAAGCCCCCTCCCTTTCTGGCTGCCCTTTCAGCATTAAGCCCTTGCCCACATGTAAATCCTGCTAACACCACTGTTGCTCTCGGAGAATTTGCTTTGTGAAGCTTCTATGCCCCCTAAAAGGACTTCTCCTTGATTGCCAAACCCAATGTAGAAACTTAAAACAAGAGTTGGGCTGGGCTGGGGGGCGGGTGGGAATTGATGATTTTAAAAACAGCAAAAAGGACACTTGTGAAGGAAAGTGCTTGGTATCACACCGTGGGATAATATGGGGAGTCCCCATCATTTTCAGAAGCAACCCAGTTTCTAAAATGTAACGATCATATCTTTGCCATCAAGAACACGCGTGCTGTTTCTCCAGCAGTGTACTGTTTCTGCAACAACTTGTACACCTGGTTCCATTCTTGTTGCAGACGTGGGCTGCGAACAAGGAAAAGGTGGAAATGTCAACCATTTTTACTTTCTCCCACTCCAACAAATCAGGTCTGAGAAGGACACACAAGCAGTATGGTTTAGCAATTATAAGCGACCTAGTTTTAGCCAGCAACTGTAATGGGGAGAGTACGCTGGGTGAAGAATCCTTTCTAAATATATCCTGGACCTCCATCCTGTCACAGTCCAGGCTGGCAGTTGAGTGATGTTTGGCTCGTGGTCTCAGGGGTGGCGGTGGGGGGGGGGATTGGAACACCTGTGGGCTGAAGGACTATGCAACACAACTACCGGTATCCAGTTTTTGAACTTTTGCAGCACTCGTACGTTGACCGATTGCGAGCCCAGGCTGCTGATTCGAAATTACCCAGAGTTTAAATGCTACCAGTCTGGAGTCCTCAAGCACCAGTTGCTGCTGGGACGATGACTGTTTGCATGTGTAGCTTCTGTGTGCTTCTTGGAAACCCATAAGAAGGACATGAAGGCAATAGCCCTCTTCCATTGTTGCTCCCCAGGAACTGGTACTCATTCAGAGACATACTGCCTGCCTCTGAACTTTGCGTATAGCCATCATGACTAGGAAAGGATCTACACTAGGGCTCCTTTCATGCATATTTCTGCAAAATGGATTAATTGTTGTGGTGAATGAATGAATACAGTATCCACCATGTTTGTAACTTGATTGAGTGTCACACACAAATGCAATTGTGGGAGAAGTGGTGGAGGTTGTTGTTGTTTTTTTACTCCGCTGACACATGTACACTACTGATGGTGCGCACGCAGCAACAGAGGTTTAAAAATAACAATTCAGACTCCATTCCACCGTATGTGTGCAGTCAAAAGTAGCCTCAAAAATAAAATCACTGAGGAAGAGGAAAAAGATGGGGGGGGGGCTGCCTTTGAGCTACTTCACCCTCCTCCTCCTCCTCCTCTGCTGATGCCTTCAGCATACCAACTGGCAAGGGACTCCCACTCAACCCCAATGCCCTCTTCTTTTCTCATCAACTCCTGTATGGCAATGCCCAGCAAAATGGCTTCTTGCCACTGCCGTCACCCCACCCCCATGTTTCTCTTCATCTCCTTTTGTTCCCTGCCCTTTCCTCAGTGATGACAGCAACAAGGGGCCGTTTTGCTGGGCAGCTATCCAAGAGCAAGTGAGAAAGGAAGAGGGCATGAATGAGTTTTTCCTGCCCACAAATCCCATTAAAATCAGGTTGGGGAAAGAGCAGGGAACAAGAGGAGGCGGAGAAAGACAGGGATGGGGGTAGGGAAAGTTTTAAAGCCGCTCCTACTGGTAAGGCTTATAATAATGCTTGGTTGGAGCACACGTCTGTGTAGCATATGGAAACTGCAAGCACCAAAAAAAAAACACCACCCAACCCCCATCCTAAAGGTAGTTTGGAAAGCAATGGAATATTGAGGGAGAGATAGCATGAAGAAGATGGTTTGGGGTATGCATTGTGTGACATGACAGTGAACTAGGCATTACAATGCCGGTGAAAACCCCTCATGTAGATCAGCCCTAGCAGCTACTGATACACCTATCCTGTTAGTTTGTTTAACCTATTAAGACTATTGAAGCCAGTGGCTACTTCACCACCACTTGTGGCAGGGAATTAAAGTAAGTTAATTTTGTGTTGTGCAAAGAAGTACTTTAACCTGTCTGCCCTTGAATCTATTGCTGTTCCATTTCACTGAAGGGTCCTGAGTTCTTGTATTCCAGGAAAAAGAGAAAAAGGTCTCTCTTCCATTTCCTTATACCACACATAAGGTTATAGAGTCTGATCTGGCCACAGTCATACATGCCTTAGTTGCATCCCGTTTGGACTACTGTAACATGCTCTATGTGGGGCTGCCTTTGAAAACTGTTCAGAAACTTCAGCTGGTCCAGAATGCTGCGGCCAGACTGTTTACCAGGGCCAGTTACAGGGAGCATGTGACTCCCTTGTTACAACAGCTTCACTGGCTACCAGTCTGTTTCCAGGAACAATTTAAAGTGCTGGTTATGTCCTATAAAGTTCTATATGGCTTGGGACTAGGCTACCTGAAAGTCAGCCTTCTCCCATATGAGCCTGCCCGCATCTTAAGATCTTTGTGAGAGGCCCTTCTTGCAAGACTGCTGCCTTCAGAGGCACATTTGGTAGTGACGCGAGACAAGTCCTTCTCGGTGGCTGCTCCCAGACTGTGGAACTGCCTGCCCAGGGAGGCTAGGTTCACTTCCTCTCTGTTGTCCTTCTGCTGGCAGGCAAAGACCTTTTTATGCAAGCAGGCCTTTGATGTGTAAGCAGGTCTGTTGGATTGGACAATGTTTTTATTCTGTTGTTGCTGTGTTTTCATTTTATTCTAATGCTCTGTTTTATCACTGTTTTAATCAAGTTTTATTTATGATTGTAAGCTGCCTTGAGTGCCATTTTTCTTGGAAGAAAGGCAGGGTACAAATCAAACAAACAAACAAATACACCTCATAGATTTCATAGATTATAGAGTTCGAAGGAGCCTACAAGGCTATCGAGTCCAACCCCCTGCTCAATGCAGGAAACTAGAGGAGGGGTCTCCCATCCAAGTAATAACCAGGCCTGACCTTGCTTAGCTTGCCACACCTTGATTATGTCCCCCCTACCCCTTGCCCTGTAGTTGACTTTTTTCTAAAGTCATAGGGATGGTGCTCCTGATAATTTTGGTTGCCCTTTTTTGCACCTTTTCCAATTTGACCTTTAGAATATTTTTTTCGAGATCAGTCAACCAGAGCTGTTACTTATGTCAAAGGTGGCTGCTCCATTAATTTATATAACAGCATTGTGATACTGGCAATTTTATTTTCGCTCCCTATGCTTAATACTCCTTAGTATGGAGTTTGCCTTTTTCACTGCTGGCACCGCATGCTGAAGTTCCTTCCACACTACAACCCTTTAGTGCTGCTGAGGCAATGCTTTTCCGCAGATAGCTGGAGCCTGGAAGTTCCATTCAGCAAAGGCCCTTTCCAGTGTTAATAATTACCGTAATTAAAAGTTCCCTGTTCGCAGCTTCTACCTGCTTTATTGCTTCCTGTTGCCTGGGGAATAGGGTGGCCCTTATGCATCACCAAAAAAGAGGAAATGCATCATCAAAAAAAGAGGACAAAAGAAGACATAAAATGTGCATGGGCTAATGTGTATGTATAGATGCAGATGTAGAAATAATTACTATAATTTAATTAGCAATACAGTACATCTCATCAAATTGGGGAAGACTGTGACCAGGTGGCCTGTGTGCCTTGCTCAGTCTACTCCAGGGGCTCACTGCGGATGCGCAACTTCAAAACCCAGCTCTTCCTTCTGATGGTTCTTTCTTTAAATTGGACTTAGACTGGACAGCCCTTCAAATAGAGGGTTGTCCTCTGTAAGGTAGGATATATGGGCACCCTATGGGGGAATTATTGACAAACTTTTCATTGCCCCAGTGCCAGTTTCTGTTCCCACAGAGGTAGAGGGAGGTTTAATTACTGGTTCCCGTGCATTATTTTTCTTTTATTTTCATTGTTTAAAGTGAAATTGCATTATTTCACTATAAAAACATAATAAAACAATAATAAATCGGTAATAAACTGATCAGTAATCAGTTCTCCTTGCAGAACGGAAACTGACATTGGGGCAATGAAGAGAAGAGAGGATATTCAAGGGACAATTATCTGAATCTGTTCATCACTAACCTCCAGCTGCAGTGAACCGGAAGGAATAAACAGGTAGGATCTGAAAGACAGGAAGCATTTATTTAAAAGCACAGGAACCCCGAAAAGCCTTAATAGCGCTTTGTCTGTTCACAGTGGACAGTTTAGTGCTACAATTGCTTTGTATTGCAAGCTCCCCTCCCCGAAACAGGAGGATAACACAGAAAACATTGGACTATAATTATTTGACAGTTACAACATGAGTAAACAAAGGATGGCAGTTCTAAAGAAAGGGGCATTTAGAAGAAACTCAAGTTGATGTTTTCTTTGAGCTATCCATTATGCCACCAAGATCTTGTTCCTGATTAGTCATCACCAGTTCAGACCCATCAGTGTATATGTTAGGATTATTATTTCTTTTGGCTCAGTGGCCATAACTTTTTGCTTATTTACATTGAATCTCATGCTATTTTGTCATGCATTTACACAATTTAGAGGGATCCTTTTCAGGATCTTCACAATCCAGTTGGGCTTTTACCATCCGGAGATAATTTGGCATCATCCACAAATCTGGCTATTTCGCTGCTTACTCCTGACCTTATCTTTTATGAGTATATATTCCAGCTGTGTTTCTATTATAATATTGTGTTTTAAAGAAGCTCCAAGCATCTGGAAAGATTTGATTCTCTTGACTCTCCCTTTCAATTTCCTTTTAACTAATCCCCTTACTAAAATGGATTTACTTCCTTTCCTGCTCAAACATAGCATTGCTTGTTTCTATTGATACCACTATTTTGGTAGGAATGGCAACAGCGATCCCAAGATTCCAACATACTTCCGGTTGCAGTAGTTCTTGCCTTTCCGTGGCAGATGAATGAATAAAACCTACGTATCAGTTACAAACTCCTTTTTGATACATTATGGGATAGTACTGTAGTGATCCCCTGGAGGACAAAGGAGTGAGAGGTACCAATGAGGTTAGAGGAAAACTATCACATACTTCCTCCTGCCACTGAAGACGGGGAAGTTATGAGAAGGAGGATGGCACTTCTGCTATATACATATACCTCACTCCTATGCTAAGCCTGTCCGCGATGCAGATCTCCAGGGATGTGTGAAATTATGCCTCTCTGGGTATCCAGAAAGCAGTGTGTGACATGAAAAACTCACTGCTGACTGTGAACCTTCCTTTTTCCTTCTTGAATATATTCTGATGCTTTTGCACATGGCATACCACATTTCTTTATTCACAGGGAGGACGATGCCTTTGAAGAGATGTGACAAATCCATACAGTGTTCATTTACTATGTGACTTTAGGTTTGTTGTGAAACTCAGATCAGATTTATTGCATGCCCTAGGTCAGCCAATACATCTGGAGTCCAACACATCTGGAAGGCACCAGGTTGGGGAAGGCTGCACTAGGTAATTTTGAGTTTGGCCTCTGTAAAAATTGTGTGTGTGTGTGTGTGTGTGTGTGTAAATTGTGAATACAATCTAATGTACCCTGGGTCAGCATCCTAGTCCAGGAAATCATGCATATGGTTGTTGATAATTGTTCAGATGTTTCCCCTGAGTTAAAGAATCCTGGAAGGATGAACTCAACAGTAGACATCCTTAGATAACAGGACTGTGAAGGCCAGTTTAGACATCCTGTAAAAATGGGATCCTTGTCATGGAAACATTTGCTAATACTGTGGCAAGCATGAGAGGGAAGAATGTAGTTGTTTATAAAAGCCTGACAGACAGGTATTCCGGCTACTTAGGGTACAATCCTACATATTTTTAGACAGAAAAAGTCCTATAACTCCCAGCATTCCCCAGCCAGCCATGCTGGCTGGCTGGGGAATGCTGGGAGTTGTGGGACTTTTTTCTGTCTAAACATGCATAGGATTGTACTCCTGGTCAGTTTATAACCATCCCCTGTATAACCTCAAAAAATAAAGAAAGCAGGGCTTTGCTATCAAGCCAGTGAAAACTAGATCCCTTAAAAAGAGAATTGACTAGAAGAACATTGGAGGAGCACTGCTGGATCAGACCAAAGGTCCATCAAGTCCAGCATCCTGTTTCCCACAGTGGCCAACCTGATGCCTCCAGCTGGGCATGTAGGGAGCAGTCTTCTTGCATTGTTGCTTCGCAGCTGCTGGTCTACTGAGGCACACTGCCTCTGGCCATGGAGGTTTCATATAGCCATCCTGATAAACAGCTACTGATAGGCCTTTCCTCCATGGAATTTATTTATATTGACAGTGTTCCAACACTTTGGTTATTTTGATTGTCATTTGGGTATGGGGCAGTACCTTTCCCAGCTCTACAATATTCTTTTTGAGATGGGGCAAACAGAACTGTACTCAGCATTTCAAATGTGCTGCACCATAGATTTATATAAAGGTGTTATGATGCTGTTTATTTTCAGT
The DNA here is from genome assembly GCA_021292165.1 of Shinisaurus crocodilurus. Lineage (NCBI taxonomy): Eukaryota > Metazoa > Chordata > Lepidosauria > Squamata > Shinisauridae > Shinisaurus > Shinisaurus crocodilurus. The sequence goes on from CM037878.1 coordinate 56,386,990, forward strand.
CCCTTTCCTAATAATCCCTAACATAGAATTTGTCTTTTTCACTACCATGTACTAGCTCCTTTCACATGTTATGTTGAACTTGCATACAAGGGGGAGAAGGATTGCCCCTGCTTGAGACCATAGGCTCCATCCCATACGTGCATTTAGACTAAGGTGTGAAAGGGATAACCTTCCCTGCACTGGAGTCTGGGTCCCATGGATCAGGCCGCCTCCTTTTTGTAAAGAGACATGGCCAGTTTAAGCACATTTTTGAATGACATCTTAAAGTCACTTCTAGTTTGACCTTCAATTGATGTTTTCATTAATCTATCCAGCACAACCCCAATATCTTTTTTTTAAAAAAAAATTCATGGCCAATTCAGGCCTCACTAGTAAATATGTTAAGAAAAATTTCCTACCCACAACCAAATGTGCATCACTTTACACTTACCTACACTGAACCTCATTTGCCACTTTGTGGCCCATTCACCCACTTTGGAGGGATCCTTTTAGAACTCACCACAGTGCACGTGGGTTTTCACCATCCTGAATAATTTAAGGTCATCTATAAAACATGACCACTTTTCTGCTCACCCTCAACAAGTTAAATTGCACTGGAACTACACCCAAGAATCTCCAGCAACCATGGCTAATCCTTGTCCTGTGGCACTATGACATCACAATAACTTTTCAAACCCAAGAATATGTGATTGGCTAAGTATGATCTGAGCATTTATTGGCTGCTAGATATAGTTAAAGGTTGTTTCCTAGCACCTGCATATGCAACAAAAAACCTGCTGTGGGGCCAGGTATATACTTTTTGCCCCACTTCTGCACAGTGCCAGGCCCTCCGGCGCGTATCTACTTCACCTCTCCTAGTTTTCCAATATTCATTCTTGCTCCATCATGAATCCGATCTTCTACAAGCCTACACTAGTTTCTTATAAAGACTGATGGTTTTAAATATCTGTCTGTTTTACTCTTCTAACTTATTGAATTGCTATACCTATCCTGTGAACTAGAAGTGCTGTAATCTTAAATTCAGTTTAACAGAGCAATCACACCTGCCTCATTGAGGAGATCCGAAGGAAGACGAACCACCACATCCCAATCCCTTCTGGGCTTGCATTGGGAAGGCAGAAGGAAGGGTAAGGATGGGGGAGAAATTAGTTAGGTTTGCATTTTTATGCAAACTTACCTAATTTTGCGCATTTGAACCAATATGTGAATCAAAATTCAGTTATCCTTCAAAATTCGCAGTTCAAACTTTGCAATGAAGTTGCAAAAGGCATACAAAAATGCATATATCAAAAAGGCATATAGTGAAAATAACCTTAAAATGCATTATATTAGGCAAATTGCTTGCAAAAACGTGTATATTGGACAAAGTTGCATACAAAAATGCTTGCGTTAGGAGAAATGCGCACAAAAATGCATACAGATTTTAATGCAACTTTTAAAAATCTCACTTAAGATTGGAAAAATGAAAAACTGAGAGAAACCAAAACAGACAGTTTCATCCATCCCTAAGAGGGTGAGATGGTGTTTTCCTCCCTCCCTCCCTGTTCTACGCTTCCCCATCCCCACCCCTTCTTTGTTCCTTCCCATTAGTTGCAATGGGAAGGAAATTAGGTATGCCAGCTCCAGGGCTAACATACATTTCCCACCCCCCCACCTGTGTCTTGATTCACTTCCTTTTTGCCTCTACTGATATTGGAGCTTTGACATCGGGAAGGCAAGGACTGTGAGAGGTTTCTGTGGGGGCTGGAAGGAGGGATCCAGCCAGCCCTGGATCTCCCCCTCCAAGGGTGGCCCTCTCTCCCCTCCCTCAGAGGGGAGATTCAAAGTATCCTATGGCCACTGGGATGCTTTCCCAGGGACTACTGGATTGCAGCCTAGCTTAATTTAATTGCTGTTCAGTTAATCTTGGTGCTGCTTCTGCCTAACTCCTGGTTCTGAGGATCAGCTTCCTGGGAGCTAAACTACGTGCATATGCATGTGCCCTGAACTCACATATAAACAAGATTATACCTGTGTACCATCCCTCCACACATGATTTTGGCCTGAAAATAATAGGAGGGTCAGAGGCAGTGGACACTGATTTTGTCTTCACAAAAAGGGGGGGGGGGGCTCCATGTCATTTGAACCTTAGCCCTGTCCTAAGAAGTAAGCCCTATCCCTGGAAGAAGTAACTAAGTTCCACCAGGTTTAACAGGACTTACATTTTAGAAATTATGATTAGGATTGCAGCCATGGGCCTCTGCCATCATGACAAATTAATTTGTATATAGAAGAGGCTGATTTGGTACTGAATTCTGCCCTTCTGGGGTTCAGACTGAATTTTGAAGATGGGATTTAACACCGAGATGAAGGGGAGGAAGAGATGTTTTTGAAGTTGCTTGGGGGCTTGATATTCCAAGTAATAAGTCCCAGGGAGATGGATTAGTGAGTAGGGGAGGCTATCAGGGCACACGATAAATAAATTTATCACACATAGGTATCATATTTATATCTTGATGTCTGAGAGTGAATGAGTGAGTAAGAGAGGGGGAACTAAATTATTTAAAATCTAGAAGGAATGGAAGAAAAGTTTGTGGAACTACTATCTTTTGGAGCAGAAAAAAGGCCAGTTTATTAGGCCTTCCTTGTCAAACAAGCCCCCATGATTTGTAACAGTATCATCCTGTTGCATAGTACGAAGAACTAGCATAGAAAACTAGGGTTGTATAGTGGCTTACAGAACTGTGAACTAGAAAGTCTTGAATTCAGATCTCTCCACTGCTATGAACCTTCTAGGCTGATTCAGTCGTAATGCTAAACTATGGTTTGTTTATATGTCTGAATTCAATCTGGCTCATTAGTCATGGTTTCGTGTTTACAAACCAGGATCTTAAACCATGGGTTGAAGCTGGCTTGTGAATAACTGTTGTTTTCATTATCTCCAAACTTGGATATCTTGAGGTCTTAGGCAAACCACGTTCCCTCAACCACTGATCTGCAATATGTGGATAATAATATTGACCTATTTTATAGGGTTGAGATAAGGATTTTATAGGGTTGATGGGAAGCACTTTGAACTCTCTAAATCACCACATTTTTATCACAAGGTGGTGGACTGTCAAAGGCTGTGGCACTGATAACAACTGAATTTTCATTTGCATGCTTACACCAGCATCTTGAAAGACAATCAGGTCTACATCAATTTCTAAGTCAATTTCTAAGTCTTCAATTTCTAAGAAACACTTTAAAGGAGCACAGCTGTTAAAAGGTGGTGAACACCTGTCTGTCACATAGTCCCAGGCTGTATGAAAACTTAAGATCTGTCTATGAATGATTAGTCGCTAGTTCAGAGGTGAAAGATATCTCTGAACCACTGTCAAAAAAGTAGGCCAACCTTAATTCATGGGAAGTTAAAACCAGGAACATGGTCAGATAAACTCGGTGTGTGTGTGTGTTCTACTCTAAGTGATCTCTTGCTTTCTTCTTTTTATCCAAACATACTGAAGAAAGGGAGAAAGAGAACCCCACCTAACCACCAGAAACATTATGTTCCATAACTCTGGGAATATATTACTGAAAGCTTGACAGGCTTCAATTACACAGGTTCTGGTGGGAGAGGCAAGAAGGGTACAAGATAGAGACATCCGGGGTCACCTGGGGCTAGGGATATGACAGAGCCAGGAAAATAGGATCACATATTAATGGACTTTGCAGCATTCTTCCCCAAAAGTCCACTGATAGAGTTCTGTTTTTTACAACCATCAGTCATCCAGCAGGAGGTACAGAGCAGGCTGGAGAAGCTAAGAGAGAATTCCCTTACAAGTAATGATCAACATTCCTATCCTGAATTCTCTGTGGCCCAGGTTGTAATTTTGTGAACCAGCATACTGCTGTATACAAAACTGGCCCCTTCAGTGTGCTTCAGACTAGGCCCTCAGAACGGAGACATTTCTTTCCTTCCTCCCCAATGTTACTAACCATGGCTGAAAAGTTCAGACTTACGGTATATTGGGTAAATTCAACAGCTCAGCCTAATGCTGGAAAACTATTTCATTTGAGCATTCACCTGTTACTTTTTATTTTGCTACCTTTTATGAGTTTATTGGAATCTTCCAGCTTCTTTAACCATATAGCTCAGCCTTCCCCAACCTGGTGCCCTCCAGGTGTGTTGGACTACAACTCCCATCATCCCTCATCCTCTTACTGAACAGTGAGTTAAGGTGCAATCCTATGCAAATTTAGTCTGAAAAAAGGCCCACAACACCCATGGGGCATGCTGGGACTTTTAGGCCTTTTTTCTGTCTAAACTTGCATAGGATTGCGCCCTTAGTGAATTTATTCTCTGTCCAAAACACATTACTCTGTGGAGGACTCCTATGTCTACTCACTTTGGAACCTTCTTCAGGTCACTAGCTGTACCTTATGATGTCAAACAACATCAGAACTTTCCACTGAACCATGTCTTCCATTTCTTGGTATCCATTCCTGGCACTTAACTGATGGGTGGGACAAAACAGATAAAAGCATATTTAGATTTAGGAAACAATGGGATTTCATTATGTACATTGGACTAAATAAAAGTGCTCAAATAACTGTAGGTTTACTGTGTGTGTGTGTGTGTGTGTGTGTGTGAGAGAGAGAGAGAGAGAGAGAGAGAGAGAGAGAGAGAGATTGAGATTGAGATTGGAGAGGCATTTGCCAATTATACAGTACATGTCCATCATTTTATTACTGTGGTACCAAACAATACTGAATGTGTGGAATAGCCACCGCATGTTAATGACCACAGTCAGAGTTTTCATAGCACCTGATATAAGCTTGAACACAATGTTTTTCATGGTTCTAGTTGACAAATTCTGCTGATAGACATCACTTTGAGAGAGGAACCTGCATTTGTGAATCAGCCCTTTGCCTACTCTAGGATTATCAGGCAGAACCAGAAACCTTACTGTTGTGGTCTAATTTAGTCAACAGGTGGCATTATTGGAGGATCCATACTAGCGCCATTTACTGTTGCAGCTTGCTGAAGCATTGCTCTTCCACAATCAGTTGAAAGCACAATGATCATTGTGGTTCTATGTGCCATTCACTGTAATGCTATATCCTCATTCATATCCTGTAGTGTAATACTCATCTCCACAGCAGAGGCAAAACTGGAGCTTTACAGCAAGGGCCTAAGAATGTTTACACATGAGTAGGTCCTATTCATTGTAATGGGATTTTCTCCCTGGAAAGTGTGCTAGAATCCCTGCCTTTAAAAACAACAATCCAGGAACAACCAATTAGCCCTATGGCTCATGAAAATGAAGGAGCGGGGGAGACTGCTTCTCCCACCCTGGAAGGAAGGCAGCTTTTCACTGCCCCTCTGATCCCAGACAGAAGGAACACCCTGAATCACTCTAACAGTCTTTGGTCACCAGCACCCCAGCTACTCCTGTCCAAAACAGGTGCGTGTGGGTGGGGCAAGGAAAGTACCTAAAATGTTGGCACACACACAGCGATTGCTGGCCACTTGCATCTTAGACTTAGATGTACCTAGGATGGCCATGTGTGCGCTGGAAAAGAGGTAATGAATACGATATTCATTAGCTCACCTCCATACACTTTGCTTGTTACCACTCTATGTTCTTCCTGGCTGGCTTGCATGTTGCTTGTTCCACATTGCTATCACATCCCAGGGATCCTGCTATAGCTCCAGATCATGATTCATATGACTCCTTGGGACAGACATTAATTTTGGACTGTCTTTTTTCCTGCATCAGAAACTAGCACTATGCTTGACTGCTGCCTTGACCTTTTGTACTATGACTTGGTCACACGATTAAAACATGACCGCCTGTTATGTGGTGCTCTTTTTCTTAAGCCTCCAGAGGTTATTGAGCATGGGAAATGTAACATTTATTATTTTATCACTAGATGAATAGGAACAGCAGCTGCTATTTTCATGCTGAACTTGTCACTCCTGCTGATAATGGCTCCTCAGTCCATCTTTGCTGCATATCTGGGGAAATCAGCTGGCAGAAAGCAAAACTGGATTCCTCCATACTGCAAACCTTTCCACAGCATTGAGAGTGGGTTTCTCTAGTAGACATGGTCAGCTATACCACAATCCATGAACAATTCACTTAATAAGGTCTCTATTGTTTCCTGCCTTCTACTAACATATTTATAGGGATGTGAAAAACTACATAAGCCTTATTTACTCAACATGATGTGTACTTGAAGATACAGATTCACAGTCTAGAGGGGTACTCTGGGACCTGGTTTTTAACCTGGAATTCCGGATAATGGCAGTGGCTAGGAGTAACTTTACTCAACTTAGATTGGCGTGCCAGCTGTGCCTGTTTCTAAAGAGAGCAGATTTGGACATGATGATCCATGCTTTAATTATTGTTTTTATGGTGTTTTATAGTATTTTGTTGTATATTTATTTATTGCCTATTTTTTTTGTATGGTTTTTCTGTGCGCTGCCCTGAGAGGATTCTACCCTTAAAGGTGGCCTAAAAATAATTTTAAATAGATACATTAAATTAAATATCTCAGAATTGGACTACTGCAATGTACTCTATTGTAAATTGAAAAGTGTCCAGAAACTGTAATTGGTTCAGAATGATGTAGCCAGGCTGTTGAGCTGGTTATTGGGGATATAGGACTCTTTTAGTACAACAACTTCAATGGCTTCCATTTCTGGGCGCAATTCAAAGAACCAGCTATGATGATTAAAACCCTAACTCATTTGGGAGCAAGATACTTCAAGAACCATCTTGTCCCATGTGAGCTTGCCTTCCAATTGAAATATTCTTTGGAGGCTTTCCTCTATGTCCCACAAGCCACAACACCTTAGTTGTGTTTGGCTGGAACGCAGGAGAGGGACTTCTCTGTGACTACACCTAGACTTTGGAACTCCCTGCCAAGGATGGCCTGTTTCATTCCCCCTCTGATAGCCTTCTACTGCTGTGTGCAGACATTTCTTTTTTGGCAGTCATTTGGTCTGCTGAGCTGTTAATTTTAACCTTCTTGATTTGTTAATTGAAGTGCTTTATTTGTTGATTCAAAAGAAAAAGTTCAGTCATTGAATGCACTTGCGGGCTCTCTCAGCACAATTAGGAACTTTGCAAAAGACCAGGTTTTGAATACAGAATCTACACATGTTCAATTGTACGCATGTAGGCAATATACAGATCTTCTACTGAACACGCGGAAGTTGGGGAGTGGGACCAGTGGACACAATCTGATGCAGGTGGAAATGTTTTTGATTGCCCATGATGAGGTAGAAATAGGCTGCAAAACACACAGTTGAACAGGGGTGGATAATTTGTAGCCCTTCAGATGTTTTAGCCAACAACTCCTATCAGACCTAGCCAGCATAGCCAATGCTGCCGATCCCTGCAGTAGAGTGTGATAGAGTTCAATGGGCCATGGGGGGAAATGCACATGCCAGGGACATTTGGAGATGGACACCATGTATAGGTGTTCCTAGGGATGGGCGAACAAGCGATGTTCAAGCTTGCCAAGATTCTCCAAACATCAGCTCGCTGCTCATCTCTTCAATTTCTGCTTGCGTTTGTGATCCATTTTGCATGAATGGGAAAATTATGCAATGGGAACAGCTATTGAATGTGAAAGTTGTGCAAACAATTCTCAAATTTGTGCAAATTTTGCTCATAGACGAAAGCGTGGGTGATTTAAAATGTGCGCATTTTGAGAAAGTTGCATATTTTGAGATAGTTGTGCATTTTGAGAAAGTTGCACATTTTTCAAGTACACATTTTGCAAACATGAAGGCAAGTTCGGGAATTTGTGAACATTTTTGGAGGCAATGTGTTTGCATTTGGGATTGTGAACAGGCCATTTTAAAGTGATTTTTGGAGACAATGCGCTCATGTTCATGTTCAGGATTGCGAATGGGGCATTTTCAAGTGATTTGCGAACTGAAACAAAATTCTTATACAATCCTAGAAAGACGCCTTCCAAGCCTAGATGGGAGATACAGTGGGCATAATGGAAACCTGGTGGAATGGAGAGAGCCAGTGGGATATAGTCATATCTAGGTACAAACTCTATAGGAAGAACAGGAAAAGGTGTACTGGGGTGGTGTTGCTCTGTACGTCAAAGCAAGCATAAGAGTTAAGTAAACTAGGAATCTCAAAGAGGGCAGACTCTTCTACAGAATCACAGTGAGTGACAATACTAGTCCACAAAAGTAATTTAGTACAGTAATACCTTGGATTGCAAGTAACTTGGTTTGAGAGCGTTTTGCAAGACAAGCAATTTTTAAAATATTTATTTAAAAAATTTGACTTGATATACAAGCGACGTCTTGCAATACAAGTAGTGTAGTACAGCTTAAATTAAAAATCTCTGTACAATTTTTTTTGGGGGAATTTCGTTTTGATATAAGAGTGTTTTGGATTACAAGCACGTTTCTGGAATGAATTATGCTCTCAATCCAAGGCATGACTGTACTAGGGACATGCTATGCCCCCTCGACCAAAGTGCTCAAGGTGATCTTAAGATGGAGAAAGAAAGGGAGGTATTAAAAAAATAAAGTGTTATAGTAATGAGTGATTTCAATTACCCTCATATAGACTGGATAAATGCATGTTCTGGTCATGACAAAGAGGTAGAATTTCTAAAATTTCTAAATGACTATGCCCTAGAACAGGTCTAGAGGGGAGGTGACCCTGGACTTAATATTTAGTGGCACCCAGGACCGAGTGTGAGATGTAAGTGTTGTTGAACTGATTGGAAACAGTGAAAACAGTGCTATCAAAGTTAATTTATAATAAGTGGGAAATTGGCAAGGAAGTCCAATACAGTCACACTGGACTTCATAAGAGGAATGGTCTAAAAAATGAGGGAACTGGTAAAAGAAGTTAAAATAGAAAGTCAAGAGTGTTAAATCTCTCCAGAACAATTGGGCTTACTCAAAACTACAATAATAGAAACTCATCCAAAATGTATATCACAGGTCAGGGAAGATACTACCAAATCCAGTGTAGTTAACCAGCAGTCTCAATGAAGCTATTAGGAAAAAACAAAGCTTCCTTCGGATGATAAAAGTCATGCCCAAATAAGGGGAACAAAAGGGAGCACAAACTTGCAGAAAATAGATGCAAGCAGACAATAAGCCATCTCATGTTTTCCCACAATTTCTTCTGTCTGCTGTCTTTCCACAAAACATTAGTTAAGGAGGGAAAGACATAATAGTTGCACAATGCTCTTTGATTGATAGCACTAGAAGCTGTCTTGTCTGGAAGCACCGAGACACTCAAATGTTTTGCAAGGAACAGGCCCCTATCTCTCAGTGTGCATCTATGTTATAGGAAAGCCCTTGCTAAAAAACAAAACGAAGTCTACCATCCCTGTTTCTGCTTCAGCATGTCACTTCTCACATTCAAACTGGTCACCTGAATTTACTTAGGAGACCCTTGGAACTGGGGGATGCACTGGGAACCTTTTCCCATCTATTCCCTCTCACAGCCAACATCTTTAAAAATGTCTCACACCAGAACTTTACTGTTACGGGGTGTGTGTGTGTGTGTAATAGACTGAATGTGTGAGAGAACACACTCTTACCACTCATATACGGCTTACAGATGTCAGGTTAACCATGGAGCCAAGCAATGATAGCTGTGTAGTATTCCAGTGATACAGCCCATCCATTTGTGGTTGCTCAGTTAATTCTTTTAACCTTGGGAAAATGTTAAAAGGTGGTGGATGCTCTGCGTTTATAGGGTCAAAACTAAAATGCATGCTGAAAAAATTCTGTAGATATATACATTCCACCCATGATTACCGCGAGCTAGGAGGTCACATTGTTTCCATAGATAATATAGATTATCACACTTCCGTCTACCATCCCATTTATTTTTGTTGCCATAGGTTTAAGTCAAGGCAGGTCATTTGTCCCAAGCAGGAAGAATGCACTTTGCATCTTAATGCAAAGAAAGAGTGCCCTGTTCCTGGTGGCCCTTCCAGTGAGCAATCTGCAGCATAATATTCATCCTGCACCCTGTCTCACAGTGGCGGACAGGACAATCAGACCCTAAGGCATTTCCACAAGGCAGCCAGTTCAAGTAGAATTGCCTTGTTAAGTCGGCAGGTCACCAATTAAATGTGCTGGGAAGGGAAGCCATTTCCCCCTCTGTTTAAAGATTCTGTCTAAATTAACCGCAGCTCACTCGCTGAGCTTCAACGTGACAAAGACTAGTTGAGGACAGAGGAGTGCAACATGAGCTTAGAAGAGTCTATTAAAGCAAGCTTTAACTCCCATCTTCTGACTGGCTCCACTTTCTCTTCTCTTTATGGTTGCAAAGGCAGTTTCCAGCTAGCTCTCTTGACTTCCTGTTGAAGATTTCTGACATCCCTTTGCTAGTGTTTGTCTTTACTTTCTTGGGCATCCACTGTGGCTGGTCTGCCTTTCTCAAGGCCTTATCCTCTTCTACCAGGAACTGGAGGAAATACATGGGGTTATCTGAAAGATCATCTGCCCCTGTACAGACAGACCACTACAATCAGTGCCAGCTCGAGGCTTTTGAGGGCCTTTGGGCAAGTCACCCCAAATGCCCCCCCCTTGAGGCTACCTTCTCACCATCTTTGTCACCAGCTGCTATTGCTCCTCATCTTTGTTTTCATTATTGCCACCATTGGCTTGCTTGACAGTCAGGAGAGCCAGTGAGCAAGCAGGCAGTGGCATCTACTGCTCCTCCTTCTCACCCCCACTGTTGTCTGGGCCAGAGCCAGAAGCAGGTGAACAAGCAGGTTGCAATGGTGAAAAGGAGGAGCAACTCCAGGGGGCTCTTGCCCAACCGTGCCTTCCCTTGATGCCAGCCCTGACTAAGATCTTCCGGGAAGGCTTTGTTGTTCATGCCACAAGCTGCAGAGTTCCATCTGGTGGTGACATGGCAACGGATCTTCTCTGTGGTGGTACCCACTCTGGAATGAACTCCGCTCTGCAATATGGCAGACACCAACAATCATTTGCTTGTTTCCCCGCATTTCCCCCAGTCATTAACTGAGAAAGTTGTTTTAAGCCTTAAGAACATAAGAGCCTTGTAATTTGTAATACTGTTGTGTTTTATAGTATGTATTATTTTATTAGTTGTTGCAAACTGCTTCAGGCTTTTTTAAAATGGGAACCAGTACATAAATATTCAAAAATTTAAAGCTTTGAATCCATACCACTTGTGCGCAGCCCTGAAGTGGAAGTCAACTGTTAAGGCTCCATATTTGAAAAAAACGTTTGGCCCATATCTTACATCACCCTCAGCTGCTGCTGGTGAGTTGGTGTGATGGGTAGGAAGGAATAGCAAGAGGACACCACCACTACTAAACAGCAGCTGATAGGGAAGTGAGGCCCTAAGGCCTTACTGGGGCGAGAGGCAAAGCAGAGCTGAAAGCAAGGGGTGCCTGGATTTGGCACCATTCAGGTAGATGATTGCTGTCTGGGTAGGATCACCAAGAAGCCTCTTGCTACTCCTTTCTTCCCATCTCACTACCTCACTAGTTGCCACTGTTCACCCCTACAGTTAAACTTAGAACAATTACAAGAGATGAAACCGTGATATTCTATTTACAGTACATGCCCTATGACTGTCTGAAGACAGTCTTTTGTTACTGAGCAGAGAGAAAACAAAGTTCATTGCCCAAAGCCATGTTTAAACCAAAGGGCTGATGAGCAGCTGGTGCTCTCAACTTTGCCATTTGTTGACATGTCTTTTTCTGGTGTTTGTGAGTGCATTTAGAGGCACACATTTAAACTGGATGGAGCATGAGACAACAGACTAATGCTATTAGAAGCAGTTATTAATTCTGGCAAGCTTAATCTAGTTGAGTGGTGGAATCCTATTACCCTTGCCCCATTCAAATGACAGCATCTTTATTTTGAGCAGAGAATGGGGGAAATCCAACAAAATGGTCATATGGTTTCAAATTGGCAGGCTATGATCACGAACTCTACAAAGGTTCCTGAATGAGCTAGCAGGGGAAACAGAGAGCATATCTACTACAGCACAGCCTAAAACAAGTTTACTAGTCACTCATTCCCTCTCCCCAGGGAACCTTGAGAGCAGTTGTTTTGTGTGAGGAACCAGAGATCTCTAACAGAGCATCGTCAGCACCTTCACAGGGTACTTTTGATTTTAAAAATGCTGCTACTTGAGCTGGGCCAGAGGTGGAGTCTGAGGCAGGTCAGGCAGTGGTGCACCTAGGTAATTGTAGACCCTGGACTTAATGGTCTTATGTGGTACCCCTTTAGAAGGGCAATCTTTGCTAGTGTCTGGGTCTGATTTATTAATTAATTTAATCAGACAGTATACTGCCTTTTTAGAACTAAGTCCTGACAAGGCAGCTCACATATCACACACACACACACACACGGATCCAGGATCTGCTTTCCATGGACAGAAGGGTTCTGCTCACATAAGGTGTCTCTGCCCGATTTTGGCGGATCCCCACACACACACTACAGCTCACTTTGTTCGGGTGCCTCCACCAAAGGGAATTAGGCAGGTGGCTACAACAGAGAGGGCCTTCTTAGTTGTGGCACCCTGTTTCCCTGGTACCCACATTGTTATCTTTTTGGTGCCTGGTGAATACCTTTCTTTTTCTCCCAGGCATTTTAGACTTTAGTTTTGTTAGACTGTATGGCTATTTTGTATAGTTTATATTTATTCCTCTACTGTTTGTTGTTTTGTATAGCATTTGATTCTTTTAGCTGTTTGTAATCTGTCCAGAGAACATCTGTTATTGGGCAGATTAAAAATATAAACCAACAAACAAATAAAATGTTTAGATGCAAATTTGGAAAAAATTCCTGTAATTTAAAGGGAAATACAGTACATCTCACCATAGTGGCGAAGAGTATGACTGGGTGACCCACGTGCCTTGCTCAATCTGACGTCCAGGGCAACTGTCGATAGGCCACTTCAAAGTCTGTCCTTGTCTTCCTTATAGCTCTTTATCTTCAAACTGAACCAGGACTGAACAGCCTTTCGACAGTAGATGCCTTGAAATAGAGGACTGTTCTCAACAAAGTAGGACACATGGCCACCCATGGGTTGGGTGGGGAGGGAATGGGCATAAAACCCAAAGCTGCCATATCTGCTGCTGTGTTGGGAGATTTAAAGGTGTATGAATGTTCTCTGGCTTTGAATTTTGCAACCCTGGGACCCAGAGGGTGAGTGGGAGAGTGCCTCCTGCCACACTAACAGGGGTACAGTGACGTGTGTGTGTGTATAGAAAGATAGGTAGTGGGGAAAGCATAACAGGCTTTCCCCTGGTGTGTAATTGCACTGCTCTGTTTTACTATTTCTGTAATGTTTTTATTATTTTATATTGACTTCTATATTGTATTTCTTATGTAAACCACTTAGGACGCAATCCAGTCCGGATGCCTGTAGCCCTCCAAACTCGGCTGTCTAAGTGTCGCACCTCAGAACACGAGGGAAGGAGGCTGAGGGACTGCCAGGATACTTCGTGTCATGGCGGTGCCTGTCTCACCTCCCCGCCCGCTGGAACACCCACAAAAGCCCTTCTCCCAGGTCTCATTTGCAACCTCTGAGAAGCAGCTGGTGCAGTTCTTTCCACGCCAGCTGCAAGGTAGGGGGGAAGGCGCTCGGAGCAAGTTTCCAGGGTTGGAGCTGGGACGCCAAAATAGCCTATGGTCATCTAGATGCTGTCTAGCGGCCATAGGATTGTGCTGTTAGAGATCTTATATATCAACCAGTGTATAAGTAGCTAAATGAATAACTGGTGAAAATGTGTATCAACTAAAATGGGAGAAAATTCCTCAGTAATTATTGAAGCACTTGAAAATGAGCAGATGATTTCAGCCCAAGCCTCTGCCATGTGACCGCCACCTCCCACCCCGTCAGGCTTCCACAGAGCACACTCGAATATTCTCCCCTTTTGGAAACACACAAACCCCCAGATGTGCCAGGGTGGAGACCATCAACGCCGTCTCATTGCATCAGCCCCATGTTAACCAAACCACCCTTTCCAGGAAACAACCACAACCACCACAGTCTTTTATATCTAACACACCACTTGGATCAGAATGCTACATAACCTTTGGGAAGTGTACCAGACACACGTCGTGTGATACTGTAGTCACGGAGAACGGCCTGGACAGTGATTTTGTATGCGTGCAGCAAGGCACTTTGCACTCCCCAGGTGGCATTTTTAAAATCATGTGAGGCAAGAGGATCGGTGCTGACAGCTCTTCTCAGCCAAGTCATTATGACCATCTGCTCTCAGCTGCGCAGAGCCAACGGCTTCTATAAAGAGAAGGCATGCCACAGGATGTTGGGGCTCTGGCAGTAACAGGATCCCTGGAACTTTACAGAGGAGCTGACTCTTGTCTTTTCTGGTTATGGGTTTTGGACTTACCTAATTTTCTAGATTGGAACTTTGTACAGAGAGGCATTAAGCTTGCTCCTTACCCAGGCAGGGTAACTGAGGACCAGTTCAAATGCTGAACCATTCTGCTAGGTATGCCAAATTGGGGCACTTATAGTAGCATAATTATTTGAGGAAAATTCTGTGGAGGGTGGGCTTATTTTCTGCACTGGGCTCAATTTCCTGCAGCTTGTAATACAGTAGCTAATATTCCTTCTTCATGTGAAAGAAACAGTAGAGGTTATCCCAGTGGTGAGATTTATTTATTTATTATATTTATACCCCACCTCATAGCCTGCTAGACTTAAAGAACAGAATAGTTATGCTCTTTCCATCATGCAGATTTCCAATACAGTCGTGCCTTGGATTGAGAGCATAATTCGTTCCGGAAACGTGCTTGTAATCCAAACCACTCTGATATCAAAACAAAATCCCCCCAAAAAATGTGTACAGAGATTTTTAATTTAAGCTGTACTACAGTACTTGTATTGCAAGACGTCGCTTGTATATCAAGTAAAAAATAAATAAATAAATATTTAAACATTTGCTTGTCTTGCAAAAAGCTCTCAAACCAAGTTACTTGCAATCCAAGGTATTACTGTAGTTGGGAATTATATATCGAACAGATGGAAAGCTTTTTAATCTCAGCAGGCTGAAAGCAAAAAGTAAGGTAATTACAACCTCCGTTGTGGAACTTCAGTATGCTGATGATAATGTGGTCTCCGCACATTCAGAGGATGATCTCCAAACTATCCTAAATGCTTTTGCAGAAGCATACGGAAAACTTGGTCTCTCACTTAACATCAAAAAAACCAAAGTGCTTCATCAGCAAGTGCAAGCTAACCCTTTGGTGATGCCATCTATCCAGCTTGGCGGGACAATACTGGAAAATGTCGATCATTTTCTCTATCTTGGCAGCTATCTTTCTGTTACAGCTAACATCGACAGTGAAATCCAGCATCGTCTGAGCTCTGCAAGTGCCGCGTTTTCTCGAATGAAACATAGAGTGTTCGAGGATCGGGATATTTGTAAGAAGACCAAAACACTGGTTTATGAAGCCATTGTATTACCAACTTTATTGTATGCCTGCGAAACATGGACTATCTATAAATGTCATTTCCACCTCCTTGAAAGATTTCATCAACGTTGCCTCCGGAAAATCCTGCGAATTACTTGGGAAGATAGGCGAACAAATGTCAGTGTACTGGAAGAAGCAAAGACTACTAGCATTGAAAAAATGAACCTTCAACGCCAACTTCAGTGGACCGGTCATGTTGTTCGAATGCCTGACTGCCGTCTCCCAAAGCAGTTACTTTATTCCCAACTCAAGGATGGAAAGCGGAATACCGGTGGTCAATATAAGAGGTTTAAAGATGTTCTTAAGGCTAATCTAAAAAAATGCAATATAAACATCAAAAACTGGGAAGCTCTGGCCCATGAACGATCTAACTGGAGGTTGGCCTTTCACAAAGGTTCTATGGACTTTGAAGAAGCTCGAGTGCAAGGTGAAAGGGAGAAACATGCTAAGCGAAAAGCACGTCAAATGAATCCTTTACAAGACCATCTTCCATCTGGTAACCTGTGTCCTCACTGTGGGAAGCTGTGTGGATCTAGAATTGGCCTCCACAGTCACTTACGGACCCATCGCTAGAGTCTACACAATTTTCTTTAGAATTTTCCTCCTTTTAAAATCTCCTTTTTGTAAGTTTTCTTTTTTTTTTTTTTTTATCCTGGAAGACAATCTTACTCGGCCACGAGTGATTGCCTGACTGACTGATACCGCCCAATAGCCAAAGCTCTCTGAGCGGCTTACAACACATATATCAGGTCAGGGGAAGTGTGTCTAGCTTTCTATGTTGTTTGCATGACTGCCTCTGTGTTCCTGTGTGTGGATAGGCAGAGGAAATAATGTGGTATGCAGTCCTGTTGCAAATGTTTATTTTATTGTATTGTATTTTGCTATGGTGGGTTATAGATAGTGTTAACATTGAATTGTTGTTTTTATGTTGTTACTTTTGTGAGACACCTCGAACATAATGGATGAGGCAGGAGGATATAAGCTACTTAATTAAAAATAATACAGATCACACAGGTGTGGGGGTTCCTAAATATAGTTGCCATCTCTTAATAGTGGTGACATTTAGAGATTAGTTATTTAGGAGTGAAATGCCATCATTAAAATAAGCAGGATGTGTGTGGAAACAAGAAGGCCTGTATATTCCAGGATCCCACTGGGTGGGGGAGTGCAGTGTATCTCTCTACACCTCTTGTAAAGATGCACACTGTACTCACTCCATTGAGTTCCTGTCTGTGAAGGCCAGGCCATCCATTGGGTTGTATCCAATGGTGGCTTTGCCTTAGCTTTCTGCTTGCCCAAGTTGGGCTGCTCAATTTTTGTCATTTCCCCCCACTCACTGATGTCCCATCCCTGTAAAGCTGCTTCTGAGTGTTGGGGGACCCTCTGGGACCGAACAGAATATGGCACTGGGCGGGGGGACTGCAGTAGGTAAGGGGGATCAGTGAAAATTGCATGTGCCAACCTAAGTGAATGAAATTAAGGAAAAACCACCATTGGATAGAACTCATTGTCAGGGGTAGTGGGCACGTTTTGCTCCCATGCAACATTGCTAGCCTACCAAAAATGTTACTAGCCCACTTGCTACATTGCTAGTAATCTGTGGCACACCAACAGCCTGAAAGCGAAGAAGAACCAACTGTTGTTTCAAATCTCTATGAAGACACTAGATGAGATAACCAGTCATTCTGGAGTGTGGTGTCATCAGCATATTAATGACACCCAACTCCCCCCCCCCCATCACACCCAGAAGTGGCAGTCACTTCTCCAAACTAGTATCTGAACGTTCTTCCAGGCTGGATAAAGAGAAACAGGCCGAAACTTGATCGGGACAAGACAGACATGATGGTTCAGAGCCTATATGATTTGGGCAAGTTGAGTATATTTGTTCTTGATGGGATCATATTCCCCTTGCAGGATCAGGCTTGCAGCCTGGGAGTTTTCCTAGATGTGGCCTTCCTTCTGGCTATGGAAAAGAATATTTGCTGTGATCTCCTCAATGACAAGAATTTACAGAGCAATCCTATACTCACATGCAGTGGTGTAGTGCAGCCAGAGCCCGCAGCAGCAGCAGCAGCAGCAGCAGCAGCAGCACATATTCATTAGCAGGGACACTGATGTCATCTGCCACCCCCACCCCCTCAGAATTCCCTGTTCCCTCTGAGTTTAGCTGCAATCCCCACAGTAGCTGTGGGGGGATTAATTTTTCCAGCAATAATGTATTGTTCCTTGTTGTAATGTGAAGTATTTTGGGCTGGCAATTAAGACCCATTAGCTTTACAAACCACCAGCTTCTGATGGGGATGGAAACGGCTAGAAATGGTTTGTTGATTTGGATCAACACAGCTGTCTGCAATTTTTGGACTCTCCTTGGGGGCGTGGCTATGGGGGATGGTCATGATGGGTGCCTGCACTTCAA
This sequence comes from Shinisaurus crocodilurus, assembly GCA_021292165.1. Taxonomy (NCBI): domain Eukaryota; kingdom Metazoa; phylum Chordata; class Lepidosauria; order Squamata; family Shinisauridae; genus Shinisaurus; species Shinisaurus crocodilurus. Next base: position 56,404,863 of record CM037878.1, read on the forward strand.
AATTTACCACTACAGCACTGCTCACATTACACTGCTGGGACCAGAGATACACGGTTACCACACTGGCAGAATGGCTGCCATATCCAATATGTGCTCAGCCTGGGAGGGGAGGAGGGAAATGCACTACTAGAAAACACAAAAGTAACATTAAAATGACAGACATGGCCCCCATGTCCTTGGAAACACTACCCTGTTGGTGCGTGTGTGCGTGAGCAGCAGAGTGCGTGTGCGCATGGGAGATTTAAAATCCTGTCTGTGTGCTAGCAGAGGCCTGTTATTCCACACACAGATCTTCCAGATCTCAGCTCCCCACTTTTCGCAGCGTGCAGCGTGTTCTGAAGATGCCAGCCCAGCCTGCCTGTAATCCAACTTGCTTCCAGCTTCCCCATTTGCAGATTAATCCATGGAGTCAGGAAACACTCTGTAACACCACAGGTCTAATTCTACCTGTCTATTCACTTAGCAAGTAAAGTTCTACAGAGTATACATTTCCTAGTTACAGTCCATGTGCAGAGTATAAATGCATAGCAAGTATTACATCCAGTGGAGTAAGTTGAGCTTCACTACACCTCAGCAAAGGCGTTACATTGTTGCAGTAACAAAAGTCCAGCAAGAAGAACAAAGAAGAGAGAAAGCAGTCCTGCCTCTCTCTAAGATGGCTTCAGACAGAAAACAAGTTAGCACGTCATCAGAACATACAAACCATGTGACTAGCTCATAATGCTCCCACGGTCTAGGCTTCCCATGCGAAACACACGAGAACCCAGAAAGACGACATAAACTTGTTTACAGCCATTCTGTTCTTTCCATGTGTAAACAGTGTGCTACAGCTGGTGAAGTGATACATATCACAACATACCATAGCCCATCATTCAGCAACTGTGCCAGTGATTATGCCCAAAAGCCACACACAGAAGAAGCCAATGAACTTACAGTGATTGGGGAAACATCCCAAGTGCTCACCCTGGGGGCACCCAAATGATGCCACAGGACCACCAAGCCATCAGCCCCACTGGCACAGCCAGCAATTCCCCTACTACTGCAATTCTCTTCAGGCTGGGGTTCACATTCACTCATGCTCCTCTGTCAAGGTTCCACCTGTACCAGGACACCTTGATCAGCTCCTTAAAGTTATCTGCCTCTTTAAGAGCCCCTCCTGTATCAGGATGCCAATTCTCTGCCTTTTACCTTCTCTTCCCAGTAATGTGGGATTAGGCTTTAGGCGTGGTGCAAAAGACACTCCAAATAACTGAATGGTAACAATAACTGTTTACTTTAGTAAATTTTGGTATAGTAGATTCACAATAACTTAAGGTAATTACACAAATAGAGCTGTATACTTTCAAAAAGCAGGTATAATAGAAATAAAAGAAATAACGCAGTTCTCTCTAACCTAGCTACTCTTTCACCTGTAATCTTAATAGAGATTCCTTCTCAGCCTAGCCCTGGCTGTTCTGCATTCTTCAGTGATATTCAGACTCTGCTTCTCTGTCTGCTCTCTGCTTCTTGGTGCCTGCAGAACCTCTCCTTCACAGCTTTCTCTCCAATTTCACGCTCTCCCACTGCGGCTTCTGCCTTCCCTTTATATATACTCTCACCAGGACTAGAAGGCTACAAACCTGTGACCTCAAACTGGGGGAATGGAACTTAACTCCATTAGGGGGGAAATGAGACTTCTCTCACTGAAAAGGAAACTTTAACTCCATGAGGGGAAAATGAAACTCACGATTGCCCCCCTCCCACCAGGAGAAGTTTGGGCCTACAGGCTTCAAACTAACTCAAGCCTGTGTAGGCCCCAATCCTTCACATCCTCACAACCACAATTTTTATTATGAATTAGTCTTCTTCTTTACAATTATATTCCCCCTTTTCCTCCAAGGAAGCATACATGATCCTCCTGCTCCTCTCCATTTCATCCTCACAACCAGCCTGTGAGGTAGGTTAGGCTAAGAGTCAGTGACTGGTCAGTCACCCAGTGAGCTCCATGGCCAAGTGGGGACTTGAACCTGGTTTTCCGCCTTCCCAGTCCAACACTCTCACCACTACGCCATGCTGGCTCTCACCATTCTATGCACCACTCAAAAAGAGGAGGAAGGATTGTCCACACAATCTGAGCAGGACCTTGAAGACAGCCACGCAACCCTCTTGGGACAACAGAGCCATCCTTATGGGAAACTGGAACTGACTGATCAAGAGGATTGCATTTGCTGCAGCCATAACAGGAAACAACAAATTAGCCATTTTAAAAGGGCAAGAAGGAAACTACTAATTAGGCAACAGTTGTAGGGCAAAGTAGAACCGTTGCTAAATGGGTAAAGATATAGTGGGGACATGGGGCCTTGCCAGATTTTATTGGGCAAAATATTGGATTTTAAGTACAGTATGGAAACATTAAGTACAGTATGGAAACACAATTTTATTTTTGCTTCCAGCTAACTGTGGAAAAAACACTTCCTCAGCAGAAAAGCTAAAGGGTCCTAGTTTGGAAGCAACCCTTCTTCTCATCCTGTCCACTCTTTGTCAGCCCCATTGAGGCCACTTGCCTATTAGGCCTTCAGCTAATACAAAGAAGTAGGGGGATAAAAATGACTGTAAAAATCCAGAGAGAAAAGGGCACACAAAAAGACAGCAAGGATTGGTAAGTTCCCCATGCATTATGAATGTGTCTTTATCAAGGGTAAGTTTTCATATTTGTTGCTTCATATTTATTTATTTATTTATTATATTTATACCCCACCTTTTTTCCTGCAAGGAACCCAAGGCGGCTTACATAATCCTTCTCCTCTCCATTTTATCCTCACAACAACCCTGTGAGGTAGGTTAGGCTGAGAGTCAGTGACTGGCCCAAAGTCACCCAGTGAGTTTCATGGCCGAGTGGGGACTAGAACCTGGATCTCCTGAGTCCCAGTCCAACACTCTCACCACTACGCTACACTGGAAACTACTCAAAAAAGATACATCCTGCATTTTTGTATTTTCTTTGTGGCTCCTTCCAGAGTCAGCGGCAAGGGTAGGCATGGTTGGCCACTTGCTCAGGGCCCAGAGTACAGCAAGAGCCCACTGATGAGTCCCCTGGAATTGCTCTTCACCATTGCAGCTCCCTTGTTCACCTGAATCTTGCTCTGGCAAAATAAAGGTGGTGCTGAGGAGCAGCAGTAGCTGCTCCTGCCTACTGGCTTGCTGCCTGTCAAGCAAGCAAGTGGTAGCAATAATGAGAAAGAGGATGAGGAGCAATAGCAGCTGGTGACAATAGCAGTGAAAAGGTAGACCCACTGAGGGAGGGCCCCCGTTGAGGGTGTCATGCCCAAGGGCTCTCAAAAACGCGAAGCCGGCAGTGACTCCTTCTCTTCCCCACCCTACTGTGCAGGTGATCAGCTGGTGCTATGTTCTCCCATGGCATTGGTGTCAGCCCTAGACAACCCCAGAAGTTCATCATGACAGCAATGTACGGGATTGTGCTCTAAGTGGATTGCTTTATAGACTTCCATGGAAGAAATCTATTTCCAAAACTAAATAGCACAAAGCAGGAAACTGTCACAGCAATGTCAGCAACAGATATGAAAGTTAGACAAGCAAAAGTCATAAAACAGATTTTGTTTTACAAAATACAACAATAACCCTGTGACTTTGAGGCGCAAAGAAGAGAATAACTCAGCAATGGAAAACAGCCTGAAGGCCAGAAACACCATCTTGATGCTCTTCTTATTAAGCCATCCTGATGGAAAGAGATGGGAAAAAGAAGAGGAGGGCAGCACCAGCAACCAGAATTAGAATAGGCAGAAAAGAAGAAGAGGACTCCTTAGAGCCCCCTTGTGGCCAAGGAAAACAAGATTAAGGTGGGTTTTTCTTTTCTATGCACTATTGTGAACGTTTTTGACATACCCTTTCAAAAAAATCAGAGCCAATCCAGACAAACTTAATTTAAAGATAAAGCATTATTCAAGGAAGTTAATGTTCATTAATCTGAAATATAAATCTGAAAATACAATAACGAAACAATAAAAGGTTATTAATATGGCACCAACCCATGGCAGAATCAGAGCATTTAATGAATTTAGAGTCATTGAACCCAATCAGATTATTTGGATAAAGTGCAAGCACATGGTTGAAACTGGTCATATCTGTCCTTGGCATTGTTGCATCCTCTCCATCTGCCTGCTGAAGGTCCATCTATAACTCCTTCCACCCTTCCATGTTGCCCCCTTATTTCCAGGATAGAAGCACAGGAATCCAACAGGTGCATCTTTTCATTACTACTATCTCTATGCAAGGAATGGTACACTGGTTGAATTTCTGCCTATCATGCAGCTGTTAAAGGCAAGGGTGGGGAGGGGAGATAGTTACCTAGTTCGGCATCTCTAGGTAGCAATTTTGCTCCTACAGCTTCCATTCCAACATGTGGTTTTTTTTTCTTTCTGTTCTTATGTTCTAGGTATGGGAAAGAAAATGCTTGCTAAAAGTGCTGCTGGTGGCCACACATAGTCAATGATTGCATTTGAGAAACACTGCATAAGGCAATAATGTCTGGTTTTGTCACAATTATGCAAAGTAACTTTTTTTAAAATTGAAAAACTCACAGCTCTAGCAACTATCCTAATTGCCCAGATAAACTGATCATTTAGTTTCCTATGATGACTTGAGATAATGCATGTTGCGCTATATTATCCTTTCCATCTTTCTCTACCTGCTGCTGGCCACAGTTACAGCCAAAGCAGATGTGACATTAAATGCATGAATGAATGCATTTAATGTATCTGTCGATTTTCCTTTAACAACAGCAACCATGCTATTATTAAAGGGGCCAGAGCAGGACTGGGACCATTGGAAGTGGGAAGGTGGTTTAACCCCCCCCCCCAGTTGCTATTAGCCCCAGGAAGGAAGTTTCCATTGGTTTCATTGGGAGCTTTCCTCCCAGAGCTAATATCAGATTGTGAAGGGGGTGGGGAGGATTTTTGGAAAGACTGCAGCGAGAGGGGAATGGTTAAAGCTGAAGTCCCAATCCTGTTCTGCCTCATGATTTGCATTGTTAAAGGATAACTCAGACACATTAAATACAGTCATGCCTTGGATTGAGAGCATAATTCGTTCTGGAAACGTGCTTGTAATCCAAAACACTTGTATATCAAAACGAAATTCCCCCCAAAAAATGTGTACAGAGATTTTTAATTTAAGCCATACTACAGTACTTGTATTGCAAGATGTCGCTTGTATATCAAGTCAAATTTTTTAAAATAAATATTTTAAAATGTGCTTGTCTTGCAAAACGCTCTCAAACCAAGTTACTTGCAATCCAAGGTATTACTGTACATTCATGCACTTAACATCATGTCTGTTTTGGCCATTGCAGCCTCTTCTTCTTCTTCTTCTTCTTCTTCTTCTTCTTCTTCTTCTTCTTCTTCTTCTTCATATACTGCCCTTCTTCCCAAGGGAACCCAGGGTGGTACACAATGTAATAATTTAAAAAATTAATTACACATATGGTAATTAAAAATACTAAAAAATACATCAGTTATGCATCATTAAAAACATCAACCATAAAACATAAAATACGCATTGGCCTGGTTAGCATGTAACAACAATCCATGGGTTGTCAGGGCTGAGTGCAAGTGAGTGCACATGCTGCCTCCTGCACTTGCTACTTCCACTTTTCATCTGCTTTACTAAACAAGCCAGGAACATCCCATTCCTGGCTTGTTAGTCATGATGTCCAAACCTGGCACTCTGGGTTGTGGAGGGTTAAACAAGCCAGAATTTGAACCCATGGTTTGTTGTTGGGTTAAAACTCTGGGTTGTTTAACAACAACCCAGGGTGCTAGGTTCAGATTTCACGACTAACTTTTGAAAAGCAGATGCAAAGCAGAAGTAGCGAGCAGGCTCGCTTGCTCGTTTCCATGTGGCCCCACCAATTCATGGGTTCCTTAACCCATGAATTGGTATTACATGCAAACTAGGTCACTATCTTAGGGTGCAGTCCTATGCATGTTTAGACAGGAAAAAAGCCCTACAACTCCCAGCATGCTCCAGCCAGCCATGTTGGTTGGGGCATGCTGGGAGTTGTAGGCCTTTTTCTGTCTAAACATGCATAGGATTGCACCTTTAAAGCATTAAGTTTCCAGGGCCAAGTTTATTTATTTATTTATTTCTTATATTTATTAATCGCCCATCTGGCCAGCCACACGGCCACCCAGGGCGATGTACAATTAAAATAATACAGTAAAAACAATACAATAAAATATGATAATTAAAACAGTATTAAAAAATTCTTTTAAAATCCTAACCCACCCCATATTCCCGCCTGAACAGCCATGTTTTTAATGCACGGCGGAAGCTCATCACGGAGGGGGCATGGCGAAGGTCACTAGGGAGGGAGTTCCATAATGTGGGCGCCACCACAGAGAAGGCCCTCTTCGTAGTCCCCACCAGCCTGGCTGCTTTGGCTGATGGGATAAGGAGAAGGCCGTCCGTGGCTGATCTTGTTGAGCGGCTTACTTGATGTTGCTGGAGGCGCTCCTTGAGATAAACTGGGCGGGAGCCGTGTAGGGTTTTAAAGGTCAAAACCAACACCTTGAATTCGGCTCGGCAAGCAACTGGTAGCCAGTGCAACTCATTAAGCACTGTCGTGATGTGATCACACCGGCGGCTGCCCTTAATCAGGCGAGCCGCCGCGTTCTGTACCAGCTGAAGCTTCCGAACCGTCTTCCGAACCGTAACCCCATGTAGAGCGCATTACAGTAGCAGGGCCGGCGCTACCGCTAGGCAGACCCAGGCGGCTGCCTAGGGTGCGTGGCGGAAGAGGGCGCAGAAACACTGCGCTCCTTCCTCGCCGCCGGCGCGCTCCTGCCCCGCCTGGCCGCCTCGCCGACAAAGGCACCGGTCCGCAACCACCAGGTCTGTGCGGGGGGGGATTGCGGGCGCCGGGTGGGCTCGCGGTCGCGCTCGGCTTTCCTCTGCGCCCGGAGCTAGGCCGGGTCAGGAGCACGCGCGGCGGCGGCGGCGACCGGTTGGCAGCGGGGAAAGCGGCTGCTGGAGGAGGAGGCCGGCCGGCCAGGCAGGGCGGGGGGTGCTGGGCAAGCAGGCATTTCCCGGCTGCTTTGCTCCGGAGCCCTCCCCCCCGGCACGAGAGGGGGGGCGCTAAATATAAGCCAGCCTAGGGTGCCAAACTGCCCTGCACCGGTCCTGTACAGTAGTCTAGGTGAGAGGAGACCAAGGCATGAACCACTGATGGGAGCAGATGACTAGGAAGGTAGGGGCGCAGCTGCCGTATCAGATGGAGTTGATACAGTGCTGCCCGGCTGACACCTGAGCCTCCATGGACAGCTGGGAGTCTAGAATGACCCCCAAGCTGCGGACCTGGTCCTTCAGGGGTAGATGTACCCAGTGCTTTTTTTCTGGAGAAAAAGGTACCGGAACTCTTGGATTACATTTCCTCGGGAGTAGAGGGCGATTAAATTGTAATGCAATTAATAGAAGAAAAGGTGCTGGAACTCAGTTCCGGTGAGTTCCACCAGAAAAAAAGCCCTGGATGTACCCCATTCAGCACCAGGTCAACATCCCCTAACCTTCCCTTGTCTCCCACCAGAAGTACCTCAGTCTTGTCGGGGTTCAGTTTCAACATGTTCCTTACTATAATGATTACTAACTAGGTTATATTGAAGCCCTGACTGATCTTGTGTTGAAACCATGGCTCAAATACTACACTTTGCTGGTAGCCTTGTAAGAACTGGGGACTGAAGGGGTGCCATAAGTGTAAAGATTGACTAGTCCTCTTCCCCATGCATGTGCAGTGAGGAAATCTAAGGGGATCCATAGTCTTCCACAACAGTTAAATCTTATGCTTTAGCCAATGGGTGTTGGTGGAGGAGGGGTAGACTTATAAAGCCTAATGATAAAAAATGCTACATAAATATATTCTGCAGTAAACGTATCATTGATCAACTTAACTATTTAGTACCTCATCTAAGAGGATGGTGGTTTGAATTAACTGGTGATAGACAAGTCACCAAGACATCTAACCTCTTGACTGTTTGGAGTACATTTCTAGCACAGCACAGCAGAGAAGTGCCGGGTGGGGTTCTGTACCAATTGCTTGCACTGTGCATACTGAAAGCCGCTGCAATTAATCCTTTATCTTGGTAAACCCCTAATTAACTCCCATGCTTTTAGTTAAATGAAACAACATGGCAATCTGCCACCAGTGAACAATGAGATGATGCTGATGTCACCAGCTAATGCTTCAAGCTGTAATGTCATACTTAAGGTGCCCATTGTTTTACCACCAATGAATTGCAACGAATTTGTTACTGGAACTGGTCGGTGACAGTGTCATCCTCCCCAGGGCTGCTGTTGCAAATGTTTACACAAGAGCTCCAGTAGTACAAAGGGAAGAGGTGAAAGGACTTTTCTGTTGAAGGCTGAGTCACAAGAATGATGTGTGCGGATTTTTGCCAGCCTAGCCGAACTATGCAAGAATCCTAAAAGCAATATCCTGTAGATCTGGTCAGAAGCTTGTTCTCCTGGAGGGTCACTTGGAAGATGAGGGGAGATAGACGGGCCCAGTTGCCCTGCTATTACTCCCTGAAGTAGGTTGCTGGCAGCAAGTCGCCACATCACAGCCACCGCTGCCTCCATACATTCCTCTTGCCTTTGGACTGGCATCTAGTGAGCCAGATGGTACCCCTCAGTGGGCTGGATTTGGCCCAGAACCTCCAGTTGCTGAACTGGGATGGTGAGTGAAAACCAATGTGATCATGATCATAGAGTCTCCTGGATTTTGTTTTATTGCAGAGATTTATACCTTGTCTTTTAATTTGATAAAATTCCCACAGCAATTTCCAAATCAAAAACAAAAATATTAAACACAACATTAAAACACCAACATTTAAAAATGCAGAAAAAAGAAGCAGAAGGAGAAGCAGCAGCAAACACTCATCTTTGTAGGTGGTGAACTCTTTGGGTCTGGGACCATGTCTAAAGTAACAGGGCCTTGGTTACGTGTTTTGGCTGTGCCTCTGCATTTAAATTCCCTATTGAAACCGGAGATGAGGCAGCTGCGGTCCCCCTTTCCGCCATTCCTTTCTTGGCCCTAGCATTTGTCCCCGTTTTATGAGTGGCTGGCTAAGCATAAAAAGCTTTTGCCCCCAGGGGGTTTCCTTTTGCATCATCCCCACTCCCCTTAGAATGCCTGGAGTCTGTTGCACAAGGTGCCTGGTGGTGGCAGCGAGGGAGAAAATGGTAGCTGTACCATAAGGAAGAAGTGTAGGGAGATGTCCATATATGTCACCACTCGCCATCTTCCTCCAGGGTGCTGTCAGTTGACAAGGGTATGTCCACCCATGGATCCTAGCCAGGACTTTTGTGCCAGCCACTGCTGCTGTTGCAGACATTTTAATTTTTCTTTCTGCCTCTGCCTGGTGCTGCATATGGCTCTTTTATATTTGCAGCTTCCACTGACAAGCAGTGGCAATGGGGGAGAAAGCAGGGAGGAAAGGCAGCATCGGCGATGTTCTTTCCATGCCTCTCACCACCAAGAACGTCAGCACCTGAACTCAACCAGTGTACCGTATTTTTCGGACCATAAGACGCACTTTTCTCCCCCCAAAAAGGAGGGGAAAATGTCTGTGCGTCTTATGGAGGGAATGCTAAAAAAACACACACAAAAAACACCCCAATGATTTATTTTTCCCTACCTTCTTCTGCGCGCCTCAAACCGGTCCGGCGTAAGAGCGGAGGGCTCCTGGACGGAGCGGGGCAAGGCCGCCCATGCCTGCCACAAACTTTGCCATGGCGGCGGCGCCCCCCCCCAGCAGGGACGTGGGCGGGCGCAGGGCCAGCTCTGCTTCCCGTGGCTCCTGCGCAGAGCGGGACAAGGCCGCCCACTCTTCCGAAAGCTTTGGCGCGGCGGTGGTGCGGCGCCAGCGGCGGCGCCCCCCCCATGGCAGCAGGGACGTGGACGCAGGACCAGCTCTGCTCCGCGCCGTTCCTGCGTAGAGCGGGACAAGACCGCCCACTCTCCCGAAAGCTTTGGCGCGGCGGTGGTGCGGCGCCAGCAGCGGCGCCCCCCCCATGGCAGCAGGGACGCGGGCGGGCGGGCGCAGGGCCAGCTTTGCTCCGTGCGGCTCCTGCGCAGAGCGGGACAAGGCCGCCCGCTCTCCCAAAAATTTTGGTGTGGCGGTGCGGCGGCAGCGGCGGCGGCACCCCTTCCCCCCCCCACGGCAGCAGGGACGCGAGCTGCGCAGAGTGGGACAAGGCCGCCCGCTTCCAAAAAACTTTGCCGCGGCAGCACCGCACCGCCCCTGCCCCCCCCAGCCCGGCAGCAGGGACGCGAGCGGGCGGGCGCAGGGCCAGCTTTGCCGCGGTGACTTCCGGAGCCCACCGTCCCTGCCCCGCCCACCGGCGGAAGAGTGAAGGCCTCCTGGGTAGAGCAGCGCAAGCCCCTGCCTCCCAGCTGATTCCCCCCCTTACCAGCTGATTCCCGGCCGCTTGATTCCCGCCAGCAGCAGCGCAACTCCCAGCCAGCCACGCTCTCATTGGAGGCGCCGCGGCTGAGGGACGGAGGGGGGCCGGCCAATGGACAATGCTGCCGCCGCCACCAACACTGAAATCTTGTGGCAGCACGGGCAGCAGGCTAGGTAGGGAGTCGGATTTCTTCATAAAACCTGTGTGGGTATTATTACCCTACTGCTTTAAAATGATCCTGGACATTATTGGGAGGGAAATGTGAGTTGTACCATTTTGTATACCCCACCTTTTTTCCTGCAAGGAACTCAAGGCGGCTGGTACTGGTACCGTAGTTGACAGGCCATTCTCCTCCATGGATGCATAAGGAGACCTTCTTAATCCTTGAATGCTGCCAGGTGGCAGTCTGGCAGACTCCCAGGTTGCTCCTTTTTCCAATGGCCCATTGACAAAAGAGAGTAAGAACTGTGCCAATGGGATGAGGAGGAAGTGTTTGTTCATCATTATGACTTCCATTCACCCCCTAACCAGGCCAAGGACATCACCACTGCTCCAGTCTAGACTTTCAACCTTTTAGAATGGGTGTGTGTGTGTGCGTGCACAGAAGCCGGAAACCACCAAACAACCAGTGGTTGGAGGAAAGGAGTTGGGGCCAGGGAAAGGGTGTGTGGCCATCAGGGGAACCCCAGGGGGCTGGAGTGAAACCCCAGGAGAGCCAGATTTGGCCCTCGGTGCCCCACCTTTATTGTAGGTGGTAAACATTTTTGGGAAATGACTGGGTCCAAAGTAATAGGGCCTTCGTCTCAATCTGATTCTGTGTGCTTTACTCAAATAGGTAGATCATAATATCTATTTTAATGTGTTTAATACCGCAACTTGCTTTGAGGCATGTAACACAATTGTGACAGCAATTTCATTCTGTCCCTTTCAATGTGAGCTGCTGCTGACATTCCCTTTGAAACTGATGCAGCATAGCCTGGAGATACTCTTCACAGGAGAAGAAACAGGGTTTTTGGAGTGATTCCCCCCCCCCCCAATTGTGAGCCAGATTAGAAATTCAAAGTCATCTCCTGTCATCCTCTATAGCAGCTGCTACTTGCAGCATGTCTTCCAGCAATCCTGGGGCTTTTGTTATGAAGAACGCAGCCCGTTCCTTAGTGCCTGTTGCTACTACAAAATGGAGGATGTGGTGTTTTCTAAGGCCTGGAGCATGCTGAGACTTCCGGAACCTCTTGAGTGAGGAGGCTTTCTTTGTTCTTATACCTTTTTGTGATAAGATGCTGGACTTTCTGCTGGTGTTTCCCATTTGCCTAAAGATCCAAAGACTTTGGGCTTTTCTACATGAAACCGTCAATAGCTGTATTCACTTTCGGTGTCATCGCAACATTGAGATAGGAACGTTACACAAAGAGCTTTTCTTTTCCTGTTTTTCTGCTACATAACCCCTAGGTGGAGCTGTACTATAGTGGAACGGCTCAAATACACAATGAGAAACACAGCGTCATTTCCCCCATTCTAATATAATACCCCATTTTCCCCATTCTAAAATAAACTTGGAAAGTACTCTGAAAAAACAGAAGCGAAACTAGAGGATCACAATGTTGTCTAAAGAGCCCATAAACAACCATGAGTAAGGAATCACAAGTGCACAATAAATGCCTCGTGTAGAAAAGCTCCTAGGCTCGTTGGGCTCCTAGCCATTCTTGGAACATATCTGATCTTTGCTCTTTGGTTGTGAGAAGCGCTGACTCCTAAAAAGGGAAGTATGTGCAAATGGAAAAGTGCTTAAAAACAAGTTGATCTTTATGCTCTAATCAATCCACATTCATTCCAGCATTGTTGTGGGAGGTAATGTGAGCAAATCTGTTTACGTGGTCAGGTTTCCTGTCCAGGCTTTGCTGATTTTTCTTTTCATTCTCACTCACAGCTCACTCAGCTACTCTTGTTGTGTTCATGCGGAACAGGCAGGCAGCATAGCTGATATATATATACAATGCAACACTAAGTATTCACAATGGTCCCTAAGATAATAAAGCCATTACTGTACATATGTCTAAAATAGATTGGCCACTTATGAATCATGACAAAAGAGGACAAAGCTTTGCATAGAATTTGCATCTATATGTATAGATGCATAGAAATAATTACTATAATTTAAATAGAAAGAAATACAATGCATCTCACCATAGTGGGAAGGACCAGGTGACCTGTGTGCCTGCTCAGTCTGCTGCCCAGGTGCTTACTGTTGATGGGCAATTTCAGGACTCCTCCTGCTCTTTCTTCTTATGGTTCTTTCTCTTTAAACTGGACTTGGACTGCCAACAGCCCTTCAAATAGAGAACACCTTCAAATAGAGGACTGTCCTATGACAGCCCTTCAGATAGAGGACTGTCCTCTATGAAGAGGACACACGGCCCCCTGAAAAATTGGCTTGTTGGGTCAAACTAAGATCCATGTATTTCTGTATTTTTTTTTATCCCAACAGGGTGTGTATGTAGAAAACTGGCTAGTTTTCCCAGTTTCGGAATTGAGGGAGAGGGACAAAGATAGAGCTGGGAGGTAGACTCTATATGCTGGAATCTATAGCTGCATTTGGATGAACATAGCTTAATGAGCTGAGATATGAGCAAGCCTTCACTCTATTTGCATAAGCCAGCATACAAATAGGGGAGTCTTCCATTAACTATAGTTAATTATAGTTTCCTGTTTCATCTGAACCAGAAAACTATGATTAACAGCTTCAGAACAAACTAGGATATTAAGCCAACTTCAAACCATGGCTTCATATCCTTGCTTATGCCAAAGCCAATAACCATAGTTTCCCAGTGTAGAAGTCCCAGACTTCCGGGCCTGTTCGCTTGCTTGTGTGGAGCAAAGGGGCTGTGGGTATAGCCAAAAAGATCATTTACCGGTATATCTCAGCTTATTGAGCTGAGAGTTATGATTAACTGAATGCAGCCTATGTCACAGCCAAGCCTGTAAGCTCTCCGGCTCCTTTCCAAGTGTGCCATAAACTCTAGTTCTCTATTCCATTTGTAGTACCTGTGCCTCAAGTTGGCCACTGTCTGTGTAGAGCTATATGCTACTGAATATGTTTGATTTTTTTTTTTACACAGAATAGCAGCCTCACAGAAGAACTAAGCTGACCTGTGTGTGTGTGTGTGTGTGTATGTGTGTGTGCATGCATGTGTGTACACACAGTTGGCACCATTACAAATGTTGGTGTGCAAGGGCCTGAAGACTAGCAGCATGCAATACAAACTGTGTTTATGGGCCTTAACCTACCTCACACTTTCCCAGAGTATTGTTTGATTTTTTCATATCATCAGTCAAGGCTGGGTGGGGCCTAAAAATTGTTGACTAATGTCAGCCGGCTCTTGCTGTGTCTGCTCAAGCACCCTTGAACCAAAATCAGAGTATAAACTCAACTTCCTTGGGCCAGGGAATATAAACTATATTAAAAGAGCTTACTTTTCCATAGCACTATAATTATCTGTAAAATCTTGATAAATTATTAGCACCTCATACCTGTGAAAACGCAATGAACAGAGACATTTACTGGCTTCTGTGTACCTGTTGTGCAACTTTGGGTGCACTCAGGTTAAAACAGGCACGATTTACCATGTAAATAGACAAAAAAACCCGGACATCATACGTCTGTATAGCAGCCATATTGTCACCAGTTCATTAGGTTTGAGAATACATTCCATCGTTCAAGGGCAGTGGGAACCCATTACTGAATGTCATGTCAAGTAGGTAGGATTAACAGAACTACTGTGGGTAAAACAACACTACATCACCTCCTAGGATGCTGGGAATATGGCTTCATTCTTCAGTTAATAAAGATGCAGGGCTGTCAAAGACTAAGGTATCATACTGAGCGATGTCAGAGCAACCTGATGAATTAAAAACACAGCAAATTATCAGATTTAGATCTTATACACCTACACATTTTCAAGGACCAGCAGAAAGGGATCTCATTAAAACCAGCAGTTAGGTTGATAAATGATGTATCTGGTTTTTGTTTCAAGAGAAGTTTAAAGCAAGGCCAGCTTGGCGGCACAAGAATATGGTTGCTTGGGGTGGCAATATTTTAGGGATGTTATGGAGCACTTCATGAGAGGTGTGAACATACATGAAGCTACTTTATAATGGTCTTAACTCAGACCGTTGCTCCACCTATCCCAGTATTGCCTATACAGGCTGGTAGCAGCTCTCCAAGGATTCAGAGAGATTTTCCCCCCCAGCTCTGCTACCTGAGACCTTTTAAGACGGAGATGTAAGGAACTGAAACTCTGAGCTTTTGCATCCAAAGCATGTGCTCCACCACTGAGCTACAGCTAGTGATGGATAAATCTGTCAAGCTCACTTACACTTAGTTTCTCGTTTTTCTCACAGCAGTTTGCAATTCTTTTTTTTCTTTTTTTTTAAAGTCAGCATGAAAATGCGCACATATTTTCATGTGCATTTCTCAAAAAATGCACATTTTTGTACACAATTCTCAAAATATACATTTTTGGATGCGATTTCCCAAATATACACATTTTTGCAACCAATGTCCCCCCGCTAAAAGAAAGCACACTTTTGTGCACACTTTCCCATAATGTATACATTTTTGTGCACTTTTTATTTGTGAACTGGATTACAGCATTCTGAAATGTGCGAATATCACTGTATAACTGCATTCTGGTGTGTGTGTGTGTGTGTGTGTGTAGGTTCAGGAAGTGTGAATTTGGTAAGTTCACACTGAAATAGAAACTCAACAAATTCCTCACTCATCTCTACCTACAGCCCCTCTAGCTACAGCCCCTATGTTGCAGACAATGCTGGGGCACCAGAGAGCATGCTGTTTGCCCTGGCTCAGCATGGCCACCCCCATTGTGAACTTGTTTAAATATGGATTACTCAGCTTTTGTTTGTATCCTCTTCTTATGAGAATGACTAACCATATGTTGTGACATGTGAATATGACTGTAGTTTTCCCATGTTCCACTGATTTCACTCCTGTAATCAACCATATCTTTGAGACGTTCCTAAACAAGCTACACAGTTGTTGCATACTTGTATTTTCCTCTGGCAGCCCTTCAAATAGAGGGCAGTCCTCTATAAAAGCGGACACATCTCCACCCTAGATTCCTCAGTTCAAATTCTGTCTCCAACATAAACCTTCAGAATAGTACTGGGCAGCTCACTATCTCTAAAATTTAAAAACAGGAGAGTGATATGCCTTACAGTTCTGATGTAAGAATAAAGGTGAAACAATGGAATATTGTTTCCTGCCCTAAACCCTAGGGATGAGGGTGAGTACAAACCTACATTAATCCAGAGGATAAATTTAAATCGGGGAGCTTGAGCACAATGCTGTAAGCTCTAAAAAACATGAAAACAAAATTGAAAAAATATATAGGAAATAATGGGTTGGATTCAGGCTTAGTCATACTTAGTCAAAGTTAGTGTGACTAACTCTGGATCCAACTCATTATATTTGGGGCATAAATTTTATTACAATCATATTTTGAAAACCAATATTATACAGTAATGTTATATGTGGCAAGTGGCAGTATACCACACAGGTGAGATTCTCCCAAGACAAGAAGTTAAATAATTCTTTAAACACCACATGGTAGTACAGAGAATAAAGTACCATATGGTAGAATTCTCAGATGGTTTAAGGAATATAGTGCCTAAAAGGAAAATTCTTTGGCTAGAGCAGTCATAACATCAGGGATCTGTCTGCTAGTAAAAATTCCATTTGTTCCAAGAAACATAGTCTTCATAACATAGTCAAGTTAGAAATTATTGACAAGTTAAAACAATTTGCAGTCCGGATTCATTATGTAGCTGTAGTTGCCAATATAGATAGATACTGTTCTGCGTGATTTAAATAAAACTACAGACTTGAACAAGATTACTCACAGAATATTACTGAAGTGGTAACAATTCTCAGGAGTACTCAGATTATTAGATTCCTGATGTTTCTGGAAAGCAATGTTAGAAACAAGATTTAATTTTTTCCCCAGATGCCACAAAATCACACCAGTTAAGTATCCACCATACTACACTTGGAGCAGCTGATAATTTTTGCACACTTGCCTGGAGTGAATATGCAGAGCTATGTTAGCATAGTAGCTATTATTTGATTATCAATGAGCAAGTAATTTCAGACATCAGCAAATTGCCTCAGAGCTGCCCTTTGCTTACCAAGGGGATATGGTCTGAAAGGGGACATAAAATATATCACTTTGAGTCTTCTCAATACAAGAAGAGAACTGTTCTAGCCATGCAAAGGGTTTGTAAAAAATACACAAAGTCTGAACTGCAAATAGATAACAATGGGACGAGGGAACAGGGCTGCTTGGCCCTAGTTTTTTGACAAACAAATCTTGAGGGCTGCAGCTTTAGTGTAGATTTTTGAGCTCACTGTAAGGTTTATTTTCACTGAAGGATGTGTGTCGGTGAATGCCTTCCATAACCTTGGCAATACTGATGCTAAGTTCCATAACTTTGACCCACAGGCATACCTCAAGGTGTTGGGAATGCCATGTCGTCTCTTGGATATCAATCTTGTTTGCCTCAGGCCTTGCCTCTCATTTAGCCTCAGAATGACCTCTGTGGAGTCAATAATCTGTTATAGGCATCTTATAAATATAATAAATAAAAAGGTGGCTTAAAACCACTTCTAAATTCATTCCCTTACTCCTCAGATGCCCTTGAGAGGGTCTTTAGACTTCAAAATGATGTCCTGCTAGCAATGCTTTCATTCAATGGATAGAGATTATAATAACCATGGGACTGGCTTGGTATCTTTCCTGTTCCTCGGGTGAAAAGTGCTGCATTTCTATAGGAGGCCCAATGCCTGTCATTTGGATACAGGAACAGAGGATTCTGCTTTATACCAAGTCAGACTATTTGCCCATGTAGTCCGGTATCGGGGCCGGCCCTACCACTAGGCAGAGTCAGATGCTGGGGTGGGGGTGCACAGCAGTGGCAAGGTGCTGGAGGACAAAGCAGCGTGTGCCACATAGCCTGCCCTGCACCCCTTAAACTAGCCTGCTGCCTTCAGAGGCAGTGGAAGATACTGTCCTGTCACCAGTGTTGAAGTCAGATTCAACTGCCAGCCCACTCAGCTTCTGTATGTATCTTGTCCTTTGCCTCAGGCAGCAAAATGTCTTGAGCTGGCCCTGTCAATATTGTCTACGCTGACTGGCAGTGGCTCTCCAGGGTCTCTGGCAGAAGTCTTTCCCACCATCTGCTACCTGCTCCTTTTAACTAAAGAGGCCTGGCCTGGCCAGCGCATAGGGTTCATACGGCCTGCAAATCTCAGCAAACATAGGAAGCGGCCTTATATTGTGTCAAGCCATTGGCCCATCTAGCCCAGTATTATCTGCGCTGACTGGCAGGGGCTCTCCAGGGTTTCGGGCAGGAGTCTTTCCCAGCCCCACCTAGAGGTGGCAGGAATTTATCTTTTGCATACAAAGCATGTGTTTTATTGCAAAACAAATTGATATTGCTATAAATTTAGATGGGCCAATCACGAGAGGGAGAGGACAAACACACAAAGGTACTCATGGGCTATTTTAAAACAGAAAATGATTTGCTGAAACAGTTATCTTTCACTAACTGCTCCCTTAAGGTCATTTCCTGTGAGGTTTAATGGCTAGCGTACCAATTATTGTACCCATACCAGTGCTACATACATGGTATTTTTAAACTGAGGTAAACTAGAGAGTCAACATTTTAAAGGGCAGTACTAAAAAAGGAGTTCCTTACCTCATTGCCAGGGCAATATTTTAACATTTATCTGCAATGGTATGTCCAGCGTTATTTATGCATTTATTCCTGCGGTAACTGGAGACAAGAAGAGCAGCACACATTGCACGTAATGAAACCTTGAATGTGTGCAAAAGGCACGTACTGTCGCTTCAGAAATGTACTCTCTAGGCTCACTGTCATTGGCATGTTGGAGGAGGGCCTATACTTCCAGTGAACTGCCAATCCAGGAATACCCTTTGGTTTTACAAAATGAATGACATCTGTTGGTTTAAGGAAAGAAGTCATCATATTTTTTTGAAATGGACGTCACAAAGAATGCAGGCAACACAAAACGATACTGAAAAGCGCTTTATAAAGTGAGGATTACTTTGAAGATAACGAGAGAGAGAGAGAGAGAGAGAGAGAGATGATATGGGCGTTGGGGGCTATTAACATGTAGCGCAAATAGTAAGTTTATTCTTGCTGAAATCATGCAGCCATAGCTATAGCTCAGTGGTCAAGCATATGGTTTGCTTGAACAAGGTTCCCAGTTCAATCCCTTGCATTTCCAGTTAAACTAACTTAAATATCAGGGTGGGGAAAGCAAGACCATCAAGAGCACAGCTGCTTACCAGGATAAATTTACTTGGTATAAGGCAGATAGGTGTGTGTGTGTGTGTGTGTGTGTGGTGTTTAGATTTATTGAAACCTGTTCAGTGTCTCTGGGATAATGTGGGCTAAAATTCTCAATAAACAACTAAATAAATATATTCATATGTGGGCCGCACAATCCTGTGGATGGAAACCCCAAGAGGGGAGTAAGTTCTTTATCAGGGAAGGATAATTTCCCCTCTTTTCCCTTGGCTGATGTCTGTGGGAGTCTTGCATTTCAGGGGGTGGGTTGCTCACTAAGTCCACTTCTGCACCATTCCTGTATTAAACAGGCAGCACAGTGATAAGATTCATTTGGACAGTGGAGGGTATTCTTAAAGCTCTTTGGTCTCTTGATTACATTCTAAAATTTCACCTGCAGTGCTCAATTCATATGTGTTTCTAGGTGTGGGCAGCAGCACTACATTTAATGACCTGTAATGAATATTCATAGCAAATCACCTGCATACATTGTTCATGTAGCCTTATTTAAGCTACTCCACATGTGTCTTAAAGGAACTGCAGCAAAACAGCCTCTGGCAGACTTTGCCCTCATGGCACACATTATTAAATTCTGAGTGAAAGTTGACAGCATTGAGCATAAATTTAGCATCGGTAAATAAAAGCAAGAAAGTAAAAAAAAGCTTTCCTGGACTCTCCTCAAGATGAGACTTTGTTTGTTTTCAAAGTATCCAAGCTAACAAATTACATCTATGTTAAGATTCATTTGTATTGTTATTTTAATAATATTTTGAATTAGAAAAGAGTTACATATGTATGCAGTGTTCAATGTAAGGTTTTGTAAGAAGATTCATTGGGCTGATTCAGCCATAACTAAAACAATGTTTATCATTAGGAGAATGGACCTAGCTTCCCCCACCTGGGCTCTTGTGCTCCCCCCCCCCTCTTCTGGTGTTGCCACATGGAGTTTGGGGGCTTCCGCTTTCATTTCTGATTAACTGCAGCTTGCAAGACAAATTATGATTAATCGTTTCTATGGTTAGTGGAATCAAGCCAACTTCAAACAACAGTTTAAGAACCAGGCTTGTTTCCATTAGCCATAGTTAAGATTAACCACAGTTTAGGGTTCAGATGACATGCTGAACTTAATCTAAAACAGAAGCAGAAGCCTCTGATCTCCTCTTCGCAGCTGCACTGGAGGAAGAGAGGGGAGGCTAGGCTCATTCTTGTAACACTAAACCATGGTTTCGTGTTATGCCCGAATGCAGCCAATATCCCATTGGGGAAAAAATTACCTCTCGAGTTATTTTTAATTAATTAATTTATTTATTCATTTAATGCATGTGTATTTTTTTCCCTCCAGCATTGCCACTCCCACGGGCAGCTTACAAAAAACCTGGTTCACTCCAGATGTTTTGGACTACAACTCCCAACATTCCTACCCATTGGTCATGCTGATGGGGGCTGATGGGAATTGAAGTTCAAAACAAAACATGTGGAGGGCACCAGGCTGGGGAAGGTTGCGCTAAACCATTGTTTAATGTGATGTCTGAACCAGATCAGTGTGTAATTTTATTTATTATATTTATACCCCGCCTTTTTCCTGCAAGGAACCCAAGGCGGCTTACATAATCCTCCTCCTCTCCATTTTATCCTCACAACAACCCTGTGAGGTAGGTTAGGCTGAGAGTCTGTGACTGACCCAAAGTCACCCAGTCAGTTTCATGGTCGAGCGGGGGCTAGAACCCGGATCTCCCGAGTCCCAGTCCAGCACTCTCACCACTATGCCACACTGGCTCTCTCACCACTACGCCACACTGACACTGACATATGATATTGTTATAAAAATAGGAGTGATAATTAGCTCTGCACTTTGGAATGTTCACAGAGTACTCTTTCCTAGCTGGTGAGATGTGAATACGGCCTGAGTAGGCTGACACCCCCCCCCCGCCTTTCCCCTTAATTTGCTTTTCTCCTGTAGAATGAATGTATAGTTTAAAATCTGGCATTGACCTACAAGCACACAACTGAGGATTTTTATTCATACATTGATGCTGTCATCTCCCCATGAGTAAAGCCACTCACATGCAGAGATGTTTACCTGTGATTGCACTTGCTTTGAAGCAAAGACCAGGTTTCCGTTTTATGTCCTGCATTTTGCATACCTGTCAAAGTCAGGGTTGCCACCTTGCTGGTGTTTTAACAGATTGCCCATCTGGGGTTTCTCGCTCCCGATCAGCCCTTCTGTTTTGCTTTTAGTCTGCCTTAATGCTAGTAACACGGCCATTTTATAAGTTCATACCTCCATTTAAATGCATCAAGATACACAGGAAGAGAAATAGCTTTTCCTCACCTCTGGGAATGCAGTAAGACTGCATTGTGGAAACATTAATATTGTTGCTATACTTGGAAATGAATTTGCTGCTGAAAAAAATAAAATAAAAATAAATCTAGATGTTCTTTATTCACTTTCCTTGTGTTGATAGGAGAAAGGGCAGAGCAGCCTTCGAAAATTCATTGGCTAGTATAGATATTTACACTCCCTGCCCCTTTCTGCCAAGTGCTGAAGTCAGACAAACGGCTCAGATTCATTCCAGCTACAGTTGCTCACCCTGGGATTAGCATGAAGCTGTGTTCAAAAACACACACTGGCTGCAGATTGCAGTTCTGTGCACAAGAAGTACATTTGAAATACAGCTTTGGCTTTGCTAGTCGTTCTGCAACCTTTCTTCCACTTTTACAGACGATCATCTGGTTCAAAATAGCAACTCCCTTGGTCACATCCTCTGCCCTATGCTACAGATTACCTATATAAAGCTGAAAGATTGACAAAATCAAATTGAAACGTTTAAATTCTGGATTTTGATTTTGTCAGTCTTTCATCTTTCAGATTTTAAAATGTGTCTGGGCTCTTTTGGAGAAAGTAGGAATAGTCTCCAAAGGTTACCGCAGCCAAGGGCATTGCTAGGCCTGGGCCCCTGTGTCCCTGGCCCCAGATCTATTCCACAGAGCCCGGAGTGTCTTTTTGTGCCCTTGATGCGATGCTTGGAAGCCCCCAAACTCAGAGGCTTATGATCCTACTGTGCTGGGTGGGAGGAGCTGTGGAGGCAAGCTTCGCTTCCCTCTCCTCCCGCCATGCATTTTCCACTAGACGGGCTTTTTTGCCCATCTAGCTGGGGCATCTCAGAGGGGAAGGCAAAGAGGCTGGAGAGGCATCAGGATAGTTTGTATCCTTTTATATCTTTGTATCCCTTTTTGGGCAGGTTACTTGTCCTTTGTCACACTTCCCATGGCAGCCATTTTGTGACAGTGCCCAGGATAGTTTCCCAAATTGCCAAATGTGTCCACAGCCCCGAAAATTTGCCTACCCTTGAACTAAAGCAAGCTTCCTCAACCTGGTGCCCTCCAGATGTGTTGGATTAAAACTTCCACCATCCCCAGCAATCATGGCCCATGGCCATCTGGCTGAGGATGAAGGGAGTTGTAGTCCAACCCATCTAGAAGGCATCAGGTTGGGAAAGGCTGATTTAAAGTAATGTGCCCTCCTCTCCCCTTACAGGGATGAATATGTACAGAAAATGTGTATGACTGGAAACTATTCAGCCTGTGGATGTATTTCCCAGGGAAAATCCATGAGCAGGTGTTGCCTCAAGATGTGTATTGTGGCATGCCTGGTGCCTGTTCTCTTATTCAAACAATGCAACCACAGACCTAGCACTCCAGTCTAAATTAGGGCCAAACTAGTCCTTTATTCTTTCTCTTTGCATACAAGCAACTACGAGGGGGAGGGATTTTAATCAGCATGCTAGTGCTGAGGGAGGGGAAGTCAATTCTTTTCTACACAACCATTTTCTCAATTTAAATTGCTCCACTGAAACCACTATTAGCTGCAGAGGGTGGGAAAGAGGTAGCAGTAATGAAGATACCTGCCTATTCCTTCTGTGCCCCTAATGGCAATGTCAGGGAAGCTGCACAGGGGAGCTTTAAATTCCCACCTCCGTTACTGCAGTTTCAATACAAATCCCCCCCACCCTCCACGGCTGCCATTAAATGAAACAAAAAACCTCAGCAGATCCTATCCATGGATCTTCCACATCTAGTTAGCCCTGAGTCAAAGCAAGTGGACGCTTATTAACTAATAATAAATCTCCTAGAAGTGAAAGTCCCAACCTATCAATTAAGTGACCACAGAGTTACTAAAACCAAGAGGACAACCTTGGGCACCAAAGCTCCTGTCAGGATGGCCAATTTTGTTTCAGAGGCTCAGGGAGCCACCGTTCTGGTCATTGGAATGCAGAGTTCAAAGAAGGACAAACTCTTTTATAGTAGGGTTCTAATGTTTACCCTAATTGGTCAGTTCCATTGATAACCCTTCCCCTTTACACACTCAGGCTGCAATGCTATACTCACCTGGGAGTTCCATTGAATTCAAAGAGCACACCAGATGAGGAGCCACAAAACGAAGGTGAAGTGCCTGTGGCTCATGCTGGCTCAGCTTGTGTGAGCGTGGAAAGCTAAGCAGGGTCAGGCCTGGTTATTACTTGGATGGGAGACCCCTCCTCTAGTTTCCTGCATTGAGCAGGGGGTTGGACTCAATGGCCTTGTAGGCCCCTTCCAACTCTATGGTCCTATGATCTTCAAGCCAGAGGGTTTGCCTTTTAAGAGTCTGCAGTTCTCCAACAAAAGGAGCAGAGGATAGGAGAGGGGGACTGGAGGCAGAGGCTCAATAGACCTCAGGTAGAGTTCATTGGAGCAGGTTGCTAACTTTGAGCTATCTGTGGTACCGCAACCAGCATTGCCTCATAGCTTCTTGTCGGGATCAGGACAGGACAAACATGTCCATCTGTATACACATGGGGGGCCCTTCAGACTGATGCCAATTGCATATTGGCCAGGGGCGTGGCTGATACACACGTTGGCATCTAGGGCATGGGTCTAGCCAGTGTTCTCAGTAGGGGTGTGTGAATCAGCAAAATTGTCACTTGATGAGGTTCTCCAATTCCACCTTGAAGCTCGTTCTGACTTGTGTGTCCGTATCACATTGTGAGCTTTGTTTTTTTCTTTTTGCACAAAAATTCACTCATATTTTTGTGGCATTTCCCCAAATGTATGCATCATGTGCGTTTTGGAAAAGTACACATTTTCTCCCATTGATAAAGCATGTTTGTACATGTTTGTCAAAAGTATGCGTTCTTTCATGCACATTTTCCAAATATACATATTTTTCAAACACTTTTTTTTTGTTCTGCGTATTGCATCACAAATTCAGAGATGTATGGACTTCAATCACAGATTGCATTTGAGTTTCCGTTTGGTTCTGGGAGGTGCAAACTGGGTAAATGCTGGTAAAAAATGAACTGCAATGAATTTCTCATACATCCCTCATTCTTAGAAGCTCTTTCACCTGTTTAGTACCCACGGGTACTAAATGACTAAAGAGCCAGTGTGGCGTAGTGGTTAAAGTGTTGGACTGGAACTCGGGAGATCTGGGTTCTAGTCCCTGCTCGGCCATGAAACTCACTGGGTGACTTTGGGCCAGTCACTGCCTCTCAGCCTAACCTACCTCACAGGGCTTTGTGAGGATCAAATGGAGAGGAGGATGATGATTATGTAAGCCGCCTTGAGTTCCTTGCAGGAAAAAAGGCGGGGTATAAATGTAATAAATAAATAGGGTTCAAGTGTCTTAATGATGGAGAAGAGAGATTATCTGTAATTTAGCTGTTGTGAACAGTGTATTTTCATGTTCCAATCAGATGTGACACTTTCAGTCTGTCTGGGATGTGAGCTGGGCTGGCAAACTTTTTCTGTGGTGGGCTACATGCTTAAGATAGTGCCCCCCCCCACTTTTCTCTAAGAACCTGTTGTCCTTTGTTTCAGGCCAATGTTTGATGGAGGCAAGAAGAGAACAAAATGGATTCTGAATTCTATTGTGCTAACTACTATGTATGCCAGGTGTGTTGAACCTTCTTCAGCCCAAGAGCCCTAATTCCATTTTGGAGAAGCATTCCAGTGGCAGGCAGGGCCAAAGGCAAAAGTGGTGGGGGCCAAAATACCAACATATTGCAGGAAAAAAGGCAGGGTATAAAATAAATAAATAAATAAATCTCTTACTGCCAGCAACTAAGCCGTAGGAGAGGCATTCCAACATTTTGGAATGGGAAAAACTGCAGAAAAGCTGACAAATGATCAGTGGTCAGGGAAAGGGGAAGGGGCTGGGGGGAGGGAGGCATAGCCATCTGGGGAACCCAGGCAGGTCAGATTTGGTCCCTGAGCCTGAGGTTCCACGCCCCTGGTGTATGCTTTAATTTGCCAGATTGTTGAGATACAAGGGGCCACAGCACAATTTTTTGCTACATAGACTACTTGGGTACCTGCTGCTTGGGTATCTTTCCTGCAAAATTTGTGTGGGTTTTATCATTACAGTGTACATTTCCCCCATGTACATCATCCTTTGGAGGGGGTAAAATACCTACATTGGAACCAGATCCTTGTCAGAATATTTTCATATACGGTATTCAGGTTTGCCTTTGAGGCAGAAAGCTAGCCTTGGATACAGGTGCAGCAAAGTGTCCAAGGACATATCTGATCTTTCACTCCTCTGTGTGCCAGTTAACATGTGTTCCAAGGACATATAGATTAGTGGAGACTGGTGCTGTGGTTCAATTACTTGCAGGTGTGCATTACCTCATGTAATAGGAATGTCTTGTATATATGTGTATATAAGTTGGTAAGAATGATGATGATGATGTTGTTGGGCAGTCATTCTTTCTGTCTGACTGGCTATGCTCTATGTTTTTGTCTTTTGCTCTCTGTATATGCTCTGTTCCTGATCAAGCCAAAACCTTAGTAAACCTTTTACTAAAGAGAACTTGGTTTGTGTCTTTTACTTTTCATGGACTAGCCTACTCCACTGGGCCAATACCACTGCAACTCTGCTTCCAGGAGGGAATATTTTTATTTTATCTCCCTGCTGCGACAATCCTAAGAGCACTGACCAGAGCCAGGCACACAGATGAAGCAAACACAATTTTAATGGATGCCCCCATGGCTCCCTTGTGTCCTATCACTGAATATGCCAATCATGCTTAATTGTCTTCAACTGTGCTGTGGTTTTGTGTTAGAGACAACTATCCATTAGGGGATAGACTGAGACCACTCCATTAATTTCACTTGTGCCTGCAGCAACATTGAACGTGGCTCTCTAAAACCCAAAGGCTAATGCATTGGCCTGTTACACCACTATTCACTTCCTTGCTCCCAAGATAGCCATTTATGTTTTATTTATGAAATTGTCTTAGCTGACTTGATTTATGAAGGCAAATTTACCAATACAGTATTTGAAAAAGGAATGATACAAGACAGAAAAGCCAATAGCAAATACTCAGGGCTCATCCTGAGATACCTTTTAATTGGCATCACACCATTGATTTCCAAAGAGCAAAGCCAAGTTGTATTAGACCTGGCCCTAAGAATTCTTTACAATCAATCTAAAATTCTGGAAAATCTCCAGAAAGCTTAATACATCATATATCCCAATATCCTACATTCTGTTTATATTAACACCATTCTGGTTATATTAAATACTGGCATTCAAATGCCATTGTATTTATGGAAAGGTGTACGGTATTAATCCTGACTACAAAACCAAACTGGCTGCCCTATACAATGTGTACTGTGTTTTGTTATTAATGCAATAAATTCACTGACATTAAACCATGTTCCTGGAGCAAGATAAACTCCCTTATTTTGATTCGGTTCCCCCCTCCTCATATGCAGTCTTGGAATGCTTTCTAAAATAAACCCAAAATAAAACATTGACTACCATCCAGATGTTTTAGGAATGAACAAACCTATGCAACGACATCAAGCACGCACCGCATATTTACATTCCATAACAGTTGTCAAAGCAAAAGACCCAATTTTTAAATGTGCCAATTAAATTCAAACACACTTCCTCCTACACACCACCTTCTTTTTTCCATATTAAAACATTTAAATCTATTTTCTTTCCTTTAATCAACATACACATTCAACTCTACCTTTAACAGTCAAAAATGTGTCAAACACATTAACGGCATTCTTTACTGGCTACACTTATAATGTAGTTAAATTAAATTTTCCATCAATCGTTATCAAGCCTAGCCCCAAGCTTTTGACACTTTAACAGAGGTTCCTGTATGTCCTTTGCTTCCAAGGTCTGAGCCTGGACAGCCTGCCAGGTACAGGTGAGAGCAGTGGGGGCTGGGGGCTCCAATGTCAGCGGGGCTGTGTATCTGCTCCAGATTTCACTCCGAACTTTTAAGGAGCTATCTATGGTGTGAAGACTAGGTTGGGGTTAGGGTTCAGCACCATGGATAGCTCATTTAAAGTTTGGAGTGAAATCCGGAGTGGATACAAAGCCCCACTGACATTGTCTTCACCAGCCTCCACTGGGTGAGAGAGATCAGCAGCTGTGGCTGCCTAGGAGATTCAGGTCCTTCTCCATGTCCTTTCTTCCTTACCTTGGCCCTATAGCTAGGATCTTCTAGCTATAGGATCTTCTAGAAAAGTAGCAAAGGCTCAAGGGTTGCTGTGAGGATAAAATAGGAGGAGGAGGAGGATTGTGTAAGCTGCCTTGGGTTCCTTGCAGGAAAAAAGGTGGGGTATAAATATGATAAATAAATAAATAAGGGCAACTTCAGCTACTTGAATATGTCATGGGGGCTGTTTCATGGGCATCATTTGCCTTCTGGCTAGGTTGGCTTTCTCCATACTTAAATAATAACTCATTATATTTATACCACACTACAACCTGCTTAAAAAACAAACAAACCACAGAGTTAGTGCACTGCTAATCAGGATGTTTGACATGAACTGTATTAATTTATGAATGCTGGCAATGGCCAGCCATATCCTTTGTTAGGGAAATTGCAGCTTAATGGCTCAGGAGGGCTGGCTGATGTTTCCCAATAGGAGCTAATGGTTCAGATGCACAGAGATCATCCCTGCAATGTGAAACATATAAGAACTGGAAAGGTGACTTATTCCCCCCCACCAAGGGTGAGTCTGGGTGTGTGTGGGGGGAAATGTCAGTTTAGGGCAGGGGTGGGCAACAAGGGCTGCATGAAGGCTCCATTGGCATTTTTGTGGGCCTCACTGGGTTCCCCTGCCACTGAATTTGCTGCAGCAGTGGCAGTGGCAAATATCACGGCAATCTTGCAGGGAAACTAGGCACGTGGAGAGTGCGTGCCTTGTTGGCAAGCAGAATCATGCTCCTGGAAGCCACCTGGAAGCGTGATTCTGCTCGGAAACAAGGCATGTGCTCCCCACATACTTTGTTTCCCTGCTAAATCACAGTGATATTTGCTGCCACCACGGCAAATTGGGTGGCGATGGCAAATTCAGCCGTGGGGGTGAGGGGTGGCTCCCAGTGGGATCTGTGGGGGTGATATGGCCCCTGGCTCCTGGACCTTGCCCACCCCTGGTTTAGAGAGCGGAGAGACCAACACACACAAAAACAAAATGATACAGAAACTGGTGCAGATACCTCTCAGGTCTAATGTGGAGACAGGGCTGGTCCTACCATTAGGCAGAGTGAGATGTGTGCCTCAGGTGGCAGATACGGGGAGTCAAAGGTGGCAGACCCTGGCCATTCCTTTTGTTGGAGGACAGAGTTGTGTGTGCCATATGGCCTGTCCTGCACCCTCTAAACTAGCCTGCCTCCCTCAAGTGTGATGGAGGACACTATCCCATTGCCAGTATTCAAGTGCCAGTGTAGTCAGCATCTGTATCTGGCATGGGGCATGGTACCATCTTGTCTTTCACCCGGGCAGCAAAATGTCCTGGGTTGGCCTGCTGTACAGTAGCGGATTTGCTGCATGTTAGGAGTGCTTGTGCTGCTTGCCTTCATTTATATAGAGAAATAACCTGCGCCACACACACACACACACCTCCTCATGTGTAAACCAGAGGGGCAAAATGTGCATAGTTCCTCTTGATGGCCCCTGGCGCCTCAATGTCTGCTAAGCCCTTTAGCATGCAAATGTAGTCCAAGCCCTGTAGTCATGAGTCACCCCTCCCCTGCCTGGCCAGGTGTTCATCCTGATTGGCCGATGGCCAGGTGAAGTTCATCCTGATTGGCTGAAGGCAGCTGGGATACTGAAAAGAGGAGGGGGGGGAGAAATCTATATTGCCAGCTGTGGCTTCTGGTTTTGGTTGTTGGTCGTCAGGCAGCAAGAAGCTGCAAGCAGGTTCATGACTCCGGTCAGACCTCAGCCACCAACCCTGGGGAGCTCCCAGTGAACAACGCTAAATGAGGGCTGTGGCTAAGGCAAGCCCTGAAGCGGGCCACCCATCCCGGACCTTAGGGTGGGTGTGGTGGTCTCCTCTTGTGGTAGGGCTGTGGCTAAGGCAAGCCCTGAAGAGGGCCACCCCATCCCAGACCTTGGGGTGGGTGTGGTGGTCTCCTCTTGTGGTAGGGCTTTGCTGAAACAAGCCCTAAAGAAGACCGGCCCTCAGGTAAACGTGAGTGCCTGGGAGATATAAGGAATCAGTTTTATTATTTTGCAGCTCTACAGTGTTTGTACCAAAGTGTCTCCCTACCTTTCTCCTTCCCTAATTTCCCACCCTTTGTTGTAATCTGTTTAGCTAAATAAACCTTCTTGGTTTTACCCCACATGGTGTTTGTGGTTGCTCTGTGGTTCAGCTAAATCCAGGGTATAGACAAGGACAAGTCCCTGAGAGAGCCAAGTCAGGACTGCAGAGCTAAGGCTGGCAGTCTGGCACCTTGGGATCTCTGGGTCTTAGGTAGAAAGGGTGGGTTGGCAGAGCCAGCCAGCCCCCCTTCCTTCACAATTTATGATCCACTTGCATAATTCTAAATAAACAAAACTGTGGAGAAAGCCCAACTGTAAAAGGAACACACAACGCACGCACACATTTCCCTACCAAGCTCTGTCTGCATAAACCTCTCCACAGGAGGTGGGTGGGGAACTGGAGGTGCTGGCTCCGCCAGACGAAACCTGCAGACCAACAAAGAAGTTCTCGGTCGGAATCCACAAAGGAGAGTTGTGGACCATCAAGAAGACAGGGCAGCCACTATGAGCTGTAAAGTACACCCCGGACCAGGAGACGTCATCTTTTCCCGGGCAGGCATAAGCCCACCTGCCACACAGGGGGCAGGGATAAGCCCACCTGACAGGCAGGGGGCGGGAGAGCGGGAAAAGGTGGGGTAGAAAACCCCCGTGCGTGCACATCTTCTGGGAGTTGTTGGGAACACGGGTCGCTTCAGCAAGTTCATCCCCAGTGGTGGCTGGGATAAGCTGTTCTCTTCCCCGGATCAGGCGGATCCGAAGCCAGGCATGAAACTGACCAGCGCAGAGTCTCTGGTCTAAGGTAACTGACTTTCCTCAATACGCTAGCCTGGGAACCCATTCATTGATAAAACTCGGAGATCACGTCAGGTCATGTTGACGTTGTAGCATACCTAGAAAGCTATTAGTTCCGCTCCATTTAACTTGTAATAAATAAAAGCCTTATATGGTCATACAAAGGCTCTGGAGTTTCCTTTTGCGGCGCAAACCTCCTAGTCAATTTCAATTGCTTGTACGGGCTGTAGCTCAATGCTGGTTAACCCGTTAAGCGACGAACTCACGCTGAGGACCCAGGTGCTGGTCCTCCACAAAAACATTACAGAAATATCTCATTTTCCAGTGATCTCTCCTCCAAAAGGAAGCCAAACCCTGACAGCGCCCGGCTTCTCACGCCTTGAGGAAGTGAGGAGCGTATAACAGTATGGTTGAGCAAGAAACGTGCAAATGCCCTCCCTGAACGGTGTTGCACTCCAGTTTGCTTTCTATATCTCAGTAATTTTGGTGTTATATGGACACTTCCAGCCTGATCGAATTGGTTGTCTGTGCAAGAGGGTCAATACAACATACGGTAGATTGTAGTGACTTACAGTAGTCTTAGTCTTTCTGGGAGACTACAGCTTTCTCCCTGCAATCGCTGCCCCTCCTCCCTGCAAGCTCTTCACTGACAGAGGGGAAACCTGACTGAAGGGATGGGATTTCAGGAATCTTTCAAAAGCAATGTAAGATACTTATTCTAGAATTAAATATATTGCAGTTTATGGGTTCTCAGCCTGTTAAGGTTGTTGAGTGTGCATGCAGATGGCAAGTGGAGTGATGACTCTCTTCTTCCAGTGTCTGTTCTTCCATATTCTGATGTAAAAGGGCCCAATAGATATTCCTCTTTCCCTGATATCCAAAGCCACAGTGACTGTCCTGTTCTGCTGGGCTTGAGGCTTGCAGAGGAAGTAGAAGTGATCAGGCTGAGTCTCCTCTGAGAAGGTAATGTCAGGCAGGGTCAGGTCCATTCAGGCAAAGTCAAGTCTCTCTAAGCAGATCAGGGAATTCAGGATTGTGGACAGCTCCTAGTGGGCCCTGCTGGCTGGTGCTCTCCCCACTATTGCAACAATGTAGGGATGTTGTCTCAGCAGAGAGCTGAAGCCATCTGAAGTCTTATGTAGACTGATAAGGCTTGCATTGTAGTAGGCCATCCTCCCTGGAGGAGCTGGCTGTGTTCTTTGAAGGGTTAAAGGGCCCTTGCCTGATTTTGTATCAGTTGGCTCCTGCTAGGTTGGGAACTCATCTTCTGAGGACTATGGTTGGGCTGCATCTGCTGGTAGGCAGAGGATGGGAGAGAATACTGGATGGAACAGCCTATACCATGTTCACCTCTGAGTCTTCCTCAGGGTACTGCAAGACCTTGGGGCTGGCAAGTCATGAGAGTGACCCCCCTCACTTTAGTAAATTAAGCTGTGTGAGGAAGTATACCCTGCTGTTGGCATTTGTTTGCCTTTATCTGGGTAAATGACTCCTGACCTGTACATTAGTTCTGATAAGCTGCCCTTCTACATAAAGGTAAAAGAAAAGGGAAGGGAAGGATATTAGAAGGATTTTCCGCTTGTTACGTTTTGGGTTTCCATGTGCTGAAACAAGGGGGAGCAAGGTCTAACTTTCTGGTGAGAACAAATGGCATCACTACTACAACTCCCGTGCTTGTGGGATCCCGTGGGCAGCTGATTGGCCACTGAATGAACAGAACACTGGACTAGATGGGCCCTTGGTCTGATCCAGCATGGCCCTTCTTATGTTCATACATTCTTAACTCGATGGCTTCCTTTTAGGGGCATGGTCCAACATGTCAGAGTAGTAGTATTTTCTGGCTGTTCCAAACCTTCCCCCTTCGTACTTTTTTGTGAATCTACCTAATACAAAAGCAACAATGGAGAGAAAGGGAGTGTGTGTAAGCATGAGAGAGAGTGAGAGCGGGAACAGAGCCAAATTCCACTTGGGCTAAATTTGCTGTATATTAAAGAGATGTTGATGGATTGGAGCAGTTACTGTGATCAGTGACAGCCCCGCTGTTGGTTAATCAAAGCACCCTGCAGTCAGCACCAGGCGATGTCGAAGGCTTGTAGCAGTTAGGGTTGGAATTATAAACAGGTGCATTTCACACCCTATCAACCTTTTTTAATTTCACAGCCTTTACTTGCAGAGAGCCTCCCTATATTGTGTGGAGCTGGAGCAACAGCCATAGAGAGAGGAGGTGCTTTCCTCACAGCTTTTGTGCTGTAGGAACATACATGCACAAAACTATTTGAGATTGGGGTGATGGAGGAACAAGGGCCCTGACTAACATGGCACACACCTATGAATTATGGAGATAAAACCAGTATCCTCTCCCTACTTACATGTATTGGTCGGTGTTGACATCCTTTTCGCCTCTCAGTGTTCCCCTCTGTAAAGATTTGTCTGTACAGTCATGCCTTGGATTGAGAGCATAATTCGTTCCGGAAACGTGCTTGTAATCCAAAACACTCTTATATCAAAACGAAATCCCCCCCAAAAAAAATTGTACAGAGATTTTTAATTTAAGCTGTACTACAGTACTTGTATTGCAAGACGTCGCTTGAATATCAAGTAAAAATTTTTTTAAATAAATATTTAAAAATTTGCTTGTCTTGCAAAACGCTCTCAAACCAAGTTACTTGCAATCCAAGGTATTACTATACCCTCAAAGCCTGCCGAACATCTGGTATTCTTTAGCCATCACCGGCAGGAAGTCGTAGGACAGTTGGCTGGCCCAGCTATCCTTAACTTTTACTAAGGGTCAGGCAAGTTGCCTTCCTCATTCTTTTTAAAAGACCAGGACCCACTGCACTGGAGGATAATATGCAGGGGAGGCTGGCGACTCCTGTGTCAGTGGAGCTCTCCTCCATTGCAGCTTTTATTCTCAGTTTTATGGGAGCTCTCCATGGTGCTGTGCTCCATCCCCAAAGTAGTTTCACCACTATGGAGCACTATGGATAGCTCCTATAAAGCTCAGGATAAAAGCTGCAATGGATAAGGAGCCCCACTGACACTGAAGTCACCAGCCTCCCCTGGTAATATGTGACCTATGAACTGAAGTGATCTTACACATTTCTTACATCCTAAACATGTTTTTTTTCTTAAGTAAGTCCCAGCAAGCTCAGCGGGATTAACTTCTTAGTAAATGTGCTGAGAGGATTGCAGTCTTTGATTTAGAGCTGCGCATGAACCCAGCATACTGACTGCTGCAGTGGCTTAGGCACGTGATCCGATCTCCACCCTGGACTCTGCTGAGGTTTGCCATTGGTGCTCTCTGGTGACTTAATTAGGATGGGCGCTCACTCTGAGTAGTCTGTGCTGCTCAATATTCATTCTAATCATGCAAGAAGATTAAAGTGGAAAATAGTCAGCCCACCTCTCTCCCTGCCACCCCCAGTTTCACCCTGCAGTGAGAAAAGGCTGCCAGAGATTGGGGGTGATACATCACAGCGGATGGGTACCAGGCAAGAAAAGCACCTTGCACTAAGGATCTCATTAGTGCTATTAAAATGTAAGCCGCTGGAATACAGATGGGTGTTAAGCAGGTGCCTCTGGCCTGTACTTGTGGTTTTGTCCTTTTGAAATTCCTTTCTTGAAGCTACTTATGCTCCCATTTGGATGCTAGGTTTTGCCCTGCTGTGTTCTTCATAGTCCAAGAGCCTGTGTCAAAATACTTACGCCAGAAGGTACAAAAGGTTTTGACTATCTGGACATCTTACAAAAGTTGTGGCATCTCCAAAACTGCCAGTCTTATGAGCAGCAATCTTATGCTGGGAAGTTGAGGGTGTGGCAGCTCCCCAAAACTCCTTTGTGGGGTCAACAATTACATCATAAGGTACATGGAGGAAACAAGCAGGTTCATCATGAGGTTCATAGCAGAAACTGGTACCATTTGGTAGAGATAAACTTCCTGTATCTTAAAATATCTGTTGTGCCTCCGTTTGGAAGACATGGGGCAGCTGTGCCAGAGTGTGTTTGGGGTGGGGCCAGGCACATGTCATCTGCAGCCTGGCCCAGCTGTGCTGCCTTGCCAATCAGTGCCTGTTTAAAAGACAGGCCCCAAACACACTTCGGACACTGGAAGCAATTGTCATTGCAACTCAACCGTAGCCAGACACTCCTGCCAGCCCCCGGACCGAGACTCGTGCTTTCTTGACTTCGGAACACCCCTGACCACACTTCAGCAGTCTGCTCCTACACTGCTTCGTTTTATTTTGGTTTTGGACATATCTCTTGGCTTTCAACCTTGGACTGTGTTAACGACAACGGCTTATCTGTGGACCAGGCTGATTTATGACAATATCCAAGATGACTGCTTTATGTAGGCCAACCCCAAATCAGACCATTTAATATGATCAGAGTCATAACAATTTCCAATATACTTAAACAGAATTATTTATTATCATAATCATCATTATTAATAATGATGATAATATTAATATTATTTAATGGATTTATATACCGTTGAACATATTTTAAAATATCTCTAAGCGATTCACAAAATACATTATAATATACATTAAAATACATAAAAATTCTAAAACATTTTATAAACCATTAATAAAAACATTAAAATCAATTAAAAAAAACAATACAACACTATAATTACAAACAAACAGACTGGGCTGCACATTCACTCAGGGAATGCCTGGGTAAATAATTTTTTTAAAAAAATTGGCGCCTAAAGCATGATACAGTTGATGCCTCCCCTAATACCAGGGGGGAGATCATTCCATAAATTGGGTGCCACCATAGAGAAGGCTTGCTTTCTGGTTGCTGTAAGATGGGTCATGGTATAACCAGAAAGACCTCCTCCAATGAACTTAATGCTCACAGAGGTCTGTACTGGGGAAGATCTGCCAGGTAACCTGGTCCCAAGTTGTTCAGGGCTTTATATGCCAACAGCAAGACCTTATACTTGGCTCAGTAGCTAATAGGTAGCCAGTGCAGTTGCTTTAACACTGGTGCCAGGCACTCCACTCAGCATTCTACACCAGTTGCAGCTTCCAGACCAAGCACGAAGGTAGCCCCACATAAAGCGTTTTTACTAAATGTGAGTAATGTCAGTAATCTAAATGTGAGGTTGGCAATGCCTGGACTACAGCGGCCAGGCTATTCCTGTCCAGGAAAGGGCATAGCTGATATACCAAGCTGAGTTGGTAATAGGCACTCCTCATCACAGAAGCCACTTGGGCCTCTAATCATAGAATCATAGAATAGTAGAGTATAGTATAAGAATGCAGCCCCATCTAGAACAAGCAAACTCCCCAGTAGTACCTGGGGACTACAGTAGTAGTCAGTACAGTAGTCAGTACAGGTCCCCAGTAGTACCTGGGGACTACTACCCATAGAGTCTCCTTCTTGTCAGGATTCAGTCTCAGTTTGCTGGCCCTCATCCAGAACCAACTACCTATGTACATTGGTTCTGAAATTATGAACTATTTTAGCAACAAAGTCAAAGTAAATTATTATTTTTACTACAAGAATACTTCTGTATTTATTTATTTCAGTTCTAAAATCATTGAAAAGTATTAATATGCACCCCCCAGAAAAGCCCAATATAAACTCCCTATCCCGCCCCCTCATCCTCCAACCCCAAAGCCCAAATGAAAGAAAAAAGGGGCTGCATTCTCATTTCTTTCCAGAATCTTCCCCTTTCTTGAAAAGGCTGCTGTGTAGTCACAGCCAGTGAAGCTATGAAAGCCAGATAGGGATTTGCACATGGATGATCCCAATGAGTCTGCTAGCTTTCTCACACCTGTGTACCTCAAATTGTTCTTTGACTACAGGCCAAACTTCCATCCAAATATTTACTTCATTATTTAAGTGTGAAATGTTTCTCAGAAGAATGATCAACCCATCTGTGCCGTTATGGTATATGCTACTTGGTGAGGTACATGACATTACAAGGCAGTAAATCGGTTGGGAATCTGCATCTTTATGGGTATATTCGAAGGAACTCTCTTCACTGCATTGGATACTACGATCTACAGTATGACAAATATAACTCTTTTCTTTTAGGGTTCCATGAAATACCTTGGGAAAAAGAATTATGTGATCATCAGACTTCCATGCTTTCAGTAGGAACAGCACCAGAATCTCAAGTTATCATTCCTTAGTGCCTCAATGAAATCAGAAGGTCGTCTAATTTCTGTTCCAGAAATTGTGCACTGCTGTTCATGACAGCCAAAGTTGGCTCTTCTGTCTCATTTAAGGTGCAATCGTATGCATGTTTATACAGAAAAAGGCCTACAACTCCCAGCCTGCCCCAGCCAGCATAGCTGCTGGCCTTTTTTCTGTATACACATGCATAGGATTGCGCCTTTAGGGACTTTTATTGATGGAGTAACTGTCCTGACCAGCCTTGATATATGCCAGGCAGATGTGAAATCTACCAAGCATTAGGAACAACTTGTCAAACTGAGGACTTTTGTCTGCTTTTATTATGAGTGCAAGTTTTGCAGTAGCCAAATTATACGCCACAATAAAGTGCCTTTGCTGGCACTTCTCAGCTATTTTGTGGCACCTTTAAATTGTTTCTGCCACAACCTGTAGCAATGTTGGGTACTGGCTGATTTGTGGGAAATACCTGGTTCTCTGTTGGGGAGGTTTATGCACCGAAACTCTGGAATTCCAACCTGTCCACATTGGAACTCCCTCTGTCTTAAATGCCAGTGACATCATCCACATAGTGTGAAGCACAATTTAATCTTCATGATTACCCAGAATCGCAGATCTTTTGCCATCATCAGGTTGTACAAATCTACTCCTTGATAGTTTTGGAGTGCTTCGAGACAAGACTGTTATTGTGAATCACCCTGCAATCATCCATGAACTGTTACATGGGGTTCAGATGTCGTCATTTTCCATTTGTAACCTGCCCATGTTTTCCCACCACTTCTTCCATCTTTTTTCTTCCCACAATAAATCCAGTTTTAAAAAAGATAGAATAGCTGCACAATGTGTTTTGACTGGTAGTGCTAGGAGCCTTCTGTTTGGAAACACCCTTGGTCTATTCCTGTATGGTTCCAGTTCCAAACCAGAAGCTGTGAGAAGTCTTCTCTTCCTTTTTCCTATTGAGGGCTTTGAGAAAGTGTCAAAAGTTTCTTCTTCTCAGGGTTCCCATACAATATTTTGAAAAGAGATACCATCTGTGTCATGGAGAGTCTTATTTCTGTCATAGACATATGCATCATATTCCAGGCAACTGTTATTAACTCTGGTGATAATTTCATTCCTTCTGGGGTGGCTCACTGCTCATCAAGTAATGCTAATGTTACTTGATGACTCGGATCATATTTAATGGTCTGATTTGGGGTTGGCCCCACATAAAGCAATATTTATCAATCGATATTTTAAGATACAGGAAGGTTATTTCCACCAAATTTTACCAGTTTCAGCCATATACCTTTTGATGTAATTAATGGTCCCCCTTCTGGAGGGGTCAGAAAGGGGGTATGCCTCAACATGTCAGTCAGATTGGACATTTGGGAATAATGTACAATATTCTCCAAAAGATGCTGCTTGTGTCATCCATGTATGATGTAATTATTGGCCCTGGAAAGGAGTTTGGGGGGAATGCCACCCCCTCAATGCCCCAGTGGTTGCTTATAAGACTGGCAGTTTTGGAGATGCCACAACATTTGTAAGATGTCCAGATAATCAAACCTTTTGTACCTTATGATGTGAGTATTTTGACATGGGCTCTTGGACTATCACCATTTCCCCCTCTACCTATTCCATGTGGAACTGCTGACCAGAACTCTGACATGAATGGAACATAGATAAAGGACCATCTGTAGGACTGATGTTTAGGATCAAGTAATACCCCCCCCCCCAGGTGATGTTAAAAGAAATAGTGCAGTGTTTGTAAGACCATGCAATGGTAACTTCTAGATTTTAGTAATAAGTGGTATCTATACTATACTATATTTTGTTTTAACTGGCAAAATGCACTCTACATTGTAAAAGATAAGAGATAATAATTCTGACTTCCATCTTGCTTGAAATAAGTACACAAATGGGATAGCCACTGAGTGACAACTCAGAAATAGAAAACAGATGATCTGATCGGATCCTTGCAAAACAGTCAGAGTGTACTGTACAGTGCAGTAGTTGACTTTCATTCCCTTGAGTCTTTGCAAAGAGGTACAGGCATTTCTAATTTAGGTAAATCAATTTGTCTTTTCAATACTACAGTTTTAAATGAAGACTGTTATCATGGTCCATGATAGACATCCCAACATTTCCCCCTCAAAGTAACTGTAACTAGACTGTTCTTCAGCTGGAAGAACAGTCATCACAGGCTAATGATCTCTCCTCTGTACTATGCAGAAGGCTTTGTCTCTAGGCAATTGCAATTATTCATCTTGCTAAAGAAATCTCTAAGTCTTTTGTGTGATAACACCTTTTTAACATAACCAGTATTTCCAGTAATTTTTGTCTGGGGTTCATGAATATTTATCTGGGTATTAATGCATAAACACAGGTTTTGCGAATGCAGTATGATCTGGGTGAGATCTGCTTAGACTTTTCCACGAAGAAAATCTATCATTATGCTTCTGTAATGCCTGGAGGATTGGGCCCTATGTTTGTGTGCCAAGTGTGCAGGAGACACATTTTTGCCCTTGGATGCAATCTTCCATGTAATTGTCTTATGAGTGATAGGAAAGGGGCAAAATCACATTATCGTTATGATAGCATGAACAAGGCCATTGATCAAGGTGACAATAAGAAATTAATCATAGAATGGAAGGAAAGAAAGGAGTCCTCTTTTCAATGGAAGTGGAAGATTTAATTGATTCCAAAGGCAGCCAATCAGAGTTAGCCTTCTTGGCATGGCATGAACCAAATAGGAAACCATCTGAAAGAAAATCAGTTCAGAAAAGTAGGCAATGAGGTGATGCGTGTGGTATTCATCCCAATACCACATTGCCTCTTTAGCTACGACTCTTAACAATATAACATTTTTATAACAAATGATATACTTGAAGAAATGTCAGGTTGACCAGAGCTAAATGGCTAAATGCTTTACGATATATGAATGAGGAAACCACTAGCGCAATGGATTCCCCTCCTTGCAGCTCCACCCATGCCCCCCAAATCTGCTCTGGAGGGTTCAGGGATCCTCCAGAGCAATTTTAGAGCACGTGTGGAGGGCTGTGGGGGAGGAGGAGAGGATGAGGAAGTCATTCTGCACCAGCAGAATGAATGTTTCTGAGAGCCAGTGTGGCGTAGTGGTTCAGAGCAGGGCTCTCCAACCTTATGTCCCCAGATGTTGCTGGACGACAGCTCCCAGAATCCCTTGCCATTAGCCATGCTGGCTGGGTATGCTGGGAGCTGTAGGCCAGCAACATCTGGGGACACAAGGCTGGAGAGCCGTGGTTTAGAGTGTTGGACTGGACTGGGACTTTGGAGATTCAAGTTCTTGTCCCCACTTGGCCATGAAGCTCACTGGGTAACTTTGGGCCAGTCACTGACCCTCGGCCTAACCTACTACCTCACAGGTTTGTTGTGGAGATAAAATGGAGAAGACAAGGATCATGTAAGATGCCTTGGGTTCCTTGCAGGAAAAAAGGCAGGATATAAATATAATGAATGAATGTTGCATGAGCAGAAGTTCGCTCATGTGACATTGGATCCAATCCAATTAGACTAACTTGTCCCATTGATTTCAGTGGGTTTACTCTAAGTATGACTAAGTTTGGATC
Source organism: Shinisaurus crocodilurus (assembly GCA_021292165.1). NCBI lineage: Eukaryota > Metazoa > Chordata > Lepidosauria > Squamata > Shinisauridae > Shinisaurus > Shinisaurus crocodilurus. The sequence goes on from CM037878.1 coordinate 56,444,785, forward strand.
CAACCTTTTTTTTTTTTTTTTTTAGGGCTTTTGCTTTTGGAAATGAGAAGGAAATCTAGTTTTTCTGTTAAATCTCCACTTAGAGTATACTTCTGTTGAGCTATTGCTTTTTTTGCTTTGGAAACTCTGACTACACCCAACCAACAAATTCCTCAGCATCAAATGTTTCTTTCATTACTTATTTCATTGCTTACTTTTAGCCCTTCCATAAAATGTAAGCTATATATATATATATATATATATATATATTAATGTGAAGGAAATGTACGTACATTGAAGCCAGATTAGGGAGAAAGCCATCTGTCTTCAGAGGAAGTAGGTTTTATATTTACATCTGCATTCAGTAATCTTTTATCTTCAAAGAGAACAAAAGATTTTTACCTTTAGCGACAGGAAAAAAGCAAAACCCAAGTGCTCAGGGATGAAGTCAGCTGCAGAGTGGTATGATAATCATGTGACCAATGCATCCAATGGGAGACGTTAGTCATTACGGGGGTGGGGGGGGAATGCCACTGGTTGCTAATTATAGAGTGAAGCTGCAACATGTACTTTGGTTAGTACAGAACATTATTGTTGTTTTGGTTCAGCGGATGAAACTTTTCTGTAGTAGGTGGCCTAAGAAGCAGACAGAATGATATCTTTTATTTAGGTCTGTCCACTGATTAATATTTTTCTTAGGTAGCTAGTCATTCAATTAAACACACACACACACCTTTATGTGCAATACACCAGAGGGCCTTTTTATTTGCTTTCGCTGCTGTGGGGGAAAAAAAATCCAAATAGCTTAAGGAGAACCACCATCACGGCTGAGACTTGGAACATGCTCTGCGCTTAAGGGTGCATCCAGATTTTTGAGTCCTGGAAAAAACATGGTTTGGGGGATGAAAGACCTCCAGTTTGTACATGTACAATGACTGGGTTCAGACAACATGATAACCCACACTCAAGGGTTGAGTATGGGTTGAATGTGGGTTGTCATTGAAATGTGGGTTATCATGTTGTCTGAACCCAGCTGAGATAACAAACCATGGTGAACAACCCACAGTTCACAACCCAACAACAAGCCATAGGTTTTCTTCATGGGTTGTTCATGGTTAACAAACTGGGTTCAGACAACATGATAACCCACGTTTCAACAACAGCCCACATTCAACCCATACTCAACCCTTGAGTGTGGGTTATTGTGTTGTCTGAACCCAGTCAGTGCATTCTAATGCATACTTGGAAATCAGCCCTATTGAGTTCAGTAGGACTTCAATGAGACTTCACCACAAAGCACAAAATGAATGTTCCTATAGAATCATAGAATCATAGAAAAGTAGAGTTGGAAGGGGCCTACAAGGCCATCAAGTCCAACCCCCTGCTCAATGCAGGAATCCAGGTCAAAGCATCCCTGCCAGATGGCTGTCCAGCTGCACCTTGAATGCCTCCAGAGTGGGAGAGCCCACAACCTCCCTAGGTAGTTGGTTCCATTGTCTTATTGCTCTGACAGTCAGGAAATTTTTCCTGATGTTTAGGTGGAATCTAGGTTCCTGTAACTTGAGCCCATTATTCCGTGTCCTGCAAACTGGGATGATCGAGAGGAGATCCTGGCCTTCCTCTTTGTGACAACCCTTCAAGTGCTGGAAGAGTGCTATCATATCTCCCCTCAGTCTCCTCTTCTGTAGTATTGTTGAGCCAAGTGTCCCCCATTCTGTAACTGTGCATTTGGTTTCCTTTCCCTAGGTGCAGCACTTGGCATTTATCCCTATTAAATTTCATTCTGTTGTTTTCGGCCCAGCGCTCCAGCCTATCGAGATCGCTTTGAATTTTGTTTCTGTCTTCCAGAGTATTAGCTGTTCCACCCAACTTTGTGTCATCTGCAAATTTGATAAGCATTCCCTGCAGTTCATCCAGGCACCATACAATAGACTGTTTTTTTACCAACCTGGTACCCTCCAGATGCATTGGAGTACAACTCCCAGCACTCCTTTTTGCCCCACCAGGCTTAAAACCAAGTAGAAAAGTTGCTCAGCTGCCATTCTAGGCCCAGCCCTGGTACAGTCCCTTTCCACTACTCACGTCCTGGTGCCATGGTGGCAGGACTCGCTTGCATGGTGGGCACCAGACTTCAGAGGGCCCCTGATCAAGGTGTTGCCAATGATCCCCCGTTGCCAGACTAGTGCCCCACCCAGACTAGTCGGCCCTCTCCCATCCACCCACCTGCCACTGCCACCAGCTCAGCAATCACTCCCCTCACTGGATGTCAATGGGGCTGTTCACACATAATGGTGGCAAATCATGGGTTAATTAACCCACAATTTGCAACAGTGTGTGCCGGGTGTGCTCTGTAGCCTTTTTGAATATTCAGCCCCCACTCGGCCTGATTGAGGGTTGCTATGTGACATCCGAACCTAGACCACCTAGGTTAATGGTGGGTTAAACAACTTAACTACTAATTGTAGGTTAGCTGTGGGTTGTTTAACCCACCATTAACCTATAATATCAGGGTTCCGATGCTACGTAGCAAGCCCTGATCAGCCTGATCAGAGGTTGAATATTCAAAATGACCACAGCATGCACTGCAGCAAATAGTGGGTTAATTAACCCAAGATTTGCCACCATTATCTGTGAACTGGGTCAATCTGTTTTCTCAGCAGGTGACACCAGCACTTTTGTGCTGGCTGTCCATCATGTTAAATTACCCCCAAATGTAATGCCTGACCAGATGTTGATGTAGTTGGTTAATCACATGAATCGGAGGTCCACCACTTCCCAAGCTGCCAGCTTGCTGCGGCCAGAGCAAGTGGTGGGGGGGCAGTTTCCCCCTGATTTTTGAACCGGTACTTCTGCTTTGTAGAAAGTTGCCCTCCCATTGAAACCAATGGGTGGGAAATTAACCACACCCGCCATATCAGGGAAACAAGGGGACTTTGGATCCAGTAGAGCCAAGGCTTCTTCCAACATGCTCTGTTTCAATTCCAACCACCAGCAGGAACACCACTGGCATTACTCCTACACCCACGGAGCTTCCCACGGACATACTGGCAGCCTCCAGCAGAGACATGCCCTTACGCTGGAAGGGCTGTGCTTCCTCCATGTCCTAACCCCACTTTGGCTGATCTTCAGCGGGGGTTAAGATTGCTCTGTAAGTGATGCTTTCAACCAACAACTTCTGTTGTTCATTTGTGCAAGCTTCCAAGCTTCACTGAGCAGCAGCACTTTCAGGCACTGTGTATTGTGGAGTTGACGTGGTTTCTCTTTATCTGCTGGCTGCATGGGTCTTCTTGTTTCCAAGAAAAATGGGTCTGTCTACACTCTTAGGGGTGAGAGCAGTGAACAGGCTTTTTGTAGCTGGTATAAATTGGCAGATATATGAATTATTAAAGGTTACCTAGCATGACAGTTTCAGCTCAGCTGTGCTACTTTGTAGAGTTGTTCTTATCAATAAAATAGAGTGCTACTATGTGCCTAAGCATCAAAAAGACTTCAAAGCTCTTATCTCCACATCTCTTCTGCATCTGCACTCGGCCCCTCAAGCACAGTGTTACAAAAAAGGAGGGGTTCTCACTTTATCTTTATTTTCACTGTGAAAGGGGCAAAGTTCCTCAGTTATTGTTCTAACTGAATTTCTCTTTACCAAGGGAATTATTGGATTTTCTTCCATCCTAGTTTCTACTCTTTCTCTTAGTCTACTTGCCAAATTAACCTTCATCTCACCTAGTTTTCTTTCATGCTGCTTTTCAATTTAGTCTCCAAATTGTTCAGGCACACAAGTAATTGCCCTCCACATAGCTGCCCCTTTTGCCAAGATAAGTCATTTGATCTCCTCCAATAGTAGTTAGTGAGGTTAGTCCTCCTATTCCAAGTCCATATGTCACCCTGAGGCTGTTTCTGTCTGGAGTATCTTCAGCAATTAACAGACCAGCCTGTGAAACCACAATGCCTTCTTGGAAATATATTTAAATTACTAGCACTAATTAGTATTAATATCATAATTTATCATCTGATGTTTTAAATATTGGCTTGTGGGAAATGACAGCCTAATTTAACACAAAGCCAACTGTGTAGAGAAAGGTTGATTTGGGATAGTTTTTCCCTTCCCAATTTGGGAAAATGGGATTTTCTTCAAATGCTTATATACTATTCCAAACTGGCCCCAGCTGCCTAGGTCTTCATTGTCCTTCTTTTATTACTATATATATATATATATATACACACACACACACACACACACACACAATTTTATTTTGCTTCCCCTATACAGTCATTTCAAACCAATTGCAATGCTTCAACTTAACACACATGGGGCCTCTTTGCACGTCATGACAGCCCACCCTGGTGGGGGCTGTTGCATTGTGCCAGGTGCCTGCAGGCACCATTTTTGCCAGGCACTCATGGGTGCCCAGTTTGCTGTGGCTTGGCGTGTCATGCAAATCCATGTGGCAGGGATGGCTTGTTTTAGGGTTATTTGAGAGTTGTCTAACCCTCAAACAACCCCTGCCACCTGGGTTCGCATGACAAGCCATGGCAAGATGGGGGCTTGCGGGCACCATGCAAAAATGGTGCTCGCAGGCGCCCAACATGACTCAACAACTCCTGCGGGTAAATTAAGTCATGATGAGCTGTCATATCATGTGAACTAGGTCATAAAGTATATCTAAGGCTGCTTGATCACCTGACCAAAGCCTATTTATTTATTTATATTTATTTATTATATTTATACCCCACCTTTTTCCTGCAAGGAACCCAAGGCGGCTTACATAATCCTCCTCCTCCTCTCCCTGTTATCCTCACAACAACCCTGTGAGGTAGGTTAGGCTGAGAGTCAGTGACTGGCCTGAAATCACCCAGTGGGTTTCATGGCTGAGCGGGGGACTAGAACCCGGATCTCCCGAGTCCCAGGCCAACATTCTCACCATTACGCCACCACTACGCCACAATTCCAATTGATAAATAGTATCCAACTTTTGGGGAAAGTCTAGATGGAATATATTATTCCCTTATTACTGATATATTATCTTCATTCAGAAGCAACAAATTCCTGCATTTTGATCTAACCATCTTCCAAGGAGATTAGGAATATGTACATGGTTCACTTCTGCACATTTTATTATCAAAATGACCACTGTGCCTCCCTCTGCATGTAGAATGGGGGTGGATGACACCAGAGGGTGGGGCATCAGAGAAGGGGGGAGTTTCAGGGGAAAGGCTTTCCCCCTGGCATGATCCACCCCACCCCCACCTCCCAAATTGGTCCTGGAAGGCAATCCAGCCCTCAGTACCAATCCAATTCCTCACCCCTGGCCTAAAGTATCCTGGGTGAAAACTAACATGCTGCTGAAAAATAATACCCAATGAATAACAAATTTCCTTAGTACTGGTACTATTGATGGGCATGATGGGTGTGCTTCCATTTTACTCAGCAAATATTGTTACAACTGGCAGACAGAACAATTAGTTTTGATTCAGGTTTATGCACAATAAGATTGCCTTCCTATTCAGTCTGGGACTATCACTCTACTACATACATAATTTTGGTGGTTTAACCACTCAGTCTTCATCTCTGAGGCTCTGACCAAAACCAAGCCTAAATACATTTGTTTACATATCATCCTTGCCTCTGCCCTTCATTCCTCCCTAAATTTAGATTGTAAACTTCTTGGGGCAAGGACTTGTCTTCTGCCTTTGTCATTTGTTAAATGCCCCGAACATTGATGGCACTCATCATCATCATCAGGCGATCACTCGTGACCAAGTAAGATTGTCTTCCGGGATAAAAGGAGGAAATTCTAAAGAAGATTGTGTAGACTAGCGATGGGTCCGTAAGTGACTGTGGAGGCCAATTCTAGATCCACACAGCTTCCCACAGTGAGGACACAGGTTACCAGATAGAAGATGGTCCTGTAAAGGATTCATTTGACGTGCTTTTCGCTTAGCACGTTTCTCCCTTTCACCTTGCACTCGGGCTTCTTCAAAGTCCATGGAACCTTTGTGAAAGGCCAACCTCCAGTTAGATCGTTCATGGGCCAGAGCTTCCCAGTTTACGATATTTATATTGCATTTTTTTAGATTAGCCTTATGAACATCTTTAAACCTCTTAGTATATTGACCACCGATATTCCGCTTTCCATCCTTGAGTTGGGAGTAAAATAACTGCTTTGGGAGACGGCAGTCAGGCATTCGAACAACATGACCGGTCCACTGAAGTTGGCGTTGAAGGATCATTTTTTCAATGCTAGTAGTCTTTGCTTCTTCCAGTACACTGACATTTGTTCGCCTATCTTCCCAAGTAATTCGCAGGATTTTCCGGAGGCAACGTTGATGAAACCTTTCAAGGAGGTGGAAGTGACGTTTATAGATAGTCCATGTTTCGCAGGCATACAATAAAGTTGGTAATACAATGGCTTCATAAACCAGTGTTTTGGTCTTCTTACAAATATCCCGATCCTTGAACACTCTATGTTTCATTCGAGAAAAAGCGGCACTTGTGGAGCTCAGACAATGCTGGATTTCACTGTCGATGTTAGCTGTAACAGAAAGATAGCTGCCAAGATAGAGAAAATGATCGACATTTTCCAGTATTGTCCCGCCAAGCTGGATAGATGGCATCACCAAAGGGTTAACTTGCACTTGCTGATGAAGCACTTTGGTTTTTTTGATGTTAAGTGAGAGACCAAGTTTTTCGTATGCTTCTGCAAAAGCATTTAGGATAGTTTGGAGATCATCCTCTGAATGTGCGGAGACCACATTATCATCAGCATACTGAAGTTCCACAACGGAGGTTGTAATTACCTTACTTTTTGCTTTCAGCCTGTGTTCTTCGGGGCACACCCTCAACATGTTTCACAATGTGACATGTTCCAACAAAAGAAGGGTACAATATCTCACTCCCATCTGGCCAGAAAGAACAGAAGAATGACTATGGGTGCTTCCAGACAGAGGACTCCTATCGCTAACAATCCAAAGGTATTGTGCACTGCAGCTATTCCATCTTTTCTTCCTTAACGGTTGTTTTTCTGGTAGGAAAAAGGATGGAAGTGGTGGGAAAATATGGGATGATGACAAATGGATGACAGCATCATCTGGATCCCTCCTGTAACATTCTGTAAATGAAGCACTGTAATTACATTATAAAAGCGCATTTGTGAACAGCTTCAGATTGGGAAGGAGGTGAGCATGGGATTGTTACAGCTCTTGGTCTGAGGAAGTCTGGGTCAATTGAAATTATTCTACTACAGGCAGTCCCCGAGTTAAGAACGTCCAACTTACAGACAACCCATACTTAAGAACGGACTTCTGGGGTCCCCGGTGCTACGTGCTTTACGTAGAGTACATAGAGTAGTATACTACGCAATTTGCGTGATTTATGCAATTTGCGTAAATGCTGATTTTAATGTATAGAACGCTATGCTATTCTGACTTACATACAAATTCAACTTAAAGACATTCTTAAGAACGGATCTCGTTCGTAACCTGGGGACTGCCTGTATTTAAGAACTGCTTGTGGTAGTTTGGAACAGTAAGATAATTGACCTTGAGTATCCATTGCAAATGAAATGGTTCAGAGAAGTGTTCTTGTATGTACAGGACAATTTCTCATGCATTCTTAGACCAGTTTGATATTCCCACTTTGGAAAGAGACAGCTGGTATATTACTAGGTTAGGTCTCTTATGCAGAAAGCATCTTGTAGTACAGAGGGCAGGCAAAGGCTGAGGAGCTCACACCAATGTCATGAACTGTATCATTATTGCCTGCAGATAATTAAAATGGATTTCCAGGAGCAAATGTTCCCTGCAGTGTGTGTTAACACTTCACATTTCCTTTCATCGGACCTCCATATCTTAATCCTCTGGAAATGGCCTGGCATCACTTAAAACATCATCACAGAGCAAAAGCAAATCTATTAAGACAGAGCTGGTTTTGACATTAAACCACTGCTGGCTCAGCTTGCTGACCTTTGTTTAGAGTCACAAATGTACGAGTCCTCTCTACAATCTTGCCCGGTTTACTAAAAGTGGATGGGATTGTGGGGCCATTCCTGGAGGAAAGTGATTGCATTTACACTTACAATGCATTGCTGAAAGACCTCCAGACTCAGAATGTTACAATGACATGCCCTGTCACCAAATTATACCAGCATTAAATAGAATCTTTTCCACCTGATATGGGGAAATCACTGGTTAGAGCAGTTACCAAAAGCTTTTATTGTCTATTTTCTTTATATTGAGAGCCACAATGAGAGCCAGTGTAGCGTAGTGTTTAGAGTGTTGTACTGGGACTCGGGAGATCTGGGTTCTAGTCCCCACTCGGCCATGAAACTCACTGGGTGACTTTGGGCCAGTCACTGACTCAGCCTAACCTACCTCACAGGGTTGTTGTGAGGATAACATGGAGAGGAGGAGGAGGATTATGTAAGCCGCCTTGGGTTCCTTTCAGGAAAAAAGGCAGGGTATAAATATAATAAATAAATAAATAAATAAATAAATATTCCATTTATATCCCACCTTTCATTTAAAAATCCCAAGGTGGGGTAACAACAACATTCAAACATCCAAAAACCCCAAATAAAACTCTAATTAAACCAATTAGTCAGGAGCAGAGTTAATCACCCATAAGCACTCAGATAAATAAATGGTCTTAGGGCACAATCCTATGCAAGTTTGAACAGAAAAAAGGCCTACAACTCTCAGCATGCTCCAGGCTGCATAGCTGGCTGGGGCATGCTGGGAGCTGTAGGCCTTTTATTCTGTCTAAACTTGCATAGGATTGCACCTTTAGCCTGGTGCAGAAATGATAGTAAGGGTGGTGACAGGTGTACCCCTTGGGGGAGGGCATTCCAAAGTTGAGGTGCCACCATGGAGAAGGCCCTATCTTGTGTCACCACTTGATATACTTCCCCCTGTGGTGGGCCAACAAGATGGACTCTCCCCCCCGCCCCCCATCTAAGAGCACAGACAGGCTTGTGGAGGCAGAGTTGTTCTTTCAGACTCCTGGATCGCAAGTCATTTAGGGCTTTGTAGGTCAACACCAGCATTGTGAATTCAGCCCAGAAACGATAGGCAACCAATACAAGCCCCACTCAGGTGTTCTGAACCTGAATAGGGCAAACACACGAGGAGAGGGAGTGCTCCAGCCCCACCCCTCTTTTTTACTGTGTTTGTCTCCCTGTACTTGTGGAGGGTGACTGTCTGAAGAGAGCTTCCTCTCTCTGGGGAGGCTCTCTACGTGAGCAAGTACATTGATTTTCCAGTTTTTTTGCTCACGTGGAGAGCCTCCACAGGTGGAAGAGGATCTCCTTTTTGGACAGTCACCCTCCATGAGTTCAGAATGCCTGAGCAAGGCAGCAGCCCCTTCAGGATCAGCATTCTATCATCCCTGACAGCCGTCCCGGTCAGCATCCTGGCCAAGTGTAACTTCTGGATTGGGGCAGCCCCACGTAAAGCATGTTACATTACAATAATCCAAGCCTCTCCACAATACTTGTTAACAACCCAATCTTTCACATACAGTTTATAAACTATATTTTATAATACATGCTGTTCCCAGGGAGTGGTGAGAAAGGTCTGGCCCATGAACATTCATCCTGGCCTTTGCACCATTTGGAACGACCATGGGTGCTTCCAGACAGAGGGCTCCAAGTGCTAGCAATCAGAAGGCATTGTGCAGCTCTCCCATCGTTTCCTCCTTAGTAGATTGTTTTGTGGTAAGAGAAAAGGCGGAAGAAGAGATGGGAAAACATGGGAGGGTTACAAGTGGAAGATAACTTCACCTGGACACCTGGTAAAATTCTGTGAATGATGCAGAGCAATGGTGCCATAAAAGCCTCATCTGGAAGCACCCAAAGAGTCAAATTCAAATGTTAAAAGTTGGAAAGTGTGTAAAGATTATGCACACACAAATAAATAAATGGTGGTCTTGAAAAGCAGCTTGAAGATTCTTTTCATATCCTTCTCGTTGCATTCTCAGTTTCAAAGCTATTATTGTATCCTTCTCCAGCTTTGTTTCATTAGTTTAACTGGTAGCATTTGGGAATATATTATCTGTAAAGATGTGACTAGCCCTCATCTCATTCCTGATTTCATATAATCTCAGTATGGTGCATGTTCATTTGTTATGCTTCAGGAAATTCTCAAACTAGAGCCACAAGCTACCAGATAAATCTATCTAGTCATTAGGTAAGTTACCAAGGAACAGCTTTTAAGACATCAGTGAATCTGCAGGTGAAGGAAGAGCTTCAAGAAGGACCATCCAGGTCTCCTCTGCATTAAGAAGACAGATGTGTGAAAGTGTTTGCTATGTGATCATTTGCTATCTAGCCTGCTCCTATTTGACAGACAAAGCATCTTAACGTCTAGGTAAGGTAAATCCATTTTTTTAAACGTCTAGTTAAGTGTTTAATCCTTACTGTTGTAGCAGCAGGTGATTCACTGATGAAAGATGGCATGACTTTAATATTGTTCCATCCCATAATTGATTTGCAAAAAGAGACTAAGGGTGAAATCCTATGTATGCTTAGACTGAAAAAAGCCCCACAACTCCCATCCTTCCACAGTCAGCACGGGTGGCTGGGGAATGCTGGGAGATGTAGGACTTTTTTCTGTCTAAACATGCGTAGGATTGAACTCTAATTAAAGGCATTTTCAAAGATGAGAAAAATCTCTTCTACAGGTGTGTGTGTGTGTGTGAGAGAGAGAGAGAGAGCGAGAGAGAGAGAGAGAGAGAGAGAGAGAGAGCACATAGCAGTCTTCAAAAAGTGGCCACTGATTAGCTTGGTTATTTATTTAACTTAGATTTCTCTTTCTAGCATACTTTTGTTTTTTGGACATATGTAAAACACAGCACAATTTATACCAGCTGTTATGGAAGTCACTTTATCTCCATCTCTTCATTCTTATCTCTTCATTCTTCCCCCCCCTTTCCCCCTAAGAACAAAAGGGCGCTGAACTTTTAAAGTGTTAAGCCAGCCTCACCATTATCCCATTTCCTGTCGACAGACTCCTGACCCCTGCTCTGCTATTTGTTACTTACATGGAGTCCTACCTCCAGGTCTAGGAGGTCAAAGTGATTTACACAGGGATTCCACCGCACCACAATGTTTTACCCTATGGGGCAAACAGGAACTCCAGAATATGTGTGATTCAGATAGGAAAAATGGTGCTCAAAGAAAGAATTAAACCCTCCCTCCAGCATCACAGCCCTGATCTGAACCAGCCTCCTCCCCTGCAGCTTCATTTACCCTTTAAAAAACATCTTTGGTAGGTTAACTATGTGTCCTACTTTACAGAGGACGGTAGTCCAAGTCCTGTGTAAAGATAAAGAACCATAAGAAGGGGAGAGCATAAGCCTTGAACTTACCTGTCCACAGTTAGCACCTGGACAGCAGGCTGAGCAGGTGCACAGGTCACCTGGCCACAGTCTTCCCCAATATGGTGAGATGTATTCTATTTATATTTAAGATATAACAATTATTTCTAAATCTGCATCTATACATATAAATTAACATATGCACTTTTTTGGAGGGGAAAGTTTTGCATGGTATTCCTTTTATTAATTTTCCCCCCTTCAAATCTTACAGTTACTAATGAATACAACAAAAATACAACTTAAACATTGTGCCCCCCCACCTCTTGGGACCAAGTTATATTTCTCCCCCAATATATATATATATATATATATATAATATTATTCTATATTCCAAAAATATAACAAATCTTGACAAGGTTCGTTCCCCTTCCCCTTCACCAACACATACTCCAAAAATTTACCCCAAATGTTCACAAAAGTGTCTTTCTCCAATTGATCTTTTTGACACTTAATATTACAAGTTAATTTATCATTTAGCGCGATATCCCATAAACATATGCACTTTTAATGCAAATCTGTATCCTCTTCTTGTTCTTGAGCATGCAGAAGTGGTCACCTAATTTTTGGAGAACTGATCATTTATATTCCACTGTCTAGTACAGCCTTGTCGAGGTCTAGATCCTATGAACTTCATAAACAGCACTAACTCTTCAGACCATTCTCTGGATGTGTCAAAGGAGCAACATCACCCTCTCTTTCTGACCTTTTGTAGGCCTTGATTTCCATTGTCTTCCTTCCATTGTTATTATTTCCATTAAGAGATTTGTGCCATGACATCAATTTATATAAAAAGCCATGTCACAGTGGCTGATTATTCATTGTGATGTCATAAAGTCCTGCCACTTGGCAACTAGACATAAAGCCAGGGATGCTGAACTAGACAGCTCAGGACAGCTGTGGTCTAATCCTGATAACTTAATTAACTGAGCTTCATTGCTACCTTCTTAAAGACTATTTCTACCTTCTTAAAAACTATTTTTGGGTGGGTGAAGGGGCAATTTTCAAATTGATCCCTGTTCTATAGGCTAAGGAATTAAAAGGGGCTATTTCTTTGGTTTACAAGGGAACTTCCAGAGCAGACATAAGTAACCCTGAAGATCTAGGGACATCCTAGAAGCTCAGCTACCCAGCCACAGAGCTCTTTTTTAATTACTACAGTTTGTGAAGATATTCTCTAGCAGATGAATTGGGGGAGAAAAAAACACAGCCAACATTATTTGTATACTCCAAGGACTGGCATTTTGAATAAAACATCTGACGGGTGAGTCTTCAAGTCTGGTTTACATGCACAGATATTAGCATGTATATTTGTAGTCTTTTCTTTTCAGAAACACTTTTATTCAGCTCTCAGTTCACTGTCTGTGTCTGAGAGACTGATGTGCCTGTGAAGCCAATGAATATGATTCTCAATAATATATGAGCCGTGCTGTGCTTACATGGTCAGTTGGTGGGATCACTTCTATACATCATCGTCGTTGTCGTCATTGTCGTCGTCGTCGTCGTCATCTTCGCAAAGCCCCAAAGAACCTGCAACCTAACATCGCCTTCCCCAACCTGGTACCCTCCAGATGTGTTGGACTGCAACTTCCATCATTCTCAGACATGCTGAATAAGAATGATGGGAGTTGCAGTCCCAACACATTTTGAGGGCACTAGGTTGGGGAAGGCTGATAATTTGACACAGGGGGGACAACAGAGGAAGGGAAGGGAAATGGAGGCATGAGTAGTAAACAGGGGAAGAGTATTGATTTATTTCAGATACATGTACATAAGCTTAGGTACAGTATGAGGGAGAGACATAAAAAGCACAATGCTTAGATCTTAAGTTTCATATTCACTATAGTACCGCAAGATAATGAGAAACCTAAATATATATATGCTGTTACTAATGAAACCCAACGACAGAATTTTATAAGGCAGCAAAGCAGCCGATCTTGAGTGTGCACAGGGGTTTCCACATTTGCTGTTGCCATTTAGGAAAAGCAATACTTTCCCAAATCTCATCGCTCCCCAAGAAAAAAGAAGGTGTTGTGACCTCCCTGTACACACTTGAGCTCAGTGGGACTTACTTCTGAGTAATGCACAGCTCTAAGGTTGCAATCTTATGCATATTATATTAGAAGTAAACCCTGTTGAACTCAATGGGACTTACTGTCAAGTAAACATGGACAGGACTACTCTGTTAGTCCAGTCTATAACACGGTTGTATTCATCTGCAATATGGGGATAATACTGACCTACTTTACTGGGTTGTTGTAAGGACTGTTTAGATAAAGCATATGAAATGTATGAATCACTCAGAAAGTGCTATATAAAGACTGATGATTGGGATTGAACTGATCAGGTCCCATTGGCTTAACCACCACATTGCAGATTTGAGCAGTAGGTGAGGAGCACAACCCAGAATTGTAGCTTTGCCGTTCTGAGTTTTATTACCAAACTACCCTGCTAATTCTGCTACAGTGTCTTAACAGCTGTTTAATTTCCTAAGGAAAGTGTGAAATCCTTCTCTAGTGACTGATTTAAAGTCTCTCTCATGTCATAGATGTTTGAAAAGGAGATTTGATTGCTTATTTAATTGTAAACATTGGCACATTTCAAAGGTTTATTTACAGTAAAAATGGAAACATTTTGCGGATGCAATCCAGTACAGAATTAGGCATATTCAAGTCCTGGTGATTTCACTAGTCTTTAACTGAGTACTGGATTGCACCCTGGGTTTTCCAGATGACTTGTTCCCTTTTTCCAGGAACTGAATATTTCTTTTTATAAAAATAAAAGTTTTGAGTTGCCAAATCATGTTCCCTTTTATGAGGCGGTTGCTTGCCAAAAGACAAAAGGCCATTCATAGAGGTAGTCCAAAGGCCACCAAGTGTCACACTGTGTTCCGGGGCAGGACCATCCATCAACAGCCATGCACAGATCAACTCACACAATCCAGATTAGGGTGCCACAATCAGATACACAATCAGATACACAATCAGAGTGTGGCTCTTACCTCTTCAGTCTCCCCATAAGGAATGTTATTGAAGCAGCTACTGCCCTACCTCTGCTCTTCTATCAAATATAAAACCACGGGATGTATGAGACATTCGTTTCAGTTAATTTTTGATCGGGATTTATTGAGTTCACACCTTCTGGACTGAACACGAACTTGGATGCAATCTGTGGTCAAACTCTGTACATTTCCGAGCTTGCAATGTGATTTGTCGACCCCCCCCCCCCAATGTGTTTGACAGCATGCATACATTTGAAAAATGTGCAAGAAAAAATGTATTTTGGAAAAACTTGCACAAATATGCTTTAATCAATGGGAGAAGAATATGTACATTTCAGAGATGTGCACAACTGATTAATACATTTGGAAAAATGAACACACAGAAATACACGTGGATTTCATGCAAAAATAAAAAAAAACCAAAGCTCAGAAAGAATCTGATATGGACTCAAATGGGAAAGAGCTTCGAGATGGAATTTGGAGAACTTTGGCAAGCAAGCTCAGGTTTTGCTGATTCACCCATCAGTGTCTGCCCTGTAAGGCAGAGACTGATGCCCTACAAAATTGGTATTTCAATATCAGTATTTTGGTTATATATATATAAAACACAAAGGTATTAATCATACTAATTTGGGGTGTAGAAATATCTTTTATATTAATACTAAAAATCCTATCTCAGGACAAGTATAGACGGACCAGTTTAGATTGGACACAACAATGGGATTGGCTGCTTGCTGCATCTGCTTAAGTATTTGTAAACATACATTCCAGTGCTTATATCCTTGCAAATGTCTTATGAAAATTGTAGGGCTGGGATAACATATTATTATTACCGGTAGTTGCCATAGCCCTTGGTGGCCCTTAGATGACAAGTACTATGCAAAGCAAATGATTGTTTTTATTATCCCAGCTGCTACTCTGAGGCTAGGTAGGACCTGTCATTATGATTTTTTTTTTAAAGCAACATACAATATTTCTCCCAAAATAACCACATTGCATGGACCATAACTGCAGTCCTGCAATTGTGCTAAATATAAAGTAAAAAAAGAGCCACTTTAGTCTAAAACCAGAAAAGAAAATCTCTGAAAATCATTTCTATGGACTTACGCTAAAGTTCAGTTTCTCTGAAAATCACAACTTATTAAGTAAAAACCTGTAATAATCCAGCTACTCTTTGATCAGTGCAATTCTTTGATTCTTGCAGGCAACTCAGTCCTGCACGAAAAGGATTGGTTCATCAGGGGGATTGGCTATCCAGTGCTGTATGTGCATCTTCCAACATGCTAACACCAGTACCTGGGGTATCTGGGTGGGGACTGGCAGTGGCAAAGTGTCTGTAGCAGCCAGGAGACAAGATCTGTTTGCAAAAGCAAGGTAGCCATCTGGTTGCATGGAGAAGCAACAAGGAATTTAGGCTCCTTGGTCAACTCTGTGTGAATCTGTGGCTTATGCTGGCTCAGCTTGTCTGAGCGTGGAAAGCTAAGCAGGGTCAAGCCTGGTTATTACTTGGATGGGAGACCCCTCCTCTAGTTTCCTGTGTTGAGCAGGGGGTTGGACTCGATAGCCTTGTAGGCTCCTTCCAACTCTATCTATGAAATCTATGAAATCTAACTCTGGGAGTGGGACAGACTCAGATGAACAGCTGGAGCCACTGTGGGCAATTTTGTCATCAGTTTGCAGTCCCACCACCTGGCTAAAGAAAAGTCTGCAAAGGGCCTTTTACTTCTAGTCCACATGCCTTTAAAAACACACATGCAACAGATGTGGGACAGGAATATCCCATTCCCACAATGTACAGCTGGAGTGCTGTCCCAGGTGCCAAATCCCACCCACTTGGAGTCCCAAACAGGCCATACAGGATCACCAGATCCTGCCCCCTTTTCCTCTACCACCAACTGTTTAGTTGTTTCCTAGGTTTTGTGTAGTTTTTTTCCCCCATTCTAAAAGGTTGAAATGCCTCTCCTAAGGCTTAGTGCAGTGTTCTCCAACCTTGGGTCCCCAGATGTTTTTGGCCTACAACTCCCAGCATGAAACTTTTTTGGGTTGCTATTTTTCACACAAGCCTGTAGGGGGCAGATTGCTGACTGAAATGTGACTCTTCAATTCGCCTTTATGTTTGCTTTTAAAGGCTTGCTTCTGCCACTCTCCACCTAATGACATGAATCCATCACCCCTTTTTCCAGAGGCTTGCTGGTGGCGTCCCACCACCCAATGACATGAATACACCACCCCTCTTCCCAAAGGCACCTTCTACCCAATGACATGAATACACCACCGTTTCTCACTGCAAGCAAGTGAGCAGTGAGACAACTTCCCCACCCTACCTGTTGGACCAGCCTCCTTCCCCCTGGCGGGCTGCAGCTGTGCTCTGCTGCAGAGGCGTGGCCCAGCCAGCTATTTCAACCACTGGAGGACCAAGGCAGTGTTTGGGGCACGCAAGCAAGCAAGCAAGCAAGCAAGTGAGCAGTGAGACAACTTCCCCACCCTACCTGTTGGACCAGCCTCCTTCCCCCTGGCGGGCTGCAGCTGTGCTCTGCTGCAGAGGCGTGGCCCAGCCAGCTATTTCAACCACTGGAGGACCAAGGCAGTGTTTGGGGCACGCAAGCAAGCAAGCAAGTGAGCAGTGAGACAACTTCCCCACCCTACCTGTTGGACCAGCCTCCTTCCCCCTGGCGGGCTGCAGCTGTGCTCTGCTGCAGAGGCTTGGCCCAGCCAGCTATTTCAACCACTGGAGGACCAAGGCAGTGTTTGGGGCACGCAAGCAAGCAAGCAAGCAAGCAAGTGAGCAGTGAGACAACTTCCCCACCCTACCTGTTGGACCAGCCTCCTTCCCCCTGGCGGGCTGCAGCTGTGCTCTGCTGCAGAGGCTTGGCCCAGCCAGCTATTTCAACCACTGGAGGACCAAGGCAGTGTTTGGGGCACGCAAGCAAGCAAGCAAGCAAGCAAGTGAGCAGTGAGACAACTTCCCCACCCTACCTGTTGGACCAGCCTCCTTCCCCCTGGCGGGCTGCAGCTGTGCTCTGCTGCAGAGGCTTGGCCCAGCCAGCTATTTCAACCACTGGAGGACCAAGGCAGTGTTTGGGGCACGCAAGCAAGCAAGCAAGCAAGCAAGTGAGCAGTGAGACAACTTCCCCACCCTACCTGTTGGACCAGCCTCCTTCCCCCTGGCGGGCTGCAGCTGTGCTCTGCTGCAGAGGCTTGGCCCAGCCAGCTATTTCAACCACTGGAGGACCAAGGCAGTGTTTGGGGCACGCAAGCAAGCAAGCAAGCAAGCAAGTGAGCAGTGAGACAACTTCCCCACCCTACCTGTTGGACCAGCCTCCTTCCCCCTGGCGGGCTGCAGCTGTGCTCTGCTGCAGAGGCGTGGCCCAGCCAGCTATTTCAACCACTGGAGGACCAAGGCAGTGTTTGGGGCACGCAAGCAAGCAAGCAAGCAAGTGAGCAGTGAGACAACTTCCCCACCCTACCTGTTGGACCAGCCTCCTTCCCCCTGGCGGGCTGCAGCTGTGCTCTGCTGCAGAGGCGTGGCCCAGCCAGCTATTTCAACCACTGGAGGACCAAGGCAGTGTTTGGGGCACGCAAGCAAGCAAGCAAGTGAGCAGTGAGACAACTTCCCCACCCTACCTGTTGGACCAGCCTCCTTCCCCCTGGCGGGCTGCAGCTGTGCTCTGCTGCAGAGGCTTGGCCCAGCCAGCTATTTCAACCACTGGAGGACCAAGGCAGTGTTTGGGGCACGCAAGCAAGCAAGCAAGCAAGCAAGTGAGCAGTGAGACAACTTCCCCACCCTACCTGTTGGACCAGCCTCCTTCCCCCTGGCGGGCTGCAGCTGTGCTCTGCTGCAGAGGCGTGGCCCAGCCAGCTATTTCAACCACTGGAGGACCAAGGCAGTGTTTGGGGCACGCAAGCAAGCAAGCAAGCAAGCAAGTGAGCAGTGAGACAACTTCCCCACCCTACCTGTTGGACCAGCCTCCTTCCCCCTGGCGGGCTGCAGCTGTGCTCTGCTGCAGAGGCTTGGCCCAGCCAGCTATTTCAACCACTGGAGGACCAAGGCAGTGTTTGGGGCACGCAAGCAAGCAAGCAAGCAAGCAAGTGAGCAGTGAGACAACTTCCCCACCCTACCTGTTGGACCAGCCTCCTTCCCCCTGGCGGGCTGCAGCTGTGCTCTGCTGCAGAGGCGTGGCCCAGCCAGCTATTTCAACCACTGGAGGACCAAGGCAGTGTTTGGGGCACGCAAGCAAGCAAGCAAGTGAGCAGTGAGACAACTTCCCCACCCTACCTGTTGGACCAGCCTCCTTCCCCCTGGCGGGCTGCAGCTGTGCTCTGCTGCAGAGGCTTGGCCCAGCCAGCTATTTCAACCACTGGAGGACCAAGGCAGTGTTTGGGGCACGCAAGCAAGCAAGCAAGCAAGCAAGTGAGCAGTGAGACAACTTCCCCACCCTACCTGTTGGACCAGCCTCCTTCCCCCTGGCGGGCTGCAGCTGTGCTCTGCTGCAGAGGCTTGGCCCAGCCAGCTATTTCAACCACTGGAGGACCAAGGCAGTGTTTGGGGCACGCAAGCAAGCAAGCAAGCAAGCAAGTGAGCAGTGAGACAACTTCCCCACCCTACCTGTTGGACCAGCCTCCTTCCCCCTGGCGGGCTGCAGCTGTGCTCTGCTGCAGAGGCGTGGCCCAGCCAGCTATTTCAACCACTGGAGGACCAAGGCAGTGTTTGGGGCACGCAAGCAAGCAAGCAAGCAAGCAAGTGAGCAGTGAGACAACTTCCCCACCCTACCTGTTGGACCAGCCTCCTTCCCCCTGGCGGGCTGCAGCTGTGCTCTGCTGCAGAGGCGTGGCCCAGCCAGCTATTTCAACCACTGGAGGACCAAGGCAGTGTTTGGGGCACGCAAGCAAGCAAGCAAGCAAGCAAGTGAGCAGTGAGACAACTTCCCCACCCTACCTGTTGGACCAGCCTCCTTCCCCCTGGCGGGCTGCAGCTGTGCTCTGCTGCAGAGGCGTGGCCCAGCCAGCTATTTCAACCACTGGAGGACCAAGGCAGTGTTTGGGGCACGCAAGCAAGCAAGCAAGCAAGTGAGCAGTGAGACAACTTCCCCACCCTACCTGTTGGACCAGCCTCCTTCCCCCTGGCGGGCTGCAGCTGTGCTCTGCTGCAGAGGCGTGGCCCAGCCAGCTATTTCAACCACTGGAGGACCAAGGCAGTGTTTGGGGCACGCAAGCAAGCAAGCAAGTGAGCAGTGAGACAACTTCCCCACCCTACCTGTTGGACCAGCCTCCTTCCCCCTGGCGGGCTGCAGCTGTGCTCTGCTGCAGAGGCTTGGCCCAGCCAGCTATTTCAACCACTGGAGGACCAAGGCAGTGTTTGGGGCACGCAAGCAAGCAAGCAAGCAAGCAAGTGAGCAGTGAGACAACTTCCCCACCCTACCTGTTGGACCAGCCTCCTTCCCCCTGGCGGGCTGCAGCTGTGCTCTGCTGCAGAGGCGTGGCCCAGCCAGCTATTTCAACCACTGGAGGACCAAGGCAGTGTTTGGGGCACGCAAGCAAGCAAGCAAGCAAGCAAGTGAGCAGTGAGACAACTTCCCCACCCTACCTGTTGGACCAGCCTCCTTCCCCCTGGCGGGCTGCAGCTGTGCTCTGCTGCAGAGGCTTGGCCCAGCCAGCTATTTCAACCACTGGAGGACCAAGGCAGTGTTTGGGGCACGCAAGCAAGCAAGCAAGCAAGCAAGTGAGCAGTGAGACAACTTCCCCACCCTACCTGTTGGACCAGCCTCCTTCCCCCTGGCGGGCTGCAGCTGTGCTCTGCTGCAGAGGCGTGGCCCAGCCAGCTATTTCAACCACTGGAGGACCAAGGCAGTGTTTGGGGCACGCAAGCAAGCAAGCAAGTGAGCAGTGAGACAACTTCCCCACCCTACCTGTTGGACCAGCCTCCTTCCCCCTGGCGGGCTGCAGCTGTGCTCTGCTGCAGAGGCTTGGCCCAGCCAGCTATTTCAACCACTGGAGGACCAAGGCAGTGTTTGGGGCACGCAAGCAAGCAAGCAAGCAAGCAAGTGAGCAGTGAGACAACTTCCCCACCCTACCTGTTGGACCAGCCTCCTTCCCCCTGGCGGGCTGCAGCTGTGCTCTGCTGCAGAGGCTTGGCCCAGCCAGCTATTTCAACCACTGGAGGACCAAGGCAGTGTTTGGGGCACGCAAGCAAGCAAGCAAGCAAGCAAGTGAGCAGTGAGACAACTTCCCCACCCTACCTGTTGGACCAGCCTCCTTCCCCCTGGCGGGCTGCAGCTGTGCTCTGCTGCAGAGGCGTGGCCCAGCCAGCTATTTCAACCACTGGAGGACCAAGGCAGTGTTTGGGGCACGCAAGCAAGCAAGCAAGCAAGCAAGTGAGCAGTGAGACAACTTCCCCACCCTACCTGTTGGACCAGCCTCCTTCCCCCTGGCGGGCTGCAGCTGTGCTCTGCTGCAGAGGCGTGGCCCAGCCAGCTATTTCAACCACTGGAGGACCAAGGCAGTGTTTGGGGCACGCAAGCAAGCAAGCAAGCAAGCAAGTGAGCAGTGAGACAACTTCCCCACCCTACCTGTTGGACCAGCCTCCTTCCCCCTGGCGGGCTGCAGCTGTGCTCTGCTGCAGAGGCGTGGCCCAGCCAGCTATTTCAACCACTGGAGGACCAAGGCAGCGGCCTTGGGCAGCGGCCGAAGGGCGCTGCCAAAGGGCATTGCCCGTTTGGTGCCCGTTAGGGGTCTGTTTGGGGTCTGTTTTGCAGGGTGGGCTAATCCTTGTGCCAATAATTGGGGGTGAGGTGTGAACTTCAAGGTTCAGTTTAAGAAAGAGTGGTGGGAGAACGAAGTGAACTGAGACTTGTTGCTTTAATCAGTCTGTCTCAGCCTGCATGGTTTTAACTGATGTTTATCTGATTTATTGTTATAATCTTTTTATTGTCATAAATATTTTATTAGTTTTATGGATATTAGTGTTAATGATAATTAAGGGAATTAACTAAGATTGTGGTGACATTAGTGTTATTGTGTGGCAGTACTAACTAGTATTGTTAATTACTAGTTATGGTCACTACCAGGAGTCAGAGTGTTCATCTGGGAAAGAGTAAGAGGAGAGTAAAACTAAACAAAAATGCAACAAATAACTCAATGTGGTCTTACATCACCACTTCTGGTGGGAAAAAGGTGAACATAGATAGTATTAAACAGAGAAAGAAAAAAATTGGTACAAGAGGGGATAATCAAGCAGGTCACTTAAAGGAAAAGGTACCTGATATGACTAAACAAATAATTAAGGATTTATCACCCATTGTGATAAGCACAAATGAGATCACACAGGATATTAACTTATGTTTAGATGGCATAAATGACACAAGACAAACAGAATCTCCAACAACCTGCCAAAGTAATGATGACAGCCTCACAGGTTTCTTTGATGGCTTACCACCATTAGAGGAGTTATTAAGAAAGGAAAAGGAAATATTGGCTGATTTTCAGGAACGAAATGAGGAGATTAAACAACAACTAATGGCTATGGAAACTGACTCTCCAAAGCCCCAGGTTAACCCAGGGGAATCGGAATATTTAGATGAGAATAAGGATGGCTTTGATGGGAATAGAGATGACTTAACCCGTGAAATGTGTGCTATGCTGAAAGATTTACTCGCTGTAACAGGCACCATAAGGGCCAATGTCCAGGTGATTTGTTCATTGGTAAGTGAAGGGATATTACAGGCAGCCCCCCCAAAGGAAAGTTTTACAGAAGAGGTTGAAAAACCTAAACAATATGAAGAACATTGTAGTATTGTACAGTTGCAAGACACAACTCAGCTGGAGGCAAGGGGCAGGCCCAAATGCAAGCCAAAAGGGGGGAAGTATAGGGAGAAGAAATGTAAAAAATGTAAAAGGAAATTAGATGACCAATATCAGAAGAAAGATTCCAAATATGAGAAAAGAGAAACAAATTTTAATTTTAAAAGACTATTCAAACTTATGGAACATAAAGACCAATTTTGTAAGGGTAAGAAAGTAAAAGCACATCCTATAAAGAGAAGGAAAAAAGAGAGGGAAATGGAACCCAGGCTGACAGACTCTATTGATAAGATAGAACAAGGAGAAATAACAGCAATTAAGGATGATGGACCTATCTGTTCAGAAGTAATAAATACATCAGACGAAGAACCCAATGAGAGTAAATTGAGAGTGATAGAGGAAGTTAAACAGCAGGAGTTACCCTCCCCACTTATTAGAGATGTTATTCCCCCCCTAGTACTTAGAAAAACTCAATTGGCCTTTATAAATTATCCCAAGCCGTATGGCTTTTTGACACAGCTCCAACGGAAATATCATTTTATTCAACAGGCCAATGCATCAATGATAGATTTTTTGGAAGTAGAGGATATTGAGAGAGTGGAATATCTTTTTTACAACTACCTGGCTGCCAGAGCTCTAATAACCTTCAAAAACAATGTTATAGCTTCAAAGACTTATAAAATAAGGAGTTTATTTAGACACCAGAAGATAGAGGTTAGTAGAGTATTTGGTCATCTAACCCCCTATCCCCTGTTTCAAAACCCTTTTTCAGCGGGGAAGGTAAGCCAGGTAGAACATCCCATTGAAGTTAAGGATCTGATTTGTTTGGACGATCCATTGGATAATAATGGGAAAGGAAGTAGTATCCAGAATTCTGCTAATATTCATCCTGAAATTAAAGATGAGGAAGGTTTAATAGAATCATATGGCAGGCTCCCTTTGCTTGATAAACTAGTTATAATTGGCAATCTTAATTCTCTCCAGGCTAGATTAAATAAACTCTGTGAGGCAGAGTACTCAAATACTGAGAACTTTGATTTATGTCATGACAGATCAGAGCTTGGAAATACGAGTGAGACATATCAAAATAATGACAATATAACTGATATGAGTCTGATGATAAATAAATCTAACATAGGTGATATTCGGAACTACTTTAAAAAGAAAACAGAGATAACCTTAAATTTCACAATTGATAGTGAACAGCCTGTATCCCCAATGGGCAGAAAGAAAGGCTGCACATTTTGACTAGTGGATAAACCAGTTAAACTTCTTTCATGGAATATAACAGGATGGGTGAATAAAATTCAAGATAGTGATTTTCGTGCCTTTCTACAGTCATATGAGATTATTTTTTTGCAAGAAACATGGGTTAAAGAAGGAAGTACAATTGAATTACAAGGATTTACTACTTATTCTTCACCAGCAATTAAAACTGCAAAGTATGGGAGACCTAGCGGAGGACTGGCAGTGTTAGTCTCAACATCTCTCAATGCTACCATACATTTATGTCCATCGTTAAGCACCCCTAATTTTTTGGTGTTGGAAATTTTTAATAGCTTCTTGAGAGCTACTTATTGTATTTGTGCCTACATCCCCCCATCTAAATCCTGTGCAGAACAGTATCTTTACTGGGAACGACTTGACCAATTACTGGAGGATATAGATTCCTTATCCCCCAACCCCTGGGTTATCCTAGGTGGTGACCTTAATGCTCGTATTGGCTCTGTCTCTCCAGAGAACTCAATTTTTTCTGGTTTAAGTTTGAAAGACGAAGCTGAAATTTGTCAGAGAGCAACGATGGACACCATCTCCAATCGTGCAGGGAAATATCTCTGTGAACTTATAATAAAACATAACCTTTTGTTATGTAATGGGCATGGACAAGGGGATCAGGAGGGTTATTTTACATTTATTTCTCCCGGTGGGTCTATTAGTATTATAGATTATATATTAACATCTAATAATGTTCCAATCGATCGTGATACCTTTAAAATAATCCCAAGAGCTGAGAGTGATCATTTCCCTCTTGAATTATCATTGACACAACTTGTCCTTCCCACTTCTCCCAAACTGTTAGATGAAACGGAGTACTTGATACTTGGAAATAGGAGGTTAAGATGGAATGGACAGGTTCAGGAAAGAATGATCAAGACCTTGGATTCTCTTAAATTTGTCACATTAAGGGAGGGAATCCTATCAGAGACAAGTAATGTTATTGGAGCATATGAGAATTTGATCACACAAATGAGACCTTTAATGACTACAACTAGTGTGATCAAAAAAAGAAAGTTTAAGACCCAGACATGGTTTGATGAGGATTGTCGGAAAGGTAAGAAAAAATTAACTAGGGAACTTAGGAAAATGAAGTCAAAAAGTAATAAGAAAAACCCTGTCTCCCAAATTCATGTAGCCCAATTACGGTACAATTATAAAACATTACTTAAAAAAAGAAACAAAGATATTACGAGCTACAGTGGAAAGAATTAGGGGATGCAGCAATTCAAAAGGATTCACAGAAATTTTGGCATTTGGTCGCTCAAGGCACAAATAGGATAAAATATTCTCTAGAAGCATCAGTACAAGGAAAGGATTGGGTGACACACTTTACGGAAATATACGGTCCCCACACTGATGTATCCATAGAAGTCCGCCAATCTCAGTTATTAGATCTCCCCGAATGGCCAGATATTACCTTTAACCAGATTAAGGGGATTATCGCAAGACAGTCAGCGAATAAAGCCCCAGGAGAAGATATGATACCCATGGAGCTTTATAAGATAAGGCCAGAGTACTGGATACCTATTTTTGTGAAATTGTTTTCTTATGTAAACCGTACTGGCTGTATACCAGAGGGGTGGAAGTTGAGCATCATCGCTCCAATATATAAAAAGGGAGATAAGAGAGACCCAGCCAATTATAGACCTATTAGCCTTTTAGATGTTGCTTCCAAATTATATGCCAGGCTCCTCCTTGAAAAATTAGAAGAATGGGCAGATACACAAAAAGTAATACCTGAAGTACAGGCCGGTTTTCAAAGAGGGAAGTCCACAGTTGACCTGTGTTTTGTAATGAATTTCCTGTTATGTAAATACGTTCATAACATGAAGCGAAAGCTGTATGTTGCCTTTATTGATTTGAAGTCAGCATTTGACACAATTCCTAGACACTTATTATGGCAGAAATTGGAAAAGACAAACTTAGATCGCCGTTTACTATTCCTTGTAAAAACACTGTATACTGATACATCAGTACAAGTTAAAGTTGATTTGGCTGGTCATCTTACTTCTAGAATAAAAACCTTTGTCGGAGTCAAACAGGGATGCATCTTGGCACCCTTTTTGTTTAACTTTTACATTAACGATGTGGTTAAGGATTTGGATGGGTTACAGTTTGCCCCTGTTACAATTCTTGACCAAAAATTATCAGTATTAATGTATGCTGACGATTTAGTTCTTGTATCTAGAACACAGGTGGGACTGAGACGGCTGCTTGCGAAGTTTGGTTCATATTGTAAGACAAATGCTCTGTCCATAAACTATAATAAGACACAGGCTGTAGTGTTTGGGAAGCGTCCCAAAAAGCATGTTTGGCATTTGGATGAGCACATTATAAATCAAGTGAAATCATTCAAATACTTGGGATTGGTCTATTCAGAAACAGCTTCCTGGAACATACATTTATCAAACATCAAGCTGCAAGCCTTTAAATCAGCTAAAGCTATTATGAAATTTGCTGTTTCTAAAGGAGGGAACCTGGTAAACCCAGCCCTATCTGTTTATAAAGCCAAAACAGTGGCTCAAATTTTATATGGGGCAGAGGTTTGGGGCACCTCAAAGGTCTTAGCTTTAGAACCCCCACAGAACTACTTTTTAAGAGCTCTGTTGGGCTTGCCTAAAGATGTACAATCTGCCATGGTTAGGCTAGAGACTTGCATGCTGACTATAGAAAGCCAAATAGATAAAAGAATTTTATGTTATTGGTTTAAGGTACAACACATGGATAACACCAGATTACCTAAAAAATGTTTGATAGAAATGGCCAATGGATTTCCTCTTAAAAATTGGTTACATCATGCTGCTCAACTTATGGTTAAATATGGTCTCTCACTGGCTGAGCTTAAAGACTTCCCATTAGACATACTGAAAAATATCTTTAAGCGAACTATAAAGGAGGTTGCCACAAAAAACGATTTAAACTCTGTGTATACATCCACATGTGCACCATTATATTTCAAACTTAAAGAGGCTCGTGAACATGTGGATTACCTTAGTGAGCTAACATTTGTACAACTACGGAAAGCCTTCACAGAATTACGGCTAAATATGATGGATACTGCTTATAGAGATGGAAGGCATAGGGGTATCCCAGTTAATGAACGTACTTGCATTGGCGGTTGTTCTGAATTAGAGGATCTTACCCATTATATTTTGTGCTGTCCATTATACAATGACCCAAGGGAACGGTTTCTGGTACCCTTAATTGTAAGTTTCCCTAACCAGAGTCCCTTGGATATGGCTTTCTATCTCCTGGCAGATATGGATAAATATGTGACCTGGCGTGTAGCTCTCTTTGCAATTGCTGCTAAGAAGATCAGAAAGAAATATATTGCAGAGATAGCTATCGATTGCAAAGGAGATGACCATATTTGACTGTATATTATTTGTATCACATTACTGATATTTCTTTTTTAATGCTTGTATATTCCCTTTTAAAATTTTAAATTGGCTTTTATCTTTATAACATTTTTAAATTGGCTTTTATCTTTATAACATTTTAGTGTATTGTTTTTTAAAAAATGGTTCATATTTGTATTTTAATTCATTATGTATTTTATTTTATTTTTGGATTGTTTGAATTGTGGTGGCCTATGGCTTTGAACAATAAAGTATTGCTTGCTTGCTTGCACCCGTTTTTTTTCCAATTGCTTGAGCTTGTGGCCTCCACCACCCAGACTTGAACGGGATGACTGTATCTTGTCAGGATCAAATGCTGAGCCAGGGAGGCTCTACCCTGGTGGCTAGGAAACACAGCCCAGCAATCTTCCAACCCCCCCACCCCCAGACTTGGCTCACTGAGCCTGGGTCAGGAAAAGAGACAACCCCCCAAAAATGTTTCAGCCCTCTGCTTTGTTTTCTAGCCTCTGACTGATTTTTCTCTGGCAACTCTTCTCTGCCCCCCTGAGGCCCTTTGAAAGCTTACAGGTTTCTGGCTTTACGTTAGCATTACATTCAAATTTCAAATTAACCTGATAGATACAGTCTGGACTAATTTTTTCATTTGGGGACAAGACAACACAAATAGTTCCATTGCTTACACTGGGATCACCCGTCCCCTCCCTGCTTCCAGCAACAATTTAACAGTTTTCATTGGCTTTAATCAACCCCCAATCTCAGTCCTCTTTTCTTCTCGCTGGAGACACCTGGAGGGAAATTCTTCTGTCCGTGCTTCTCCGCCAGCTAGGAGGGAAATCCCCTTTTCTTTCTGCTCCTTTCAGCTCTCCATTTCGGCAGCACAGGGACAAAGTCTCTTTTTCTGGGGGGGGGTGTTTTCTGATGTCTGCCCCCCCTCAGACTTTAGCTGGTTCACACACCATGCCCCCCCCAAGAGCAACTGGACAGTCTAAGTTCAAAATCTGAGTCCTCCTCCCGTGGGAGAGATGTAGGGCAGGACTGTGCCTTCCCTCCCCAGAGTCTTGCCAATTTCTCTGGGGCACATAGCCAACCCAATCACTCATCAAACGCTGTCCCAAAATTCAACGTTTTGCTCACCAGTCTCTTAAGAGAGGTTTTCTGGTCTTCTCTCCTTTCTTCTGCTCCCCTTGGAACACACACGCGCGCACACACACACACTATTTCTTCTTCTCTTTGCTCCGGTTCTTTGGGATCACACAGCCGCCTTCCCCCAGCCACAGACTTCTTGCACTCGATGGGGATGGTAGGATCTGGCTCTGCTTACTCACTCCCCAGTTGAGATTTCTTGCCTTCAACGCTCCCCGCTGGCAGCTAGGCTTCCACAGACTGCCAGCAATCTGAACGTTTTTCCTAAGGCTCAATCTCACACTTCCATTTCTAAAAAATAACAAACCCTCTACCATGTACCAAAGTTGCTCCAATTTCTCTCATTTGCCCACATGCACACACTCTGTGGTTCAGCTTCGAATCCCACCTCTGCCACCATGTGGAGGAAGGGGGGCTGGCTGACCCACCACACCCCCACCCTTTCCTACCCCAAAGGACCCAAGACCCCCAGAGATCTCAAGGTACCAGATTGCCAGCCTCAGCTGTCTGCAATCCTACTTGAATCTCTGTTCAGGGACTTGCCTTTGTCTATAACCTGGATTTACTGAACCAAGCAGAGTGACTACAAAACCCATGTGGGGTAAAACCAAAGAAAGGTTTATTCTGGTAGCATTTTACAACAAAAGGTGGGAAATGAGAGAAGCACACAAAATTAGAGAGAGACACTTTGGTACATAGTAAAGCTGCAAAATAACAAAACCTGATTCTTAATATCTCTCAGGCACACACCTCTGTTACCTGAGGGTCAGTTCTCTTCCAGGGTTAGATCCAGCACAGCCTTGCTGCCCGATGGAGATTACCACATATACCCGAAGGTCCGAGATGGGTAGCCTCCCACAAGGCTTGCCTTTACCAGAGCCCTCATTCAGCTAATTTCACCAGGAGCTACCTGGGGTCGGATCCTGAGCCCTCCCCCGAAGGCTTGGGCCTTTCCTTGGTGCGCTGCCATTGCTCTAACAGCCAGCAGACACGCGATGACCAAAGACAGACCAAAAACCCACACGTTGGGGAATAGCTCTTTCCCCCTCCCCTCCTCCTTCCTGTAGCTTTGCTGCTTCTTAGCCAATCATGATGCACTTCACTTGGCCAGGCAGGGGGAGGGGAACTCATGACTCTTGACTTACTGGGCCTGAACTACATTTGCATTTGAAAGCCGTAAACCGGACTTTCAGGACTTCTAGGCGCCATCGCCTCCTCCCAGCCTTTAGCCAGTTCACACATGAGGGTGTGTGTGTGTGTGCGTGTGTGCATGTAGGAACCCGCAAAGGCTCTTTTCTTCACACATACAAACCCTTACATGTGCCTATGGTAGCGTAGGCAACGTGGTGCCCTTTTGCATTTTCTTACTGGCAGCTGGGATTGCTTCAAAGTGAAGTGAGAGCCTTTAGCTGCTGCCATCTTAATTTCCCATGAATACCTTTGTGGTTAGGTTACTTGTCCATTATGATGAGCCATGCTGACCCAGGATAGTTTCTCAAATTTCCCAATGTGCCCACAGGCCCACAAGGTTGTAAACCCTGGATCCGAAGGGATTCTTTGTATTGTACACAATATTTTTATAGGGCCAAGTTAGGAAAACTGTTACAGACTGTCATAAAATGACATATTATTCATCCCTGTACTTCTGTTTAGCTATGGTGAAACTATCTTTGACTGTACCTAAAAGCCTTTCCTTTGAAGCATGTGTCAGCCAAGAGATAAACTGTCAGACTGTAATAGGCTGTGGCATAAAGCTAGGAAATATGCTATATTAGAAATAGGATGATCTGTATTTTAATCTCAAATCTCTCTTGACCAAAGGGGACCCATGATTTCTGTTCTGCATCAAATGAAAGCATCCCTTTGTTCTCCCTGACCTGTTCCTGGCAGGCCAAACTGTGCCAGCCTGCCATTTGTTTGTGAAGGTCTTTCCCCTGATCAAAGCTCTCCAGTCTTACAGATAAAATGTCTGCTAAATTCCTTTCTTCCTGACCAGATGATGATGGCCCATCAAGTCAAGTACTGCCTATTTATTTGCCGGTTGCTGGCAGATAACCTCCTACAGGGAGGAATGTCTATTCCTCACTGCCTTATCTTAACTCCATTGTTGTGGTAGCTAATGTCACTTGCGTTGCTACCCCCCCCCCCATGGTCTCTACAGGGAAAGTGCTATGATTGGCCCAAATTTGCATGGAAGTATAAGGACATCCTTCTCTGTCTGAAATCACACATGCGTTTTCAAGTATTGGAGTGATCACTCTGGAAGCTCCTCCTTGCCCCTTTCAGTTCATATTCACAAGTTATGCTTTTCAGGAAAAAAAGGCGGGGTATAAATATAATAAATAAATAAATAAATGCTAGTGCAGGAGAAGACACTCCCATATTTCCTACTCCAGATGGTGGATCATACTATCTGAAGACTAAATTCAGATGCAGTTCCATCATAAAGTTGGTGACTTTCTGGCAGAGTATAACCCCTTTATTGTGTGTGACCCCATTATATGTCCACCCACCCCACCACCCCTGTCCTTCCCCACTACCCCCATTTGCTCTCTAGTGAAATTGACACCATTGGGGGGAAAGCACTGTTAATTTCTCCATGTTCGGATTGTCTTTATTTCTTTGAAAGGTCATATATACATATGTACCAGCCTTCTCCAACCTGGTGTCCACCAGATGTGTTGGATTACAAGTCCCATCATACTCTGGGGATGATGAGAATTGTAGTCAGTTCAGTTCAGTTTATTTAGTTACGGTCATAGACCAAACGTAAAGAATTGTAGTCCAACACATCTGGAGGGCACCAGGTTGGGGAAGGCTCATATGCAATAACACTGCTACAGGTATACATGTCCTCTTTGTACTTGAAATTGACAAGGCTTTCTCTAGGCTGTGTCAATTTCACCAGAAGTTGGAGAAGGAAATGACCAGGCAACAGATGCCCACCATCATGAAACAGGGACAGGAATTCAGTAAGGGAGCTGCACTGTGACACGCCTGTTGATAGTGATCAGAGACACTTCCCTGCGGAGAGGAAATCTTTAGTGTGTGTGTGTGTGTGTGTTCCCAAATGTACACAACTCTTTAGAAAAAAATGGAGGACTAAAAATGCACTTCAGATAGAAGATATTTGTCCATAGGTGAGCCAATGAGCCATGTGGTTCAGGTGGCAGATGATCAGGATAGGAAGCAGCAGATCATGTTGCCGCCCTCCAAGACTCATGAGGGAGGCTCGGAGGGCAGCAACAAGGGGGAGGGGCTTTTCTGTGTAGCCCCCCCAACTCTGGAACAAGCTCCCCCCCGAGGCCTGCCTGGCGCCAACCCTGCTATCTTTTTGGCACCAGGTTAAGACTTCTCTCTATGTTGAGGCTTTTAACAACTCTAGATAGTGCATGGTGGGGTGGTCATTTTTAACTTTTTTACTTCTCACGTTGCATTAACTTGTCTCGCTATTGTGTCATTTAAATTTTTTATAATGTTTTATTGTGTATATTTTATATTGTATTGTATTTTTAATTGATTGTTGTAAACTGCCCAGAGAGTTTCAGCTATTGGGCGGTATAGAGATGATGATGATGATGATGATGATGATGATGATGATGATGATGTGCCCCGTCCACCACCTACAGTACCACCCATCACTGCTGCCATCAGCACCACCCCACCACGATGTCTGTATCTCTCAGCTGCAGCCACCTGCCCTCTCATCAGCTCTGAAGAGCTGCTGCTGTAGTGCTCTGGTCCCATGCCTTGCTCTGAGGAAGGGATCAGAGTGAGGCATTGTAGGCGAGGTAGACCTGGAAGACCCAGAGAGCACCTGCACTGAGGGGGGCACCTCAAACCCAGAGAGCATCTGCGCCACCACAAAAAAAGTGGTAAATACTATTTAAAGTAGGGGTGCATTTCAGAGAAGTTCTTGAGGGCCACATTCCAGTGGTGGGGAGGACTTGATGGCAAAAGGGGAGGGAGCAAAAAAAACAACCCAAAACCAACCCTGCATATTTCAGCTTTAAGCGCTTATTGCCAATAACTAAGGCTTAGCAGAGGCATTTTATTTATTTATTTATTACATTTATCAATCGCCCATCTGGCCGGTCACCCGGCCACCCTGGGCGATGTACAATTAAAATACAATAAAACACAATAAAATATAATAATTAAAACAATATTAAAAAATTCTCATTAAAAACCTAACCCACCCCATATTCCCGCCTGAACAGCCATGTTTTTAATGCACGGCGGAAGCTCATCACGGAGGGGGCATGGCGAAGGTCACTAGGGAGGGAGTTCCATAATGTGGGGGCCGCCACAGAGAAGGCCCTCTTCCTAGTCCCCACCAGCCTGGCTGCTCTGGCTGATGGGATAAGGAGAAGGCCGTCCGTGGCAGACCTTGTTGAGCGGCCTACTTGATGTTGCTGGAGGCGCTCCTTGAGATAAGCTGGGCCGGAGCCGTGTAGGGTTTTAAAGGTCAAAACCAACACCTTGAATTCGGCTCGGCAAGCAACTGGTAGCCAGTGCAACTCATTAAGCACTGGCGTGATGTGATCACGCCGGCGGCTGCCCTTAATCAGGCGAGCCGCCGCGTTCTGTACCAGCTGAAGCTTCCGGACCGTCTTCAAGGGTAACCCCACGTAGAGCGCATTACAGTAGTCTAGGCGAGAGGAGACCAAGGCATGAACCACTGATGGGAGCAGGTGATTAGGAAGGTAGGGGCGCAGCTGCCGTATCAGATGGAGTTGATATAGCGCCGCCCGGCTCACAGCTGCCACCTGACCTCCATGTACAGCTGGGGTTAGATGACCCCCAGGCGGACTGTCCTTAAGATGACCCCATTCAGCCGGTCAACACCCCTACCCCTTTCCCACCAGAAGTACTCGGGTCGGGGGTTCAGCTTCAGCATATCCTTCCCATCCAGCAGCCACTGACCCGGCACTTGGACAGGGGGTGTGAGCTTAACAGAGGCATTTTAACCTTTTAGAATGGGGGGGGGGGTTTGCACAAAAGATGGGAAACCACCAAATGATTGGTGGCTGGGGGAAAGGGTGTGGGGGCAGGGAAAGGGGGTGTGGTCATCTGGGGAACCCCAGCGGGCCAGATTGGGACCTCAAACAGGTCAGATTGGGACCCCAGGCCTGAGGTCCTGCACTCCTGGTTTAACATTGAAACTTTAGGCAGTATTTGCCAACATCGCAGCAAAGTGTTACAGTCCCAGAGGACACTTGCCAACAATGCTTTGCTCTGAGAAAGGACCCCTTCCTCAGAGCAAGGCGTTGAGGGTAGAGATGGCCCTGGAAATCCTGGGATTGACAGCGGCAGAAAGTAGTGCAGTGGAAAAACAAACAAACAACAATTTAAGAAAGCAAGGGGGGGAAGAAGAATGAGGAGGTGGTGGTGATGGCAGTGGAGGGGCCCCTGCCTCAGGTGGCCCAATGCCTTTCACCAGCCCTGCGTGTCATTCAGCATGTGGCCACGGTCTCCCTGAAGCTGATTTTCAGTTACTTCAGTTAGTGATAACCAGCCATTCCAAGGGCTCTGGCAATATTGCACTGGGGAAAAGAATCAGCTTATCTTGCAAATGCAGTGCGAAATAGTGAGATGGTTACTGCCCCCTCCCCCGTTAATCTTCAGGGCTGGGCTGGCTCACTCCAACTCTCCAAAATCACATAAAGACAGGGATGCTCAAACATGTAATTTAATGATTTTTCAAAATTATTATTTCTGTTGATGGCATAGAGAAAGGGTTTCTTTCTCTTTTTCCAGCCATGATAGCACAAGAACAATCAAAGAATGAAATAATCAGGTGTCCTGCCAGGCATTCATAAGTAAATATCCTGGCTCTTCCTGTGCCAACGTTTGGAAATGCGCTCAGCAGAGCTTTCTGAGCACAAGCCTTCTGATGGGACTCAGGCTGTATCCAGTGATTTCTGGATGGCTTGAGATTTTGAGCCATTTTGTATGACAAGGGAAAGCAACACGGGCTTCAGTTCACATGCAATTCTTGGATCAGCACCGGCTGACCACTTTGATGCTGTGCCTGCCTCTTTGTTTGGGCGTGAAACTGGTGATGCCCTTCTGCAAGACAAATGAAATCTTTTGATGCCAAACAGATGGTCCTTGCTCTGTGGCCACCTGTATTGGCCTGGAATACATTGCTTGGATTAGCTTCTCATTCTGGGCACGGGAAGGCTAAATAGACTGATGTCAAATGCTCTGGCAGTTGTAGGTGACAATAATGGCTTGCTATGGGGGACTGTGTGTGTGTGTGTGTGTGAACCTTACACACATGACAGTCGTTTGGGAAAAGGAATTGGCCAGGAATCCTTAGTGTTTCTGCTGTTAGTTAAAGATCCCCCCCCCCCCGCACCACACACACACACACACACACTTGTCAAGAGACATGGAAGCTAAAAACATGGCAATGAGAAAGGAACACGGGATAGCAAACCAGTTTTGCAAAGTGATCAGTCTCCACTGAACTGGCCTAATCAGACCTGTGGATCTAAAAAGACATGAATTGAACTGGACAAACGAACAAACATTTTGTAGCATCTCTGTGTTACTATGATACATTCTGGGCAGAAGCGTCCAGTGTGCATGGTTCAGTGAGTGATCCTAGATCTCTCTTGGGGAGTGCTGTATGCAGTGGTGTGGGAAGACTGGGTGAGTCCTGGGCTGGGTCCAAGTTGAAAGTTTGAGGAAGGGGTGGCTGTGGTTGAGTAGCAAATGGAACTGAGTTTTTCCTTCATTTGAAATGTTGGAGTTCTGAACAGTCTTAACAACCTTGGTTCTTCCAACTAAGACTGTTGTTCTTTTGGGGTGGGGCTTTTTTCTTTTGATACTGAGGTTTTAATAACAGAAAGAAGAATAAAGCTTAAGAAATAGGCAACAACATCAGAAAGGTAATATAAGGGCTGTAACTTTTGCTTCCCCTTGGAAATGCAAAGATTTGGCTAAGCCACTATGGCTTAGGGTGTTGTGCGAACCCAGTCAGTGTTTCTTAGCCAGGGCTTCAAAGCCACCCTTCGAAGCCATGGCTTGTTCTGGGTTTACTGTAGCCACCTTGTGAACCCAGTCTCTATGTGTTCATGCCTCAGGGGCTTCTTAGTTGCAAGGGGGATAATTATAGAATGTGACAGGCTGATAAGCTTTCAGACGCATGTTGTCCTTCTGTAACATACATGATGCCAAAATGTGGTCTCCCAGGCAGTGTGTTTTCAGCAGTTCTTCATTTTAATGGTGCATCTTCATTTTAATGGAAATTGGGCAGCCACCCTTTCTTCCTGACAGAAACTCTGTGCCTTTAACAGTATTAGCTGCAGCTTGACTCAGCATAGTGGCATGATGGGGGAAAAACTAGTACCTTTTGATGTTTTGCCTGTCATGCAGCCAGTAAACACAGATACTTTGATAGACAGAAAGGTGGCAACCTGACTGTCTGGTGAGTCCTTAACCTTTAGTAATACTTCTCCCAATGAAAGTATCTATGTGTCATAAGAACATAAGAAGAGCCCTGCTGGATCAGGCCAAAGGCCTATCTAGTTCAGCATTCTGTTCACACAGTAGCCAACCAGATGTCTCTAGGAAGCCCACAAGCAGGACATGAATGCAACAGTACCCCCCCCCCTCGTATTTCCCAGCAACTGGTGTACATAGGTATGCTGCCTCTGATACTGGAGGTAATATACAGCCATTGATAGCCTTATTCTCCATGGATTGGTCCAATCCCCTTTTAAAGCCATTCCAGTTGGTGGCCTTCACAACATCTTGTGACAGTTAATTGAAAGTTTAACTATGCACTGTGTGAATAAGTTATTTGTTTTGTCTGTCCCAAATTGCCCACTGTTTAGCTTCATTGGATGACCCCGGGAGATGCTTTTCTCCCTATCCACTTTTTCCACACCATGCATAATTTTATACAACTTTCTCATGTTCCCTCTTATTCTCCTTTCCCTGGGATATGCCTTTGCATCAACATCTGGCTGGTCAATAGCCTCAGAAACCTTATGCCAAGCAAGGGTCCATATCTTTATGGATTCTGGATATCTGCAGTATGTGAGCTAATGCCATAACACACACACTAAGGGCTCGATCCTATGCATGTTTAGATGGGGGGAAAGTCCTACAACCCCCAACATCCTACAAATCCTAAAGATGTATAGGATTGCACCCCAAGTTATTTTCATGCACAGACCATTGGCAGAAGAAACAGTGGATTAGGTCATAAAATGCCACAGATTCCCCTCTGTTTGGGCTGCTGACCATAAAACCTAACTATTCATATTTAAAAATTCAGGAAGTTTTACTGTGACAGCCAAAGATTCAGTCATAGTCTCAAATAAATCAAAGAAAACTAAGTTAGTTTCTTTCAGGCTGATCCTATGGCCTCTCTGTACCAGGCAGCCACAATGCCAGTGTTTTTCTGGCAAAACATATGTACAGAGAGTCAAAAGCACAAGATTAGCCATAGAAATAAAAGCTAGTGGAGCGACACTGACAGCCACTCCTGCAGAGCCCATGACAGTTTTGTCACCAACCACCAATCACGATGCCCCAATATTATCCATGAGTAGAAATCAGCATTCATGACTGCAGGGGTGATGTGATGTCATCATGGAACCCATCCCCCACACAATTTATTTATTACATATTTATAACCCATCTTTCTTTCATCATGTAACTCAAAGTGGCATAAATAAGGTTCCCACGCAATCTCCCACCCAGGCCCCAACAGAGCTTGTTTAACTTCAGCAAGGCTGCTGTATCACGTCCACATGATGTACCGGTACACTCCAGGAGGAGACCGTAGTGCCTCCACTATCAGAGGCTCCCATTGTGCAGTGGGTTAGGCATATCTATTTGTATGCTGGCAGAACATTTTGTTCTGCCAGCATAAGGAGATTTAGGGTATGTGCAACCCTATGCATGTTTAGAAAGAAAAAAGGCCTACAACCCCCAGCATGCCCCAGCCAGCTATGCTATGCTGGCTGGGGCATGCTGGCAGCTGTAGGCCTTTTTTCTGTCTAAACATGCATAGGATTGCTCTCTTAGTAGCAATCCTAACCCGCTCAGAAGGTATAACTTGTGGATAGGATCACACTGTTTGCTATTTCCATTCATTTAGATTATGTTTCTAAAATTATTGTAAAAGCAAAATCTTAATTACCGTACTCCTATTGTTGCTTTTTTGAGAATGAACCTATAGATTTAAGGCTTCTTCATTTGCTTGGAAAATATAAATCTGAATCAGCTTGCAGCTGGTCTCTTGCAATCCTCACTTTGTCATGGTCAGTTTCTCTGTTGCTGTTATTTTGTTTAATTTTTAGCTCAGTCTTGGCAAATGTGTCTTAACTATCTTAATTGCAGTTTACACACCAGAGGTCTTATTTATATCAATAAACACTTGGTAGCAGAGATAACAGCTCGTTTGCCAGCACAGTACAATAGCTGTGTCTAATTTGCTCTGTCTTTTTGTTCTGGCCTCTTTCTTCCATACTCCGGGCTAGTGCACAGGACAGAGCATCTACAGGATGAAATGGCTAATGGAAGCCTCATTAATGGCTCCCTGTCCTGACTGTCTTCTGCTGGTGAGCTATTTGATTTTCTCCATGTTGCTGCTACAGCCTCCAACCGCTAGGGCCTATGCCATGGTTTGTAGATCTGGTGTGGTGTGGAGAAAATTATTCCAAATCTGCTCTGAGAACCAGTGTGTGTGATTGCTTACCTTATGGAGACAGATCCATGGGAAGAAATTCAAAGCATCTTTTGCCAGCCCTGCCTGTAACAGCCCAGGCCAATCATGGCTTCACATGTGTTTCCAGTATGTGTGTGTGTGTGTGTGTGTGTGTGTGTGTGTGACTGCCTTCTAGCCACAGATCAGCTGCGCTTTGCCATGGTCCCTGATTTGGGTATGAGTGAGGCTCTTACCTGATAATAGAAGCCCCCAGGAACATCTGGGTCTGTAGGCCAACCGCTGAGTGAGACACCAGCAGAGCTGGCAGAGATGTGGCGGAGGGGTGTCTGTGAGTGCAGAGTTGCAGAGGGTGAGATAGAAAGGAGGAGGGCAATCAGGAGCAGGGAGAGAGGAGAGAGCGCGCAAGTGGCTGCAGCAGGTGACTTTTGAGCAGGCGGAAAGCCCAGAGCCTGACCTCAAGCAGTTCCAGGCGAAGAACGCCCCGTTCCAGAGCCTGACCCCAAGGTGTTAGCTCATTCATGGAATTTTTCGGTCGTCCAGATGATGTCCAGAGAGCCAGTGTGGCATTTATTTATTATTTATTTCTTATATTTATTAATCGCCCATCTGGCCGGTCGCCCGGCCACCCTGGGCATGGGAGCCAGTGTGGCATAGTGGTGAGAGTGTTGGACTGGGACTCAGGAGAGCCGGGTTCTAGTGCCTGCTTGGCCATGAAACTCACTGGGTGACTTTGGGCCAGTCACTGACTCTCAACTTAACCTACCTCACAGGGTTGTTGTGAGGATAAAATGGAGAGGAGGAGGATTATGTAAGCTGCCTTGGGTTCCTTTCAGGAAAAAAGGCAGGGTATAAATATAATGAATAAATAATAAATAAATGTCATCTTCTGCTCAAACCCTCTCCTGTTTTCCCACTGCTGCTTCTGTCTCTCCCCCCCCCCTTGCAGCAGAAAATCCATTAAGGAAGAATAGATGGAATAGCTGCACAATGCCTTCTGATCCGTGGCGCCAGGTGTCCTCTATCCAGAAGCACCCCCAATCGGGTTCTTTCCCTTGTGGGTGTTGAGACCTGGGAAACGAAGGCATAGGAGGTGAGGCTGGAGGACTTTTGGAATGGGGGGAACCCTCCCCTGTATAATATGTTGTTCCCATTCTAGGGATGCAACAAGGGTTGAGGCCGGTGGTTTGTAAAGAACCAGAGGACATTCGAAGTTGTAGCCCTGCTTATCTCTGCTGTGAATAAGGAGGTGTGGCCAAACACCCCTCCCAGCGGAGGGAGAGCCCATTTGCATGAAGCTAAAGTCCAAGGAAGGGACTCTGCCATGCCAGGGCATGTCATTTAAAGGCCTACAGAGGTGAACTGAGCTTGGTGCAGGGGGAAGCCACCACCACCAGGCCCTTACTGCGCTCTGCTTCTTATTTATGCATTTGATTGAACAGAAAACATCTAATGTCTCTCTATCATCATAAAACACATGTAGAGACATAAAATATCACCACCCTGTTCAGCAGCAGCTGATTTAGTGGCACCCTTTCCCTTCTTCTTTGGGAGGGGCATGGAAATCAAGGCACACCACACACATATTAATAAGGAGGCCTGGCTCAGCTTGCAATCTGTCACTCCTGATCTCCCATCCTTGGTCAGGCTGTCCTCTAAAGAGAGAAAAATCCACTTTGCTCCACGTTCGCTGAATCCTAGAGCTAGTTTGTATCTTCCCATTGTAGATGCAACTGTAGCTCTTACCTGGGAGTAAGTACAAAGCTACATGTTACTTTTGTTCTCACTCTAAAGTAAGTGTAGGGGGCCTAATCTGGAATGGGACCCTAACATGGGTGGGGGAGGGGTCTTTAACCCTTTTGTCTTAATGGGTCACTTTTTGGCAATTAAAATTACAGGTGCCTGCCCCCCAATCCAGATCAAAACCACAGTGGGGAGCAAAGGGTTTAAGCCCCCCTCCCAATGCCGGAATCCAGATTGGGGTCCCTGCCCTTACTTTAGAGTAAGAAAGCTAGCTATGTCTTCAAAGTAACATGCAGTTTGAGTCTAAGTCCCATTGAACTCAGTAGGGCTTACTTCTGAGTAGGCACGTATAGGATTGCGATTGCCCTGCACATGACTGTACATTTCTGCTCAGCTCAGTTGTACCAATGGAACACAGGCAGCTCTGACCTCTCTCAAGTTAGCATAAAAGGAAGGGAAAGAGCCTCAGCGATGGGAAAACAAATGGCGTGTAGTCTCTGGAGCAGCCTTCCCTTCCCCAATTGGTACCCTCCAGATAATGTTGGACTGCAACTCCATCATTCCAGTATCTGGAGGCACCAGGTTGAGGAAGGCTGCTCTTGAGTGTTGGACTTGAATATGCGAAATGCAGGCATAGATTCTCCTCCCCCCCCCCCCCCAAGCTAGGATGCAAACTGTGTGCCCTGGAAAAGTCACACTCTGTTTCATAGGCTTGTTGTGAGGCTAAGACATGGCTTTTTGAACACCCTGGAGAAGTCATTCATAGAGTATGTCACAGATCTAGGGGTTGGGGGAGCGAACCTGGTCACAGACTACACTACAGGGGAAGGGAGGGGTCCCTGGAGCAGGGGAAGGAGTGAGTAAGTGCTGTCCAACATCTGAAGGTCTGGTGGGTGAAGAAACTGCTCCAACCTGGCATGTGGGCAGGTGGTGCAGGGTTGGGAGGGGATGAGAAAGAGATAATATGCCCAGTACCTTGTTGCTCTCTAGGCTTTGATCAGAAGGGCAAGAGCTGAGCAGATATGGCTGTTGGAGAGAGGTGGGTGGTGGGAGAAAACTACGCAGAGGAGCAATAGATTACTCAGGACCTGCATCTCTGCTTAGGGGGGCTTCCCTGCAGTGTGAGAATCTAGCAGCTAAGGCATGTTCCTTTAACCTTAAATAGGAAAGTGAATCTGGGAAGATTCTACACAACCACATCAGATTAATAGGAAATTAATGTTTTATAAGTTTATAACTAACAACAAAGAAAAGGAGAGATCAATCAGTGCAAATAACACATCTACACATAGCACTTTCAGAGTCACAGTATCCATGGGCTTTTTATCCTAGCTTATTTTTCCAGAACAACAACAGGATGCGGCAATCCAGTAATTGCCATTTACCTGGGAGATAAAGGGATACCACATTGTCATAAGGTTGGGCCACATGTTTCTCAACAGTTTTGATTCATGAGAGTGCGATCCTACATTCAAGATACACCAGCTGAAGGGTTATACATATGGCTGAAGAAGAATGATCTGTATGAGGATCTCTCAGGGAGTGAGTGGAGAGTATAGGTGGTAGGGAACTCGGTGGTGGTGGTGGTGGTGGTGGTGTCGGGGCACCCTTGATGGGGCACAGTTAACACCTTGGGGGGCAGCATGCAGGCTCCCAGAATGCAGATTGTGCACTCCGGCTGTAAGACAAAAGTGCTTGTGAGTGTTTGGCCAGTAGCGGTGATGGAGCGGAGCGGAG
Source organism: Shinisaurus crocodilurus (assembly GCA_021292165.1). NCBI lineage: Eukaryota > Metazoa > Chordata > Lepidosauria > Squamata > Shinisauridae > Shinisaurus > Shinisaurus crocodilurus. The sequence goes on from CM037878.1 coordinate 56,485,875, forward strand.
TGGAGTGCCTGGCCTTCCCCAACAGAACGCTTACCTGTGTGGGGATGAACATTTAACCTATGTGGGAGACACTGCTCCCAGCTGATGGGGAGGACAGATCATTTCAGCAATACAGTTCATGCAAGACAAAGTTTTCTCATATAGCTATCTTTGGGGAGGAGAGATGGGAGATATTTGCAGCAGTTATACTAAGTAGCATGGTGGCCCCCTTCCCTTGCTTTCCTGTGTGGGGTGTTCTGTCCTTGCCTCCCAATTGGGGTTTGGTGTTCCGGTGTCATCTCAGCGATGTCTAAGAACATCATAAGAGCCATGCTGGATCAGACCAAGGGTCCATCTAGTCCAGCATTCTCTTCTCACAGTGGCCAATCAGCTGCCCACAGGATCCCCTAAGCAGGACATGAGTGCAACAGCACCTTCCTGCCCATATTCCCCAGCAACTGGAGTGCACAGGCGTACTGCCTCTGATACTGCAGGAAGCATATAGCCAATCAGGGCTAGTAGCCATTGATGGCCTTCTCCTCCATGAATTTGTCCAATCCCCCTTTAAGGCTGTCCAAATCGGTGCCCATCACTACATCTTGTGGAAGTGAATTCCATAGTTTAACTATGCGCTGTGTGAAGATGTCTACATGACATCTCTGTGACATTGCTGCAACATCGTCATGTTGATCCTTGCCTAGTGGGCATTGGTGTCTGGATACCTGGAAGGGTTGTAGGAAGAGAAATGTCAGGAATGTGTTCTTTGTATGTATGTTCAGCTGACAGACTGTTTTGTGCACAGTGCTCCCTTTGGGTTCAAAGTGCCTTTTCTCCATGGATTCCATCACCAGAGTTCTCCCTTGTGTGCTTTAAGAGCCAAACTACACTTCCTGATAATTGCATAGTGTGTAGCTAAAGGTTAGCATTTCATTTACTCTCATGTAAGCATACATGGCCCTGATTTGGATCAGGATCAGCATACACTGAGAGGGAAAGATTAAACCTCCCTGCCCATTTCCCCCTGAAATCCCTCCCATGACGTAGGTGGGTTGTGTTAAAAGTAAAAAGAAAAGGCGGAGGAGGGGAAGCTTCCATTGGCAGTTTGAGAATTTCATCCTACAATACCTGCATTCATGTGACTTTAATTATGATGTCACATGCTCTAGAATGTCTCAGAACCAATCAGATGCTGGAAGACAAATGGGCAATGGGGCCCACATTGCCTTTTTGAACCGAACATTTTAAATAGCAAACAATAAAATAATGGATACATGATGCAATTATTCATTGTGCAATCTTCTAGGTGTCACCTGCCATCGGACATAAGGCAGATGGGGTGACCAGAGAGAAAGCTTTCTCAGTGGTGGTGCCCCATTTGTGGAACTCCCTCTCTGAAGAGGCCCGCCTGACACCAACATTGTTATCCTTTTGGCAACAGGAAAATACATTTTTTAATTCTCCTTTTTTATATATTTGGCAGGACAGTCCTATTGTATGGAGGAAGGGGTGTAGATTCCATGATGGAGCCGCCCCGCCACCACCACCAAAAGCCCTCCTGGCTTGCTGTGGCCAGAGTACAAGGTTAGAGAGGGTGACATCTTCCTTTCCCCCGCTTTTTTTCTTTCCCCCCTCCTGTTGCCATAGTGGCAGGTAATTCACTCTGCCAGCTCTAGGGGTGGCCTAGTTGAGGTCCCTTTTGGAGTGGGGTGGGAAGTGTATCTGTGGAACGAGTAGGGCCTTAACTTCTGTGGATCAAAGGCCGTCCCTGATCCACTCCTGGCATGCGTTTTGGTCCCTACTGCTGGCAAGCACTGTTCACTGCTGGCAGAGCAGCACTTGTGCCGCATCCTGTCCGCCAGCTTTTGGCCAGCTTTAAAATTAGAGCCTTAGGGTGCAATCTTATGCATGTTAAGACAGCCTGGCTGGGGGGTGCTGGGACTTGCAGGACTTTTTTCTGTCTAAACATGCATAGGATTGCACCCTTAAGGTGGTATTGAAATCTTCCATAGTACAGTGGTCGGTGGTCAATATAAGAGGTTTAAAGATGTTCATAAGGCTAATCTAAAAAAATGCAATATAAACATCGAAAACTGGGAAGCTCTGGCCCATGAACGATCTAAATGGAGGTTGGCCTTTCACAAAGGTTCCATGGACTTTGAAGAAGCCCGAGTGCAAGGTGAAAGGGAGAAACGTGCTAAGCGAAAAGCACGTCAAATGAATCCTTTACAGGACCATCTTCTATCTGGTAACCTGTGTCCTCACTGTGGGAAGCTGTGTGGATCTAGAATTGGCCTCCACAGTCACTTACGGACCCATCGCTAGAGTCTACACAATCTTTCTTTAGAATCTCCTCCTTTTATCCCGGAAGACAATCTTACTCGGTCACGAGTGATCGCCTGATGATGATGATGATGAGTACAGTCCTATATGTCTACTCAGAAGTAAGTCCCATTCACTTTAATTGGACTTTCCCCCCTCCCGCCTCCAGGTAAGTGGGGATAGGATTGCAGCCTAAAATAAACGAATATATACAAGATAGTATTTAACTCAAGTGGACAGTTGCTGGCTGGAACACTTCAACAGAAAGGGCTGGATTAAAACGGTGAAATAAATAAATAGATAACAAGCAGCTCTCTCCAAATGCCATAGTTTGTTAGAGTCAGAAATGTCGTTTTGCGATTCCCCAAATGCAAAAATGAGTAGTGCCCAGCCCAATTGTAAATTAAAATGGTGGTTGTTTTTCAAGAGACACTTGATCCGGGGAGTTATTAGAGGGATTAGAATGGTCCAGAGTCCAGACTCCAGAGAGCCAAGCAGCAGCAACTGCAGCAGGTTCAGGAAATCTCTGGGCCCTGGAGACCAGGATTAGGCAAGGTCTTCCGATGGTCTGGATATTATTTAGCATGCAAGTTCCATCTTCATGTTCGACAGGTCATGTGTAATTGGGCTGAATTATAACTGTGTAATTCCACCACCACCCTTTTTATCTCCATCAGGAAAAGAAAAATCTTCATTAAGGGCACAGGACACCCCGCAAGACAAGGAAACGCGCAGTAAATAAAAGCAGAATCTGAAGATAAAAATAGGTGGATATTCTCGTTAAGAAAAGGCAGGGGCTGCTTCTGCGTACAGTGACCTGAATTAATGCTGTATCAGTGGAAAAAGGTGAGCGCTGCTGCCAAAGAGTCACTAGGGGGCGCTCTTTCCCTTCCTTCCGGACTCTCCCTTCGCCCTCGTTCTCTCTCCCCGCGGTTTACAGCAAAAGTTTTTCTTAAAACTAACAATACCAGGGTAAGGAAGTGCTCGCCGCTGATTGGCCGGGGGATTTTTGTGGGTTTGGTTCCTTGATTGGACAGGAGCTGCTGGGGGTGGGAAGAGTGTTGATGGTGCGCGAGCGGGGGGGGGGACACCCTCTCTCCCCCCCTCCCTTCAGCTTCAGTGGCTGGTCTTGTTCTCACTGTACACTTTACTACGGCTTGCAATGTGACACTAAAATATAGACTCACTCTCTCGCTCTCACACACACACATCACACCTCATACACACACACACGCACGCATACAGACACACGCACATACCTACACACACACACAGACACGCACGCACGCACACACGGACCCACGCGGAGGACTGGGTAATCCGTGGTGGAGTTCTAAAGGATATTTATATTGAGAAAGAAAGGAAGAAAAGAAAAGAAAAAAGCAACGAGAAAGGAACTAAATCTGGTCCATCGAGGAACTATTTTTATTATTATTAGCTATCCTTCTTTCTCCTGCATCATGCTTGGGGCTCCCATGGCATTGGATTTTGTAGTGCTTTTCTGCTTGGCATCAGCAATCGCAGCCGTGGAAGGTAACAAAATGCGAACAGCAAAATGTGTGTATGTGGAGGGGGGGGGGGAAGAAAGAAAACTTTTGTTTGTTGGTTAAATAGATCGCTCAGTTTGTTGTTGATGCTTTGACGTGCGTGCGTGCGTGTGATCCATGCTGTGTTCTGCCTGTCTCTCCCCACTTCTTTGGGAGAAAGGCAGGATGGTTTGCGAGGGGTGGCAGGCATTGGCTCCAGAGGCACCGGCGAGGCAACTGTGGAAAGCCTAACCCTGACATGCCACCGTCGAGAGGGGCTTCCCCCTCCAGCCCGGCTGCAATGCAGCTCGTTCAAGCCGGGATCCGGGGTGCCAGGGAGGGAGGGAGCTGCTGCTGCTGCTGGGGCCAAGGAAGCGATTTCAGGGCAAGGACCTTTCTCGCTTTGGAGTTTGGCGGCGGCGGCGGCTGCGTGGAAACGTCCAGCTCACGCGTGTTGGACTCCAGTCGCCGCGGCCCAGCGAGCGAGCGAGCGAGTGAGTGGGCGGCCCGCCTGCCCTTCTCTCTCCTCTTCCTCGCAGGGGCTCGGGCAAGCCTGAGCCGCGACAGCAGCGCGAGGGACGGAGGGAGGGGCGGCCCTCCTTGTCCTTCGGGCGGGTCGTCGGAGGGGTGTGTGGGCGCGCGATGCGACGGCAGGTTTCGAGCGAAGCAGGCTTGGCTGCAGACGGAGCTCCCGTCCCGGAGCCGTCGTGACCGGGAACGAACGCAGCTGCCTTGCTTGGTCGCGGGCGGTGGGCGGGAGCGCTTCGCAAAGGAAGGCGTGTGGACGGGCGTGCGGACGGGCGGGCGGGGTTGATCGCGGGCGAGAGACGGGGAGCAGCCAGCAGAGAACGACGACTCGATTACTCTCTCTCTCTAAGACATAGTGCAGCCTCCCCCCACCAGCCCCTCCCGCGGATGTTTTGGGCTACACTCCCAGTATTCCTGACCGTTGGCTACGCTGGCTGGGGCTCATTGGAGTTGAAGTCCAACGCATCTGGAGGGCACCAGGCTAGGGAAGGCTGGCAGTTGGAGTTGTGTGTGCATTGGCCACAAACCTGGGGTTTACAAATAGGACAGGTCTCTCTCTCTCTCTCTCTCTCTCTCTCTCTCTCGATGTGTCCACTTAAGGGGAGGTAGGAGATAAATAAAAATCGGGGCGGGGGGATATTGTGATTGCTTTTAGCTTTGAAATATTCCAGATGTGTAGCTCGCAGTCTCCCTCAATGCCTCATTGACGTGTAATTCCTTCGAGCTCTCCATAGCGGATCGTTATATATCACCAGACTAGACTATAGCTGGAGCGTTTATTGTAGCAAATAAATCACTGTGGTCAGAAGCGCACCACCACCCGTTGCCCTTTTCTTTTCCTTCCACCTCTGCTGCTTCTCCTCACCCTCCTCATGTTTGGGGCTGGAGGGGGGTGGGTGGGAAGGAAGAGAAGAAAACCTGCCCCAGCTTTTTCTTATGCCTGCATCAAGACTTAAATCACATTTTTGGCTTTTCTCTCCTCTGCTGTCTAGAATGTGGCTGGGAGTTTGTTTCTCCCTCCCGTTGTAACATTATTATTTTGCAGACTGAAGAGACACCAGCAAAAGAAACTTTCACGTTTGCACAAAGGAGGAAAGGGGGAGGGGGGTCACTTCACCAGCTCAAATGAATGGGGAGGGGCAGAACCATGAATCATTTTGAGTCTTCACATTAAGGTGCTCCAATTTAGTTGGGAGAATCTCTGTAAAGAGTCACAGTCTGGATCCACAGGAAGAAAACAAAAAGAGGAGGAGGAGGAAATGCTGCCAGTCCTGCTTTGATGATGAATGGCAAATGTGGCCATTCAAAAGATGTTCACCTGGTACAATTAAATAGAACCGGGAAATGGCTTAGCTACTTGCTTCCTAGATGCAACAGGGTAGTGAAACTTCTGAAACCTATAAATCTAATCCCTGCCTTCTCAAACCCCAGGGACCCTGTTATTCTGAGGACTGGGGCCATCTTCTAAGAATAGTAGGTGACAGTCAAAATCCTTCTCCTTTTTGTTCAGGGCTGCAGGGGTCCACCTTTCAATCCCCCTCCCCTGCCTTATCTATGATGTAAGTGGGGGGGATGAGATTAGCTGGGAGAAAAGCGTTTTTTTACCATCTTTCCCTCCCTTCTCTTTTTCTTCTCCAAAGGTGATTTTCTCCTTGTTCTAGTGATCTTCTCCCAGCTGGTCGTCTTTGCAGGGGCTCTTTATTAAAAAAGAAAAGGAAAAGGAAAACCTAGATGGAAGGGAGGCGTCTTGCTGCCGCCCACTGACTGAAAGCAGAAGGGGAGCTTCTCTGAATGTTGCTGGATTCTTCACTGCCATAATTAATTGGCTGTAGGAAGAGGGGTGATGATTATAAGCAGGCACTTGCAATTGAATCCTTAGCTATTGGTTTCACTTTGGCTTATCCCAAAAGAAAACAAGGAAATCAATGAGGGGCTTTTGGCAACATGCTTATTCTGGGCTGGGGAGAATAATGACTATCGGTTTAAGATTACAGTAATACCTTGGATTGCAAGCATAATTCGTTCCGGAACCGTGCTTGTAATCCAAAACACTCTTATATCAAAGCAAGTCTCTGGCGGGCCCGCTACGCCCGCTCGAGGCGAGCGGTTCGTGCTTGTCTTGCAAGACCTTGCTCGTTTATCAAGTCAATTTTCTAAAAAATTTTTTGCTTGTCTTGCAAAACGCTCTCAGACCAAGTTACTTGCAATTCAAGGTATTACTGTATAGGACAGTACCTGCTTAATTTGTGTAACTTCTCTCACTTTGTAATTACTGTTTTGAATTTGGTGGACCTGAGAGAGTCTGATTTATGTGGTTAGGATTTCATTGACTTTATTCCATCTTGGTGTTGTTCAAGAGGAGGTAGAATGCTTTAAAAAAAAATAAATAAATCTCCCAAGTATGCACAGTTCGATTGGGAAAACAGCTACAATGAGATCACACCACTTCCTTGCACAAAGGATCCGTTGTGTTTCATATGAGAAACCGTCTTTTGAATTTTGCCCCGTTTTTTGGATTCACATTCCTTCCCCTTGTGTACCAAATACCCTCTATGTTCAGAAGGTGGAGGAGGAAAGACATATACACTTTCTGACTGCATTTCCCAAATGCACGTAGTGAATCCATTAAAGGCCCAGGTATGTATGTATAAGAGATTTCCAGAAAGCTACGGGCCTGTGGCTCATGCTGGCTCAGCTTGTCTGAGCGTGGAAAGCTAAGCAGGGTCAGGCCTGGTTATTACTTGGATGGGAGATCCCTCCTCTAGTTTCCTGCACTGAGCAGGGGATTGGACTCGATGGCCTTGTAGGCCCCTTCCAGATCTATGATCTATGAAATCTATAAGTTGCATTAAAACAACAACAACAACAACAAATGCATTCAGTAAATAATTGAAGCAACTTGCTGTGGAGGCAGTAAAGCCACCATTCACTTACTCTTGCTCCCTAGTGGCATTTTGCCACACATAAAACTGACCACAGTCTGGCAGTCTTGTTATCTGTATGGAAAGCAGACATATGAATCAACCTGTACTTCAGTGCCAAATTATGAAGGATTGCAGCTACTGTTCCCCCCCATCCCCCACTTTAACCCCCTCCTCTTTTCTTTTTGTCCTGGAAATCTCAGGAGTGTAGAATTAAGCTAACCCCAGGGCAAATAGCTTTGCTTACCCCGGCTAATTCCTAGTAACCACAGTGAAAAATGAATGCCTTAAATCTTGGCAAAGCAAAACATGACAATAGCTGGGAGTGGCAGAGGCTGGGTGTGCCGAATGGTGTTCACAACACCGGCACCACTGCTTGGGACTGGGATGGCTTTAGGATTATGGCATAGACTGGAATTGTAAGGAGAGAGGGAGTGAGAGGAGAGAAGGCATGAACGCTGATGATACAGTATTGCATTGGCATGACTGAGCATGTGGGGGAAAAGTACCTGCTAGTGTTTGTAGAAAACACTGGGGGGGGGGGGAGCATGGCACTAAATATTACCAAGCCAGGCTGTGATGTCTTAATATTTCCAGGACCTGACTGATCCACCCAGACTATTGTGATTAATGGGAAAATTCTCAAGAGGGGCTTTGAACATCTTCCTGTTTTGGGAAAGGCAACCTGATACCCTCCAGATGTTTTGGACTACAACTCTCACAATCCCTCATTATTGGCCATGCTGGCTGGGACTTATGGGAGTTGTAATCCAAAACATCTGGTGGGTGTCAGGTTGTCTACCCCTGGCATATGGGATGAAGAGGGAACAGGGGCTATTACTTGGAAGCCTGAGTGCCCATTGGTGCCAGTGGAAGATTTTTTTTTTGCTAAGCTTTATTTATTTATTCGTTTATTATATTTATATCCCGCCTTTTTTCCTGTAAGGAACCCAAGGCACTTTACATAATCCTCCTCCTCCTCTCCATTTTATCCTCACAACAACCCTGTGAGGTAGGTTAGGCTGAGAGTCAGTGACTGGCCCAAAGTCATCCATGAGCTTCATGGCCGAGTGGAGACTAGAACCCGGATCTCGAGTCCCAGTCCAACGCTCTCACCACTATGCCACACTGGCTCTTGTGCAGGGGGTGGTTTTCAAGGGGGATTGTAGCTGGAAAGGGAAAGGTTAACTCTCCCTCACAAGTTGCAACCCCCCTCTCCCTGCATGGCAATTAAGCTTAGAAAAAGTCCCCCCCCCCCCCGTTGGTTTGGGATGATCTGGGCAGGGTACAAATTAAGTGAAAAAAATATTTTATTTGAGATTATTTGGATGAGGAATTAATTGGTCATTACCTAGCATCTGGATACCAGCAGGGATGGGCAGGGAGTTCCATAGACTGGGCACCACAACCAGCACTGGCACACGCTCCCCCACCGCCTGAGGTGGGAGGTGCTGCCACCGTGTTGGCCCGTTTCACCCCATTGCTGCTGCCTGGCGTTTGGCTTACACTGAGAATCCTCTCAGCATGAGCCAGAGGTTGGGCAGGCTCTCTGGAGTGCAGCATTGGCCAGGGAATTCTCCTGGGACACCCCTCCCACAATGCCTGGGTCAGAGGAAGGACCCCTCTGAGTGAAACAGGGCAGGTGGCAGCTCCAGAGAGTCCCGCCAGCCACTCTCGTACTGTAGCATCTGCCACAGTGGGAGAATGGGACTGGTGGGGTTCTCTGGAGCACCCCTTGTAGTGCTGCCGGGCAGTCAGCTACTCCAGAAAGCCCTACAGGCCCTTCTCTCTCTCTCTCTCTCTCTCTCTCTCTCTCTCTCTGTGGCAAATGCCCTGGCAGGAGAGCAGCTGGCAAGGCTCTCCGGAGCGCCTGCTGTCCGGCTGCCTCACTGGAGTGAACTGGTGGCGAGCCCTCCTAGTGGAGGTGTGTGTATTCACAATGTGCTGCTTTACCTGCTCCACCACCTGTGGCAAGGGATTTATCCCGCCTCATGGGAGGGCCGGCCTTGGCCACAATGAGTAGGCCCTGGCTCGTGTACCCACTAGCTGCACTTCTGTTGTGGGACCCAGAGTAGGGCCTTTACACCATTGAAGACTGGAGTGGGTGGGCAGGTTTGAACTGTGCTAACAAACAGACCAGAAAGCCAATAAAGATTGTACAGTATCAAGAATCTCCTGCTCCAACAAGCGGACCTCCATCAGAACTCAGGCTGCAGCAGTTACCTGGATTCCTTTTATAAACTTTTCTGTTGGATCCACAGGAGCTTTCTGAACCTGTAATATAAAACAATTTTTGTGTATTGGAAGTTTAATTGATGATTCCTATTTGACATTTTATTTCTGTTTTCCCAGTGCTATATTACCTACGGTATATCTCTCATTTTATTCTATAAATAGTACACTACATTGGCAGTATTTTCTTTGATTCCATATTATTTTTCTGCATCCATGTTTGTACATGTTATTATTTTGTTCGGGGTTTTTTGTATTGAAAAGAAAATCTGAAAAAGTTCAAAATTAAACTTTTATTTTATTTTAAGGAAAGCATTTCATTTGAAATGTTATGGAAGTTTGGTCTTTGGTGCTTGATTGGTGGTGTTCCATTCACACATGCAATCCATCCCGATGTTAGAGTCATCAAGTTTTGAACCATGCCTGTATGAAGCCCATGGAAGGATTCTTATTAGGCCCTTTGGTCCAACACCCTCCTTTAAAAGAGGATACCTCTTACTTAAAAATTTCCCCAACGGATTCCTATCCAGTGTGTCCTTGAACAGATCCAGGAAAGAAGAGCACACAACCTCTGTAGGTGGCCTATTCCATGGAATCCCATTTCACCAAGCCATACTGATTAATGTTGCAGTCCAGACTTGTAAATCATTCTCACACACTGTTTGGCTATAACGTGCTTCTGCTGTATTCTGCCAAGATCAAAATGGTTAGGCCCTAAGGCTCACAAAAGTACCTACCTGTGGAGAATACAGTGCCATACTGGTCGAAATACTGAGTGCTCCCTATCTTTCCTGTGATTAAAAGGTCTGCAGGAATGAAGGTTGACCTGAAGCACTCTGGGCTGGTTTTGTGTGTCATGTTTTAGTTCTTTTGATGATGCTTGGAAAATGTTAATCTCTCTAAAATGGAATATTAGCCTCTCGGACTGAGGGCTTCTTTACACGAGGCATTTATCGTGGGCTTGTGGTTCCTCACTCACAGAAATTTGCGGGTCCTTTTCATTATGCCATCCTCCTCCAGGGCCTCTCCCGTGTTTTCCAGCCAGTTTTGCGGCTTTTGTTAGAGTGAGGAAAGTCAGCTATTAAATTTTAAACTGGAGCAGAAGCCTTGTGTAAAGCCGCAATTCCACTATACTGCAGCTATGCTACAGCGCCACCTTGTGGTTGTTTAATAGAATGTATAGAAAGGCAGAGAAAGAAAAAACCTGGGGAAAAGCCACGTGTATGTTGTATCTGAGGCAGTCTTACTCCCTCAAAGGATACGGAAGAAGAAGCCTCGGAAAAGTGGCAGGGTAAGCCCCTCATGTAGCGAAGCCTTGATACTGGATTCCCATGAGGTGCTTGAGTGGCTGCGGCTCATACTCTGTCTTTCTGCAAAGTCCTGGAGGAAGGGGGAATTAGTAATGGATGAGCAGCCAGAAAGAATGATGGATGAATTCACTTCAGCTTGCCTCAAAAAACATTCTCTGCCCCACAAATGTTCTTTGAGAATACTCCAAAGAGCCCCGTCAAATGTTCGAGTATTCTCTAGGAGAGCTAAAAAAAAAAGACAAAAGGGTGAAGCATAAAAGTGGGTAAAGTGTGCACTTTCCTCTGCCCCTCAAGCAAAAAACCAAAAACAAAACTCAGAAGTTTTGAGAAGAGGAAGGGGATAACTGTCAACGGGGAGGGCTGACTTAGAGACAGGAGAGGCCTTAGCACAGGGGTGGGCAACTTGTGGCCCTCCAGCTGTTTTGGCCTTCAAATCTCCTCAGCCCTAGCCAGCATAGCCAGTGGTGATGAAGACTTCATCTGGAGGGACATAGGATATGACATCGATGGTGCTGCGACCTCGTAAATCCTTTACGAGGTTGCAGTGCTGCGGAGCACCCCCCCCCCACGTAGCAGCGTGGTTTCTTCTGGCTGGAGGGAAACCAAGCATAGAAGACTGTGCTTGGTTCCCTTGGGGCGGGGCGGGGAGGGGCTCTGCCGGATTCTGAGGAATCCAGGCAGCACTTCAGCCTCCCCTCCTCAGGAGGAGGGGAGAAGCATCTAGATCAGTGTTCTCCAACCTTGGGTCCCCAGATGTTTTTGGCCTACAGCTCCCAGCATGCCCCAGCCAGCTATGCTGGCTGGGGCATGCTGGGAGTTGTAGGCCAAAAACATCTGGGGACCCAAGGTTGGAGAACACTGATCTAGATGGCTGAAATGGGCCGTCTAGATGCATTCCCCAGAGGAGGAGAGGCTGAGGCGCTGCCTGGATTCCTTGGAACCAGCTGCCTAGATGTTTTTGAGGGTGGACGGAATGTGGAGGATATCCTATCCTCCGTGCTCCCCCTGCCTTCAATAGGATGCCCGTAATCCTCCGAGTTCGGAGGGTTACAGGCAGCCTCATAGGATCGCGCTGTTAGACATTTCTTTTAATGTAAGTGATTCATAAATAATAGTTAAATAAGCAACTAACATTTTTATTTTATTTTATTTATTTTATTATATTTATACCCCACCTTTTTTCCTGCAAGGAACCCAAGGCGGCTTACATAATCCTCCTCTTTCTCTCCATTTTATCCTCACAACAACCCTGTGAGGTAGGTTAGGCTGAGAGTCAGTGACTGGCCCAAAGTCACCCAGTGAGTTTCATGGCTGAGCGGGGACTTGAACCTGGATCTCCTGAGTCCCAGTCCAACGCTCTTACCACTACACCACACTGGCTCTCAATTTTCCTCTCAGTCGCTTTAACTGATTTGATGGTGTCAACCATGGAGAATCTGTATTTAACTATATTATACTTAGTGTTGCCCTGTTCATGCATTCACACTCATGTGTTCCCCATCATGGGAGAGGGGAGTGCAGGGCCATGCTCGCTGGCGACACCTCCTCCATCGTGTCCCTGCCATCTGCCGCTGCTGCCTTCCACATGTTGGAGGGGGAAGTTCTGTAGTGAGGAGCCTGCCCCATGGGTGTAGACTCGCCACACGATTTAGAATCCAGCATGCTTAGAGTTCTAAATTGCACAGGGAGCCTGCTTGTGTAGGCAAAAATATTTTTATTCAAACTGGTTTTAGGCACCTAAGCTGATGTACTGCTAAAGCAGGTTTTAGTCCACAGGGTGTTGTTTTCCTTCTTAATGATGCGTTTTTAATCTATGTTTTTATTGGGATGTGTTTTTATCTGATGGGTTTTAACATGTGTGTTTCTTTGGTAAATGGTTTAATATAAATTTTGGAGTATACAAACCAACCATCAAACATAACGGGCCTATTAGGGCAATCAAGCAGCCCACCGTGACTTATTTTAGCCACAGGAGGTTGCGGTGCAGCATGCCAGTAGCCATAATCCTAAAACAGACCATGGGTTCTGCAAGGATTGTTTAACCCTTGCACAACTCATCCCCTCCAGGTTTGGGTGACAGGACAAGCCACAGTTGTGGCTTGAATTTCAGGATGGTGCCTGCAGGCGCTGCAGCTCCTCCTGGCTTAGATAAACTGCAATGAGTTGCGCCAATCACGCGAACCCTGTCAATAGAACAACGGCACATTTCAATGAGACAGTTTCACAAGAATGATCTATTGGCATTGCCTAATAAAGTGTCCACAAATTTCCATGAGACTGAGGGGGTTGCCTGTCCCTTCTATGGCTGTTGGCAAATGTGATAAATGTGTACTATCTAGCATAGAAGTTTTAATTGTATTTTTGTTATTTTATTTGTATGTTACTGTTAGCCACCTTGGGCACTAATTTTATCAGGAAAATGGGGGTATAAATTTAATTACAACAACAACAACAACAGAGCAGTATCTCTGCACCAGAATTTCCACTCAAACATGTGGATGGATGGGGGTGGGACCGGTGGGGGACATGATGGTGGGGGTGGGGCTAGCACATGCTCCCCCCTCATGCAACAGGGAATGCAAGAGTAAGAATGCCTGAACAGGGTGTGTAATTTAGGAAAGGCAAAACAGAGGGCTACAAGTATTTTCACTTGTCTTGAAACAATTCCATTCCATTTGAAAAGCATGGTTAAGAAATAAGCACAAGGAATGATGGAGAGTTGATGGATGAGTTAGAAGGGTTTGTGGTCGGAACAGTAGAAGCTAGTTCTACTATATCGAAAATTAGACCTAGTGCAGAACTTGCCTGCCTTGTCTCCTCACTTGATGCGTCCATTACTTGGCTGCCCCAATGTAATCCAGCGGCTATGGCAGTGCTGATAAAATTTAAAACTTGTAGTTTTTTTTGCTTTTTAACATATACCTACCATCATTACATTCTAGGCAGGAAGTGAAGGTCACCTGGGATAAATTGGGACAATAGTTTATTATGATGGAATCTCATCATCCTTCAGCTCATTTAATTATTGCTGGTGATCTTAATGCAAGGATTGGTTCAGATAATGATATGTTAGCATTTGAGGGACTTGAATGGCTGTCCAAGCAACTCTACCAGATTATTTAAGGATCAAAATTATTCCGGTTCCTGTTTAGCTCATTTTATTAGACATACAGGTCTGATACTTTTAAACAGAAACCAGCAGATTGATAAAAGAGGAGAATATACGGTACTTATATTTCTAGTAGAGGAAGTAGTACGGTTGATTATGTGATAGTTTCAGGATCAGCATTATATTTTTGTAAAAAAAATTGAAGTGGGTGATCAGCTTGATCGTGATCATTTACTGATTACTAATTTGTCTATCCCTTCCTCCTTTTATTTGCTTCAAATCAGTGTTCTCATAATTTTGAATTGGTTTTTTTTAAAAAAAAGGAATTACATGGGACTTAAAACTGGAAGAGAACATGACATTATTACTTAATTCCCCTGAATACATATTCCTGAAGTCAGCAATCATAGCTCCAAATAGGGATGTTGACATTCTGCAATCTTTTGATAATTTAATCCTTGATCTTCAGAAGAATATTACCACTGATAGGGTACAACCAAAGAGGTCTAGTAATTCCAAATAACTACTGGTTTGATCAGGAATGTACCCTTATGAAAAAAACCACTGAACAAAGTCTATCGATGGTATTAAAAAATACTATTTTAGAATCTTACCAGGTTCCTACTTCCAGCTACAAGTCCCTAATCACTTATAAGATGATGCAGGAATTACGGAAGTTATTGGTAGCTGCCTTCTCCAACAAAGTTAGGAAAGTATTGTGGTATTCTGGCAAATGGTTTCAGGTGGGCTGAGGCTGAGAGGCCCATCTGGAATTCCTGACTATTGTATTCCCTCGTGTGTCTGGAAACTTTTCTGTAAGATCTTTAACAACACAATTGCCCCCCTTAATCAACCAACGAGTAGAAAATGTATCCATGCTCCCTGAATGGGCTCCAGTTACCATTTATGAAGTTAGGGATTTGATCTTAAATCTGAAACCAGGGACAGTGCCTGGTCTTGATTTTATCCCCTCCCCCTTCCAATTACTTAAGGTGCATGTGAATTGGTGGGTCCCACTCTTGTCTGCTCTCTTTACTTTAATTAATAAAACTGGCCATATGCCTGAAATTTGTCATAATTATTCCAATTCACAAAAAGAAGTGCAAATCTGGCCCCTCTAACTACAGACCGATAAATCTGCTATCTGTCATTGGAAAATTGTATGCCAGCTCTCTTTATACTAAATAGGAGGTTTGGCTTGTGACAGAAAACATTTTGGGCAAGGAGCAGGCAGGATTCAGAAAAGGTGGTTCTACCGTCAGTCACTGTCTATTCTATCACACCTTGCAAAAAAATATTCTGTTTCTGCCAATAAGAGGCTATTTGTAGCCTTTGCAGATCTTAAATCAGCCTTTGATCTAATACCCTAAGAGCGGCTGTGGGCTCTTAAAGACTCCATCAATTGACAAAAGATTGCTTTATCTTACAAAGCATTTATATTTAGAACTTTCCATGCAAATTCAATGTGGAGTTGGTGGCCATCTTTCAAATTCTATAATGTCATCCAGAGAAGTTAAACATTGGTGCATTTTAGCTCCTCTTCTGTTTAATCTTTCCATTAGCAATCTTGCTCCCTGTCTTGAATTTCATACACTGAAGCTTGCAGAAACACGGGTGCCTTTACTGTTTGTGGAGAAAGCCAACCTAAGCCCCCTGCCTGACACACACACACTACCAAGGAGGGGGAAGGAGACCGGGGGGAGGGGGAGACAGCCAGTCTCCACAGATGCCAAAGAGGACAAACAACATCTGCATAGAATCACCCCAGGGGGGAAGGCAGGAAGCATCACCAGGTTTGTCAATGCTCTCGCATATCAGCCTCATCTACATAAGACTTGAATACCTCTCCAGAGCAGACACTTCGGCACCCCTAGGAAATGGCCACTCAACACCATAGGATGGGACCATTAAACAAGTGGCTTCAAAGGGACCCCATCCCACGTGGGGAGGGCGTCACCCCACCTGACCCAAAAGGCCGCCCCTCAGGGAGGGTGTCAACCCACCTGATCACGGAGGGAAGGGCTACCTGAAACACCAAGGTATAAAACACCCTGCGCAAGGGAACTGGTGGTTGTTCAGCAATCTTGCCCATGCCTGGGGTAAGGGAACGAAGGATCGGCAACCCCGGGTAGCAGCACCCGGCGCACTCCAGCTAGCTGGAATCACTGGCCGCTTGGGTTGACCAGACCCCCGGGAAACCAAGCTGAAATCACTCACAAGCCACTTGGGTAGACCGGGCCCCCGCCGGGAACCCAGTTAGCCGCTTGGGTAGACCGTGCCTCCGCCAGGAACCCAGCTAGCAGCGTGCGGTTGACCGGGCCTCTGCCGGGGCCTGAGCTGAACTAACTAGCTGAGAGCCCTGAACTCACGGTGTCCTTGAGACTTCTTGCTTGTTACTTTGTACCGTACTGATAAGCTGTATTGCTGGCGTGTGTCTGAGTTTGGAAAGGTAATTTTGTAAATAAACCTGTTTTCTAAAAGATACTTTTGTGGCTATAAGTTATCCCTTCGTTCTGGGCTAAGGGTGAGGCGCTGGGGACCTCGGAGGAGGCCCGCCCCAGGACTCGCTACCCCCTTAGCATTGAACCCGCGCAGAAGACCAGGTTGTCGGTCTTCCACTCTGTTTTATGCAGATGATGCAGATCTTTTCTCAAACTCAAACAGGTTTTAAATGTTTATTAAAGGTATTCCCCCAATTATTGTAAGAATGAAGCTCTTTCAACCAAGTATGATAAGACCAAGGTTTTAGTATTTTCAAAAGGTAAGAAAAATATAGTTGGTCTTTAAATGGACATCCACTTGAAAAAGTCTCAACATTTAAGTATTTAGGAATTTTCTTCCATTCTTCTTTATCTTGGAAATTCCATAGGAATTATGCAATTGATAATGCATATAAAAGTAAGGTTGCCATCCAGTGTTTCTTCTGCTCAGAAGGGGGCTGTCATATCCCCTCAGTCTTGCAAGTTTTCACTGCCAAATCACTTGCTCAGTTTCTATATGGTGCTCAAATTTGGGTTTATGAGCTAAAATTCAAATGCTGAAAATCCAAACCTCCTTCTTAAGGGCAATTTTTGGTGTCCCCAAATGTGTGGTAGCTGTGGTTTAAGACTCAAGGCAGGCCAAGACTCTATAGAAGCCAAGGCTTTGTCTCTAGCTCTGAAATTTTGGCTTTGCTTAATGTTTCCTGTTCCT
Organism: Shinisaurus crocodilurus; assembly: GCA_021292165.1. Lineage (NCBI taxonomy): Eukaryota > Metazoa > Chordata > Lepidosauria > Squamata > Shinisauridae > Shinisaurus > Shinisaurus crocodilurus. The sequence continues at coordinate 56,502,991 of CM037878.1, forward strand.
TCATCCAATTACTTAACGTTAGTTCACTTAGATCAGTATGTAAGTTTGTGGATGAAGATGCTAAATGATGAAGTATATAATCCAGGGTTTTCTCCATCGCTGCTTTTCTTTTATGGCCCCGATAAGGCTAGACCTCGTATAATCCAGCATATTAACGATACAGATTTTCAAGATTCATTCACAGCAGCAAATAAGAAGTGCTCTCCTTTGGCATTTGGCATTCATCCAGCTTCTGTTAATTCTCAGACCAAATTCTTGCAAGTACTAAGCATCTGAAAGTATAGAGGGAGTTTATTCTTGCACATTTTAATGTGATACCCTCAGCCCTCTTGGATGGGAGATTTAGGGGGGGATACCTTATTGCACCAGAATATGTCCTTGTGGCTCAGAAGAAATTGAAACAGGTGCAGTGCAATCCAATGTGGCTGCCTGTAACCCACTGAACTTGGAGGATTACGGGCATCCTATCGAGGGTGAGAGGAACGCAGAGTTGAAGGTCACCTCTGCGTTTCTCCATCCCTGCAAAAGACTTAGACAGCTGATATTGGCTGTCTTTTGCCCCTGCTTGTGAGGAGGACAGGCTGAGGCACCCTAACTCTTTCCCTCCCCACCCCCTGGAACGCCCATTACACACTGGCTCCGAGGTCAGTCTTCCAACCTCAGAGCCACAGCTGGCTCAGTTCTTTCCGCGAGGGTGCAGAGGGAGGGCACTCCTGATTTGGAGTCCCAGCTCTGACCTTGGAGCACATTTCCAGGGTCAGAACTGGGACTCAGAAATTTCCCATGACCATCTAGACACTGTCTAGTGGCCATAGGATTGCGCTGTATGCCATGTTTTTCTTTTCTGTAATTTTTACCGCAATCGCTGTAACAAGTTTATTTATTTATTTATTTATTACATTTATACCCCGCCTTTTTTCCTGCAAGGAACTCAAGGCGGCTTACATAATCCTCCTCCTCCTCTCAATTTTATCCTCACAACAACCCTGTGAGGTAGGTTACCCACTGATCTCTTTGTATCTCAGAAGATCGTCTGAAAACTATGTTCTTGTTCTTTTTCTTTTCTTTTCTTTTTTTGATACAAAAAAGCCTGTTACAGAATTTGTACCGAAGTACTTGCTGAGAGCAATGAGCACACCTTCTAAAATATTATCTAACTAGACTAATTTTCTACTTGTTTTTTGTTTTTTGGGGTACTAACAGTGATATTTGATCTATGTTTTAGGATTTTACTTCTGTAAGTCAAGTTATGGTTTTGTATTTGCCCATGCCTGAGGTCTGTTGACTGGATCAATGAACTGTTTGTTTGATTGATGGATGGATGAGTGACAGCCCAATCCTATGCACATTTACTGGGATGTAGGTCCCCCTGTGTTCAATAGGTGTTGCTCCCAGGTAAGTATGCATAAGATTGCAGCCTCAGTTTATTTGTGAAAAAAGTAAGGCCCTTTGTAGAGTGATGGTCCCCTTCATGACACAGGAAAGTACCAGATATTATATCCTGTTTCAGTCCATTCAAATCAGCTAAATTTGACATCACACTTGTGTAGTGCCAGGCATCTTGCAGGCACTGACATCTGGGATATGTAGAACAGTTGCCTCTTTGCAAACTGGTGGAATAACAACTTCTACAGTAGGTAGAAGTCTGTATGGAATAAAAAACAATGACCCCGATGTATCTATATATTAGAAGGTGTGAATGGGAGAAGCTGCAGGATAAGAAGTCAGTGTGGCACAGTGGTTAGAGTGTTGGACTGGGACTCAAGAGATCTGGGTTCTAGTCCCCACTGGGCCATGAAACTCTAGTCACTGACTTTCAGCCTAACCTACCTCACAGGGTTGTTGTGAGGATAAAATGGGAAGGAGGATGATGATTATGTAAGCCGCCTTGGGTCCCTTGGAGGAAAAAAGGCAGGATATAAATATAATAAACAAATTAGAATGCAAAGAACCCACCATGCAAGTATGTTGTGAATTGGTTGTTCCCATGTGGTCATTCAGAAGTTACTGAAGAACTTCAGGGGTCTTGTGGCTGGGACAGAGTCAGGTTGCCAGCTATGGCTACTGGGCGCAGATTTTATACGTGGGGAGAAGGGAAGTTAGGACTTCTGGATTGACAGATTGGTTCAGCAAAGTTTAAAATTCCTTCACTGTTTCCCAGTAAGTGTGAGAAATACTGCCTTGAAGATTTTGTGTCCCGTCAGGTGATGTTGCTGTTTCAGTCCCAGTTATAGAAACGTGTACATCCCAGTTCATAAAACCAGTAAAAGCTTGGCAAGACTCTGGGTCATGTCCCTTTCCCCCCATTTCTCTGTCTTTGCACTTTGTTTTGTTTCTCTTTGATTTCCCCTCCCCCTTCCTGAAATACATTTATTTTAATTGCCATGGTCTAAATTCTGCCAGCTTAATTCAGGTAAATGAGCCCTTACTAAAACAAACAGCCCTGTTGACTTCAGTGTCGCTAATTAGTGCTCACCAAAGTGAATAAGGATTATGCATGCTCTCCCTAGAAGATGTGGTCTTATTTGCATATGCAGAGGACAACAGAGTCCTCCAATATCCTTGAAAGTCAACTTCAGAAAGAGCCTGAATTTGTACCATGTATGGTGGTGACGATAATGTTGCATGTTCTGTAACATTCCCAGCATGCTTAAGGGTACTTCTGCCTTGGCTGTAGGTTTAAAGGGAAGTATATTTAGGCTGCAATTCTATGCACATTTAACCTGAGAGTAAGTCTCATTGAACCCAATGGGACTTACTTCCGAGTAGAGATGTATAGGATTGCACTGTTAATATGTTATATATGCAGAACACATTCTCAGAATAAAATAGTTTGGGGACAACCGTTGAACTACAGCGGCTACACAGGGTGGATAAAAAAGATGATTTAAAATAAAAATGAATGGGATTTTTAAAAAACATTTCTGTTGTAGCTTGTCTCTTTTTAAAAATCTAATTGTAATACAGACATGTTAAAATTTATAACATAATGATCTCAGTTGAAACCACATCCCTTTATGAGACAAGTGAAATGTGTATGTAAAAGAAAGAACTAGGGAATAATAACTGACTTCTGAGGGTAAGGAATTGGAACACAATATGACATAGTGTTGCATTCATAGAAAAACATCATAGATCTCATAGTTGGAAAGAGCCTACAAGCTACGAGTCCAACCCCCTGCTCAATGCAGGAAACTAGAGGAGGGGTCTCCCATCCAAGTAATAACCAGGCCTGACGCCTGACCCTGTTTAGCTTTCCACGCTCAGACAAGCTGAGTCAGCGTAAGCCACAGGCCTGTATATTCATAAGTGGGGCTTTTTAACAAGGGGAATCTAGTGCCCTCCAGATCTGTTGGGCTACAACTCCTAGGGATGATGGGAGTTGTAGTTCAACACATCTGGAGGACACCAGGTTGGGGAAGGCTGTCCTCGGCGTGAGCTCAGCAAGATGTGGATTCTGCCCCCACATCCATGTATCCTGCCTCTTCCTCCCCTGCTTTCTTGGGTTTGTAATGGATGTGGCAAGCAGTAATACTGAGAGGGCAGTTTTGGTCCAGGGCCAATAGATGCTGGCCACTATCATATAATATTTTGAAAGAGGTTCATTGGGTCATCCCTAATCCACCACCCTAAGGTATCTTGTACATAGGATGGTGCCTTATACTGAGTCAGAGCATTGGTCCATCTAGCTCTGTACTGTCTGCATTGAAGGGCAGTGCCCCCCTAGGGTTTCAGACGGGGGTGTGTGTGTGTCTTCCCCTGTCCTATCTGGAGATGCTGAGGACTGGACCTTCTGCATGCAAAGCATGTCCTCTACCACTGAACTACAGTCCTTTCCCCCAATAACGCAGCCCCCCCCGCAATACTGTTCCAGCTTTCTTTTGAAAACCTCCCAACAAAGGAGATTTCACAGCTGCCCTCGATGTCTTATTCCATGTCTAAACTGCTCTTATAGAGCAACTAAAATCGGAGCACACAAATGGTGCAAGGGTTATGCAGTTCACCGCCTGGATTTAAAGAGGGCTTCGGTTTTCAGAATCTGCAGGATGTTTTTAGAGGAGCCCACTCACCCTTTTTTGTCAAGCAGCTTTGGAAATAGTAAAGGGAGGGGGGGGCAGATGGATGAATCTTCAATAGCATCTGGGTTGTTTCTTTATAGCCAGAAGAAATAGTGGAGCAGCTGAGCATGAGTGAAGTCGTCAGACTCGCTTGGTTGCCATTGATTTCTGATAGAATTAGGTTCCCAAATGGTGCTTTTGTTGAGTTTAAAGGCACTTAAGATTATAGGAGGATTCTGTGTTCCTATAAACATTAGTGCAGCATTTCTTATACCTTTGCTTCCTAGGGCACAATTCCCATCCTACTTCCCAGATTAAAATGGGAGACACGCTTCATTCTATATACGGTATCTTCTTGATCAACTCTCAGAATGATGAGCCTGTATCCCCCTTGCAAGTGTGTGATAGCCCAGTGAATATTGCCTCCTGGCGTCCCACCCTGCCCTTTGCCCCTTCAGTTCAGACTGAACTGAATGAACTGAACTGAACTGAACTGAACTGATGGGGCCATATTATAATTCTGGGCCATGGTGATGCTGTGACTCAGCCTCTGTGAATGATGGCCTCCTGTGAACAGGAAGTAGTGTGGACACTTAGGCATCTCCTAAATGGAGGAAATCTATTATCAAAAAAAGAGGATATGTTTGTATAAAATGTGCCTAGTCTAATGTATATGTCTGGGCACACATTTTGAAATAATTACTATAATTTAAACCAAGGGCGCAAAAAGTGCAACCATCAAGTTGTTTCTGGCAACCTGCCAGACACCGCCCCCCCCCCCCGCCCTGCATATGCCACCCCAAAAATTGCCCTTGGCACTGCTTGGGGTTCCCTGTGCTAGCGCTTGCATGGGAATCTTTTCCCTTATCTCCTATTTTTCATGAGAGATCCAAGATAACGAAAGGGTTTTCCTTGCTAGCCCCAGCAAGAGAAATCCCAGGCTTGTGTTTGTTTGTTTGTTTGTTTGTTTCTCTCTGTGTGTTTCTACAGGGTGTGTGTGTGTGTGTGTGTGTGCGCGCGTGTGCACATTTGTGTGTGCATGGACAAGCATGTGTGTATGTGTGCCCACGTGTGGCCCCCTGACACTGCCCAATGTGGCCTTAGGGGCCAAAGATATTGTGTACCCCTGATGATTTAAATAGGAATGCAATGCATCTCACGATTGTGGGGAAGGCTGTGGCCAGGAGACCTGTGTGCCCGCTCAGCCTGCAGTCCAGGCGCTAACGGATGGTGGGTAAAGGCAAGGCCCCGGCTGTCTCCCTGCTTATGGTTCTTTATCTTTAAACTGTACTTGGATTGGGCAGCCCTTCAAATAGAGGCTTGCCCTCTGTAAAGCAGGACACGTGGCCACTCTACCAGGAAGGAATGCGCTAGTGTTGGGACTTACACTTGAGGTGGGATTGTTTTCTCAAAGCCCAGGGAGTGGCTGTCTGATACGAACCGTTTGGGGATGGGGATCTCCCTTTTGTAGGGGCTTCCCACTTCAGCATCAGGATAGGAAGACGGCGGTCTGTATGCGTCTGGAAGAATGAAAGGGCTCTCTGGCATTGTCCACGCAGAGCAGGGGTGGGCAACACGCAGGCTGCACGTGGCCCCTGCCACCCCCACTGCCCCCGGATTTACCCAAATTCACAATTCTCTTTAAAGGTGCCTCATAGCCTCTACGGAGCACCCAAAGGGCCAAAATTAACTTGTAAACAAGCGGACATCGACCCTTTTGGTGCCCCATAGCCACTACGGATGTCCTTTTAAATTATTTTTTAAATTTTTGTTTTATTTTTCGGCACCATGTGTGAATGGTCAGGGGGTGAAAATGGCCCCAAGGCCTCCTAAAGTTGCCTGCCCCTGATGTAAAAGTTGAGACCAGTGTGGGTGGGTTTTCTGTCTGCTAATACTGTGAAGGAACAGTCCCCTAAGTACCACTATGGTTGTACCCTCATTGGCTAACTCTTCTATAAAAAGACAAAAAGAGAAGTAAATATTGAACTGGAGCCAAACAGATAATTTATTGAGTAGGAGAGAAAATACCCAATGTGGTCCAATTGCATGTCTTCTTTTGGGGGACAATAATTTTCTGTGTTCTCCGATGCCAATGAAGTGCACTGCACTCTGCTAATTTTCCTTTCGCAAACTAACGCACACACACACACACACACACACAGAGAAGGGAGGTGTAGGCAATTCTGTGTCCCATTGGGTTCTACAGCCTCTCTCGGTCTTCGGTCTCATAAATACAGGGCTAGTGGCGGTAACCAGGAACATTGGGCAACTGCCATGGCCTACAATGCCCCTGCAGGGCCCATCAGTACTGCTGTTTGGCCCACCCTTTGGCTACAACCTTATGGTGGGATAGAGCAGCATCATTCCAGAGCATTGTAGGGAAGTTAAAAATTAAAATGGTGGGAGGCTTCCCAGACTCCGCTGCTGCCACCAGGTAAGCCCATTGCTAGGGGAATGAGCGGGTGGCCTGGTGAGCAGCTGGCTGGGTGAGCAAGCAGGGGGCAGGCCCATTCGCATGAGCAGGGGGACCCACCCCAGGGCACTTTGCCAGGGGCCCTCACCGGCTTGGAGCCAGCCTTGCAGAAATATGGCAGTAGCTCTCAAGAAAGCTGCTGCATTTTGATGGTGACTTATACACCAATTAAGCAACTTTTAATCAAGCTTGTAAGTGGGATTAAAATGAATTTAGGCCAAATACTTTTATTTAGGGTTATAATTTATAATTGACTTTCTTGTGCGTACCTTTATCAAGGCTTTTTAACACAGTGTTCGAAGAGCAATTCTTCTGAAAACAGCTAAATGCTTTAACAGTTTCTCTTTGTGGAGCACACGTTACAGTCCTTCATGCTCCAAGTGAAACAGTTGAACGTGCCTACACTCTCTTTTCACCTGCTGGTTCCTTTGTCTAGGATCCAGAGTCATGGGGCCTTTAAATTAGTTCCAGAAGCTTCTTTATGCCTGCCTGCACTGTGTAGTCCCTGTTAGGCTCTTGACAACTTTAATCGTAACCTTCCCAAACTTGACAAAGTAGAGTGTTATTATTTCTAGCCTATTGAGGAAATTACTTTGATAGTAAAGTAATATCCTGGGAGAGATTTCCAACTGAAAGGGAAATTTTGGATGAAGTATGTCTGAGGTATGGTATAGCAATTTATTCCATCTGATTTGATTTGAAGTCAAACTGAGTGCCTCCCTCCTAGGTCCTATAAAGAAAACACCACTTTATGATACTTATTTAATTCTTTTAAATCTTCTTTGACTCGGGACATTTTCCTGCTTACTCAGTAAAGGATTCAGTGAAGGTTGTAGGGAGCTGTTTCGGAAAACTCCCTGCTTTGCACATTTGTTTTTGTGTGTGTTTCCACCACAGACAGAGTTGAATAACCAAAGGGCAACCATGTTTGCCTCCGTTTTACAGTCCCACCAAGTGGTGGCTTTGCTGCTAATTTTCCTGCAGTGGTGCAGCTAGGCTAGATCCTGGGGCCAAATTCTAGGAGCCCACAGCCTAGGGCCCCCAAATAACCACCCAGAGCATGGCAGGTGATGAGGGCATCAGGAGCAACATCTATTTCATTCCTGTACTCACATTGGCCCCAATTTAAGCGAGTTCATAATGTGAAATTGCACAAGCTCAAGAGTATTTTTTAAAATCAGGGTTGGCAAATAGTTCTGTTGTTCTAACATATCAGGAATGTTGAAGCAGTTGTAAAGCATGGAATGGCAGTGTGTGTGTGAGAGAGCAGAAATGTTAGTTGTGTGCTGCACAGCTGAAGTAATGCACATGACCTCTAAAGGGAGACCCCATAAATCCATTAAGTCCAGGGTCTAAAATTATCTAGCTGCACCACTGCTTTCCTGGACTGGGCCTATCATCTAACATCATTTGGGGGGGGATTATATATTCAAATGGTCCTTCACAAAACAAAACAAAACAAAACAAAACAAAGCAGAACAAAAATCCCTGTACATAAAACAAAGGGCATATGGGGGGGGGGGGGAAGTTCTAGGATAGCCTTCTCTGTCTTTTTCTTGTTTACTATATGCAAGGAGACAAGTTTGTGTTCCCCCACTCCGGGATGGTGGTGGCATTCAGTCATACAATTCCCCATCTGCAGGCCAATATAGTACATTCCAAGAAAAGCTCATCATGATTCAGAAGCATGTGCCCATCAGCTCTTCCTTCTAAATGTTTTACGTTCAATTATTGGTTCTTGTTCTATTCCTGGTACCATTAAATGGGTCTCAATATCAAGACTTCCTCCCACTATTATTAATTAATTAATTAATTATATTTCTATACCACCCAACAGCCGAAGCTGTCTGTCACTATGTCACAGTCAAGATGAAATAATCTGTTCACTATTTTTCATAGCAAAACAGGTTGCATTGGATAGATCTTCCACTAAGAGACATGTTTTCTAGCCTTCTAACCATTTTTGTATCTCTTCTTTCCAAGCTTCCCAGGTCTCTGCTTCTTTTATAAAATATGGATGCCTATCTGTGTCGCAGACAAGAGTGCTAACAAAAGGCTGAATTGCATAGTCATTTTTTCACCAAGAAGCCATTATGAATGGCCTCTTCTTTCTTTCTTTCTTTTGCATGTTGACTGGTATGTTTCCAACACTTGCCAAGATTCTGACTTATCATCCTCTGGTTGAACTCCCATTTCAAAACTTTTTCAAGAAAGCGGTAATCTCAGCAAATGTCATAGATGTGCCGGAGCATTCACAAAATCAGTCACCATGCTGAAAGAGCTTATGATGATGGCCTTGCTATATAACTGCAATCTAAAAATGGTTGTGAGAATTGGACCACGTTGAGCATTGCTGAAGCTTCTGAGATTTGCAGCACTCACGGATCCTTTTAAATTGTTTTGGAACTGATGCTTGCCTATCCCTGTGTTAACTCACCTGCTTCTTTTCTTTTCTAACTCATCTGATTGCTTTCCCTTTCCTTATGCCAACACAGTGACATGCAGCTGTGATAGCATTGCAACTATTTCTGTTCTGCACATTGTCCACAAACAGCAGTGCAGGGCTGTCTCTAGGGATGTACAGATTTTGTTAAATCTATTCCATCTGTTTTTTGTGGATTGTCAGGCGTCTTTCATTCTGTCAGTGCTCATTAATGGAATCAGATTTTTTTTTTAACCAGAATGTCTTTCTACTTGAGCTAATTTGCATTAGCGCTAATGCATACATGCAGACTTGGTCTGTGCTGATTTAAACACACACAGAAATGCGCTAATCCACATTAGTTAATGTGAATTAGCGCTAATGCGCATCAGCTAATGCGGATAAGTGCATTTGCGCAAAGTGCCCAAGTGCGCATTAGTGCTGATACGCAATCGCACAAATCACCCCCAGAAGTTAAAAACTGGTCTGCAAATCTGCGGAATCTGTGTGACTCAGAAAAAGCCAGTCCACTGCAAAATCTGCAGGTCAGATTCATAGAAATCCGAACTCATTTGAAAGTGTTGCTGATTTCTCTGACCTCTCAAGTTGTCCCTGTAGTTGCTTGCTCCCAGCCTTAAATGGACAGCGAGCTGTGATAGCCTTACATTACTGCTTCTAGTCAGGGGAAAGGCTACTGTGTGATGGTAGATGTATTTCCTCTGGCTGGAAGAGCAGGCGGGTAGGCAGGGGGAGGGGGCAGGTACAATCTGCCACTTAGATGTTTGTCCCAGGTGAGCAGATGACAAACTAGACTTCCCAAATAGTATCACTCTCATGGCTACTTCTCATGCAATGTTTTTCCTGCACAATGAGTACTTCCACATAGAATCATAGAATCATAGAATCATAGAAAAGTAGAGTTGGAAGGGGCCTACAAGGCCATCGAGTCCAACCCCCTGCTCAATGCAGGAATCCAGGTCAAAGCATCCCTGACAGATGGCGGTCCAGCTGCACCTTGAATGCCTCCAGAGTGGGAGAGCCCACAACCTCCCTAGGTAGTTGATTCCATTGTCTTATTGCTCTGACAGTCAGGAAATTTTTCCTGATGTTCAGGTGGAACCTGGGTTCCTGTAACTTGAGCCCATTATTCCGTGTCCTGCAAACTGGGATGATCGAGAAGAGATCTTTGCCCTCCTCTGTGTGACATCCCTTCAAATACTGGAAGAGTGCGATCATATCTCCCCTCAGTCTCCTCTTCTGAAGGCTAAACATGCCCAGTTCTTTCAGTCTCTTCTCATAGGGCCTTGTTTCCAGTCCCTTTATCATCCTTGTTGCCCTCCTCTGAACCCTCTCCAGTTTGTCTATGTCCTTCTTAAAGTGAGGTGCCCAGAACTGGACGCAGTACTCAAGATGAGGCCTAACCAGTGCCGAGTAAAGGGGAATTATCACTTCCCGCGATTTGGAAGCTATACTTCTATTAGTACAGCCCAAAATTGCATTTGCCTTCTTTGCAGCCACATCGCATTGCTGGCTCATATTCAGTTTGTGATCTACCACAATTCCAAGATCCTTCTCACTTGTAGTATTGTTGAGCCAAGTGTCCCCCATTCTGTAACTCTGCATTTGGTTTCCTCTCCCTAGGTGCAGCACTTGGCATTTATCCCTATTAAATTTCATTCTGTTGTTTTCGGCCCAGCGCTCCAGCCTATCGAGGTCACTTTGAATTTTGTTTCTGTCTTCCAGAGTATTAGCTGTTCCACCCAACTTTGTGTCATCTGCAAATTTGATAAGCATTCCCTGTACCTCCTCATCCAAGTCATTAATAAAAATGTTGAAGAGCACCGGGCCCAGGACCGAGCCCTGTGGTACCCCGCTCGTTACCTCTCCCCAGTTTGAGAAGGAACCATTGATAAGCACTCTTTGAGTCCGATTCTGTAGCCAATTGTGGATCCACCTGATAGTTGTTCCATCTAGCCCACTCTTAGCTAGCTTACTAATCAGGATATCATGAGGCACTTTGTCGAAAGCTTTGCTGAAGTCCAGGTATATAATGTCCACAGCATTCCCACAGTCCACAAGGGAGGTTACCCGATCAAAAAATGAGATCAGATTAGTCTGACAGGATTTGTTCTTGACAAATCCATGCTGGCTTCTAGTAATCACTGCATTGTTTTCAAGGTGCTTGCAGACTGACTTCTTTATAATCTGCTCAAAAATCTTCCCGGGGATTGATGTCAGACTGACTGGCCTATAGTTCCCAGGTTCCTCCTTCTTGCCCTTTTTGAAGATGGGAACAACATTTGCCCTCCTCCAGTCATCTGGCACTTCACCTGTCCTCCATGATTTCTCAAAGATAATAGACAGTGGTTCTGAGAGTTCTTCTGCCAGTTAGCATGCAAACCGTGTAGATTACCATGTATGATTGTTGTGCACACATCAATTAAAGTGTGTGCAGGCACCAAATAGCAAGGACGTGATACATATGATCATTTTTCCCGCATGGAAGTAGTATCCGCGTAGGAAAGACATAGTGTTCAAACGAGACTGAGCATTTATTATGTACAATGAATGTCTGATTAACTTACAAGCCACTTTTAACCAGAACACCTCACCTCAAGATTGTGCGTGGCAGTGTGGCCACGTTCCCAGCCACATTTAAAATTGTTTAACCATCTCTGCTCCAGCACTTAGGTCATAAAAAGGTGGCAAGGATATTTTTATAGGTAGTTCTTATTTGTGCGTGTGCATGTTTAGATCAGCAAAGACGGAGTCTGCACATTGTCAGGCCACAGCAAATTAAAGCAGGTTATAACATAAAATGTTGGTGCAACTTCTACAAGGCGACTGAGGTGGCTTTCACCACAATTAATTATAGTCTCCCTCCCCACTGCCTAAAACAAAGGGTAAATAACTATTTAAAAACAAAAACCACTGTTGTTGCTGAGCACCTCCTGAAATTATAGCACCCCCACTTCTTGTAAACTTTAGGGGACTTGGATATTTTGTACATGTTCAGCATTTAATTCCTGAGCGATCTAAGCAGTAGCACACGCCTGAGGGTCTCTTTCAGTTGTCACATAGAGCTCTTGGCAGGAGCCTTTATGTTTTTGCCATGAGTTGTGTATGTATGTATGTATATCCCAAGTTAGCAAGATGCAGAGAGATCTGCAGAGCAAAACAATGGCTTTGAAGTAAATCCAAGGAGGGGATCTCATTCTCACATTGCAAATTCGAGGTGATACATCCAGTGTTTGAAGAAATAGCGCAGCGCAGCTGGCATCTTGAACAATTCCCTATCTAAAAAAGCATTTGAATTGCTATTGTATCTCAAGCCTAGGCTATTTATATTGTTTCCAATTCCAGCCAAACATCATTAAGTATTTGAAGTTGGGAATGAGAAGGCAGATTAGTATGTATCCCTGGAATTAGGCTTGTGATCACATTCTGTTTGGAGGGATGGGGAGGAAAGGAAGACAGAGCAGGCAAGGTGATTTTTCACCTGGCACTTGACCATGCGGCACAAAGAAGCGCTCCGATGCAGTGGTGGTGCTAGTCTAAGCTCTGGTATGAAAGAGGAGAAATGCAAAGGCACTTCTCTAAGCTACAGGTGGTGACCCTGATGGCTCATCCTGTGTACAGTGTTATTAAATGCTGCAAAGAGTGAAGGAAGCCTTTTGTTCTGATGTTCAGAAATCAAGTCAATTGATGCAGGGATGACCTTGATGCAGCTATTGCCGAAACAGTGGCAAATTCATATGCCGGTATGTGTATGTTTTCTCGATGTTGCCACCAGCGGTGTAGCAGAGGGGGAATGTGACAGGAGGGCAGGTTCAGGACACTTTTTCAGAGCAGGAGGGATGAGTCATCTGTAGGTTTCTGAGGGCCCCTGGGCAAGACACCCTCAATGTGTCTTTTGTCACCCGAGTCTACCTTCTCACTGCCATTGGCACTTGCTCCTCATCCTTTCTCATCATTGTTACTGCTTGCTTGCCTGACAGGCAAAGAGCCAGTGAGCAAGCAGGCAGTAGCATCTGCTGCTGCTCCTCCTCCTCCTCACCACCATTGTCTGGGCCACTCGGCAGGTGCTCTGCTAGGTCTACCCTTGACGTTGGCCCCAGTTGGAGTGTCAGGGTAATGGACAAACAGAGCCTCCTTGCTCTGGAGTGAATGAGGTGATAATGAGGCTTTCAAGTTTTACTATTGTTTGTGGCAGATTAGCATAGTCAGAGAATGAGGACAATATTTAAGCAGAGGCTAGATATTTCTTTTCTTTCATGGGGTTCCTACTTCACTGTAGCAGTTTGAATGGTAACACTTCATTCTCTGATTGTTTGCATTTCCAGTTAAAAGATAAAGGTTGCATTTCAGCTGGCTGAAGATCTTTTGTTAAAGCTCAATGTGGTTTACAAGTTAAATCTATGTAGTCAGACTCAGAAGTAAGCACCACAGAGTTCAATGGAGCTTACTCCCAAGTAACTATGCATGGGATTGCAACCATGCTGATCCTTATAAATTGGGTATTATGCTATTTACTGCTGCTCTTTGGTATGTGTGTGTGTGTATACTGTCATTATGAGCTTCTGCACTTAAATATTTACCACTACACCACTGGTAGCCATGTATGACTGACATGGCTGGTTAATGACCGTTCAAGGGCAGATAAAGTTCAATAAATTTAATTGGTGACTTGGGCAGCTATTGGATTCCCATATTTCCCCCCACAAAGGTGGTTTGATTGAAATGCTGAGTTATGCTTGCAACCTTGTTGACTTGCAGAATGGGCACATCAAAGATTTAAAACCAACATCAGGTGTAATTGCTCTCCTTTCCCTCATGCAGATGGTTGTGAGTTACATGACTTAAAGGCACAACCTTCTCTCTTGGTCTCTCTCAGTGGATTCAGCTCACATTATCAAAAATCTGGACCTACATGGACAAAAGGGGAAGACACCCTAAGAATTGTAGGGCCTCTTTGCATCAGCAACTATCCTACAGTAAGAGCCCTGGCTGGAACTCGCTTCAGCCGACAGTTCATTTATAAGTTCATGAGGTCAATCAAGAGGATGAAGTAAGCTGAAAGAAAATCATCAACTGTCCTTGGGAGGCTATGGAGCTCTTGACTTCCCTCTTTTCTTTATTCTAAAAGGGATCAGTTATCCTAAGTGATTAAAAAAAAAAGCAGTGTTGTTCTCTCTGGTTAATGGGGCTCACACAGTTCCCTAGAGGAAAAGAAGTGTCCTCTGAATGGCCCAAGAAGGATAACAAGGCAGTGTGACAGAAATATGCAGGAATACCTTGTTCATGTAAACGCAAGTTGTCTGAAGAGTATCAAACCTGGGAGATAATGGGTTGTGATGAAGGATGGTGTGTGTGTTGGCCAACCTTTTACTGCATTTCTTCTCAGCATCAATATCTGTCACCTTCAGAAGCCTCCAGAGAGCCCCCACCCCACAACCCTCTGTGCACAGTGGAGTGCATATGTATGGCACAGTGCCTTTCCTCTGAATTGGTTAGTCATGAGAAGAACTGGTGTGGTTTAATAGCTAAGAGTGTGACCAGGAAGCCCATAAATCCCACCCCAGTTAAGCATTCTCTAGGTAGCTGTAGGCAAGCCACTATTCTCTCAGCCTGACCTTGAGCTATTAGTATAGGGAAGGAGAACAGAATTTAAAAAATAGGTTGTAGAGGGGAGGGAAGTAGCAGCAGGATGGGATCATGATCACATTCTGTCAGTGCCCTTTCCCCAGACTCCTGAAGGTCTGGTGGGCCCTCATCCTGTAATAAGGCTCAAGAGGCTCCACCCCTGGTGAGTCACTTCCCGTTGCTGCTCTTCCACCTGCTTAAATACATCAGTGGGGATATGGAATGAGGTATAACTCTTGGTCAGACCTCCCCTGCTGCAGGTCTGCTGGGTGTTTGCCTTGTAATTGGTCCTCCTGGCCCTATTACAGGGCACCAGACCTGCAACAAGACGTGTGTGTTGTATTTTAAGTATACTTAGGGTGCTTGAAGACAGAGGCTACTTAGCACTACCGTTGCAAAGGCATTGTGCAGCACTTCAGTCTTTTCTTTCTTAACAAATTTTCTGCAGTAAGAAAAAAGACAGAACAATGGTGGGAGAAAATGGAAGGGTTGTGAGTAGACGATGTAGTCGTCTGGACCCCTGTAAAATTCCATGAACAAGGCAGGGCGCGATGGCATGATAAAAGCCTCTTCTGGATGCGCCCTTACTCTGAGCAACTGAGATCTGAGGTGATGTTCAATGGATATCTTTAAGCCTTAAACTGTAGCTGATAACTTGAAGTATCATGCATATGCGCAAGGGAAAGGTTCAGTAAGTTCACAAGAACTGGAGTGCATTGACATATATAAAGAGTTAAAGTGTATTTGATAGAAGATGGACAATAATTTTTAGAGGAATGTTAAATGAAGGAGTTCTGTAAGGTATTCAGCAAGCATATTTTGTGAAGAGAAAAATAATTGAAAGAAAGAGTAGTATGATGTGGTGTCTGAGTGTGTGTGTGTGTGTGTGTGAGAGAGAGAGAGAGAGAGAGAGGGAGAGAGAGAATGAATGACAGTACAGTGGCTAAGCAAAATGAAAACTAGGGGCTCAAAGAACCAACAATTTGTAAATAATCTGGAGATAGGAGAAATGAAAATGACATAAAGATATTCTAGATATTAGATATATAGCAGAAAATGAATTTCATTAAGAAGAGAGATTTGGGGGAAAGTGGAAAAGCGGACAAACAATTGACCTATCAAATAAGAAAAGAAAGTTTTTAAAGACAATACCACCAATTAAAAAAATCAGAAGGGAATATGCCATAGAAAATAACAGATACAATATCTGAATTCAAAAATGATTGCAAGAAATTATAGTCAACAAACTGCCCAAGGTCAGCAGAAATTAAGGAATGCTGTTCCAGTCCCAAAATATAAGATGAAAACAAGCAACGTGTTTTCATTGCTGTAGTACACTGCTTGGAAATTTTGTATATGACAGGCGGTATGAAATTTTTTTAAATAAACAAATATATAAAATAAACCTTTAGGAAAAACCAGTTACAAGGGAAGAAGTAGTAAAAAAATGAGTAAAGCATGAGATGAAATGACATGACAGCTATGTATTATAGGATATTTTCAGTGGAATCCTATACAGTAATACCTTGGATTGACTCGAGAGCATAATTCGTTCCGGAACCGTGCTTGTAATCCAAAACACTCTTATATCAAAGCGAGTCTCTGGCGGGCGTGAGCGGGGCCGATTTCGGCCTGCTATGCCCGCTCGAGGTGAGCGGTTACATCCCTACGACTTGTCTTGCAAGACCTTGCTCATTTATCAAATCAGATTTTTAAATTTTTTTTTGCTTGTCTTGCAAAATGCTCTCAGACCAAGTTACTTGCATTCCAAGGTATTACTGTACATGTCTACTCAAAATTAAGTCCCACTGAGTTCAGTGGAGCTTACTCCCAGGTAAGTGTGTATAGGATTGCGCTGTTACAAAAGTGCCTGCCAAGCCATTAACCGCTTTAATGAATGAATGTTTATATAGTGGAAACATCCCAAAGTACTGGAGAGAAGCCAAAATTTGAGTATTATCAAAAACAAATAAAGAGTCCATCAGTAATTTTCTCTTACAGGCTTATATCACCATTGAATAATTATTACAAAATATTTACTGTTTGTTGCTTTAACCTTGTCTTGTTTTGACAACAGACTAAAATAATTCCTAATTATGTACATACAGAGACCAAGCGGGTTTTTATCCAGTCAAAATTGAATGACAATATTTAGTAAAAATATAAATCCTACGAGTCATGCACAATATAACAATGTAAACATTATTAGAAATGGTCCTAGATGCTGAAAAGGTATTTGACAATGTAGAGTAGCCTTGCCTGCATAAAGCCCTCTTGAAGCTTTTAATTTTGCTGCCCACTTCAAAAGCAGGATGAAAACTATATAGTATGCCCAGCCTGAAGCAAGCTTAACGCCAAGTCTTTTATGTTGTCAAAGGGAGTGCATAAGGCTGTTGGCACTCTTACTTGTTTTATGCCCAGAGCCATCAGCAGTCAAAATATGAAATGATGAAAACATAAAAGAATTGAAGATTATGGATAAAGCATTCAGACTAAGCATATATGTGGATGATATTGTGCTATTCCTGGTCTGTCAAAATACATGAACAAGATTCACTATGTTTTATTTGAACAGCCTATCTAGACCCAAAAGACAATACAAATAAGACAGAAATTCTAAATATAGGAATCAAAACTACAAGAAAATATGTGATTAAAGGGAGGTCATGGCTACCAATGGAACAATGATGCAGAAGGGTATGTTGGTACAATGTGTGAAGTAGAAGCTGGAGTGTGAAACTAGGCTGGAGAGACCCAGGTTCAAATCTACACAGCTATGAAACTCATTGGGTGACATTGGGCCAGTCACGCTCTCCCAGCCTAATCTACCTTATAGGGTTGTTGAGGATACATTGGTGTTTTGGGGGATGGGGCAGAGAACTATGTAAGCCACCCTGAGCTTATCAAAGGAAGGGTAGGAGATGATGATGATGATGATGATGATGATAATAATAATAATACTTGGGTCTGTGGCTGAACCTGGATGGTGTGGTGGATGAATCTGCTGATTGAGTGTACCAGAAGGATCTTATCTGGCCCAATAATGTTGAGAAGATTGGACCAACCTGATTAATTAGAAGTTCATAGCATAGTTCTCTCTCATCTTTCTGTGGAATTAGCCTGAGCAGGCTTGAAACAAATTCTGCCCAGTGGCATACCATTTCATGGAATACATTTCATTCCCCTATAGAGCTCTACATCTTTTTCTGATTGTGGCAAGACCCATCGGTCCACCAAATGGGAACAAACATAGGCACCCTATCCTGCTTTCCAAGAAAACTTTGGTAGCTCCCAGCCATGACTGATTGCAACTTTCAGCACAGCCAATTTCCCCAGAATATACATAATGAGAAATAGTAAGGAAAAATGGCACAAGCACCAAAGGGCCTAGCCTTCTTTATTTTATATTTATGAATTATTAAAGAGCACTGGATCGAGATTAACTTACTTTGTTCAATATTTATTGCTGTTTCATTTCCCTGGAAGTGGGGAAACTCCATGGGTTCTGATAGATAGGCTCTGTGTTTCCATGATAGTCAATTCAAATACCAGCCTATCCTTGGCTGAAAAGCTAATTTGTAATTTCCTATATAGTATTGCCACTTTGTGAATGTGCTGCAATGATACACTTGGGTCTTCCGTGTCCCCTCAGTTCCCTGCACTTCTTTTTGTTCTTTTAACTTGTGGAGAATTCATGCCATTTTCTCATTGGAGCAATTTGGAAACTGTCAATTTGTCTCACCGTTAAATTGTCAATCTTATAACAAAAATCCCGAAAGCACATGGACTAACCCCCCCCCCCTCAACACACTCTTGTGTTGGAATGATTCCATGTCACTGGAGCATATTTCTTGATGATGGCTGGGTGCATAACATTGGCCATGCTTGCTTGGGATGATGGGAGTTGTAGTCTAATACATCTGAAGGGCACCAGGTTGGGAAAGGCTGTAGGAGGTGGTGGGATGACTCTGTATTCTGCTGTTTCCATGCTCAGCAAACCATCAGAACAAAAGCTTCATAGGGGATCTGACTGCAATCTCTTGCTTCCTAGATTCTTTCCCCAACTGGCTATCATCCTTGCGACAAAGGCAGAATGCGATGCTGGAGCATATGATAGATCAGTCTTCTCCAACCTGGTGCCCTCCAGATGTTTTGGACTACAACTCCCAGTATCCCTGACCATTAGCCTTGCTGGCTGGAGCTGATGGGAGTTGAAGTCCAAAACATCTGGAGGGCACCAGGTTGGGGAAGGCTGTGATAGATGTTCTGCTATTGGAGTGCCTAGGATCCTGATTAAGGATTTCACGAATACTGCCACAGGCCACTAGCTATGCTTCTGTCCCAGGATCCAATGCTGGCACAGCAGTTAGCACATTAACGCAGATGGCACGGCACTTTCAGAGTTGTGGAGGCAGTTGGGTCCACTCTAGCCACACAGAGAGCTACTTTAGAGAGTCTCTTGGCACCTCTGGACTGGCAAAACAATCAGCGTGTTATAGGCATCATTCTATATTCCCAAACATGGTGCCTGCAGCAGAAAGAGCAAGTGGGTGAATGATCATAAGACAATAGGACGCTATGTGGCGTAACCCCACAATTCAGTTCCCTGGTGTTTGTCTGTTTAGTATATTTAGTGAGTATAGAGTGTTGAACTGAGTGGGTGTGGTTTGTGATGTCTTGGAAAGGGTGGGGGGAGGAGTACATAAGGAGTGTTTGAGTGATGTCAGAGTTTAGTTAAGGCAGTTAGTGTGTTATGGGAGAGTGTGGGGAGAGTTGGGAGTTGAGGTTAGTTGGATTATTCGTGTCTTGTCAGGAGTTTTGAGAGAAATCAAAAACTTGTATGAGGAGTGGAAGTATTTAGAATTATAGGGACTTAGGTTAATTGTAAAGTGTTTGGTGTAGGCAGGTTTATTTTCTGGAACTAAGATTTTGAGAATTAAAATGAACTTATTTTTATTTTGTTTGCTACCCAAATCCTACGTGTCAGCTTGGTGTTATTAACCTGCATTACTTTTAAATCTACACACACATACACACCTCATTAGTAGGGGAAAGGTTTCATTTGACCCTCCCCTCAGGTTTTTAAGTGTTGATGCTTAGCCTGAGAAGGGTTTATGCGCCTGGTCCTAAAGTGTAAGGGACTGTGTCGTCGCAGCATCATTCTGTATTCCCAAACATGGTGCCTGCAGCAGAAAGAGCAAGTGGGTGAATGATCATAAGGCAATAGGACGCTGCCTTATACTGAGGCCTGTGCCTCACGCTGGCTCAGTTTGTCTGAGCGTGGAAAGCTAAGCAGGGTCAGGCCTGGTTATTACTTGGATGGGAGGCCCCTCCTCTAGTTTCCTGCATCGAGCAGGGGGTTGGACTTGATGGCCTTGTAGGCCCCTTCCACCTCTATGATCTATGACTCAGACCATTGGTATCCATCTAGCTCAGTGCTGTCTGCACCAGGGGTGTTGAAACTTTCAGCCTGAGGGCCAAACCATTTTATTATTACATTTATATTCTGCCTTTTTTCCTCTTGAAAGGAGCCCAAGGTGGCTTACACAATCCTCCTCCTCCTCTCCATTTTATCCTCACAACAACCCTGTGAGGTAGGTTAGACTGAGAGTCAGTGACTGGCCCAAAGTCACCCAGCGAGCTTCATGGCTGAGCGGGGAATAGAACCTGGGTCTCCTGAGTCCCAGTCCCACACTCTCACCACTACTACACCAGACATTTGGGAGAAGCTCTCGGGGGCCACATTCCAGTAGTGGGTGGGGCCAAAGAATAAGGGGCTGGACCAAAGGCAAAAGGGCAAGCGCCAAAATACCAGAAACCCCAGCATATTCTAACTTAAAACTCCTCCTATCAGTAATTAAGCCTTAGGAGAGGCATTTCAACCTTTTAGAATGGTGGTGGTGGGGACTGCACAAAATCCAGGAAACCACCAAATGATCAGTGGGGGTGTGGCCAGGGGGAGGGGTCATGATCACCTGGAGAACCCAAGAGGGCCAGATTGGGATGGCATGAAGGACAAATCTGGCCCCCGGGCCTGAGGTTCTGCACCTGTGCCTGGTCTACACTGACTGACAGGGGCTCTCCAAGGTTTCAGATTGGAGTCTTTCCCAGCCCTTCCTTGAGATGCCAGGGATTGAACCTGGGATGCAAAGCACGTGTTCTGCCGCTGAGCTATGGCCCCTTTCCCAGTGCACATGGTGTTTTACCTCTTGGCTGCCGCATGAAGGGGGTAACTCCAGTATTGACCTCTGGATAGGTACAAACCTACTTCTCAGCAGTAAGTTAGAAAGAGCTCAAGGTAAAGTGAGAATATATCAAAGGGTCACTCTCAGGGATGGGGACTCGGACTCGGGGACTCGACTCGTGAGTCCGACTGAGTCCCCCCTCTGACTCGAGTCCCACTCGAGTCCCAATAATTTATGTGGGACTCGAGACTCGACTCGGGACTCGAGCCCAAGGACTCCTCTTCCTCCTCCTCCTCCGCCGCCGCCCTCACCTCACCGCCGCCGCCCTCGCCTCTGCCACCGCCGCTGCTGCCCTCACCTCCTCCTCCTCCTCCACCGCTGCCGTCGACCTCGTCGCCATCGCCGTCGCCAACGCACACAGCACGCCGCCAGGGCCGTCGCTCTGTTTTTGGCAGGAGGAACCACAGCAACCCCGCCAAAAACAGAGCGACGGCGCTGGCGGCGTGACGCGGCGTGCTGTGTGCGACGGTGATGGCAACGAGGTCGACAGCGGCGGCGGCGGAGGAGGAGGTGAGGGCGGCGGCGGTGGTGGCAGAGGCGAGGGCGGCGGCGAGGTGAGGGCGGCGGCGGCGACGAGGTGAGGGCGGTGGAGGTGGAGGTGAGGGCGAGGGCGGCGGCGGCGAGGTGAGGGTGGCGGCGGTGGCGGTGAGGTGAGGGCGGCGGAGGTGGAGGTGAGGGCGGCGGCAGCGGCCCATGGAGGGAGCAGGAGGGTCTCCGCGGGAGGAAGGGCAGCTCTTCTTCCTCTCGCGGAGACCCTCCTGCTCCCTCCATGGGCCGCCGCTTTGGGAGGGACTCGGGACTCGACTCGAGTCACCATTTTGGACCTCGGACTCTAGACTCAACTCTAGACTCGGGTCCAAAGACTCGGGACTCGACTCGGGACTTGGGACCAAGGACTCTTCAACATCCCTGGTCACTCTTGAGAGCAATGCTTATTCCTGTGGTGAAGGCTGCAGAAAATGTAATATCTGTGCACAAGTCCCATGGAAGTATGAAGACCTTCGCAGAAAGAGAAAAGGCCTCACTCCACTGAATGCGCAATATTTGGCATGCTGCTCTCTGAGCCTTGTGCAATGGGGTGTGGTGCCTGACTGCTGCTGTGGTAGGCTACTGCTCAGGGCTTCTGAAGTGCTGCTGAGACCTGTGACTCTGGGCTTCTTGCTGCTTCGGAGGCCTGTTTTGCTGAAAGTAATATAATATTCATGGGAGTCTTGAGGCGAAATCTCTGTGCATCATAATGAAAACATGCCAGTTAGTGTCAATTTGCGCCTGCCAATAAAACACAAAGAGAAAAGCATCTGTTCAGCTGAAGAAAGGACTAATGATAAACAAAATTGTTATCCTTGCCTTGAATAATTGAACAAGAACACCATTGAATATTTCATTTTGATAATATTTAGTTAGCACGAGCCCCAGCCTTCTTTCAAATGCAGGATAATCCGTACAAAGGGGAGGTGTGGGGAGAGAAAAAAAACCTCCGAAAAGATGATTTCATTGTAACTTACCATGGATTTTTATTAATCAGTTGTTAGCTAAAATTGGTTAATGAGCTGAGCTCAATTAAGAAGCACAGACATTGAAACTTGATGTGGCTAAATAATTATAGCTTTTGTCTACGAAGCCGGTAACCCCAGGTGACCCAATTATTATGAGAATTCATGTGCTCTCATCCTATTTTTATAATTTGGCTGAGAAAAACTCTTTAGTTAAAAACTCTTGGAGTGGGTGGTTATTTTTTGGATAATAGAATACAGAGACCTGGATTTTCTCTTTGTGGGATCATTATTTGGAGTGTACACCTTTTTCTTCTCTCTCTCTCTCTCTCTCTCTCTCTCACACACACACACACACACACACACACACACACACAGAGTTCTGGCACTAACCAATGAGAAAAAATAAGCTGGCAAGAACAACATAATATTTGGGTGAAATACTCTAGAGGCATAAATTGTGTGCTTGGCAGAAATAACATATAAATATTATATTGGGTTGCTTGTGCAGGTTTCAGCAGACTCTCTGTAGGCATAGGGTAGCAAAAGTGGTGTCTGCTAAACAGAATGCTGAACTAGATGGACCCTTGGTCTGATCCAGCATGGCTCTTCTTATGTTATTATGAGGCTCTCCTCTTCAGACCGTCGCCCTCCATGGATACAGGGCGACAAACGCACGAGGAACATACAGGCCTGTGGCTTATGCTGGCTCAGCTTGTCTGAGCGTGGAAAGCTAAGCAGGGTCAAGCCTGGTTATTACTTGGATGGGAGACCCCTCCTCTAGTTTCCTGCATTGAGCAGGGTGTTGGACTCGATGGCCTTGTAGGCCCCTTCCAACTCTATGATCTATGAAATAAGATGGCAGGGCGGGGCAGGGCTGGAATGTGCCCTCTTCTCGTGTTTGCTATATTCAGGTACAGAATGTGTGGATATGGGTATAATTTACTGTTATGTTCAAATCAGGAAACTATGATTTGTGCAAACTGTAGTTTGCCTCCAAACCAGGACTGGAAACCCAATTTGTTGGGAGGCAAAATATAGCTTGCCTGATCTGCATGTAATGATAAACTATGGTTTTCCCAATCCAGGAAGTGAGAGGGAGGGGATTAATGCTTATGGGGGGAAGAAGGAATATGTGAACTGGAAGCACACTCATGATGGGCAAACTGTGGTTTGGCTGTTACATGTGTACTAAGCTCATCTGAGTAGAAAAGCTGGTTTAGACGGACCAATAGTGGGTCCCTGTATTCAGAGCTTTGTATACATGTTCTTTAAATAATCAAAATTCCCTTGTAATCATACTCAGTCTATACCAAGAAAAGTTAAATTTTATTTGCTAAATGGCATATAATCTGCTTTCATTAGGTATGGAATGGGACAAGCCATGATATGGACGCTTCATTTTTATTTATTTAAAACATTTCTAGGCCATCTTTCAGGGCAGAAGCCCTCCCATAACGTAAGTGTTACTTAGAAATTTGTATAGCATAGATTTCAAAATTCTGAATTCTGTGTCTAATACCAGATTTCATGCTTGTGCAACATAGCTGCAGAATATACACAGCTTAGCTGATAATAACTACACATTGCAAAGGAAAAATGAGGTCCCAGTGCCAAGTGCTTTCTGCCTAATCTCTCTTAATGAAATTGTGTGAGTTTTCACGCATTTAAAGCAGGGGTGGGCAACTTGTGGCCCTCCAGATGGTTTGGCCTATAACTCCCATGATCCCTCACCCTTGGCTATGCTGGCCTGGGCAGATGGGAGTTGCAGGCCAAAATCTGGAGGGCCACAAGCTGTCTACCCCTGATTTAAAGCCTGAAGAAGAGTTCTGTGAAACTTGAAAGCTTGCATTCCTTCCGTAGCTGAGTTTGGGTAATAAATTACATCTCCATCCCTGGTTTGAATCTTCCTTGGAAGAGGAAGAAAAACAAAGCGAGACACCTTGGCATTCTGCCAGCACAAATCCGTACCAGGTTCCACAGCCACCCCCTTCCTGAGAACCAAAATAATTTCTCTTTCAGTGAGCAGAAGTGTCATTCTTAATATGTGTGCTGCTTTGAAGACAGGTGGAGAGCTAAAAAAAAGTGTGAAGGGGGGATGAGGTGTAGTTTCAGATAATGACAGTAATTTGTTTATCTTCTTTGACAATCATACCCCTAATAAGCAGGTGGCTTCCTTTCAAAGATTTTGCTGTGGGGAAAAAAGAGAGAGTATTAAATTTATTTTGCTTTTTCCATCCCTCATTGTGCAGTTGAATGCCAAATCGATATAGAGAGGAACTCCGGCTTTGCTTGTCTTGCTAGCTAGTATTGTGCATATAATGTTTAATATCTGAGCACGATCCAGGTGTTATATCTGGCATATGAAGCCAAAGAGACTACAACATATAGCTAAAATGGGGGTGTTGGGGATTGGGAGGAAGATCAGGGTTGCCAGGCCGCAACTGAGAGAAACCATCCTGTCTCTTTTACAGCCCTGCAGCTGCAAGGGAGGATGAAACAACGCCCCCAATAAGTGCTTTTCAGATGTATCCTTGGATACCTAGTGACAGGAAACATAATTTTCTTTCCAGTTACCGTATAACTATGTGGCATGTGGGGGCTGCTGGATACTTCTGGCTTTTCTGCATGGAATATCCATTGTGTTTTACATCATATATTTCCCCATGTCCATTCCTTCTTCTCATCCCTAAAACTTTTAAGGTCTTTTCATTCTTGGGTTTTTACAGAAGAATCTTCTTATCATTATGCCTCTCTCTGGACTTGTTTTGGTTCTGCTGTATATTCCATCTTTCAGACAGTGGCTGGAACAGAATACAGTGCTCGAGGCCAGGCTGTACCAGTTGACTTGTAAAATGGCATGCCTCTGTTCCAGTTATCACAACAAGCAGAAAGATGTTTCAGCCCACTTTACATAAATGTTTGGGATCACATTTCAAGGAACATCTATTTTTTGTTCTAGCGTTAGAGCAACATTGTTTTGTGTACATTCATGGGTACTTCAGTATCCAGTAGAATATGCTTGCTGTTACTTCGCCACAGTTTAATTTCACACAGTGCATAGTTAAACTATGGAATTCACTTCCACAAGATGTAGTGATGGCCACCAATTTGGATGGCTGTTAAAGGGGATTGCTGGATTAGATGGACCCTTGGCCTGATCCAGCATGGCTCCTCTTATGTTCTTATGCACTTGCAATTAAATTATTCCTACATACTTTTCCTTTGCCCACACAGAACTGCATTTATCACTTGATTTCCCCACTAGATTAAGCCCTTTGGGATCTCTCACAGAGATTTCTCTCCATTCTGTTACCTGAGATCAGTAGCCTTTCCCAACCTTCCCATCAGCCCTAGGCAGCATGGTCAATGGTCATAGATGATTGGAGTTTTCGTCCAAAACATCTGCAGGGCACCAGGATGGGGAAGTCTGATTTAGCTTGACTACAGCTCAGACCTTTTGCCCCATACATGCACAACCATGCTTCACCTTTATTTTGGTTCACATAGTAACTGGAAAATAAATGAAGAATGGGACAAAATGTAGACCAGCATTCCCCAACCTGGCACCCTCCAGATGTGTTGGATTACAATGCCCACCATCCCTGGCCAGCATATGGAATGGTAATGATGGGAGCTGTAGTCCAACACATCTTGAGGGCAGTGGGTTGGGGAAGACTGATGTAGTCTTTCAAGAGGAGCGCATATTACTGTGTTTCCTGGTGGTCCATCTATGAATGCAGGTGTGTCTTTGTGCATTAGCTACAGGAGTGACAAAGTCTCACCTTTTCACTGTGTGATTTTGGTTATTTTCCAGTTTTGTCTGACTTAAGCTGCAGAAGTGAAAAACTTTGAATCTATTGTTTTTATTTATTTATATTAAATAATTGCCACCAAATCACCAAGGCCACTTTTGCCTTTGCTTGAGTGAAGGTGAGGTAAGGGCCAAACTTGATGTCACACAGTCACTTCTTCCTTTCCCCTGACTTTAAAATTAAGAACAACCACAACCCTGTAAGGCTGCCATAAGTAGTGGAAGAGTGAGGGCGGGAGGGAAGTGACTGCTTAACTCTTCCCCTTCCTGCTCATTGTCTTCTCAAGTCAAAACCACCCTCCCGCACAACTGATTTCCCACCTGTTGATTGTATCCAATGACTTGTATTCAACCGTAGTTTAACTGAAGTCCCATTCAATTCAATGAGTCTACTCTAAGTAGGACTAACATTGGAGACAACCCTCTGAGTGGAAAAGTAGCAGTGGGTGGGAAAGCAATTGAAGGGGGCAAATGGCCAGAAGGGAAAGGGGGAAGCAGTATCTGAGGCTTGGTATCTGTAGCGTCTGGGCGACTTGGGCTTGGGGGTTTCTGGCTCAAGGTGTTGTTGGTTTGGGGGGTCATATTCAGTGTCAGGACTCAGGCCTAGTACCTCTGCAATTTGCATCCCTGGCCTTGACTCAGCTGGCCACTCACCCTTGTGTCTGTGGCCAGTCATGACAGGTCTCGAGGTAAATCCGGCTTCTCACTTCAGCCCTGTGATGAAGCATACGGCAGTACTGTATGTACACTGGTGATGCTACATAAAAGAATAGCACAGAGCAGATAAGGGCTGCCTGACTCAATCTACAGTTTCTCAGGGTGCTGATTCTGTGTGATGGTGCTCCAGCCCCGAGGCTAGCGATAACACATTTGCTTTGGTAATTGCAAGCCAGAGGGTGCTATGGCCTATTTTATGTATCTTTTGCCTTTGTTGGGGTTCTGTTAGGATTAAATAAAGAAATAAATTATGTTATGTTATATATACTGCTCTGGTACCATAAGATGGAGGGTGGCATAGAAATATTTCAAATAAAAATAATACTTACAAATGCAAGAAAACCTCACCACCTACATCAAGGCTGGCCAGCTGTTACACAGGCTGCTTCTGGTACCCACCCTGGGTGTCCTTGGTCGCAGGCACATTTTATTTATTTATTTATTTATTTATTTATTATATTTATACCCCGCCTTTTTCCCCGCAAGGAACCCAAGGCGGCTTACATAATCCTCCTCCTCCTCTTCACTTTATCCTCACAACAACCCTGTGAGGTAGGTTAGGCCGAGAGTCAGTGACTGGCCCAAAGTCACCCAGTGAGTTTCATGGCTGAGCGGGGACTAGAACCCGGATCTCCCGAGTCCCAGTCCAACACTCTCACCACTACGCCACACTGGCTCTCGTCATTTCCCTCTGCCAGGTTGCGGCGATACGGTACAGCACTATTTTAAACTTGGCAGGCAGGTACCCCTTTTGTTTTCTTACGGGGCAGGCTCCTCTTAGGCAAGTGGCAATTGTACCTGCAATTACTTGCTCTCTAGATGCGTTGGATGACAACTCCCAGCATCCCCAGGCAGCTATGCTGGCTGGGTGCTGTGGGAGTTGTCGTCCAACATATTTGGAGGTCACCAGGTTGGGGACGGCTGCTCTAGAGGAAAATCCGACATTACATTTTGTGGAATTGCTACCCAGAGAAGGTGCCCTGAACAAAACAGGATTAGTATGAGTTGATGTCTCCACATGTACTTCCACCAGATATGAATGCCTGGAAGATATTTGGGTGGCTTTCAATTAGTTTGGTTAAATCCCCTGTTCTGCTTCCTTATGTAATCTTGGATAGGGCATCTAGTCTCCCTAGGCTTCAGTTAGCCTTGCCTTGTCTGGCACAGGTGTGATGTAAGACAACAGGTGAGTTCACATGGATCTGCTCAGCATTCAGTGGCTGCAAGATAAATCCTTTACATGTGTGAAACAGCCATCACAGTTCAGTCATCTCAGACAGAGTGTTTGCATCACCTGCCTCTCAGTTAAGAACATAAGGAGAGCCCTGTGCTGAATCATGCCAATGGCCTATCTAGTCCAACATTTTTTCTCTCACAGTGGCCAAGCAGATGCCTCTTGGGAAGTCCACAAGCAGGAAAGGAGGGTAAGACACCTTCCATTCTGTTGTTCCCCAGCGACTGGTATTCAGAGGTAGCATGTTTCTGACTAGTGCCGCTGACAGCCTAACCCTCCTAGAATTTGTTAATGCCAATTCAGTCCCAGTTCCCATGTTCAGCTGTCAATTATTAATTGTTGAGTGAGCAACTGATATACAGGAATGTGTGACTCTCACCCAAAGGCTTTCTCTTTGTCTGGCTATTGGGTGGCCATGTGTCCTCCTTTACAGAGGACAGTCCTCTGTCTGAAGGTGTTCTCTATTTGAAGGGCTGTTGGCAGTCCAAGTCCAGTTTAAAGAGAAAGAACCATAAGAAGGAAGAGCAGGAGGGGTCCTGAAATAGCCCATCAGCAGTTAGCACCTGGGCAGCAAAGTGAGCAGACACACAGGTCACCTGGCTCTTCCCACTATGGTGGGATGCATTGTATTTCTATTTAAATTGTAATTATTTCCAGATTTGCGCGCATATATATATATATATATATATATATATATGCAATATGCATGCATGCATGCATGCATGCAGTGGTTATGTGTGTGTGGATATATTTATATATATCCTCACACACATAACCACTACTAGGCTAATTAATGACAGTGTCTTTAATTCCAAGGCAGTGGACAGCTCTTGTCTCATTCACATTAGTATAAAATTCTGGCTTGGATTCAGCTGGAGTCTTAGAAGAGAAAGGAAAGGGATTGCTGTGATGATGGAGAACAGCGGCCTTTCTTGGGATCAGAAGCAGGGGACAGACTTCCTTTGATTATTAAAGGCCTGTGCTTGGTCAAGCCACTCTCTTGAAATGCTTAGCTGCAGGGGCTAAAATGGCTCATTATCATTGTCGCTGGAGTCCTGTTGATGCAAGGATAATTGCTTTTGTTCAGAAGACTAAAATCACCACAGCGGATTTAGTCTGGTGCAAATTGCTCACCTCTTCATCCCCTTGCAAACAGAGAGCTCAAGGGAAGAACTATAAGTAGAATGTTGCACCTGAGTGCTGAGGTTTCTAATGTTTGGTATGTCGGAGGGACTTTCTCTTGGTGTGGTCCCCCCCCCACCATCATAAGCGCTTGGGATAATAGGGTTGAAGGGGGCCTTGTAAGCCATCTAGTCTAACCCCGGCTCAACGCAGGAAATCCAGAGCTAGGCTGCCCTCAACCGATGGCTGTCCAACCTCTGCTTGAAGATTTCCAGCAAGGAAATCCCTAGGTAATTGGTTCCACTGCAAGTGGTCAAGAGGTTTCTCCTAATGTTCAACCAAAATCTACCCTCCTATAACTTAAACCCATTATTTATTTATTTATTATTTACATTTATTAATCGCCCATCTGGCCGGCAACCAGATTAGATCTAGCCCTGCCCTCAGGGGTAGAAGAGAACAGGTCTTGACTTTGCCCTCTTCTGTGCAACAGCCCTTCAGGTATGTAAAGAGTGCCATCATGTGCCCCTGTCCTTGGCCCTTATATATTTGTCATCCTGGTTTTGGCCCTTGCAGATGAACTAGCTAGTCTTAAATGTATTTCAAGTGTAGGTCTTGGTACATCTGTGATCCAGTAGCCAAATTTCACGTTGTTAGCCTAGCAGAATATGCTTGGCATGTGCAACTACAGTAGCTAAACAAGAACTCCTGAATCAGATGTGGCTAGGAACAGTGGAGGAAAGAGGGAATAAATGTGTCCTGTAGGACTCTAGCTAAGGGTCTCCAACGTGGTGCCCACAAAAGGGTTCCTAACATGGTGTCCATGGGCACCCAGATTTTTTAAAAATTTAGCTTAAAAAGGATTTTTTTTTTTTAAGACGTGGATTTGCATGAAATGTATACAGCAATTATACATAGGCTTCAACAAAAATGGACAAAATATCCAAATAAGTATCCATTTGAAGGTGGCGACTATATGCCACCCATTCAAATATTGAAAGCGTTTTAAAGTCCTCAATCCATTGCATTGTAGGAGGTCAGTGTTTATCCTTCCAATGCTGTAATATCAGTCTTTTAGCTGTCAAAAGGGTGCAGAGAATCCATTTACGCTGACCATTTGTTAATTTCCACGAAGCACGTAAATAATTTAAAAGAGCGCGCACATGAGTGAATATTAAAGACTGTTCCAGCACAAAATTTATTTGTGGAATAACCTCAGCCCCAAAAGAAGCAACTCCTGGACATTGCCAAAACATATGTTTAAAAGAAGCATTAGCTGTATTGCACTGCTGGCAATTAGCTGAATTAGACAATCCTTTATTAAAGAGATGTTGTGGTGTCCAATAGACACTAAATGAAAGTATTTGCTGAATAAAACGCAACCTAAGATCCATAGATGAGACTGGTAGATGCTAAAGTGGCGATCCTCTGATTAGGCATTTTGTGGCAGTGCCCACAACAGTTTCTCAAATCCCCAGATATGCCCACAGGTCCAAAAAGGTTGAGGGCCCCATATCTGAGGGCAGTTTATCTCTGAGGGCATGGTGATTTCTACCTGCCAGTGCCGCACATGGAAGCACTTGTGTGCAAACTGATGATGTGCACAGAACTTGGTGCACATTTTTAACACACCACTGATCAGCCCTTGGTAAGCCCTGTTTGGAGCTGAGTGCTAAAAATCTTTGCATGCAGAGAGAGATCATCTGACTGCATGTCTAGCACATTTTGGAATAGCTTTTCCAGCTCAATTCAGAGTGTTCAAAGCTACTTGCCACTGACCCATGCTGGTGGCCTGCGATTTGCCTTGGCTTTGCAGCACCACGCACACCATTTGTACACATGGTGGACACAGGTGCACTCATTCTGTATGTCAAGTTGCACTCCCATTTGTGCACCGTCTTGGGACATTTGTATGCAGTGTGTGTAGCTTTTGAAGCAGCATTCAAGGATAGTTCTCATGACTGCTCCTGGTTTGGCAGCTGGTGGCAGCAGTTCTAGGGGCACAGGTAGGTTTTTTTTGCATATGTGTAAATGCTGCAAAGCAGGTGTGTGTGTGTGTGTGTGTGTGTGTGACCATTACACATGAGTCCCTATACAACAGCACTAACCTTGAAGGAAATTTGCAGGGGTTGGCATTGTTGGACTAACAGGTGGGGTCTCTGGCCGATGGTTCTCTCTCAATTGCTCTTGAAAAGCAGTGCTAGCAGCTGCTGGTGCTGCTCCTCGCCGTTATAATAATTATTTTTAAATTTGCATATACACGGATAAATTATGACATGCTAATTTTATGCAAATCTTTCTCTCCCTTTTTTTGTGACACATTTCCTCTCTGTTTGGTGAGGCATAAGTGGCCACCATACGCTGGCAACTGAGCTGGCATTTTCTTCTCCAGTGCCCTCCAATGGCTGCCACTTGCCCTCCGGAAGTGCTCTTTGAGTGGTGGCCTGTTCCTGCACCTGTGTAAGTGTGTGTGTGTACGTATATGAAGGGGGATGGAGAAGAGGGGACCAACTATAGATCTCTTGCCCAGGGCCCACAATAACCTGGAACCAGCCTGTTTGTAAAGTATGAAGCAGCCCTAATAGGGAATTAGGCCTGAGTCAAGAATGATAGGATGGGAGGAAAAATCACTTGCCCTCGCCAACGATTCTTTAAAGACAGAACTTTACTTTTGCTGGTCATTTCAGTTCAGCTGCGGACTGCAGCAGTCCCACTGATGCCATAGCTGGATTTATTCTATTCGCAACTGAGGCACTCGCCCAAGTGTCAAACCCTCTGGTTGCCATTGACTCAGCTGCTCCGCCTGTGACAGTCTCAAAGGGAATCTTGGCCTAGACAGCTGGGTGCTTTGGGGACAATGGCATAATCTTTAAATGTACGATCGGAGGGGCAGGAGCGACATTTGCTAAATGGAACGGCGCAGGCATACATTTCTGCCAATGGCTTTCAAATGATACCTTGGTAGTGCAAATTGTTTGAGTGGTTTTAGAGCCTTTTAAGGAAATGGGATGTATTCTCTTGCTAATGCAATACTATCATTATTGCATTCATCCATGGTGTGTCAGCATGTAATGTATATTTACTCTTCTTGGAAAGTCTGTCAGCAGAAGTGGCTGCAGCAGTGGAGCTGAGAGCCTTAGTGTTATCATAACATTTTGTGATTGGATCTCTGGACCTGGAAGTCTTATGCCAGTAGGCCTTCTTAGTGTGCTTTTGAAGCAGGAATCTCCCATGCTGTCATTTTAGTGAATGACACTGGGCAGCACCATCCAATGTGGCTGCCCGTAACCCTCTGAACTTGGTGGGTTATGAGCATCCAATTGTGAATGGAAGGAGGAGTACAGAGGCAAAGATCGCCTCCGCGCTTTTCCTGCCCCACAAAACACTCACTCCTCCCCTCTCCTGCCCCCGGAATGCCCACCCAGCACCAGCTCTGAGGTTGTTTTTGCGACTTTGGAGCTGCAGCCTGTGCGGAAAAAACCATGCTGGCTGCGAGGATGGAGGGAGGGTGCTCCAAGGTTGGAGTTCATTCCTAGGTCGGAGCTCGAACTCCAGCCCTTTCTTAGGGATTGTACCCTAAGAGGTGTATTAAGGAGAAGCAATGGAATGTGATGGCCTTTCAGGCCAGGTTTCAAAGTGATTGCAATTCCCATTTTCAGTTGAAACAAAAATAAATATTCTGCAAAGAGGGTTAATAGGCATTGATTTCTGCCTGCTGCTGCTTCATTATTTACCTACGGTATTTATTTTCTGGGGAAAGCCAGAACACCAGAGCAGTGTAAAAAGTGAGGGTAAATAAAAGGCAATTTTGATACAAAAGCCAAAAATTGCAAACAAAAATTAAGAGACTTTCATTAAGTATCCCAAAACATAAGAAATGTCTTCCATCTCACTTGGAAATGGTCCAAAATTTGTCTGCTTTTGCAAACCCTTATACAATAAGTCAGCTTCCTTTTTTGTTTGGCAACGTCCCATATCTTGTAAAGCCATTTATTAATTCTTTGTGTCTTATTGTTCCTCCAATATTGTGTAGTTAAAATGTTTGCTGCTATCAGTAAATTTACTGTCAGTTCCTGTTGTTCCTTAGAAACAGCATCCTTAACATAACCAAACAGTAGTATAATTGGATCCCCTGGTAAATTAATTCTCATTATCTTATTTATAAAAACAAGAGCCTTTCCCCAGACACTCACAAGACTGCTACATATGCAAAAAGCTCACTTTCCGGCCAATAAAGGTTCTGGTTCTTAGTCATGTACTAGATCTGCAAAGAGCAAAGGTAGTGAAATAATCTTTTAAAGTTTTGGTTTCTTTAAATTGCAAATGTTTATTTTGAGGTCCAGACTTAATACCACATTTCCATAAACAATGGAATTTACCTGGATTTCTGTTTTGTTTATGCTAAGTGTCTTGTTTGTTTGTTTGTTTGCTTTTTTATGAGAGATCTCTGGTAAAAGTAGATAACATTTCCAACTTATCCTTAAAGGAGTTTCTCAGATTGGGTCCATATTCTGTTTTCATACTTTCTTGACTGACTTAGCCTCAGTATACCTCATCTGAAAGTACATTTGAAATGGTGAAAAGTCTCACCAAACTTTTGAGAAACTGCAAAACAAAGAGTCTTGTGGCACCTTAAAAACTAACACATGTCAGCATACCTCCATATCTTATTACATCCTTATTTGACCAGGCCAAACACTCGCAATCCATCATCTAAATTATTGTCTTGTTGAAACAAATATACTGCTGAGAGTGATTTCTTTGGATTAAGACACCTTAATAATGAGGAAATTACAGAACTATTGGAAAATACACATTGTCAGTTCTTATCAATCTATAATAGACAGTACAGAGTGTCTTAAGATCTCATGTACATTTTTTCCCATTTTATCCCACTTAACACTTCAAAATGGCCATAAAGTGGGAGTCAATTACATTCTGAAGCCCTTTAATGATGCTCATATGGCCTTACTATAAATGTGTGTCTCACATGCATACATGAAACAGATTGTCTTTTAAAATAAGTGGTGGTGTGAAAGGGCCACCAAATCATGTGTTTAATAAAGGAAAAGAAGTATGCTAGTTTTACTTGTACGCACTGTAAGAGAGAACAGGGGGTTCACTTGTGATAATTAGCAAGGTGAGTGAGTGAGTGAGGGCATTTGCTAATTCTGTATGTTAGAATCTCCACCCCTTTGCTTGGAGCAGCCAGGTGTAGTTGTAACAGCAGCAGAACCTGTTTCCACATTTGAATTGCTTTCTCTGGATTGGGGCCGGTCACATTTTACAGGAGATCTTGTAAACTTGTATTTAAAAATCCCAACTACAGAAATGATTAAAATACCAGAGTTCCTCCTCTTCCTCCTTGTTACAGAGAACATGTGGGGGAAATTAGCCCCAGAGTTTTAGCATGCTTTACTGTTTCAGGACTAATTGGATGGGTCTCATTGGCCTTTCTGTTGCATTTGGGGCAGTGTCTTTATATTGGATAGCAGCTCCAGATATTTTGCTACCTGAAGCAGAGCCCCAAGTAGTGCCACTCTTCCCTGCTAAGGCTGACACTGGAAAAAAAAATTAAGAATCTAGCTGCACTATTCAGAGACCAGTTTCTGCCTTCCATCTCTTCCCCACCTCCACACTGGGCTGCCTGAAGCAGGTTGCTTCGCCTTGCTGTATGGCAAGACTTCACCCCAGGGCTGACCCAAGACATTTTGCTTCCTGAAGCAAAGGGCAAGATGGTGCCCCCCCCCCCCCCGGTCCATTCCATCTACCGAAGCCAACAGGAATTGCAGTTAAATCTTACTGCAGCACTTGGAAACAGGATTGCATCCTCCACCACGCCCAAGAGGTAGTTTAGGGGGCGTAGGACAAGACATGAATCACAGTCAGCGCAGTCCTACAAGAGAGGGGAATGGCTGGGGGCGGGGGTCTGCTGCCGCTGCCTCCCAACATCTGCCGCCTGAGGCAGTTGCCTCACCCTGCATAATGGTAGGGCCTGCCATGCTTAGCCCTGTTGGATGGGATCCATTGTTCTATGCCAGACCTCTCTGACCTGTGGTGATATCATTCAGTTTCTCAAGGATACTGGCAAGATTAGTTTATTCTTTACAGCCAGTTGCCTCGCCCATGCCACCAGTGTGACGGTTGAGATCCCACTGCAATTCTTTTATAAGTGGAAAGTTTTGTAAACAGTGTCCTTCCTCTCTGAGACTCTTGACATTTTTGGATTTCTGCACTGGGCTGTTCTGTTTAAATCATTTCTTCTTTGTATCCTCCTGGGCATTGGGAGAAGCAACCCCCACTTTTACCTGTCTTTTTCATCTTTCCATTCAGTGTTTTTCAAACTTTATGAAATTGTAGCTGCCTTGGAAACGTAATACAAGATCTTCTGTATCTCATAAGTCAGCCTTCCCCAACACCTGGTGTCCTCCAGATGTTTTGGACTTTAACTCCCATCAGCCCCAGCCAGCATGAGAAATGGTCAGGAATCCTGGGAGTTGTAGTCCAAAACCTCTGGAGGGCACAAAGTTGGGGAAAGCTGTTGTAATGTTTGTTTGTTTGTTTATTTATTTATTGTATTTCTAGATCGCCCATCTAGCCGGAACCTGGCTACTCTGGGCGACGTACAATATAAAATAAAACAAAACAGAATAAAATACACTTAAAACAGTGTAACATTTTAAAATCCTAGCCTGCCCCATATTCCCTCCTGAAAAGCCATGTTTTTAATGAACCTCATGAGGCATATCCACTAAGTTCCTATCCTTTTTGCTTCTTCTGCATCCATGTCTCTCCCCTCTCTCTTTCTCTCTCTCACACACACACACCCAAACACACCCACACACACCCATCACTGTTTTACTCTAGCATCTGTCGCTAACCCCAGCACCTGCACTATTTCTCAGGTTGATACAGGGCCTTTTTAAAATAAGGGTTATTTCATACAAATTTTCTGCAGAGGTCTAAAGTAATGAGAAGGATTGGCAGAAGGATGTGTGGGAATTCGCTGCTGTCGCATTCTAGCTTGATCAGGCTGGTGGACTCTCAAAACTTCTGTCTGCCAGGCTGTCAGCCTAGTGCTAACATGGGCACAGTGTCACAAGAACAGTGACACCTCTGCTCTTCATTGTCAGGTTTTACTCCCTTTGGTGTTTACAGTCATGCTTTGCTGTTCTGTTTTTAAGAACCAAGATGCAGACCTGTGTGCACTGCAGATAACATTCTGAGTCCCATTGGAAGGTGGCTGCATCAAGCCTGGGAGATGTCAGTAAACAAAGATCCGACTGGAAGGATGGCTGGTTCCCCCCGACCCCCGCAAACAGGCCTTTGCTTTCCTTAAAGGGGTACCAGATTTTGGCTGCATAATATCTGTACAGCGGGGGAAA
This sequence comes from Shinisaurus crocodilurus, assembly GCA_021292165.1. NCBI lineage: Eukaryota > Metazoa > Chordata > Lepidosauria > Squamata > Shinisauridae > Shinisaurus > Shinisaurus crocodilurus. The sequence goes on from CM037878.1 coordinate 56,539,597, forward strand.
GCATAGCAAATTCTCAGCACAAATTCACATGATCTGTGCTAATGAGCCATTGAGTACTTTTGCATAAAGGGTTTAATGAGCTATTTAACAATGAGTACATTTCCAGCACTATCTGTAAAAGGAACAAAATATGCTAAATATGTTTGAGATAGAATCACCTTTCCATTTTTTAATTGCTGGATGGAAGAAAAGCTAAGACATGAAAAGAAAGTGTTGTCTAGAGAACTTATAGAAGGGAATGTTTCTTCTAGAGGGTTAACTAAGGAGATATATAAAATGATGCAGAGGATTGAAGTGAAAAAAGACAACCTTAAGATGATGTGGGAAATGGAATTTGAGGAGGAGATATCGAATGCGGGGTGGAGAAATATTTGGGGCAGAAGTATATTAAGAAATATGTCAGTAAGGATAAAAGAGAATTTTTTAAAAACTGTTTGGAGATGGTATTTGACTCCAGTAAGATTAAATAAAATAGATAGTAATTGTGCTCCATTGTGTTGGAGAGGATGCCAGGAACTTGGTACTTATGCTCATATGTGGTGGAGCTGTAAAAGCGTATTGGATTTTTGGAATAAAATTTTTGGAGAAATTTCAGAAATTATTGGTATTAATGTGGAGGTCTGTCCAAAATTAGCATTGTTATCAATAACGGAGAAACTTCTGTGCTCACAAGAGAAAAAGGAACTAATTGTAAGTTTATTAGCGGCAGGGAGATTATTGATTGCAAGGAATTGGAAAGTTCAACATCAGTATTTAATAATAGACTGGTATAAAGAGGTTTGGGATATTGCTTTAAATGATAAACTAACATGTAGTATTAAATGTAAAAGGGGACAATTAAAGAAAAATAATTTTAAGGAAATATGGGGGTCATTTTTAGATTATGTTTTAGTAAAGGGGAAAGGGAGTAAGCCATGTCATGATATGATGCATTTTTGGAATATAGATTAATAATGGATTATGTGGATAGAATTGGTTTTGGCCCCGGGGTGACGGGTGCACTTGTAGTGTATGATTTGTAGGTTTATGTTTTTTTTTGTATGTGTGTTCTTTTAAAAATATAAATAAAATTTAAAAAAAAGAAAAGAAAAGAAAAGCTAAGACAGGCAGGATCCCACTCCCATAGTATGAAAAGCATCCTGAAATATTGGTCTAGAATACTGGGACTAGCTACTGAAGGGTGTCTTTCAGAGAAACCTGCTCAGGGCTTCCGTTCCCTATTTGCTTTTTCCCTACCTAGAATGTGCATAGGCATCTACATTTCACCTTAGACTTCTACCAAAGGCTTGGTACAAACTCTGCCATCTGCCACGTCATCTTGCCCCAGTGGGGAACCGGTTGTCATGTGGAAGCTGTATGATTGCGTAGTGCACCTAGTTGGATGAGGCTACAGATGGATGGTGATAGTGCAACCTTTCCTTCAGCTCTTGCCATATATCTCCCTTGATGCCTTGTTCTCTTCCAACACAGTTTCTGACTTGCAATGGGAAAAACCACTTTGCTACTCATGACTAGTGAGATTCTTTTTCAGGTTCTTGGTTTTTTGCTTTTTGTTTTGGAGAGGAGGCTTCAATTATATTGAAAGTAGTGCTGGGCTAAAGCAATGCTTTTCTTTGAGAGGGCAAATTCCTAAAACATTTTAGGTGTTGGTGGTCTTTCCATTAAAGACAAGGGGGCTGAAAGTCAGTCAGTCTTTTGAAAAAACACACACACCTTGCAGTTGCTTCAAATGGCTGTGTTACTGGGACAGGATGCCCCATGGGAATGGTGCTGCATCATGGCCAATGGAGGTAGCCATCTTCTCCCCCACTCTCAAGAATGGCTGGGTTCAGACATCAAGAACAACCCACAGTTCACCACCCAACAACAAACCATGAGTTCTCTTCATGGATTGTTTGTGGTTAACCAACAACGATTTGTTAGTGCAGCTGGGTTAGGCAACGCAATAACCCACATTTCAACAACAACCCACTCTCAACCCATATTCAGCCCTTGAGTGTGGGTTATCGACTTAGGGATGTGCACGGAGCTCGATTGGGGGGTGGAAGTGTGGCAAACTCGCCGGGCTCGACCCCCCCCCAGCCCCCCCCCAGCTCCGTTCTTGCGAGCCAAGCTGGGGAAAGCGACTTCCAGGTTCCGGCGCTACATTTTTAATGTAGAAAATGGTGTAAGATATGCCGTTTACATAGTGTAGTATAGATTAAAAACATTTACGCAAATTGCGGCTGTTTTTTTTTTTTTAATTTTTTTATTTCTATGTAAAACAAACACATAATATCAAACATATAACAATTAACAAAACAAAATAGACTTCGATTTTCTTCTACAGCAAATATAGGTAACAATAATTTTTCTTACTCGATAATCAGAATGAGAAATCTCTTTTTTCCCGTTGTAAATTGCAGCCGTTTTTAATGTATACTACGCTATATTCTATGTAAACTACATAGAGCTGGGGAACCCGGAAGTCCAAAGTTTGCCGAGCGCCCCGCGAGTCGGGTGCCGGGCTGGGCGCCCATCCCTAGTCAGGGATGGGCGAATTCTGAGCATTTTCAGAGTCTTGCTTTTAAAGATGAGGTGGCTGAGGGTTTTCTGTTTTTGTTTCTTTCTTTTTTTTTTACCCCCCCCCCCCCAAATAATGCCTCTGTATACTAGTTGCTGGGAAACACGAGTGCGAGAGTGCTCTTGTACTCATGCCCTACTTGTGGGATTCCCACAGGCAGCAGCTCTGGTTGGCCACTGTGTGAACAGAATGCTGGACTAGGCAGACCTTTGGTCTGATTTAGCAGGGCTCTTTTTATGTCCTTAAGCCTTGCTGCCCCTTTAAGCAGCAGCTTGGCTGCCCTTGGCAGCCCAGCAATGTTCCTGACTGAGACAGAATGCCCCAATGAGAATCACACTCCGTCATGATGTAACATTCTCAGAGGCATTGGTTGGGTTCAGACAACGCTGATTCATTACATATCCCACACACACTCTTCACGGGGGATGCGTGCTCCCACAAAAAGGGGGTGGGTATTTGGCCCTGCCTTAATTGAAACCAACCACGGTAATAGATATCGCTTCTTAAATCATGAGAAAAATACAACCTGCTGTCTTTACATACCGTAGTTCAGGAAATGTTAATGGATTTAATGGTGAATGCAACTTCAAGCGCAGATGGAAAACGGAGGTATTTTACGGATTGCACATGAAAGGCTGCTTTCAGCAGCTACAGCCCACAAGACAGGGTTATGTGAGACTACAATCGCCTCACACTGGCTTTTAAATATTTCTCTTGATTGACACAGCTTTAATTACACATACATTCTGAATATAAGCTATATTTTTTGCAAAATCCCCAATTTAATTCAGGGATTCAAATGGTCGATAGATTTTAAGATCAGTGCACTGAGGGTGGATTTGCATATTTAGCATATGTAAAAACTGAAGTCCATAAGTTTCTTTATACCCTTATTTATTTATGATGTTTATATACCGCTCCACATCCAAATAGATTCATCTGCAACATGCATGCAAATGAATTGTAGTTATTTCTAGTACCATGGCTGTGGATACCACCGTTGCAGTAAAAAATAATCTGGATGTGTGGTAAGGGGACACCATATACAACAAACAAACAGGCAGACTTTGGCACATAGCATACAAATGTACCCCATATCTGGAGAGGCAAAGAAAAGACAGCCTTCCTTTAGTTCTCCTTTAAAAATGCTGGTAGCATCTTGTAGTAGTTTTATTGGCACAGTAAACATTCTTTCAGATGTTATAGGCTAACTTAGTCCTAAAATGGATCACAGAGTGCTACAGTATTTAATTGTCTTCTATATTTACACCTGTTAGAAAAGCAATTTATTTTCCTTTCCTGCATATTTAAAATTCAGCAGGTACTTGATGTAGAACCAAGTCATTCAAAGTGGTGTACATGGCAGTGTCCTAGAACAGTCTTCCCCAACCTGGCACACTCCGGCTGTGTTTTACTATGACTCCCATCACCCCTGGCCAGCAAGGCCACTTGGGAATTGTAGCCAAACACTGAGAATTGTAGTCAAACACATCTAGAGGGCACCAAGTTGGGGAAGGCTGTCCTAGAATTTATTATATTTTTAATCTGCCCAATAACCGATGTTCTCTGGGCAGATCACAAACGTTTAAGAACATAAATTACAATACAAATAGATGAAGAATAAAATACAGTACAAAATGACAAACAGCACAGGAATATATGAAGATATATAAGAACAGCCATAACATCTAAAAAAACCAACTGCATCTTTAAAATGCCTGGGAGAAAAGAAAGGTCTTTGTCTGGCATCAAAAATATAACAATGTAGTCGCCAGGCAAGCTTCCTTGGGAAGGGCATTCCATAAAGCGGGGTGCCTCAGCTGAGAAGGCCCTCTCTCGCAGTAGCCACTGGCCTAACTTTCTTTGGTGGGGTCACCCAGAGGAGGGCCTTTGAAGATGACTGAAGGGTCTGAGCAGGTACTTATGGGAGGAGATGTTCCTTTAGATCAGGGCTCCCCAACCTTGGGTCCCCAGATATTGCTGGCCTACAGCTCCCAGCATACCCAGCCAGTATGGCTAATGGCAAGGGATTCTGGTAGCTGTAGTCCAGCAGCATCTGGGAACCCAAGGTTGGAGAGCTCTGCTTTAGATGCTCTGCTCCCAAGCCATTTAGGGCTTCAAAGGTCAATGCCAACACTTTGAATTGGGCTCAAAAACAGACTGGAAGCCCGTGCAGAATAATGTTATGTGAGGAAGACAGACCCATCTGTTTAAACTTGGTCTGCCACAGCCACAAATAAAGTGTGTGTGTGTGTGTGTGAGAGAGAGAGAGAGGGGGGGGGGTCTGACTTTAGAGCGAAAGGGATGCATGGGGGAGGAGAACTGAACCCTCCCTATGACCCCTTCTTACATCTCCATAGCTTCTCCCGCAACTGCTTTTCTCCCAGACAGGCTTACTTCGGGACCTGAAGCCCAACTATGGGCAAATGAACATTGTGTGAGAGGTGGTGGATGAGAGGAGGGATAACATCCCCACCCATGCACTCATTTTGCTCTTAAAATGGTTCTCTCGCTCTCTGTTTTATTTCTAGTGGGGGCAGAGCAGCCAGGTTGAAACAAACAGGTCTGCTGCTGTCATGTGGGCCTCTGCAACCCTTCAGAGGACGGGTTTGTCCGTGTTGAGGATTTTCAGTAAACAGTTGCATATCTACATCCTCCATTCCTTCAGCTTCTCAATTTCCTAAAGAGCTTCCATACTACTTAGAACAGGTGGAGTAGAAATGGTCACAGCCATGCGACAAGCCATTGTGATGTTAAAATGAATGTACAATGCCTGTAGGTTTGCCCAGTAGTGTTATACTGTCTTCAGACTCTTGGAAGATTTCATAGATTTCATAGATCATAGAGTTGGAAGGAGCCTACAAGGCTATCGAGTCCAACCCCCTGCTCAATGCAGGAAACTAGAGGAGGGGTCTCCCATCCAAGTAATAGCCAGGCCTGACCCTGCTTAGCTTTCCACGCTCAGACAAGCTGAGCCAGCGTAAGCCACAGGCCTGGTTGGTCTATGACAGTAGATCTTGAAAGAGTTTATATGTTGAAATCTGGTAACCTACTTTTACCCAGCCTTAGTCCAAACATGCAATATAGGACTCATTTGTTATCTGTGCCCCCTATAGGTGTATAGTGGCAGCACCACTGGTGCAGCCCATCTTAGATCAGGCTGTGACTGAGCCGTGGGTTTCAACCCCACATTTGAAGTCCAGTGACTTCATTCTTTAAAGCCTTAACCAGTTTGGGGCCAAGGTATTTGAAGGATCTCCTGCTGTCATACAAACTTGCTTTAAGATCAGCCTCAAAGGCCCTGCTCACTGGCCCACCATCAAGGTCCATCAGTCATGTGCACTAGAGACAGGGCCTTTTCAGTGGTGGCCCATTATCTTTGGAACTCCCTCAGAAGAAGTGTTAATGGCCCCATCTATGTGAATTTTTAAATAGATATCATAATTTATGTTTCAGTCTGTGTTTTATTTGTTCTGTGCTGGGTTGTTAGACTGCTGCTTTTAAGTTTGGAATTGGATTTTTAAAATATATTTTTATATAATTTATATGTCATTTTAACCAGCTTTTTAAAGCCATCTTTGGAAGGTTTTGACCTGAAAGGCGGCATATACATTCCTTAACTAAATAAAATGGTCAATGATGTATCTGTACACAAGCTGGCATGGGAGCAGAAAATTATATTTCCATGCCATCATTATAGAATAACTTTTTACATAAATTGTTCTATTGGATAATTGAAGGTAAAATGAAGAAAAGTTAAGAAGGGCCCATTGAAGAGCTTTTCTGATTCACCTTGCAGCATTCTCACATTTGTTTCACAGTTCAGGATCCTGAGGAGCGCAGAAAATATTTTAAGAGTTCACCTTGAAATATATCTTCTGTCTTGAAGGACCAGAAGTGGGATTTTATTAAGTTAGGAGAGTCAGAAAATAATAATAAAACATGGTTTATGAAGTTGGCGAGAAATTTAGAAATGAGATGAAGTTTTATTGCTGATGAAATTGATACAAGTTGTAAATTTGGATTCCCAGATGAGTCCTTTCGATGTGGTCTTTATTACATGAAGTAACATTTTCCATGTTTAATAATTTGTCTCTGCACACTGAACAGGGAGTTCTGCCCTTCTGAAAGGGCTATTTTAAGATTCTATAACTCAGCACTCACCTTCCTTTTAAGGTTCTGTTGATTACTTTCATTGGAAAAATCCAGTCTGTTTTTGATTATTGACAAATATCTATTACCTGATGGAGGGTGCAGTCCCATCAACTGTGCCCTCACTGCTTGGAAGCCCCCGAACTCAGAAGTTTCCAAGATGCCTATGACCTGACGGGCTGAAGGCAGGAGGAGTGGCGGAGGCGATTTTTGCCTTCCCATCCTCCGATCTCCTATATTTTCTCGAGACAGGCTTTTCAGCCCGTTTAGTGAGGACACATTGGAGGGGGAGGGAAGGAGGCTGGAGGAGCCTCAGGATAAAGCCCCACCCTGCCCCCTGTGGAATGCCCCCTTTCCCCCCTCTCCAAGGTCAACCTTGGAGAGGCAGCCAGTGCAGCTCTTTCTCCAGTGGCTGTGAGGGTTTGGGGGTCGGATCTCTGACTCGACTCCCCCTTCCAAGGTTGGAGTGCTGTCTCTGACCTCAGAGGGGGTTTTCTGAGCCACCCTATGGTCCCTGGGGCATTTGCCCAGGGACCATAGGATTGCTCCATTACTGGTGTGGTGGTTATAGAAGCAACATGGGATGTGAGACACTAAGGCAATCCTAGTAGGTTTCGGATAATTCCTTTTGTTGTTGTTTTTCCATTTCTACTGGTCACATTTAGGTCAAAATTGAGTTTTTAAAGAAATAGGCAGCATCTCCAGTTTGAGACCTGGGTACTCTACTTAGAAGGGAGACTTGTAGGGTGGTTTCTAGTCTCATTATTTGTACCCATCTCATCAGTAACCATGAGGACTTCTACCTCTGTCTCTCTCTGCCTCTGCATCTCCTTTCAGTAACACATCCCTTCCAACTCTACTATTCTATGGTTCTGTGATTTACTAAGGGCATAATCAACAAAAATGAAGCATTTCTTAGCCCCACTGATTTCAATGGGAAAACATTCCCAATAAAATCAGTGAGGTTTAAAAGTGCTTGTCAGTGGTTGGGTTATTCTGTAAGGCTGGATCCTAAAAAGGGAAGAGAACTGAGTACACAGCTGAAGAAGCTCTACTTCACTTTAGGCTGGAGCAGTTCCTACAACTGGAGGGACAAGCCACTGTTTGCTTTAAGGTGACTTGTCTCTTTGGCAATGAGAACTTCTGTAGCAGTGTTCTCCAACCTTGGGTCCCCAGATGTTTTTGGCCTACAACTCCCAGCATGCCCCAGCCAGCTATGCTGGCTGGGGCATGCTGGGAGTTGTAGGCCAAAAACATTTGGGGACCCAAGGTTGGAGAACACTGTTCTACAGTGAAGAGTAAAAACAAAGGACTGGCTGTTCATATGGTTTTCTTCCCCGTATACATACCACTTCTTTGCATCTCTAGCCTTCTGCTTAAAGAAAGCTGGGCAAGAAAGATAGGAGATGCACAGGAAGATGAATGGTGAGTGAAATTCTTTTATGATGCCTGTTTGCCTTGTCTGTATGCGTACATATTGAAAATAAAAGTCGGTGTGCAGTATATTTGCAGCAATATAATAAAATCAGCAACAGCAGAAAGTAGTAAAAGTCTTTGGTAAAAAAATTCATTTGAACTCAATCATATAATATCCAACGAGAATAAGTCCTTATTTAGCTGTCCAAATGATTAACTGATTCATCATGAATTCCTTCTGAAGATGTTCTTCCTGAGCATATTTCCACAAATGCACCATTCCTTGGTTGTTGGTTCTTCTGGGGCAGATATATAAGCAGCAAGTACATGTGTAAATATTTGGGTTCTAATGAAGCTTTCAGAGTAGGAGCATTGTTAGAAAATTGAAACCAGAAAAGCAGCTGTATTGTTCAGACATTTCTTACAAGGTTGTATCTCTTTGTACCACCTTAAAGGTGACCTCAAAGGAAAATAAAATTGGATTTGTCCTTTTTTCATTTGTTTGTTTCTTTATGAAGTGTATAAAAAGAGGCCTGCTTGTTCATATATATATATATATATATATATGAAAACATTCCCATTGTACAGTGATTGGAAAGTTGTTATGAAAGGAAGGCTCCACAGGTGCTGAGAAACTGAGCGTGGAACTGAATACAGAGTGGATGGGAACTTTAGACCCCCTTCAGTCTTCAGTATGTCTTTAGTTCAGAGAAATTGTTCCCAAGAGTGGGACTAGAACTTTTGTTGGACTGAAGAGACAGCCCTGTGTTAAGTTCCCCCCTCCGCATAATCTTTAGACCAGAGGTGGGCAACATGTAGCCCAAGGGCCACATGCGGCCCTCGGCCTAATTTCATGTGACAACCTAGTTTGAAAAGCCCTCTTCATCATGAGATCAGTTCAGACCTCTGGCAAGAAGAGTGATCTGCCCTTTCCTGGTCAGCACACTGCATGGGAAGGAAGAGGGAGAGAGAAAAGGGAGTGGCAGAAAGAGAAAAGGGGTGACCCATCCTCTTTTGGCTCTGGCCTTGCCCACTTCTGGCATTGGCCCCTCACTGCTGACATACACCCCCAACAGATTACCCATGAGGGAATATGTCCCTCAACAGAGAATGGTTGTCTACCCCTGCTTTAGATACAGTTTCTGATGTTGTGTTGCTGTCATATTGTATATTTTTCCATCTCTACTAGTGACAAAGTATGAATTATGTCGTGTGTGTGTGTGACAAAGAAATGTGGCAAGATGGCATCAGAACACAACTAACAGTGCTTCCAGACAGGTGGCTCTTAGGATGATGTTGTCTGGACTCTGGTAAAATTGTGTAAATGAGGCAGGGCAACTGCACAATAAAAGCCTCATCTAGAAGCACCTGAAGATTAATAAAATATTATGGCAAGAGAGGGGAGATTGTGATATACCATTTCTCCGCCACCCACCCACCAGAGGGCTACCTGTGTTAAGAGTCTTGCAGCAAAAATAACCACGATTCTTGTGGCACCATAAACACAAACACATTTATGATGACACAAGCTTTCATGAACTGAAGTTCGCTTCATCAGATGCATTTCGTTCTTTTCATTTATTACATTTCCATACTGCCCAATAGTCAAAGCTCTCTGGGCAGTTTACAAAGATCAGAAACCGTAAAGATACAGTATTATGTTTAACATAATAATAGTTTAGCTACAAACATATAAGCATAGCGCACATGCACACACACACACACACACACACACACACTATCCCATGACCTGTCTAAAAACCTATCATATGCTTCCAAATGCCTGGAAGTAGAGGAAGGTCTTAACCTGGTGCTAAAAAGATAACAATGTTGGTGCCAGGTGGGCCTCCCTGGGAAGTTCATTTCATAATTGCGGGGCTGCCATCGAGAAGGCCCTCTCCCTTGTTGTCATCTTCCGAGCCTCCAGGAGGAGGCACCCGGAGGAGGACCTTAAACAATGAACATAGTGTACGGATAGGTTCATGCATGCTGCGTGATGTGTTATCCCGAGTTACATGGTGGTGGTGAAAAACGGTGAGATCAGAGAGAAATGAAATGCAGAAAGTACAGACACTGATATTGTTCAACAGTGACCATTTCAGTCATTCAAAGCACATTCCATGAATGCACATGGTGGTGGGCTGGCAGGCTCTAACCCCAACCTATGTGCATTCATTGAACACTTGAAAACACATCCCCATATATACATCAGTATGCATGGGGGCTCTGTTCAGGCGTTAAATGCTCATAGGTTGAGCATGGTGGAGCCTGCAACTGTGGTATGGGGGTGCCCATGCATTTATTGAACATGCGTTGAATGTCTGGACGGGGCTCTTATTATCCAATTCTGCTGTTAGTCAATGAAGCTGTAATAGACATTACTTAAAATGGTCGCAAACTTTCCCAAGCTGCTTAAAAATCCTTCAGTGAATGTACAGTATGTGATTATGCTCCCAGCTGTTTTCCTTCACAATCTATTGTCAAGGGTTGGATAAATTACCTGGAAAACCAATGCTGGCTCCTGTAGAAATCTGAACTCTTCATTCATCCCCATGCAGGCCTAGTACCTAAAATGGTGCTGTCTGTGGGGCTCAATCACCAGAATACGTTTGTCACCATGCTCTCTATTGTACCATATGTGATGATTCAAGAGAGAGAGGGATGCTGGAAACCTTTTATCTGATTTGATAATACTGGTGATCTTTATAAAACAGTTTGATGTCCAATTATGATAAATTACGGTACTTATGAAGTTGTGAAATTTGCTGTGGCAGTATAGAAACCGGAGATGTGTTTTGTAGCAACTTCTGTAGTCAATTGTAATGACCTATATATTTTCCTTTTTTAAAAAAAACTTTGTCTGATCTGTAAAATGTTACTTTCGATCAGGAATCAGCTGCAATACTGCACTGCCTTTGTTCTAATATTTGAACAGAGCTTTCCAATGGCATAAATCGAACAATAAAACTTGACTGGTTGAATGACTGGCCTAAAACTCTAAATCTAGCTTTTGGGAATTGGAAAACTTTTTTTTTTTTAACCATCTTTGCTATGGAATATTTTGTGTTAAGAATTGGCAGTGAGTTCAGGATAGGAAAAGAGCTGACCCAAAAATATATGGGCTTCCTTGAATGAATCTTACGTTGACAGATTATAATCTTGGTTGTTGAAGGCAATATCTGAACAAATCTCAGGACTGCTAGCAATCATCTTTGAGAAGTCTTGGAAGATAAATGAGGTTCTAGTAGTTTTCTGAAGGGCAAATGGCCCCTAATTCTTAAAATAGGAGAAGAGGAGGACCCAGGAATTTATAAGCCCATTAGCTAAAGCTGCTGTCCCTGGGAATTATTTAAAATAATGATAAATGTATTTCTAAAAGATTTTGGCTTTGGCATTTTCTCTCTTTCCTGCTGCTGTTCATCATGGCACTCACCCAAGAAAGCAAGTTGTGGGCCACATGGGCCTACCCTAAATAGAGAGAGGTTCCATATTTTTCATTAGTGACATGCAGCCTTGTCCTTAGGATGGCCACTTACACATCACCAGAAAATAGGGAATGCATCACCAAAAAAAAAAAAAAGAGAGGACAAAATAAGACACCAGTTTGCAAAGCAAATTTGGAAATAATTACTATAATTTAGTACAGTGTTCTACAGTGAAGAGTAAAAACAAAGGACTGGCTGTTTATATGGTTTTCTTCCCTGTATACGTACCACTTCTTTGCATCTATAGCCTTCTGCTTAAAGAAAGCTGGGCAAGAAAGATAGGAGATGCACAGGAAGATGAATGGTGAGTGAAATTCTTTTATGATGCCTGTTTGCCTTGTCTGTATAGAAATACAATATATCTCACCATAGAAATACAGAAATACAATATATCTCACCATAGAAATACAATATATTTGTATATATTGTAGAAATAGAAATAGAAATACAATATATCTCACCATAGTGGAGAAGATTGACTGGTTCTTGACTTTAAATCAAACTTGGATTAAACCGCCCATCAAATAGAGGACAATTTCAATTTTCAAATATGTAGGACAGCTGGCCACCCTATGTCCTACTCAAGTCTCGCTGTGTTCAATGGGGCATACTCTTAAGTAGGTGTGCAGTTTTAGGGTATTTTCACATAAGGTTTATGCATTCTGACATTCTTCAGTGATATATATTTTTTTAGTTTTTTATTTTATCAACAAACAATACAACATGAAAACAGAACTGACACCAAGAATGAAATGACCTGTCAACAATGACCTGGATATAGAAATACAGATATATAAAACTGTAGGGTTAAGCTTTCTCTGAGGGTCTACTAATCTAAATTTAGCTAGGGAGTATAGGTCTTTCCAGATGGTTACATGTGATTGTGGAGGCGTCAATTCCCCATTGTCTGGTTGGCTAAAGAAATCCAGGGTTGCCAGCCTGTGTAAAAGTAATTGTCAATTGCATTATTGCGCATGGCAATTCTTTGGTTAATTTTTCTAGTAAGGCAATATCCCAAATTCTCCTTTCCCAGCTTTCAGTTGATGGTCCACATGTAGATTTCCAGACTGATGCGATTTCCAGTCTTGCTGCAGTCTAGAAGAATGTTAGTAAATCTTTATGCAGTAGGTGCTTGTTGTCTCCCACAAAGAGGGAGAGTAGTCCCAGTTCCACGGTTTTACATATGTCCTGATCTGTAACTTTTCTTGCCAAATGAAATATCTCTATCCAGAATCTCTCTCTGACTTTGCAGTCCCACCACACGCATTTATAAGTCCCTCTCTGAGCACAACCTCTTCGGGCTGCTCCCCTTGTAAGTATAGCTGATTTTTACTGGTGTGAGATGCCACCTATATATTGTTTTAATTGCATTTTCCCTCAGCGTAGATGAAATCGATTTGTACGGGGATAGAGCCCACAATGAATTCCACTGACCATCTTCAATGGTGATACCTAAATCTTTCCCCCATACCTTCCTGATACCATTAGTGTCTCCCACTGATATTTCTGTAAGCATTTTGTATATTTGCGAGACCAAACCTTTTGAGTTGGGATTAATTTCTGTCAGTAGGAGTTCAAACTTGGTTAGAGGTCTGTACCACCTGTGCTTTCACTTCAGGAATTGAGGTAAAATGTGTAATTTGGACCAATTGGAACCAGTTGGTTTTAATTTCCTGCAATTGTTCTTTTAATTGAGGTCCACTTTTTGGTTCTAGGTCATTAAACAGATCTTTCACTGTGCATAAGCCCTTTGTCTCCCAGTTCTGAAACTGTGTGAATTCATCTGCATCAAAAAATAAGGCTCAGGATGACTCAGGAAAGGCATCAGGGGTGAAGGATATGGTATTAATTTCAACCTCCATTTTTTCCCATGCCCCCACTGTAGAAGTCAAGAGGGGATTACCTGGAGGTAAAGCTATATTAATTTTCCCTGTTTTATGGAATGGTATGTTCCTTAATTCCTCTTTCTTATTCAGAAGTACTTCCATACAAATCCAAGTTTTGTTGGCATCATTAGACATAATATGCAGCATTTGTTTGATTTGAAATGCTTCAGTGATGACCCTACTGTGGAAGTGTATAGATCGTATACATGTATGGCTGCCTTGCCTAGATTGGGCTCAGGGGAAACCTAGTTTTTATCCAACTTGGATTGGCACAGCAGTGATTGGCTGGCCCTTGTATCAGTCATGAAGCTATCTTTTCAAAGCAGGGCCGTGCACAGAGCTAATTAGTCAGGCTTTGCGTAAGTCATGAAGCCAACGTCGTCCTGTTACAAACAGTTTGAAGTGTTTAAAACAGTATAAAAACTTTTTAAAATCTTCTTTAAAAGCGCCAAATAAATATTCGATTGGACTAATGTGTCAAACACTTGAAGAACACTCAAAAGATAAGGGGGAAAAAAACCCCAAGATGGACAACCGGCCTGTAAGCATGGGAAGAAAGCAAATAGGAAGAGGCAATTAGGATTCAGTCCAGAGGCTATAGAGCTGGGGTCGGCAGAAGGTAGAACTTTGGGTGATTTCCAGTATAGATCAGCCAGTGTGTTCGGTTCGGTCTCCCAATAATTTTAATTATCAACAACAAAAAATACTTTTTGGAGGGCCTTAAATTAGGCTGCTGAAACCAAGAAAATTGTGGTAGAAACCAGGAGTGGATTTTGCTGTGAAAGGACTGTGCGTTCAGTTGCGGTACTAAAAACAGCACATCTGGTCAGAGGCATTTGTTCCTTTCTTTTAAGCGTATATCTGGTCTCTCTCTCTCTCTCTCACTCTCTCTTTCTCTCTCTCTCACTCACTCACTCACTCACACACACACCTCTATTTTGCACCTGGCTTTGCTTGGACCTTGGGGTTCTAGTAAAAAACAAAGTAGACTCCAGAATCCTGGTTTCTGCCCATCCCTGCTTTACAAGAGTGAATACAGGGGAAGCAGATGTCATACCAGGGCCAAAACCCCTGTACCTGTTCCTCTTCCCAGGTATGTATGTCTCTAAGCCCTATTGAAATGCAAATATTAAACTGCTTAGGCTGGACTGCTCATTCATATTACAGATGTCTCCCTTCTGCTTTCTCTTCCCCTTTAATAAGGATCAGACTATAACATAAACAGCACACAAGAGGCGGAAAGGTGATTTAAAACCTCCTCTGTGGAAATGCGCTTATTTGAGGAAGTGGTGGCTTTGCTCAGATGTACAGGTGACATGAATCTGGAAGGAACTGATTAATGCATAAATAAAAATAAAGACGATTGGCTAAGCTCTGTGCCCACAAAGTACCACCTAGGGGGCTATATTGGATTGCAGTTGAACAGCGGTGTGAGTCTATTGTGAAAAGCCATGTGGCATTTTGCCTTCTATTAACAGAAGCAATGGTACTTAGTACTAGTTAGGAGATGACTGGAGCATTGCGGCCAGAAGTAAACACACAATGGAGAGGATTTTAAGAAGAACAAAGGTGATAAAGAGTTTGGAATACAGAATGTTCATGGAAGGACTGGATGCTGGGTGGTGACACGAAGAAAGTTCTCATATAACAGAAAGTCTGAAGGGAGGGAAACAGACATTTACTAGGGGTACACATAGAAAGGCAAGACAGATGGATAATACAAAGTTTATCCTGTAGAGCAGATCTAGGCTAGATAGTTGTGAGGATAAAATGGAGAGGAGGATTATGTAAGCCACCTTGGGTTCCTTGCAGGAAAAAAGGCAGGGTAGAAATATAATAAATAAATAAAATAAAATAAATACAAATAGATGCAAAAATAGCAGGAGAACAGAATGATCTACTCTTAGGAATTGTGGAATCTCCTTTCTTTGAAGGTTTCTCAGGAGGTAGGATGAGCACCTGTCAGGGATCTCTCTCTCTCTCTCTCTCTCTCTCATATAAGGAAATCTGACATTTCAGAAGGCTGTACTTGGAAGATACTTAAGCTGTCTTTCAGATCTATGATACTGATGTGTAGCTGAGTTTGCACCACGACAAGAGTAGAATGGTTTCCTTTGTGGAATAGAAGAAGATACCTGGCAACTGGATGTCTGACGTATTTGTCATGCTATAAAATCTGATGGTGAAGGGGGCACCATTTCCCTCCATTCATTTAATCTTCTGGCCGCTCCCACTTTAGGAGTTGCTCCGACTTGGTTTCCTTCGCTCTAGGGTAGTAGCCGCATCACACAGGCTCTTTCCCTGACTCTGAGTGATGATTTTGTGAAAACAGTCTGTTTGCTCAGCACTGATGGATGATTCACAGGGGCCATCCTGGGTTATGTTTCTTCCCTTCCTGTAGCTAGAGCTAGCGTGCCACCTCCTTCAATTAATGTGTGAGCAAGAGGGATATACATCCTCTTCTAGCACAACCCGGGAAGGCCAGGGCTGGAATTTCTCATCTCACTTTTAAATTAAAATAACAAAGTATTTTAATTCATGAAAACAAGTGTACCTGCTTACCTACCATAAAGGGATGATAGGAAGTAAGAAACTATACAGCTTTATCTGCAGTCTGCTCAAAACGGGCAGGTTGTGCAGACATGAAAGCTATTGAGTTTCAGTGCCTTGATTTCCTCATTATTTTTCCATGTGTTTTCCTTTTTGTAATCATAAATGTGTTTCTTTGGTTGTGTAGGGATGGTCAGTAGATTCCAGAAGCTGCTCCACTTAAAAACCCAAGGGTTATACAAATTGCAGTAGTATGGACTATAGAAGCAGGTTTACTAACTTTCTTGAAGTCTAACGGTGCTTCCAGATGAAGTTTTTATTGTGCAGTTGTCCTACCTCATTCATGGAATTTTACAGGGGGTCCAGACATTGTCATATTCCATTTGTAACAGTCCCATGTTTTTCCTCCACTGCTTCCATATTTTTTTCTTACCACAGAAAATCCATCAAGGAGAGAAAGATGGAATAGCTACACAATGTCTTTTGACTGGTAGCACTAGGAGCTGTCCGTTTTGAAATACCCTTATACAAACAACATTGTCACTCTGTTATATTTTTAAGATCAGGAAAATGAGAATGAAAAAAGTGTGTTGGCACACACAGAGTAGGTGTGGATGCCTCAGGCCTGGGGTCCTGATCCTGCCCTTTGGGGTTAACTATGCCCCTTCCCCCCTGGCCCAACCCCTTTCCTAGGGGAGGCTGGTGACTCCTGTGTCAGTGGGGCTCCCTATCCATTGTACCTTTTTGTTTGAGCTTTATGGGAGCTCTCTGTGGTGCTGTACTGCACCCCCAAAGTAGGTTCACCACCATGGAGCACCATGGATAGCTCTGACAAAGCTCAAACAAAAAGATGCAATGGATAAAGAGCCCCACTGACACAGGAGTCACCAGCCTCCTCCACTGCCCTTTCCTTTAACTATCGATGGTTCACTGGTTTCCAGGCTTTTGTGCAGTTTTCCCCCCCCATTCTGAAAGGTTGAAATGCCTCTTTTAATGCTTAGTTACTGGCAGCAAGAGCATTAGGCTACAGCATGCTGGTATTTTTTTTTTAATTTTTTTTTTTTGTATTCTTTGTGTGTTTGGCGTGACCCTTTTTGCCTTAGGCCCTACCCCCATTGCCTTTAGCCCTACCTACTGAAAGAGGTTCCCCACCCCTGAGGTAGACACTCGTGCAATGTGCTAAGCAAGCAAAGTGCTGTAGAATCCGTATGCTGTCAGTGGTGACTGTTGGCTTCCATGGCTCAATATTCAGTTATACAGCAGATTCCTCATTGGATTATGTCTGACCCAGGCAGTTGTATTATGAGAACAAGGCATTAGGAGGTGTTTTACCAGAAAGGCCTCCCAAAAGGATGGACAAATTTGTCAATTTTGGTTTCACTAAATTTGTCATTTTTCCAACCCTAAGTTAATTTTGTCCCATTTCTGCAACAGTTTATGCATAGCACATTTCTCCTAATACATGCATTTTTGTATGCACTTATTCCTAATATATACAGTTTTTACAAATGTAGAATGTAATGTGTTCTTGTATGTTATTTTCATGAATGTACGTTTTTTCATGCACCTTGCTCTAATGCAGTGTTCTGGCTGGGGCATGCTGGGAGTTGTAGGCCAAAAACATCTGGGGACCCAAGGTTGGAGAACACTGCTCTAATGCACACATTTTTATATGCATTTTTTTTTAAAATTGGAGAATGCCAGTATAAAATTCAGGGAAGTTATCAAAGTATAATTGTGTTTCCCAACTCACAAGGCCTTATGCTACCCCATGTGCCTGGGCATCTCTTCTCAAGTACCTCTCCATCATCAGTGCCCCTGAAAGGGAGGAGAGAGCAGACCATATCCAGGGCTGATGGGGCTGCCTAGGAGGGTCAGAGAGGAAGTTGGTGAATAAGGAACAAAATAGATGTGCCATGGAAGTCCCATCATGATAAGAAGATCCAGTGTCTTTTTCTTTGCTTGGTGGATTGAGGCCATGCATTGGGGGGAGGGTGTTAACCCTTTGGATCGGGGCCATGGCATTTGGGGAGGGGGTTAACCCTTTCTTTCCTGTGCCATTTCCTTGATCTAAATTGCCCCTTAATATGATATTAGCTGTAGAAGGGAATAAACATAGATACAATACAGGTACCTGTCTGTCTGTTCCCCTGACCCCAGCTAATAGCAGCATTGGGAGGGGAGTGATTTAAATTTAAGGAAACTGGAAGTGGAGAGGATTAACTCCCCCTCCCCTAGTGATAAGCCCCTGATTCAAATTCTGCCCCATCCATGGCTGCTTTTATGAAAAGAAAAAGATACCAGGAGTTCCATGATCAGATCTCCAACATCATGTCTAGCTTGGCCCTTAGATACTTCATGTATTTGTAAGGAATGCAGGGACGTGGTGTGCTGAGTGCAACGAAGCTCTGAGCTACCCATTCCTGTGCTCAAACCAGCACCTCTCTGTATCCACTAGTTTTTGAACAGTGACCAACTGTGCCTTTCTGCCTCTATCCTGCTTACTTGCTGTGGGCCTAGAGTTACTTCCCCTTCCTCTGATCATCAAAGGCAGGGAGGTCTGGGGGACATTTTCACCCCAGCATGGGCTGCAGTCTGCAGGGTGCCTCCCCCCAAACAAACAAAAAAGTGCTGAAATTGCCAGTTTGTCACCAAAATTCGCTACAGAGTGCTACAGTGGTTAAATGTAGCTTGCAAACAAGCTAAACGGCCATTTGGGCACTGCATAGCCATTATGGATGCCATTTTTTAAAACATTAAAAATGGGGGGGCAGGGCCATATGCATCCTGCGGGTCGTGTGTTGCCCACCCCTGATCAAAGGCAAGTGAACCAACAGTCTTCTCTTTTTGGGTAACGTGAAAGGCATTATTTCATTGATTGGAATGATAAGTCAGTGGGAATTTACAGCTGATACAAGGTGGTACATGAAGGCTTCTATGGGAGCGGGTATGACCTTTCCAGTTTATACCAGAATCAATAGAGTTCTCATCAGCTACTGTGTGAAAGTATTCCTTGAAATCAGATCAGATTTGGTTGTCAGAAAATGATGTAATTGAGCAAAAGTGTCATTTTTGTACTAATTGTTACATTTATGGGATCCTGTGAAAATGTGATGATCAGGGCTGGCCCAAGACATTTTGCTCCCTGAGGTGAAGGACAAGAAGCCCCCTGTCCTGACCAGGGGTGAGGCTCAGGGGAAGCGGACTGCAACACGGTGCTCACTGTGTCTGTTCTTGGGTCACATCAGGCAAGGCAGATGACAGGACCTTGGATAGCGCACTGCAGGTGGCGGCGGCTGGAATATTCTCCCAGAAGGACCTGTTGTCCCAGCAAAGGACAGCCGTCAGCTGAGGCCGTAAGAAGGCTGGCAGAGCTTTTCTGGCTCCACCCCTGCTGGATGCTGACTGCAGTTCTTAAAGGGCCAGTGTCTGTTTCTGCAGTCTCCTGCTGCTGCTGAGGGACAGGAGAAGCTGCAGGGGAGACATCCTCAGAGTCAGACATTGACAGGAGAGCCATGTCCTCAGGCCAGGAAAGCATAGAACAGCTGCCAGGGGCTCCCCCTGAAGTGGGGCCTGTGACCCTTCTGAAACGGAGTCCTTCTCAGGTGGAACCCCAGAACCATGGGGCATGACACTCCTCTCTTCCATGTATGGAAACTGACCAGACTTGCAAATAAATCTTACTTCAGCATCCTCCATCACGCCTGATGGCAGCAGTCACTGGATGGGTCACTCAGGGAGCTCAGGGCAGGCGGCATGTCACACAAGCTCTAGCCTCCTGCACTTTGCTGCTGCTCCCAGCATCTGCTGCTTGAGGCAGCCACCTCACTCTGCCTAATGGAAGGCCCTGCCCTGCATAGGATGATTCCATTTTGTTTGAAAACGGCTTTTTAAAATATGGAATTTGAAAAATTAAACTTGATTGTTCATAAAATTATGAGATGAACCCTGATGGTTGTATTATTAATGTGGACATTATAAGGGCTGTTTCAGAGATTAAAATGTTGGGATAAACCTGAAAAGTTCATTATATTTTCTATTTCATCTTGAAAAGTAATAATCAGTCAAGTATCTGGGGAAAAATAGCATTTGAGATTTTTTTAAATCACCCCTTTCAAAATGAATATGCAACTTGAAACTGGGATTTTTTCTAAAGTATTTGTCTCAAAATCGGTGTAACTGTTACTGTTCTCTCTCTTCTCATGCCAAGTGTGCAATTCAAACAAAGCAGGTCACTTTTAAAACAAGGTTGCTCCCGTGTTTTATTTTGTCTTCTTAGTCTGAATTTGTTTAAGAGGCACAAGAAGGGGACTGGATATTGTCTGCAAGACTGAATATATATTTTTAAGAGTTGAAATTCAAAGCCATCTCTGGGTATTTATATCGCAAAATCTTCTGGATGAAGAATAGGCCAAGGTAGTCCCAGGGCTGGGGCCAACATGAAACAAAAGAATCCATTTATTATCCCGGCAGGAAATTTGTTCTTCGCGATGTTGTAGCTGCAGACATAATGATTTCATTTCCTTCAGTTTGCTCAGATTAATTGCTGTTGCGTGTGTGTCTGTGTGTGTGTGTGTATGCATGCACACATATTCCTAAGTATTTCCCACCTAGGTGTACTTGCAAACTCTTAAAAGGAGAGGTGCTGCACACTTAGACATCTTCAGAATATATTTGTGGGAGAGACCTTTGGGGTTTTATTGAGGTCTGCTTTGGACTCCTCTCATACCCATACAGCGGGAGATGGGACCTAAACATACACACCTACCTGAGGATATCAAAACAATGAAGAGAAAAGAACAACAGAAAAGCTACAGCTAAGCTTTGGCAAATCTAAACAGCATCAGAGGATACTGATGAAAACCCATCAGAGTCTGGATCAGGAGAAATGTACTATAAAAGAGTTTTAGGTGCTCTCCGTTGTGCATACAGCGCTCCTGTGCATGAAGGTGGGTGGAACTGGGAATCAGATCAATGAAGGGAGCCAATCTGAACACACAAAGGAATGCTTGCACAGCTCAGTTCCATGAGAATCCCTGCTCTAACCCATAATTGGCCACAGACTTTAACCCATGCATTGTGGTTGGGGTGGTGTTTCATACACATCTGTCATAGTTTTGTCTGGCCTTAATAAATTATCTGAATACATTTTTCATAATACAGGGTTGCCGTAATGAAGTCTCTCGTGGTTTCTCTGAAATCTGTGCTTTGCTTGCTCTGTTCAGTTATAGGGAACCTCTCTGGCTTAGTGTTTTTTTTTTGTTTTGGGTGAATTACTATGGCCTGGTGGCTGCATATTCTGCCAGCCACCACCGAGTATTGGCGAGAGCAGTTACAGTCTCAGTGGACTTGCATAGTGGAAATGGAGACATACATAAGCTGATGTTGGGGTTGTGAGGTTTTCTGTGTGGGAGCAGAGAGTTCCTGGTACAGGGGATAGCACTGTGGCATCTTGGCTCCAAAACCCATCTTGCAAACTCTTCTGTTGTGCATTTATTTTAACCTTTTACAGTAAAAAGATAGGCTTTTCAAACTTGGTAATAAGCTGTCGCTGCCCCTACCGTTTGCCTTTGGTCTGCTGAAACTAAACTTTCCACTATCAGTTACAAAATTCTCTTTGGAACTAAGTTCATTAGCCCACCTACTCCTAAGGGGAACAGAGGTGCAATTTGGGAGTGCACAGTTTTGTTGCAACCCTATGAATCCCAGAGATAAGATGAGGAAGAGAAAAGGTTGTGCAATGCACACAGGATGTGTCTGCCTTTAGTGTAGCACACTACCCACACTTCCCCCACCAGTGAGAAGTTGTGGGGTGATGCGACACTGGTTTGGTTTATCTTAGAAGAGAGAGCACTGGTGGGTTCTTTTTGGCAAAATTTGCTTTATTTACAAATATGCAAGAAGAACATCAGTGGAGTCAAGCAGCAGGCACTCCTACCAGGCAACAGATCCACTACCCCACATTAGATCCCCAGAGAGAGTCCCTACATCAGGGGTGCAGAACTTCTTTCAGTCCAAGGGCTGAATTAAATTTCAGAGAAGCTCTTGGGTTGGGGGAAAAGGCAAAGGGGCAGAGCCAAATTACCAAAAATGCAAGCACATTTTTGCCTTAAGGCTCTAACTGCCGATAAGTAAGCCTTAGGAGAGGCACTTAAATCTTTTAGAATGGGGGAAATGGACACAAAAGCCATGAAACCACCACATTATTGGTGGCTTGGGGAAAGGGGGTGGGCCAGGGGGAGGGAGGGACATGGCCATTTGGGGAACCCCAGGCAGGCTGGAATTGGCTTGGGGCCCTGAGGTGCTGCACCCCAGTCCTACAGCTGCAAGGTGATCCCCACCTGCAGCGAACTCTCACCTCTCTCCCTCTACTT
Source organism: Shinisaurus crocodilurus (assembly GCA_021292165.1). Classification (NCBI taxonomy): domain Eukaryota; kingdom Metazoa; phylum Chordata; class Lepidosauria; order Squamata; family Shinisauridae; genus Shinisaurus; species Shinisaurus crocodilurus. Next base: position 56,562,023 of record CM037878.1, read on the forward strand.
CTGTCTCTCCCAGGCAGTTGTTTCATCCCTTTCCCCCCCTCTCTCTTTTGCACCCCCCTTCCCCTTGGCCGTGGGAGGTCACTATCCCAATAGTGACCTCTGAGGGCCTCCCCATTCAAAACTCTCAAAAGTTCCTAACTATTAGCTCCAGTTGATAACAACCAAGCATCCTGGACCATTAACAAGCAATCTTCCTGACAAAGGAATGGCTGGTTGTAGCCCTAACAATATGGTGCTATATATCGGGGATGGGCAGAAGGTAGATCAGGGTCTACTGGTAGATCTCTGGGTGATATGCAGTATCAGAAGCATTGGCTTCTGATGTCCAGTGTCTAACAATAACAACAAATCACCACCACCACCACCACCACCACTTTACATTCTAAAAAAGAACCCTTGGGGGGAAACCAGGAAAGGATTTTTGAATGAAAGGAATTACGGTATGAACTTTGTTCTAGTAGTGTAATAGTGATCACAAATTCTTGGGCTGAGCATGTGCACCTTGTTCCTTAATTCTTATCATATGTCTGCCTGCATGATCCACTATTTTGCACCTGGTTCCAGTTGGTACACCGTAGGGTACTAGTAAAAATCAGAGTAGATCCCACAAGTCTCGAATTATGCAGGGGGCTGAAATGCCTCGAGAAAGTAAACTGAGGGCACAATCCTATCCAAGTTTAGGGAGAAAAAAGGCCTACGACTCCCAGCATGCCCGCAGTGTACTGCAAGAAGGCTATAAGCTGCCCTGTGCAGAGGAGCTTGCTGAATATTTTTGCACCAAATAAATGGGATCAAAATCTTTGTTAGTGTAGTCTATTGTAGGTAATGGGATTACTCTTCATTTGCGTATTGTAACCCTCATGGAGCAAAGTTAAGGACAAATAGAGACATTGACTAATTCTGACTTTTAAAAATGTGGTTTGTAACCATTTTAAAGGCACAATCCTATGTATGTTTAGACAGAAAAAAGGCCCACAACTCCCAGCATGCCCCAGCCAGCTGTGCTGGCTGGGGCATGCTGGGAGTTGTGGGCCTTTTTTATTGTTGTCTAAACTTGCATGGGATTGCGGCCTAAGTTGATGTGCTAACCAGATGCAATGATGCTGAAGATAGGCTACAATTGGGATATGATTGATTATTCTTGTATATTATATTTATTTGTAGCCTTTGCTGGTGCTTTAAGTAATGGTGATCATTCTTTTTCAAGCACACATTAAATACTGTTAATTGAAAGAAATCCTGCTAGCAGGATTGGAACATTTTCTGCTTTTTAATTGCAATGATCATGCCTTAGTTTGTTCCATTCTTCTGCAGACTCTTTTCTTTCTTTCTTTTGCTGTGCAGCAGCAAGCACAACTATTTTCTGTTTGTTTGTTTTTTTTACTTCCATAACCTTTTAACTTTCACTGTTAGATTCAGATAATTAATTATATTTTATTTAATAATTCCCCCCTAGTATCCCTTGTGATATGAGTAGCAGTACATGATATTATAACACACAGTGCTGCCTTGTTCACAAAAATAACATCCAGTCTAGCGGTGAAATCCCCCCCCCCCCCAGCAAAATGTAAGAGCAATGAGATTTTCTAGGGTCCACATAGGAATGGAATCCTATGTCCAGACCACTATATCAATCCAAGTATCAGTTCTTAGGTCTGATATTTTAAGGGTCCTTGCCTCATGGCTGTGTCCAGTCTTCCTCACTAGCTGGAGCTGCCAGATTTCCAGATGAGCTTCAAAGAAATGAATGGGAAACCAGTGATTCCTCATAACCAGGCCTGGCGCCAGCACATGGCATACTTGGGTAAATGCCAGGGCCCTGGTAGGGCCCACCACAGCTGATGCCAGGGCCCTTGTTATCTATTTGCCTGGCACAGAAAAGTCTTCTTTCATTGACCATGATTTCCTAAGGAAAGGCGAGGACTAGCTTGCTCAGAATTCAAGTCATCCGCAGATGCTACTGCAGCAATCATTTCTTCTCTGCCATTATTACACACACCCCTGGACTATCATATGAATCTTTTTCTTCTCCCTCACATTCACCAGATACGCTCATACTTTTCCTCTTTATCGAGACTAGCACATGTCATAATATCCATTTCCAGTTGAAGCTCGCTGACAGATTGCTCTAGTTCTCTGAGGTTGTGATGGCTACTTGTTGAAATTTAAAATATACAGCAATCATGTATGACTTCGCTTGGCTTTTTTTACCTGATGCAGCATATTCCCCCTTCTTTAATATATGAAAGATGATTGATACTTTTTTTTTAGAAAAACAGTACAAGGATGGGAAATTTTTAAAGCTATTTTTTAACATGCTGTAAGTGTTCAGAAACTTCCCCTGTTTGGTTGAATGATTGTAGTAAATCCTCCCCCCGCCCATGAAATGTCCATATATTGCTCCAAGTTTCATTTGTATATTTGATTGCTTTTGATGGTAATATGTTACCATCCTACTGCCCAATACACTGATCTAAAATAACCTAAGTCTGGTCTGTAGATATGCAGCATGTTGTACTGCATTTGGAAGCTGGGGTATTAGAGGAATTAAAATATTCAAGAATAGCTGCCTTTCTGCTATGCATAATATAACAAACTGCGTATATAAGCTGTGTGCAGAAGATCTAGGGCAGTGTGGTAATGAATCCAGTCATTGTTAGCAGGATTGGGGGCATCCAGGTTTCTGTACCTGGATTTTAGGTAACTTTGTTTGTTTTTTTAGGTAGCTTTTTATGTGGCTGCATGCATCTGATCTGTCTTTGCCGGCTCTGAGAGGAGAATTTGATTTGAACGACACAGAGTATTGCTTGACATCTGTAGCACTCAGACCTGGGCTTGGCTTAGGAAAATTGCCTGTGCTACCAGTTTCTGAAGGCAAGAAAGTTTATGATAGTGGAGAAGACTTTGGAGAAATTTGGGTATTGCTGTTCCTTGTCCTCAGCTAGCCACCAGTTAGAGCTTTATATTTTGGACTAGAATGTTGATAATGTCTGGGAGCTCCAATAAATGTCAGTGTACTTAAACTCCTTAGAAAACTGACAGAATCATCATGGTAGCAATGAGTTACTTGTTATATTTATGGTATAATATTCACAATATCTTCCTTTCTTCAAGTGCCGTCATAGGCAAATACATAGTTATCATGTAGCAATAAAGTGTTCCGCTTGTTTTAGAAGACAAGTGGAATAGTATTTGAAGCTAGAGTCTCTTCCCATATTTACTGGAGTAGCTCAGATAATGATGGATTTATTGAAGTAGAATCTGACCAGTGAGACTGTTGACTGCTTTCATGCATGATGTTTAAATCAGTTGTTAACTTTCCTGCATGTGTATATTGAATAAATGTACCGTAAGTATTTCAGTCAGTGGTGGAAGGCAGGAATCTACCTTATACCAAGTCAGACTGAAGGTCCATCTAGCTCAGTATTGCTTACATCAGCCTTCCCCAACCTGCCACCCTCCAGATGTCTGTGAACTACAACTCCCACCACCCCCAGGCAATGGCTGTGGAGGATGGGTGTTGTAGTCCAACACATCTGGAGGGCACCAGTTTGTGGAAGGCTGATCTACACTGATTGGGAGCGGCTCTCCAGGTCTGCAGACAGGAGTCAATCCCAGCCCTACCTGGAGTTGCCGGGGGTTGAACCTGGGACCTTCTGCATGCAAGGCAGGTCTATCACTGAGCTGCAGCTCTTTGCAAAGGGTGGCTCAGGACAAGGTCCAGCACCCTGAGTGGAACTGATGTGGAAGGCGCAAGGCTACCACTGAAAATGACATCCCATCTGTAACACTTATCTTAGAGAGGTTCACACAACCCCACTCCCCATGCATTGAAAGAATGCAGGAGGATTTTTTTTCTGCTCCCTTGCCTGACTGAAATCTTGCTGTTGTGACCTTGCTTTCTGGATTGCCCTATTACTCAGAGTCTGCTGCAGTGAAAGCACGACATACTGTTGTTACTCTGTAAATTACCATGCACTTTGTAGTAGTAGAAGTAGCAGTAGTAGAGGAACCATAGAAAAGACGTATGGCAGAAACTGGCAAGACCAAGGACATGGCTGCTAAAAAAACAAAAACAAAACATGCTGCCAGGTTTATCATAATACAGTAATACCTTGGATTACAAGTAACTTGGTTTGAGAGCGTTTTGCAAGACAAGCAAATGTTTAAATATTTATTTATTTATTTTTTACTTGATATACAAGCGACGTCTTGCAATACAAGTACTGTAGTACGGCTTAAATTAAAAATCTCTGTACAAATTTTTTTTGGGGATTTCGTTTTGATATAAGAGTGTTTTGGATTACAAACACGTTTCCGGAACGAATTATGCTCTCAATCCAAGGCATGACTGTAGTTTATTTTAAAATGAGCAGAGCTCTCAATGTATAGGGCAGAATAACATTGACTGCAAGACTTTACTCTCTCCAAACCATTTCTAATTTGCTATAGATTGTAGAGACAGGCAAGTCCAGGGGTCCATTAGCTCTGGTAATTGGGCTTGTAGATTACAATAGAACAAGAGGCGTTTTATGTCTAAAGGAGTTCTTCTTGGTGTAATGCAGGAAATCTGCGTGCAGAAGGAAAGGTTGCTCACAAGAAGGGAAATCTGAGCCAGCCGCCAACTGTGAAACTAAATAAGTAACAGCCATATATTATTAAGTAGAATTTCAGAATTTATTCCAGACTTTCTACTGGCTTCACTCCACATAATCTTCCTTTAAAAATAACCCCTTGACCGCATCTAAGTGTAAAGATGGACTCTTCATGCCTGATGGCATGTGGTGTTTTCAGCTACTCCAAAGCCTTGTCCCAAAAATGGGTTTTATGGGGGCTCTACTTTGAGGAAGGGGTGAAAGGGAAGTGTACTTCCAGCAAGTCCCATTGCCAAAGCCAACCAACCATTCGGTCTTCACATCTCTCTTATCTTTGGGTTGGCACCTGCAGATCAGTTTGTACACTCAAGGAATTGGATTTCCAGTCACTGATCCCTAATCTAGATGATCAGAGGTACCTTTTGGCAAGAGACCACTATTTTGGGGCTGACCTTGACAGCCAAGCCAAAATTTAGGTCACGAGTCCCCCTCCCCTTGTTACTGACCTCACACTGAGCTGCTGCACAAGGTCAGGGATAATTCTCTGCTCCCCTCCCCAGCTCTGAGTTCGGAGTTCGAGAGGGAGTGGGTGGAGATCATCCATGCCATTCCATTAGGGCAGTGTCTGTTGGTGTTATCTTTGAGCAGAGTGTGTGCGAGTTGGGAGATTTATAATCCTGTCTCTGTGTGCTAGCAGAGGCCTGAAATTCCACACACAGATCTTCCAGATCTCACCTCCCCCCGCGCAGCGTGCAGCGTGTTGTGCCAGTTTCTCCAGCCCAGTCAGCCTTGTTGTCAGACTGCTTCCAGCTTCCCCGTTGCAGATTAATCCATGGAGTCAGGAAACACTCTGGAACACCACAGGTCTAATTCTACCTGTTTATTCACTTAGCAAGTAAAGTTCTACAGAGTATGCATTTCCTAGTTACAGTCCATGTGCAGAGTATAAATGCATAGCAAGCATTACATCCAGTGGAGTAAGTTGAGCTTCACTCCACCTCAGCAAAGACGTTACATTGTTGCAGTAACAAAGTCCAGCAAGAAGAACAAAGGAGAAGAGAGAAAGCAGTCCTGCTTCTCTCGAAGATGGCTTCAGACAGAAAACAAGTTAGCACGTCATCAGAACATACAAACCATGTGACTAGCTCATATTGCTCTCAGAGTTCAGGTTCCCATGCGAAAAACACGGGAATCCAGAAAGACATATAACAAACCTGTTTACAGCCATTCTGTCCCTTCCATGTGTAAACAGTGTGCTGCAGCTGGTGAAGTGATACATATCACAACAGTGTTCTCCAACCTTGAGTCCCCAGCTGTTTTTGGCCTACAACTCCCAGCATGCCCCAGCCAGCAAGGTTGGAGAACACTGCATTAGGGTTTGAAAGCATGTGGAAAGCCTTAGTAGTGATGCACAACTGCAGGGTCAATCTTTACCTCCCCTACAACTGGCTCCAGACTTGGATCTGGGGAGGCGTGCAAAGGTTTGTTTTGGCCCTGGGCTGCCAAGATGCTTGTAGCACCTCAGGCCCAAACCAGCAACTACAACCGTTTCTCCAGCTTGGAGCTGAACAGGGGAGTGGGTGAGACCTTCCCCTTAATAGTGCCAAGCTTCCAAGCACAGTGCAGTAGAAGGGGTTATCTCCTCCCCAGCTCCAAGCTGGAGAGGAAGACTGTGACTCTTCTTTTCATGCTCACTGAAGGATGATGAAGTATTCAACATGGTGAGCAAAATTCTGGCCCCCTGACTTTTAGCCTTTTTCAATTAGTTTACTCTGATTTTTCATCTAGGAACTCAGGAGATCCAGGTTCTAGTCCCCGCTCGGCCATAAAACTCACTGGATGACTTTGGGCCAGTCACTGACTCTCGGCCTAACCTACCTCACAGGGTTGTTGTGAGGATAAAATGGAGAGGAGGAGGAGGATTATGTAAGCCGGCTTGGGTTCCTTGCAGGAAAAATGGCGGGGTTAAATATAATAAATAAATAAATAAATAAATAAATGTTCTTGCATTGTAGAGTATGCACAACCAATCCACTGTGATGTAGCAGCCACCCAGAACCCATTGGCTGTTGTTGTAGGATTCTGGGTGGCTTGTTACTCATGGCAACAAGCTGCCCTGGGACCCTGGCTGGGTTTGCACATCATGACAAGCAGCGCTGCCAAGGGTAATTATGGAAATTCCCTGGCAGGTGACTGACATCTACAGTGTAGTTAACAAGCCACTGTGGCTTGTTAATTGCCTGCCAGTCATGCAAACCTGGTCACAGTGTTGGCTTTGAATGAAGAAAACCTAGGTTCAGGTTCCCACTCGGCTAGGATGCTCACTCGATGGTCTTGGCAAGTTACTGACTGGGTTCAGACAACACGATCACCCACACTCAAGGGTTGAGTATGGGTTGAATGTGGGTTGTCGTTGAACTGTGTGTTGTTGTTGAAATTAGCCACGAACAACCCATGTAGAGAACACATGGTTTCTTGTTGGGTTGTGAACTGTGGGTTGTTGTGTTTAACAAACCATGGTTTGTTAGTGTGGCTGGGTTTAGACAGCACAGTGACCCACGTTTCAATGTGGGTTGGCTGGGGCATGCTGGGGGTTGTAGGCCTTTTCTCTGTCTAAACGTGCATAGGATTGCACCCTTAAGTCATAAACCCATCAGTGGGGACTTCGGGCTGTTTCACGCATTGCATATCTGAATTTGTAGTACAGGAACATGTAGAGTGAAAAAATGTAAAACAGAAAGTATCTTAGGAATCTGGGATTGTCCCTGGTTTCCTGTGGAGTGCCCACAGGGTGACAAAACTGAATGCCGCTGTGTAATGTGTGAAACGATCCTGAAGGACAAGTGGCTGGTTGCAGGAGGATTGTATTCTCAGGCAGTTTTACATGCACAAAGGAAACTGTTCTCACAAATGAAAGAACTGCTTTGGCCTCAGTCCCAGAGTGCAGATGGTTCTCCCCATGCTTGCTCCTTTGGAGTCTTTTTCTACTCCCCATGCTTGCTCCTTTGGAGTCTTTTTCTAGCTGAGGCTTGCACCGGCGTCTAGGCTGGAGGCAGGAGTGTGCTTTGCAGGAAAGGTGCCAAACATTGTGTCCTGCCAGCTTTTTCTTACCAGTTCCCCAAAGATTATGGACAGGAAGGACTGGTAGGAAGCCAAAGCTGTATGTGTGGAATAGGGAGAGGCGATAGTGTGTGTGTGTGTGTTGCAGCATGCATGGTGCTCCTCGTTTGATCTCTACCACAGAGATGCTTCTTAAAAATCACTGTGCACAGGTGCTTTGCCATGTATTTGAGTTCCACATGCAAATAGTCCTCCTTTCCATCTTTCCAAGCTGTCATAGAGTCCCAATGTAAAATCCACATTGAAATGCCAGATCCCCCAAACTACCGGTAGTCTTGAATTCTCAAATGCCCCACTTTTCTGTTCAGATGAACAACCCTCAAAGCTCAAGAAGCAAAGATAGACAACTGAAGTTTGGTCATCAAAGTAGGGTGGCCAGTGTATTGCCTTGCAGAGGATGATCCTTTTTTTTTAAGTGGGGGAGGAATTGCTCCAAATCAGACTTGGATGTTAAGAAAAGTTAACTAACAGAGCAATCCTATCTAGTCTACTTGGAAGCAATCTCCATTGAGTAGAATGGGGCTTACATCCAGGAAAGAGTGTATAGGATTACAGTCTTTTCACAGAAGGAAAGCTTCCTTCCAGCAGCCCCCCCATTCCATCCCACCTTGTCCAGGAGGTGCCCCCAACCTGCAAGAGAGGATTTTAGGGGAGTTCAGATGGCTGCAGGGGTGGTGGTGAGGATAGGATGGGAAAGTTTCCTTCCATGAATTTCCTTAAGTTAACAATGGCTTGGATCCTAAGATAAGTTAATTTCAAATACATTTCTTTCTGCAAAACTTTTAAACAGCTGTGCAGTTTTTATAACTGAATGTGTTTTGTCATAGCTTTGTTTTGAGGTTAAGATTAGACAGCGATCCTATGGCCAGAGACAGCACTCTGACCTCAGAGCTGGGAATCGGAGCTCCGCCCCCTCCCCCTCCCAACCCACGTGGAAAGAACCACACCGGCTGCTCTCTGAGGTTGGGAAAGCTACCATGAAGCGGGGGGGGGGGGGGGAAGGGAGCATTCTGGTGGGCGGGGAAGGGGGGAGACTGGAGAGGCCAGGATATGAGTTATCCTGAAGCCTCTCCAGCCTCCTTCCCTCCCGCTTCGAAATGCTCCAGCTAAATGGGCAAAGAAGCCCATCTAGTGAAAAATGCAGGGCTGGAGGACAGGGAGGCAAAGATTGCCTCTGCTGCTCTTCCTGCTCTGCATAGGATCACCATAAGCCTCCAAGTTTGGGGGCTTATTGGCATCACAATAGGATTGCACCCTTAATAGCCCAGCGACAGTGACTGGGCAAGTAAAAGTAAGAGACAGTCTGTAAAACTTGATACTTCTAAGGCGTGTACATCGGCACTGGGATCACTGATTTCCAAGATGACAGAAACAGAAATATTTGGATCCATGGGATAAGGCCATCAGCTCTGCACTGGGGCCCATTACACTTCTGCTATGGGATGGGACACAATTCTTTATACAACTAATGTTTTGGGGGCATGCAATCCTTTCTGTGCATCTGAAAACTGCGATGAAATGAAACAGCAGATATCTGTTTAATTTGTTCAGATGACAGTGGTGGGCTTCCAGGTGGAATTTAGGAAGTGCTAACTGTTGTTCTTTTCCTTGAGAACAGGTTCTTTACATTACAGTCATGCCTTGGATTGAGAGCATAATTCGTTCTGGAAACGTGCTTGTAATCCAAAACACTCTTATATCAAAACGAAATCCCCCCCAAAAAAATTTGTACAGAGATTTTTAATTTAAGCCGTACTACAGTACTTGTATTGCAAGACGTCGCTTGTATATCAAGTAAAAAATAAATAAATATTTAAAAATTTGCTTGTCTTGCAAAATGCTCTCAAACCAAGTTACTTGCAATCCAAGGTATTACTGTACTTGGACCATTATTTTGATTGGCCCTTCCCTTGAATGTTAATCCCAGACTCCCAACCTATGTGAGAAGCTACTTGCATCTACCTTTTAATAGGTTTCATCAGTTCCAGAGCGACTGCCTTGAATGTACCGTAGCTAACACAGAGTTCAATATGAGATAAAGTTCTTGTGCAAAACGTTTGCATAGATGGCAGAATTTTGTTAGGCGTGTGCCATGGCAGTGTGCAAAGGAGCCCTGCCGCACAGAAATCAATTCTACGTTACCAGCGGATTTTAAATGTACTTCTTCTTCCAAAGGTTTGGGCTTGTATGGACATAATGTTGTGGTTTGTGGTTGGGTACACTGTGATATCTAACTATGATCTTGCAGTTTAGGAAAGAATGGATTATGGCCATTGAAAAGACTCATTGGTGAAGCAATAATAGGATTTAAACACAACAGATGTTAATCGCAAACCACTACAAATGCAGTGAGCAGAGACTGCACAGAAGTCACTGCCATCTTTTTTTTCTGGCAAGAGTTGTGATAAGCTCTTCTACAAACATAAGATATGAATAAGACATGTTCTTTTCCTTAAGATAATTTTTCTCCAACCTGGTGCCCTCTAAATGTGTTGGACTCCAGCTCCCACCATTCCCAGCCAGCATGGCCATTGATGGCCAATGATGGGAGTTGGAATCCGATACATCTGGAGGGCACCAGCTTGGGGAAGGCTGCAGTATTGCATCAAGGGCAGTCTTGCTATTTTTGTCACTAGGGAGCCCAAGAAGAGAAGCAATAACCTTTTCGAATAACACTTTTTGTATTCTCCAAATCAGTGATCAGCAGTTGGAAGGAAGCCTATAGACCAAATCCAGTTGATGGCTGACCATCAGCTAGCCTCTCCCTCATTTGTACCCTTTTTGTGGCTAAAAGAAGTCTTTTCATTCTAGCCAGCATCCCTCATTTCAAGAGCCGGGTGTTGGGGGAATGACAAAAATGTATACACTTTATGCCATTCATATCTTTTCCTGCAAACTTTCGTCCCTGCCTGGGACAGTGTTGCATTGAGTTTGAGTAAATGAAGACCAAATCAGAGGAAGGAAGAAGCAACTTGACTCCATGACCCTTTTGTCTACCCTAGGCTGGCCCAGCAGCCAGTCTAGTTTCTCACCACTACTGTACATGCATACAAAGTGGGGAAATATCAAGTGGGAAGGAGAAAGATCCAAGCATCAGAACACTGACTATTCGAAGCTTGTGAAAGGATAATTTAATGCCCCATCAAACAGACACAACATTGAAACATGCAAGAGTCTTGTAACCTTCACATTATCATGGAGGCCTCTCTGGCCCATCCCAAGCCCCTTCTCTGCCAAAGGACAATCCTCATCTAATTGCCTTGACACTTTTTCACATTGTGTCACTAGCTAAAGGCCACCATGATTGCTTTCTTTAATGTCTTAAGATCATTTGACAGTCAAAAGCAGAGATGGCTTGCCAGACCTTGACCGCTATAGGTACACTCACTATGGAGAGCTGTAAAGCTGAGTGAATGGGCTGTGTAGGTGCTTGAACAGAGGAAATCCTATCGTTAGGTTTTCCATAAATTGCAATACGGTATAATCTCCAAGCCTTGGAAACACCTACTATAATAAATATGTGTAACCTGGGAAACCTATCTAGAACGGAAACTTCACATCCAACAGACAAAATAAAGCTTCACCAAAAAAAAGACATAAAAGAAGGTGAACTTATTTTAATGAGTGAATATAATGGGTTTGCTGAAAGGGAAGGGTGTTGTGTTGCACCTGCCAATTTAAACAGCAAAGCTACTAGCTTTGCTGCTCCAATGGTTGCTACCATACATTATCAGTATGCTGATGATAATGTGGTCTCCGCACATTCAGAGGATGATCTCCAAACTATCCTAAATGCTTTTGCAGAAGCATACGAAAAACTTGGTCTCTCACTTAACATCAAGAAAACCCGAAGTGCTTCATCAGCAAGTGCAAGTTAACCCTTTGGTGATGTCATCTTTCCAGCTTGGCGGGACAATGCTAGAAAATGTCGATCATTTTCTCTATCTTGGCAGCTATCTTTCTGTTACAGCTAACATCGACAGTGAAATCCAGCATTGTCTGAGCTCCGCAAGTGCCGCATTTTCTCAAATGAAACATAGAATGTTGGAGGATCGGGATATCTGTAAGGAGACCAAAACGCTGGTTTATGAAGCCATTGTATTACCAACTTTATTGTATGCCTGCGAAACATGGACTATCTATAAACGTCATTTCCACCTCCTTGAAAGATTTCATCAACGTTGCCTCCGGAAAATCCTGCGAATTAACTTGGGAAGATAGGCGAACAAATGTCAGTGTACTGGAAGAAGCAAAGACTACTAGCATTGAAAAAATGATCCTTCAACGCCAACTTCAATGGACCGGTCATGTTGTTCAAATGTCTGACTGCCGTCTCTCCCAAAGCAGTTACTTTATTCCCAACTCAAGGATGGAAAGCGGAATATCGGTGGCCAGTATAAAAGGTTTAAAGATGTTCTTAAGACTAATCTAAAAAAAAAAAATGCAATATAAACATAGAGAACTGGGAAGCTCTGGCCCATGAACGATCTAAATGGAGGTTGGCCTTTCACAAAGGTTCCATGGACTTTGAAGAAGCCCGAGTGCAAGGTGAAAGGGAGAAACGTGCTAAGCAAAAAGCATGTCAAACGAATCCTTTATGGGACCACCTTCCATCTGGTAACCTGTGTCCTCACTGTGGGAAGCTGTGTGGATCTAGAATTGGCCTCCACCGTCACTTACGGACCCATCGCTAGAGTCTACACAATTTTTTTACAATTCCCTCCTTTTATAATTTTCCTTTTGTAATTTTATCCTGGAAGACAATCTTACTGGGTCACAAGTACTACTACTACCACCCCATCAGTTCTTGAGGTTCCATTGGTCAAGACCAGGATGTATTGCAGTGCTGGATCAGTGGCTCCATCTAACCACCATCTTTAAAAGTGCCCCACAATGTTATGGAGCTGAAAATAAATTAATAAAACAAAACATTTTATTTGAAGTTGTGCACTCTCTGGTGCACATCTGCCTTTAAAAAGAAAAAAGGGGGGGCAATAGCATTACTATTTGCTAGGAACAAAGCTATTCCTGCCCCCCACCCCAGTATCTGTTAGGTGTGGGCTGAATAGCCTGCTGCTGTCTATTAACGAGGATTACTGTTGTTGCCGTTGTTGCAGGGACTAAGTGTGGTTTGGGCAGCTTTTGCTAATTTTGAATGCATGTTATTTGTGTGCGTGCGTGTGTGTAAGGATGAAATGGCAGAACTATGTTCTGTTAGGCCACAACATTCTAAAGGTGCAATGTACAACTGGGTTCCGCAACAGAGCTCTGTTTAAATAAGTGGTAGTGTCTCAAAAATGTACACCTTTATTTCCCCTTCATTGTTGATGCACTTTATTTTGTCTGCAAGAATTTAGAGTTCTTGGCAGATGCATTATTTACTCAATAAACCAGCTGTCCTATAAATACATACCCAAAGACTACTTCAGTTGACAATAAAAGGCATAGGAAGTGAAGCTGCGTAGCACAGCCCTCTAGAGCTGAGGGCCATATTTTCTTTTTTTTAAAGAGCAAATAATAATGTATCCCTATTCTAAAAGGTACTTCTTCTCACCTTGTTGACACCTGTAAAAGAGAAACATTGAACATATAAATTCATGTAAATTCTCTCTCGGGCTTCTAGTGTCCAACTAAGAGAATCCACCCCATCCACCCATGCCTTCAGAAAATACCTGAGTATTTCCCCCTGGTCATCTGTGTGAAGGAGGCTGATCTTACACCAACCCTGCAGGGCAGGCCACAGTCCCAATGTTCCCTGGACTGGCACACACCTCCCAAGGTCCCATACACCAAACTGGTGTAGCAGCCCCAACCTTTAAAAAGGAACACACGCCAAGATTAAGTTGGAGACTTTATTAAAAGTAAAAAATAACAAATTAGTCAGTGTAGGGTCTCCAAGTGTCCAATATAAGTAAAATAATCCCTTATAAGAAAGGGCTAAAAGAAGGTAAGGAAAAAGGGGTGAGGTAATTGTTGTGAGGAAAAGGGAATGGGAATAAAAAGGGACTCTAAAAGAATATAAAAACAAACCCCAAGAGTCTGCAGGAACAAAGCAAGTCAAACCAGGCCTAGCTTTTCCTAGCTACCCTGTCAGAGTGGCATACCTGCCCAGATGGAACTTCCCAGCATCCACGCCCCAACGGAAGAACCCTGAAGCCTTTTACCCTAGCTCCTTTATTGCCCCCAGGGTCCATTTTCCCACCCAGCGTTCACCAATCCTGTCTTCCTAACTGTCGAAGGAGGGGCCCCCGCCCTTTCTCAGCTGTAGACACTTTCTCATTACTTCATCCCAATTAACGCCTGACCTTGCTTCTCAGCTCTGCAGCTCACCCTTATCTCCCAGGTGCTCCCAAACAGCCTCCCAGTACATTCCAAAGGACTACAGTGAAAATCCGTTAGCTAAACAGCAATGAGGGGGGGAAGGGACATCTAACAGGGTTTCTTCTAAAGTCTCAGCTACTACAAGTCCCATCTTCACATCCCCCCCTTTAAGGAGATGAGACTGGGAGGGAATTCCTGCCAGACCTCATCTTCTACTTATTCTTCAGTGTGAATCCGAGACAAGCTATCAGCCAATACATTCTCCCTCCCCTTAATATGAACTACGGAAAATGTATAATCTTGTAAGGCCAGACTCCACCGTAACAATTTCTCATTCGAATTTTTCATTTTGTTTAGCCAACACAAAGGAGAGTGATCTGTCTGTAATTGAAACGCCCTCCCCCAAAGGTAAGGCCGTAATTTCTCCAAAGCCCACACAATGGCTAAACATTCTTTTTCAATGGTGGACAAATTTCTTTCCCGAGGGATCAACTTTTTACTCAAATCGGCCACCGGCAGCAGTTGCCGATCCGGTCCCTCTTGTAACAGCACCGCCCCAACCCCAGTTGCCGATGCATCTGTTTGTAACACAAAAGGAGAGGAAAAGTCAGGGGCTCTCAGGATAGGTGCTGCCGTTAATTTGTCTTTAAGAAGGTCAAAGGCCTGCTGGCACCTTTCTGTCCAAATTACTCGCACTGGTTTTCTTTTCTGACACAAGTCCGTCAAAGGCGCAGCGATAGTACTGTAATGTGGTACAAATCTCCGATAGTAGCCAGCTAGCCCCAGAAAAGATTGAACTTGTCTCTTAGTTTGGGGCACAGGCCAATCTCGGATGGCTTCTAACTTTGCTTCCAGAGGCTTAATATTTCCACTCCCCACCCTATGGCCAAAGTACACCACCTCCCCCAAACCAAATTGACATTTTTGAGCTTTTACTGTTAACCCAGCTTCTGTAAGCCGCTCAAACACTTGTCGAAGATGATCCAGATGCTCTTCCCAAGTCTGCGAAAAAATGGCTAAATCATCTAAATAAGCACAGGCAAAGGCCCCCAGCCCATTCAACAGTTTATCCATTAGACGCATGAAGGTTAATGGCGCCGATTGGAGCCCAAACGGCAGGACGGTGAATTCGAATAGCCCTTTATGGGTAACAAAAGCAGTTTTAGGGGCATCCTCTTCCGCCAGAGGCACCTGCCAATATCCCTTAGTCAAGTCCAAAGTGGTAATGTACTTGGCGGTTCCCAATTGTTCTATCAGATGGTCGGCTCTGGGCATGGGGTAGGGGTCTAGATGTGTCAATTCATTAATTTTTCTAAAATCTATACAAAATCTCACTTCTTGGGACTGCTTCTTGCTCACCAGTACAATAGGAGAAGACCACATGCTCTGGGACGGTCTAATAACACCCAGATCTAACATAGACTGTAATTCCTGTTCAATAATTTCTGCATGTCGACCGGTAGCTCGATAGGGATAGGAGCGCACGGGAGCATGTTCCCCTGTCGGAATGGCATGTTGTACTAACGTCGTTCTCCCTGGAATGCTGGAAAACAAAGGAGCAAAATCTGTAATTAATTGCTGCAATCCTTGGCGTTGCTGTAGGGGCAAAGTTAAAGGCCAGGGTATTTCTTCTATCCCTCCTTTCTGTCGACATTCTTCTAACAGATCCAAAGGCCCATCCAGCTCTTCGGGCCCAGGCTGAAGGGGAAACACAAAATCTTTCCGGTCCACATACCGCTTAAGCATATTGACATGAAAAACCTTCGGCAATCGCGAGGTCTCTGCATACTGCAACAGATAGTTGACTTCCCCCAGCCGCTCTTTCACAGTCAAAGGCCCTTCCCACTTAAGGGTTAACTTATCGGGTTTAACTGGTTTGAGAACAAGAACCTGGTCTCCGGGCTGAAACACTCGGACTCGGGCAGTTTGATCATACCACGCCTTTTGCGTGCCTTGAGCGTGGGCTAAATGCTCTTGCGCCACTTGTTGTACCTCTCTCAGAGTATTCTGTAGCATTTGCATAAAACTTATAACATTCTGAGAGGAACTAGCCACCTTTTGTTCCCACTCTTCTCTAAGCATAGTCAAAGGGCCTCTGAGTTCCCGGCCAAACATTAGCTCATTCGGAGAAAACCCCAAGCTTTCCTGAGGGGCATCCTGATATGCAAATAGGAGCATAGGAAGCCCTTGATCCCAGTCTTTAGGGTGGTTTGTCACATAGGCTCGAATCATCTTTCCCAGGGTCTGATTGAACCTCTCCACTAGCTCATTTGTCTGATGATGATAGGGCACAGAAAAACATTGCTCTACCCCTCCCAGTTCCCACATCTTTTGCATTAGTTGCGACACAAATCCAGGTCCCCGGTCTGAAAGTACTACTTTGGGCATACCCAGCCGGGCACAAATAGTTAATAAAGTCTTAGCCAAAGTAGAAGCAGTGATTGATGTTAACGGTACAGCTTCTGCATAGCGAGTTGCGAAATCTACAACCGTGAGAATGAATTTTTTGCCTGTCTTGGTGGGCGTCTGGAAAGGCCCCAATATATCCACAGCAATTTTTTCAAAAGGAGTCTCTATTCGGGGAAGGGGCTGTAACGGGGCTTTAGGGTGATCTTTATTGAACCCCACTCTTTGGCAGGTGTCACAAGAGCGGCAATAGTTTTTCACGGCTTCGGCCACTGACGGCCAATAAAATTCATTAGACACCTTGTGCAAAGTCCGTTTCCTTCCCAAATGCCCCCCCCCCACGCAGTGGCATGAGCCAACTGTAAGACCGGTTCTCGAAACCCTTGTGGCACCACTAACTGGCGATAAATCTTCCACCTTTGTCCAACTCCTTTCGGTGCAAACTCTCGGTATAAGACTCCCGCTTCCCAAAAGAACCGAACAGGATGTTGAGGCGTCACAGTAGCCACCTGGTTTTCAGCCGCCTCCCTGCACTCCTGCAAGGACGGATCTTGGTTTTGAGCCTCCACAAAGGCAGTGGAGCGAAGATTCTCTGAAAGGATTTCTTCTCTCTCCGCCACATCTTCTTCGCCTGCCGGCAATAAATCTTTTCCCTGCTGTTTAGCTGACTCTGGCTCTGCTGGGTCTCCATCCCTCTCCCCTGCCCGTCTGTCCATAGCTGTCGCCTCTCCCTCAGCCGGGGGGCAAGATTCTACTATTGGGGCAGGGAATGCGGGGTCTGGGGAGGCCTGCTTCTTCTTAATTGTCTGACTCCGAGTCACCGCTAAAACAGGGGCTTGACTGGCCAAGAAAGCCAGATCATTTCCAATGAGAAACGTAGTAAATTCAGTTTCATGTACTAACAAGCCTAATTCTCCTTTCCAATTTTTGTATTCTAACGGTATTCTAGCCAAAGGCATGGCAATGGGGGGAGAGTTATAAGGAGTGATGGTAAAAAATTGTCCCTCTAGCATCTGTCCTGGCTTCACCAGACTCCGGTCAATAGCGGAAAGGGCAGCCCCACTGTCTCTCCAACCCTGTCCCCATTGCCCATTAATTTTAAGAGACTCACAGAGTTGTAGCTGGCTCCACTTGACTTGTCCCGGTTGAACCAAAGCCATCGCCGGCTCCTTTCTCTTCCGTGACGGTGAATGCCCGGCCGCTACTCCATTTCCCGGGATACGTTGGGCTGGATCTTCTCCCTCTCCCTCGCTGGCCTCACTCCAATCTGAGGCTTCTCCGGGGGAGTCATCGAGAGGCACCGGTCTCACAGCACCCACTTTAGCAGCTGCTTCTTTTTGCAACTTGGCTTTTAATCTGGGGCAGTCTCGACGAATATGCCCTTCCGCTTTACAATAAAAGCATCCGGTCGTCGTCGGGGTTGAAGTAGCTTTGGGCCCGATTCCTCCTCCAGTTGGTCCTCCCAACTTCGTTGGATTTGATGTTTCACCCTTTCCGCCGCCTCCCGCCGGCTTGGCTGGGGTGGTTCGATTGCTGCTTCCACCCTTCCGATAAACTCCCATCTGGTCCGCAAGCAGCGCCGCTTGCCGGAGGTTGGTGGGCCGCTGATCACTCACCAGCGCTGCCCTTCCTTCGGGGAGAACGGCATAAAATTGTTCTAAGGCCACCAGCTCTCGCAAATCTCGAAAGGAGACAGCTTGAGCCGTCTCCAGCCATAAATCCAGGGACCTCCGCAGCCTCGTTGCCGTGGAGACAAAACCCTCACCGGGCTCAGCCTTAATCTCTCTGAAACGTTGCCGACACCTCTCGGCCGAAAGGCAAAAAGTTTGTCTGACTAGTTCTTTAAACTGTCCATAGTTATGCGTATCCTCTCGCGGGACGCTGTACAACAGTTGAGCCAGACAGCCTGAGGCTCGTGATCGAAGGGCCGACATCCAGCTGCCACGGGGAATACGCTCATCTTCGCAGGCAATTTCAAACAAGCCCAAATATTCCAGCGGATCCTGCCCCTCATGGAAACGAGGCAGGTCCTTGAAATTTGGCTTCTCAGGACGAACAGTTCCAGTGTGTTTTGCCAACTGGTTCTGCAGAAGGTCAACTTGCTTTTGTAATTCTCTTTCTCTGGATGTAGGCCTGGGGCGAGACAGGTCGTTTTGTCTCTCTCTCTCCTTGGAAGTAGATCGGGGACGAGACAGGTTCGGGATCCTCCGGGTCCGCCGGAGGGAAACCGCTGTTGCTCCCTCTTCTTCTCCTTGGTCACTCCCGCTGCCCGTACTCCACCTCCGAGACCTGGAGATCTCCCCTCGGCCCCTAGATTCCACTATCCAGTCTGCCAAGCGAGATGGGATCGACACCCTTCTCTCTTCGCCCTCCGCGCCTTCCCAGTCAACAGTCACTTCAATAGGAGGGGCGACTCGAGGAACCTCAACCGGTAAAATTTCCTCCCGGTCCAACACCGGCGGATCGTCTGCCGCCTCTGCTCCCAGCAGGGGCCGGTCCTGATCCAACAGGGCAGACTCCATTTCTGCCATGAAAACTTTTCCCTATCTGGAAAATAACAAACCCTTGCCTGGTTTGACAAACAAATGTTCCTCAGGTGGGCTGCAAAATCCCACCGCTGCTACCATGTGAAGGAGGCTGATCTTACACCAACCCTGCAGGGCAGGCCACAGTCCCAATGTTCCCTGGACTGGCACACACCTCCCAAGGTCCCATACACCAAACTGGTGTAGCAGCCCCAACCTTTAAAAAGGAACACACGCCAAGATTAAGTTGGAGACTTTATTAAAAGTAAAAAATAACAAATTAGTCAGTGTAGGGTCTCCAAGTGTCCAATATAAGTAAAATAATCCCTTATAAGAAAGGGCTAAAAGAAGGTAAGGAAAAAGGGGTGAGGTAATTGTTGTGAGGAAAAGGGAATGGGAATAAAAAGGGACTCTAAAAGAATATAAAAACAAACCCCAAGAGTCTGCAGGAACAAAGCAAGTCAAACCAGGCCTAGCTTTTCCTAGCTACCCTGTCAGAGTGGCATACCTGCCCAGATGGAACTTCCCAGCATCCACGCCCCAACGGAAGAACCCTGAAGCCTTTTACCCTAGCTCCTTTATTGCCCCCAGGGTCCATTTTCCCGCCCAGCGTTCACCAATCCTGTCTTCCTAACTGTCGAAGGAGGGGCCCCCGCCCTTTCTCAGCTGTAGACACTTTCTCATGACTTCATCCCAATTAACGCCTGACCTTGCTTCTCAGCTCTGCAGCTCACCCTTATCTCCCAGGTGCTCCCAAACAGCCTCCCAGTACATTCCAAAGGACTACAGTGAAAATCCGTTAGCTAAACAGCAATGAGGGGGGGAAGGGACATCTAACAGGGTTTCTTCTAAAGTCTCAGCTACTACAAGTCCCATCTTCACAATCTGCACTGCCTTTTGTTTCCAAGCAAAGTTGGAGAAATGGGCCAAAACACAGTATTTCTGCCCAGGGCTTGCAGTTCAGGCCTTGGAACTGTGTCTACACATAATTTCTCTAGGCCCGCTACAGACTTGCAATATGGGGCATTTTGCTCACCGTGAAAGGCAGGTCTAGCATGCAAACTTCCAATATGGCCCGCCTCTCAAAAGGCCTTGTCTGTTCTGAAAGTGTGTGTGTGTAGGAGGCGTTCCCAGTGGACCAACTCTCATTCTGTCACGTGTGCGTGGCAAAAGGAAGTATTTTGTTGTCCACTTGTTCTTCCAATCTGCATTATGTGGGTCTACTTTCCCTGCCACGATAGCACCCTGAAGCATGAGAGCAAAGAATGGGCCTGCAATGCCTGGAGAGGTAGAGGGACCTGTGGGCTGCATGGGATGACGTTCCCCACCACTGGCCTAGGAGATCTGCAGTGGCCAGACTGATCTCCAGGATCTTTCTTCCTTTTCTAGAGGAGAACCTGTGGTGGCAGCTCACATTTCAAGTCCTATGCATAGACCACCTATATGTGGTGAAGGGGGCAGTGGGGCTGCACTACTAGCCACCCCACCCCCCCGGACATCCATGTGTTCCCAATTGCCACAAATGCCTGCATGCTAGACTTTCCCTATGAAGACATTCACACCAACACATGGATGTCCAAGGGCATGACCAGTGCCATGCAGGTCATTGGAGTGTGCCAGCATCATGGATCCCTCTTCACGTGTAGATTCTATTCATGGAGAATGTCTGAATGTTCAGAATGATTCTGCTCTGTTCTGAATGTTCAGAATGATTCTGACTGGCTCTGGCAAATCTCACACTATAGAAAATACATTTGCATAAATATGTTTTGAGCATTATCTATGTAATTCAGCTTCCATTTTTTTCCATTTGGTAATCGGCTTGTAGCTCAATGCTGCCTGCCACCCCCAACCACCAGGCCCAGGTAAATTGTCCTTCTCTCTCCCCGTTCCTGCTTGGAATAATTTGATTCCTGTTCCAAGACAACCCTGAAAAACTAACTGGACTGGAGCCAGTATTCTAACATTGGGGTCCGCTGGTGAGGTGAAGTGTTTGTGTGTGTTTGTGTGCATGTAGAATTAAGGTAAAGGTGATTGTTGAAATGTTATCCCTGCTTTAATGAAAATCTGTTAACTAGAATGTGCTTTATTTCACTTACAATAATGTATGAATTACGCTACAAGTGCAAATAATTCATACCTCGCAGATGCACCCATAATTCACTGTAAGCCAGACTATGTTTAAATACAAGTATCTAATCATAACAGAATCATACGCTATAATTGCATGCGCCAAAGATCAAAGTAATGCTCTATTTTGTGAAGATGCTTTCCCATTGGTCCTAGTTCTACATCCTGTACTCTCCCCTTGCCATCCCTGAAGCCCTGAGGCACATGCATGCCCGAGTTTTTTGCAGGAAGGCTATCTCATTAAAGAACAGCAGTTGCAGGAGGCCAGCTCTGTCTAAGATTCCTGTGCTATGGTTTATGAGGCCGGGTCAGCTTGTGGCAAGGCAGTTGTTTTGAATGCTCTGGCCCTTTATTTGAACAGCTGATTTGCTGCTGATCCCTGCGGGTAGTGGAGGTCTTGCGGGTGGCATGCATGGCCTTGGATAGTGTGATACATCTCTTGCCTCTGTGCCTGTGGAAAGGATGCATGAAGAGATGAGAGCAACATAGGGATGGTAATGAGTAATGGGCAGCGGCTCCAACAGATGGTCCCTGTGACTGGCTGCTCATTAGGAGCTGTTGAGTAATTGGGAGAGGGTTCTGCTGCCGCTGTCCAGGTGCTTCTCAGTTCTGCACGCCTCAACCCAGCTATCCCCTCTCCCATTCCTTGTGCATTCAGTATTCCTGCTTGTATCTGCACGTGGGAGAATCTGTTACTGTTAAGACAATACTCACCCATCTTTTTGCGGAGATAGAAGCCTGCAGGCAATACCCAACTATGTCATTCTGCTAGCGCAAATGATGTTGCGCTAGCAGAAACTAGGTTCTGAACTATTCACAAGAGGAGAATCCAACTAAAGTTACATTTGCGCAAGCATGTTTGTGCAAGCGGTTGCACAACCAGTTGTGCATTATGCTTGTGCAAACTTTTGCACATTACACATTTTACTAGCTGGTATGTCCAGTCTGGAGATGACAAACCTTGCCTCAGTTATCCATGCACTAGTGACTCCAGGCTGGACTAATCTAATCTAATCTGCTGTGCATGGGGCTGCCTTTGAAGATGGTTCA
Organism: Shinisaurus crocodilurus; assembly: GCA_021292165.1. NCBI lineage: Eukaryota > Metazoa > Chordata > Lepidosauria > Squamata > Shinisauridae > Shinisaurus > Shinisaurus crocodilurus. Next base: position 56,584,170 of record CM037878.1, read on the forward strand.
GAAACTTCAGCTGGTGCAGAATGCAGCCACCCAAGTGTTGGTGGGGGCGAGGCAATTCGATCATGGGCGGCATAGAAATGGAATAAATAATAATAACGATAATATAATGCCTGTGCTGTGCCAGCTGCACTGGTTACCATTGTGTTTCCAAGCCCAATTTAATGTGCTGGTTTTGACCTTTAAAGCTTTAAATGGGTTGGGACCAAATTACTTGGGACCAAATTACCTTCATCCATATTAGTCTGCCCACACTTTAAAATCAGCAAGAGAGGCCCTTCTCATTGTCCACCTGTGACAGCAGTTAGGTCGGCAACCACACGAGAGAGGACCTTTTCCGCAGTGGCCCCACACTTCTGGAATAAGTATGCCATCGGCAGTATGCCAGGCCCCATCATTGCAGGCTTTTAAGAAGGCCCTGAAAATGTACTACTTTACTCTGGCCTTCCCCGATTTTGTTTTATTGGGCTGGTCGTGGCTGTAATTGTCTGTTGTAAGTTTTATTTTATGCTGGTGTTTGCTCTTTTTTAGAATGTTGCTGTTGCTGTTTTTATTGTGTTTTTACTGTTTTTATTGTGTTTTTACCATTTTAAAAACCGCATCGGTTTTTATTGTGTTTTATTTATTTATTTATTTATTTATTGTATTTTTGAATCGCCCATCTGGCCAGTCATCCGGCCACTCTGAGCGATGTACAGTCCAATAAAATACAAGGACAAAACAGAGTGTAATACACAATTAAAAACAGTACAAATTTTAAAAATCCTAACCCACCCCATGTTCCCGCCTGAAAAACTACGTTTTTAATGCACAGCGGAAGCTAATCAAGGAAGGGGCATGGCGGAGGTCACTGGGGAGAGAGTTCCATAAATTGGGGGCTACCACAGAAAAGGCCCTCTTCCTAGTCCCCACCAGCCTGGTTTCTCTGGCTGATGATGGGACAGGGAGAAGGCCGTCCGTGGCAGATCTTGTTGAGCGGCCTACTTGATGTTTTATTGTTGTAAGCCACCTTGGGAGGGCTTCTGCCTTGAAAGGTGGTCAATAAATAAATAAATAAATAAAGTGTAACAATGCCACCACACCATGCCGCAGCAGTCTAGGGGATTTAGTTGCTAGCCTACCTCCAGCCAGCTGATGTATCTCAAGGGTATGACTATACTAAAACCATATGTGAGAGCTGGAAGCAGGTAACATGAGCCTTACATGTTAATCTCCTGTTTGCTTAAAAAAAGAAAGAAGTTCCCCTTGGTAGATATGGCTATATTCTCCACAGCAGTTTAAAGAGTATGGCGCCTATACTGTTGCCAGCAGCTCAACAACAACAAAAAACCAAAAGCAAACCAGGAAGCAGATTTAAATTCCACTTTGATTTTAGGAGTGATCTAAATCAGGGATGGGGAGACGGTAGGTTGGGATCTACTGGTAGATCTCAGAATGGTATGCTGTAGATCAGCCAGGTTTTTTTTGGTCATCTTTAACAATAGCAACAATAAATATGCAATTTTGAGGATTCTAAATTAGGTGGGTGAATCCAAGAAAGTTGTGGTGGGGGAAAACACCATTTCGATTTAAAAGGAATGTGAGGTCTGTTGTGGTACTAGAAATGATTTTCTGGGCTGAGCATCTGCTCAGATTCATCCTGTTCTTTTAATTCTAAGTGCATGTCTGCTCTCAACGCCTGAGTCACTATTTTACACCTGACTTTGGTTGGACCTTGGGGTTCTAGTAAAAAAAAAACCAAACAGTAGATTCCAGAAGCTTGGAGTCCCTGAGCTATATAAAATGGGAGAACCTAGATAAGTTCCTTTGCATCTTCAAAAACAACTTTGGGAAGTCTTTGAAGCTTTTATTTCAGGATGGTACTGTCACAGCCTCATTATTCCTATGTTGTTGGTAATGTGTGCTATCTCCTGCCTGATCGATGCTTCCACTTTGCATCTGGTTTAGAATAATAGAATCATAGAATTATAGAATAGTAGAGTTGTAAGGGGCCTATAAGGCCATCGAGTCCAACCCCCTGCTCAATGCAGGAATCCAAGTCAAAGCATCCCTGACAGATGGCTGTCCAGCTGCACCTTGAATGCCTCCAGTGTTGGAGAGCCCACTACCTCCCTAGGTAGTTGGTTCCATTGGCGTATTGCTCTAACAGTCAGGAAATTTTTCCTGATGTCCAGGCGGAATCTGGCTTCCTGCAACTTGAGCCCATTATTCCGTGTGCTGCAATCTGGGATGATTGAGAAGAGATCCTGGTCCTCCTCTGTGTGACAACCTTTCAAGTATTTGAAGAGTACTATCATATCTCCCCTCAGTCTTCTCTTCTTTTTTTTTTTAACGTTTTAAATTTTATTTCTATATAAAACAAACACATAATATAAAACATGTAACAATTAACAAAACAAAATAGACCTCCGATTTTCTTCTACAGCAAATATAGGTAACAATAATTTTTCTTACTCTATAATCAGAATGAGAAATCTCTTTCTTCCCATTGTCCCAAATTCACTTATTATTCCATAAATCCACAAACAAACAAATCATTATTTTCCAGTCTCTGCAAAAAGTCAATTAGAGGTTTCCACTCAATAATAAATGTGGATGTTGTCCTTTCTCTGATTAATGATGTGAGTTTGGCCATCTCTTGCCAGCTCCAGCATCTTGACCAACCATTCTTCTGTCGTAGGCACTGCTGGACCTTTCCATTTCTGTGCATATAGTAATCTCTATAAAGTTCCATACCTTCCTTCTAGCTGACTGTCCATTATTCCCAATAGAAAAGCCTCTGGTTTCAATTGAAAAGTAATCTTTAAAATCTTTTGCATTAATAAATGAATTTCAACCCAATTTTTTTTAGCTTTCTTACATGTCCACCACATATGATAAAAGGTTCCTTCCTGTTGTTCACATTTCCAACATATATCTGATGCACCATTATACATTCTAGCTAATTCCTCCGGAGACAAATACCAACGATACATCATCTTATAAAAATTCTCTTTAAGACTAGAGCATAATGTAAATTTCAAACCTTTTAACCACATATTTTCCCATTTGTGTCATTAATATATTATAGCCAAAATGTTGAGCCCATTTTATCACTTGCTCTTCCTCAGTTTCAAATTTCAACAAAAGCTTATACATTCTTGAAATAAGATGTTCATCATTTAGACATAATTCCCTTTCAAAGTCAGATACACTCTGTTCAAAATCATACAAACTTCATATCATATCTCCCCTCAGTCTTCTCTTCTGAAGGCTAAACATGCCCAGCTCTTTCAGTCTCTCCTCATAGGGCTTTGTTTCCAGTCCCCTAATCATCCTTGTTGCCCTCCTCTGAACCCTTTCCAGTTTGTCTACATCCTTCTTAAAGTGTGGTGCCCAGAACTTGACGCAGTACTCAAGATGAGGCCTAACCAGTGCTGAGTAGAGGGGAACTAGTACTTCCCGCGATTTGGAAGCTATACTTCTATTAATGCAGCCCAAAATAGCATTTGTCTTTTTTGCAGCCACATCACATTGCTGGCTCATACTCAGCTTGTGACCTGAGCAATTCCAAGATCCTTCTCACTTGTAGTATTGTTGAGCCAAGTATCCCCCATCTTGTAACTGTGCATTTCGTTTCTTTTTTCCTAGGTGCAGCACTTGGCATTTACCCCTATTAAATTTCATTCTGTTGTTTTGAGCCCAGTGCTCTACCCTATCGAGATCACTTTGAATTTTGTTTCTGTCTTCGAGAGTATTAGCTGTTCCACCCAATTTTGTGTCATCTGCAAATTTGATAAGCATTCCCTGCACCTCCTCATCCAAGTCATTAATAAAAATGTTGAAGAGCACTGGGCCTAGGACAGTGATGGCGAACCTTTTTGAGCCCGAGTGCCCAAACTGCAACACAAAACCAACTTATTTATTTCAAAGTGCCAACACTGCAATTAAACCTGAATACCAAGGTTTTAGTTTTAGAAAAACAACTCATACAGTTGTCCGAACTAATTAACACCTTTTGTCTTAAAAGAAAAACACAATAACAGAGCTTTCAATGATACAAACAGTTTTTTGTTGGAAAAAAAATCAACTCAAAAAATAATTATAGTACTACATTGTACACATAGCCTGAAGGGAATTTATACAAACTTTTTAAATAATTAGGCACACATGTAGGTATTTTGGATAAGGGATTCTCAACTTGTAATATGATTATATGCCAGACTGAAATTGTATGGGGCAAGCTTTACCCCGGGTCCTTTCCCTGCTTCTACAGGTGTCGGATTAGTAAAAGTAAAAGTCAACCTGTACTAGGATGAGCAAGATAAACAAGAAAACTAAACGTGCTCAACACATTTTAAACACTTTATGTCTTGGACTGCAAACACTGCATTAGGTAAAAGTTTGCATTGGGCATGCTTTTGCACAATTAATGTGATTTTTGCTATTGCATGCATGCTGATAATTTGTCAAACCTTGTCTCATACTCTGTTAGTTTGAGAGCAACACATGCAGCACTCAGGTCAACTGTTAGGGCTTTACATCCAAGCCATGCTCTGTGCATCCTTCTTCAAAATCTTTTAAATGTGATAACAATGTAGAAAAGAATGCTGTTACAGGAATTCTAGAATAAAATCATTCTGTTCCACACTGCGAGAAAGAACAAAACCATTAGTGTTTTGCAGAAGGGGATGGTCTTTTCGCGATCTGGTGACCAATGGCTCGAGTGCCCACAGAGAGGTCCCTGCGTGCCAGCTGTGGCACCCGTGCCATAGGTTCGCCATCACTGGCCTAGGACCAAGCCCTGCGGTACCCCGCTCATTAACTCTCCCCAGTTTGAGAAAGTACCATTGATAAGCACTCTTTGAGTCTGATTCTGTAGCCAACTGTGGATCCACCTGATAGTTGCTCCATCTAGCCCACTTTTAGCTAGTTTGCTAATCAGGATATCATGAAGCACTTTGTCGAAAGCTTTGCTGAAGTCAAGATATTATGTCCACAGCATTCCCACAGTCCACAAGGGAGGTTACCCGATCAAAAAATGAGATCAGATTGGTCTGACAAGATTTGTTCTTGACAAATCCATGTTGGCTACTAGTAATCACTGCAAAGAAATGTCTCATTCTTGGGCAGTTTGGCGTGATGTGCAAACCCTGCACCATGGGTTGTTGTTGCGGGAGAAACAGCACAGAATTCCAGTCCAACAACAAACCATGGGTTAAAACTCTGGGTTGTTTCTCCCTCAACAACCCAGAGTTCCGGATTCACACATCATGCCTAACAACCCAGGAATGGGGTTTTCCTGGGTTGTTTGCTAAACCGGATATGAACCGGGTTAATAAATGTATAAGGCTGTTGGTTAAAAGTAAAAATGTACTGTGCGTAGTTTGCAGGAAACTATATTTTAAGGCGGTATTTAAATTTATTTATTTTTATTGTAGATGGTATACATGCAGCTATTAGTTATAGCAGGCACTTTGCCCACTTGCTGCCATATCATAAAATGATCATCCTTTTTGTGGCACCTAATTTCATCTGTTGAATGAAATACTGGAGAATATATTAGAAAACATAAATTTCCCTGCAACAGATAATCTTGCAGGCATTAGTCAATCTCTGACAAATCGGCTAGTTGGTTTTACATTGTGTGATGATACACAGTTGGCTGATGTTACTGGAACTGTGTTTTGGCTTAGTTGTGCATTGTTGGTTGCATACTGATATGCAACAAAGCCAGGGAAACGTGTATATTTATTATCTATATCTCACCTTTCCAGTAAAAATTCATTTTCAAGGTGGCTAACAATAAAATACAAATAAAATAACACATTTATCATTAAAACATTAAAACTTGTCAAATAAAAGCACATCCCAATAAAAGCATAAAATAAAAGCACATCGATACAAAGGAAAAAACAGTACCCATCAGATTAAAACCTACTTCAGCAGCACATCCCCTTTATCCTGCCTAGATAAAAATATATTTTCCTGCCAGTGGAAGGGCAATAGAGATGGAGCTAGCCTGGCTTCCCTTGGCAGGGAGTTCCAGAGCATGGGAGCAGCCACCGAGAAGGCCCTCTCCCATGTTCTGATAAATGTACCTCTGATGGTGGCAGGACTGAGAGAAGGGCCTCTTCCAAGAAGCTTAAAGCACAAGCAGACTTGTATGGAAGAATGTGGTCCTTCAAATAGCCTGGTCCCAAGCCATATATGGTGTTATGGCTATAAAAATTACTCCAGCCTTATGGTTCATAATCCACTCCGTAGGCCCGTCCGCCTACGTGGATCCAGCAGAGCGTTAGTTGGAAAATACAGCGTCTGTCTCTGTTCACACAGAGATTCACTGTCTCTCCTGCACGCAGCACATTCCAAGCGTCTCGGGTTACAGCCTCTCCAGCATTTCTGTAGCTAGGAATTTAACTCCAATAGAATCCATTAACTCAGGACTTCTTTCTACCTGTTTATTCTATATCAGAGTTAATACAAACTACATTGCATAGCATAGTCCAGTGCATAGCCAGTCCTGGCAAGCACACATCATTACATGATTGCAACAAGTCAGAGAGAAGACAGGAACAGAACAGATGGCATACAGAAAGCAATCCTTCTCTCTCCCATACAAGTTACAGGAAAAACGAAACTTAAAAAGCATACCACGTCATCAGAAAGTACAAACCATGTGATCAGCTCATATTTCTGTCCAGCCTACTTTTCCCATGAGAAAGAGAATAACAGTTCCAGTCTAAACAATCTTCTAGCCATCCTGTTATTCTAGCCATCCTGTACCTTTCCAAATGAAAACACTTGTGGCACAGCTGTTGTTGTGTTACATGTCCCAACATCCCCCCACAGCCTGTGATACATGTTGTTTACATTTACTCCATGAGGCCTAGTGCCCTCATTAGTTTCCTGTGTCTTACTTCAGGCAATGGTTTTGTGAAAAGATCTGCCACCATATCCCCTGATGCACAGTACTTGAGTGTTACCCACCCTTTTTGCACACAGTCCTTTACATGAGAGTAACGAACATCAATGTGTTTGGTTCTTGGCCTACATTTTTCATTTTGAGCCATGCTAATGCAAGCTTGGTTGTCCTCAAAAAGTGTAACAGCCTTGTCTACTGGTATGTGCATATCAGCAAACAATTGTTTGAACCATTCTATCTCAATACATGCTTGAGATAAACTGATGAACTCAGATTCTGCGCTAGAAATCGCCACACAAGTCTGTTTTCGTGTGTACCAGTCAATAAGACTGTTTTCATACATTAAAACTGTTCCACTTGTGGATTTTCTATCTGTTGCAGATCCCCAATCAGCATCAGTGTACACACAAAAACCTCCATTTGTGTGTGATGACAATTTCAGTTTGCAATTCATGGTACCTTTTAAATACCTTAACACTCGTTTGACAGCTAGCCAATCATAGTTAGAAGGAGCCAGCAATGCGACGTGGCTGCAAAGAAGGCAAATGCAATTTTGGGCTGTATTAATAGAAGTATAGCTTCCAAATCGCGGGAAGTGATAATTCCCCTTTACTCGGCACTGGTTAGGCCTCATCTTGAGTACTGCGTCCAGTTCTGGGCACCTCACTTTAAGAAGGACATAGAGAAACTGGAGAGGGTTCAGAGGAGGGCAACAAGGATGATAAAGGGACTGGAAACAAGGCCCTATGAGGAGAGACTGAAAGAACTGGGCATGTTTAGCCTTCAGAAGAGGAGACTGAGGGGAGATATGATCGCACTCTTCCAGTATTTGAAGGGATGTCACACAGAGGAGGGCAAAGATCTCTTCTCGTTCATCCCAGTTTGCAGGACACGGAATAATGGGCTCAAGTTACAGGAACCTAGATTCCACCTAAACATCAGGAAAAATTTCCTGACTGTCAGAGCAATAAGACAATGGAATCAACTACCTAGGGAGGTGGTAGGCTCTCCCAGTCTGGAGGCATTCAAGGTGCGGCTGGACAGACATCTGTCAGAGATGCTTTGACCTGGATTCCTGCATTGAGCAGGGGGTTGGACTCGATGGCCTTGTAGGCCCCTTCCAACTCTACTTTTCTATGATTCTATGATTCTATGATTTTGCGTTTTCCTGCTAAGTATGTTTACAGCATTGCTGATGTCTGGCCTACTCACATTTGCCAAGTATAGCAGACTTCCAATAACACTCTGATATTTGTCAATATCATCAAATGCAGTGTTATCTGTGTGTTTCTGATATTCAAGAGTCATTGGAGTGGTAACTGGGTTACAATTCTCCAATCCATGAATTTCCAGCAATTTCTGAATTTTCCCACTTCGTTCAACCATGAAAGAACCTTCCTCATCTTGAGACAATTGCATTCCAAGATAGTGTTGTACCAAACCCAGATCTTTCAGTTCAAAGTGTGCTTGCAATTCTTTTGCAATTTTTTCCTTTTGACTCACTGTTTGTGTTACCAGTAAGATGTCATCAACAAAAATTAACAAATACACCCAGTTTCTGTTCTGTGTACTTTGTATACAGACAATGATCAGCCTTGCTTTGTTTAAACCCCAAACTAATCAAAACTGTGTCCAGCTTTTGGTTCCAGCAACGAGCTGCCTGTTTCAACCCATATATGGACTTGTTCAGACGACATACAAGACTGGGATCTTCTACAAAACCTTGTGGTTGCACCATGTAGAGTTCCTCTTGTAATTCCCCATATAAAAAAGCAGTTTTTACATCAAAATGAAATGCCATAATTTTTCTTTGTGCTGCCAGTTTCAACAATAGTCTGACAGTTGCATACCTTGTTGTTGGTGCAAACACGGAATCAAAATCTACCCCATGCTTTTGCCCAAACCCCCTGGCAACGAGTCTTGCCCGGTACCTCTCTACCTGCTCCTGGTGATTTGTCTTCACCTTGTACACCCATTTACAGGTGATGGCCTTGCGCCCCACAGGCAAAGATACTAGACTCCATGTGTTGTTGTCATGCATTGCATTGATTTCATCCTGCATGGCCTCAAACCAATCATTCTTCACTTTTGGTTCCAAGCTTTGAATTTCCTCAAAACTTTGTGGTTCTAAAGCAATTTTGAGAGCTTTATGTACAACAGTTTTCCCACTTTGGAATTCATCCTGATATCTAACAGGTGTTTTGCGTTCTCGGGTTGAACGCCTTAGAGATTGTTCACCTCCCTCCTGTTCCCCAGACATCTGCCCAGTGGCCTGTTCTGCCTCAGAAGCATCCTGCTGTGTTTCAGACACTGCATGCATTGGCAATTCCACCAGCTGTTTCTGAACATCTGTTTGCTCGTGAAAAATCACATCCCTGCTCAGAATTACCCTGTTGTGATGTGGTGACCACAACCTGTACCCTTTTGTTTGTGCATCATACCCCAGCAGAAAACACTCAAAGTTTCTTGCCTGTACATGAACAAAACATTTACACCGAAAAAGGCGCACGTGTGCTACCTTTGGTTTCCTCCCATGAAACATTTCATATGGAGTTTTTCCAATTGTGGAATTTGGTAACCTGTTCAGCAGATAGTTAGCATTTGACAATGCATCCCCCCAGAAACGGTTTCCCACCTTTGACTCAGTCAATTGGGCCCTCATCATGTCCTGGAGTGTTCTGTTACGTCTTTCAGCAACGCCATTTTGAAATGGGGAGTATGGGGCTGTGACTTTGTGCCCTATACCCTCTCTTTCCAAAAATTTCTTGAACTTTGTACTCATGTACTCTCCCCCACCATCCGTGAGTAATTCTCCAATTGGATATTGTTTATATCTGTTCCCTGCCCATTTAACAAATGATTCAAATCTCTCTTGAACCTGAGATTTATGTTGCAGCAGATATACGAATCCAAATCGAGAATAATCATCAATTAGGGTTAGAAAATATTTGTTCCCCCCATAGCTAGTTTCAAATGGACCAGCAACATCAGAGTGTACCAGCTCAAAGATTCTTGTGCTCACTCTATCACTGTGTTTCTGAATGTTAGACCTGTGTGACTTTGCAGTACTACATACTTCACATTCCACATACTTTGAACATGGTTTCATTGTCACACCCTCACACAGACCTGGCATTTTTTCTATGCTTCTGTAGTTGGCATGTCCAAAACGTTTGTGAAAAATATGTAATCAATTGTCATGTGGTTTCAAATTCGCATACTTTGCCTTCTCATCATGTGTTACAAACGGATTTATAACATACAGAGAATTCTGCAAATTACCTTTTGCACAGATCACCCCTTCATGTGAAATTTCACAGTTGCTGTTAGAAAAACTTATTTCATATCCATCATTAGCCAATTGTGATATACTGATCAAGTTTGTGTCCAGTTCTTGAACAAGCAGTGCTCTCTGTTGACCCAAAGAAGCAAAGTCAATTGTTCCTGTAGCTGTCACCTGGATTCTTTTTCCATCAGCCAGTTCCACAAATTGATTTGTAAATCCATCATCCAGAGATTGAAACAAGTCTCTGGAATTTGCCATGTGGTGAGAAGCTCCACTGTCAAGTACCCACATGTCCTGGTTGGAAAACCCCACCCGAGCAATCAAACTTTTGCCCATTTTAATTGTATCCTCAGGTGCACCGGTAACTTCCTTTTTCTTTTTTTTCTTGCCCTTAAAATTACAGTCTTTTTTAAGATGTGAAGTAGAACCGCAATTGAAGCATTTTCTGACTTTCAAAGCTGCCGCTTGGGTAACTCCCACCAGCTTGCTGCTTGTCCCAGCATGGCCTGAGTCAGCCGCGCTGTTTGCTGATCTACGTGCATGCCTACTTTGTCTTTTCTCCCATTCAGTGAGAAGCTTTCCTGACACATATTCCATGGTCAGATTCTGATCTGGTTGCCCCTCAATCAATGTCACAATTGTGTCATATGAGGAATCCAGACTGGATAACAGAATAGACACTTGATGCAGGTTCTCAACTTGCATCCCTTGTGCTCTCAGCCTGTTAAACATGTCCCGGATCGTACTCAGATGCTCAGGCATAGAACCACCTGGTTGTAAGCTCAGCCTGTACAGCTTACGCGCAAGTATAATCCTACTTCCTGCCGTGCGCATCTGGTAAGTCCCTTGTAGGGTATCCCAGATCTCCTTTGCTGTTTCCAAAATTGAATGAATGGCACCTGGGAACTTGCAACAGATAAGCAGAGAATTGCCTTCGCTTTCTCGTCTCGTTCCTTCCATTCATCATAATCTTGGGCACCCACAGCCACAGCATCTTGTGTTACAACATTCCAGAGCCCCGCATGAGTTAAATAATGCTGCATCTGGAAGCTCCAGATCACGTAATTCGTTCCAGATAATTTTTCAACTATCTGTGGATTCAGGGCCTGTGCAGCCATTCTGACAACGGGGATATCTTCTTCCCCTCCAGAACTCCCGGCCTCACTTCCAGAGCCCTCCACAGATTCACCTCCCTCTTCTCCCTTTTGCTTACCAGCCGAAGAAGGTCCAGGAGATGGTTCTTCCGCTTTAATGGCTTTCTCTGCCATCAATCACTGCTCCTCCGAGTAGTTGAAGCTTTGACTCTCAGCAGCTGGATAAATAAGTCCCGCCGCCGCTGCTGGCTCCGACCCTCGACCTTGCCTCGAACTTTTCTCCGTTCGATCTCCGGCACCAGTCCAAGAGGCCATCTTGTAATCCGATATTCCTGGGCCCATAACCTTGTTATGGCTGTAAAAATTACTCCAGCCTTATGGTTCATAATCCACTCCGTAGGCCCGTCCGCCTACGTGGATCCAGCAGAGCGTTAGTTGGAAAATACAGCGTCTGTCTCTGTTCACACAGAGATTCACTGTCTCTCCTGCACGCAGCACATTCCAAGCGTCTCGGGTTACAGCCTCTCCAGCATTTCTGTAGCTAGGAATTTAACTCCAATAGAATCCATTAACTCAGGACTTCTTTCTACCTGTTTATTCTATATTAGAGTTAATACAAACTACATTGCATAGCATAGTCCAGTGCATAGCCAGTCCTGGCAAGCACACATCATTACATGATTGCAACAAGTCAGAGAGAAGACAGGAACAGAACAGAATGCATACAGAAAGCAATCCTTCTCTCTCCCATACAAGTTACAGGAAAAACGAAACTTAAAAAGCATACCACGTCATCAGAAAGTACAAACCATGTGATCAGCTCATATTTCTGTCCAGCCTACTTTTCCCATGAGAAAGAGAATAACAGTTCCAGTCTAAACAATCTTCTAGCCATCCTGTTATTCTAGCCATCCTGTACCTTTCCAAATGAAAACACTTGTAACACAACAACAGCTGTGCCACATGTCCCAACATATGGTAGGTCTCACCTCTCTAGGGATCTTGCCCACATTTTCAGGTAATACAAGCGGAAAAGTATCCATTATAACTGGACAAGCAGAAGCCAAAGTTACATCCACTGGAACAGTATCAACTATGACGCTGTTCTTCACTGCAAGGCCACTGGCAGTTCCCAAGCACAACAAGTTTCGCCACACCCAGATTTCCATCTTCCCACCTAGTACAGAAGACCACATCCAAAGTGTGCCCTGCTGAATGAATCGGGCTAGATACCAATCCATGGTTGCCATGGGGGCCATGATGTCCTGAGCTACTCCAGACAGGACAGTCTCCGCATGTGTTCCCCAGCACAACAAGCCAGGGGGCTCTGGCACCACTCCAGACCACTTTGACTAGCTCAGAAAGGGAGATTCACTGTTGGGCAGCGGGCTGGATTGTACACCAGCAGAATCTATATGATTCTGTCCTGAACACTCACTTTCAGATGCACACACTCAATACCGGAAGACTGTGAGATGGGGCACCTGGTCAAGGGGATAGAGCTGCTGCAACTCAGCCTCCCAGGTCTTGCCTGCTGTTACACAGAGAACCAAGATGGGAGAGACTCACTCCCCAAGTCTTATCCAGCCAGGTCTCCATGATACAAGTCAGGTCAGCACGCTCCTGGATGGCTGTTGTTTCCCCATTCATTGACCTGGCTTCCAGCAGCAGTTCCTTCAGCCAGGAGGTTGGATGTGCAAGCTCCCGATGCATAGACAAGCTGTGCATATGAGAACAACAAAGATGCACAAGTTCCCCTTGTGTTCCCCTGAAGTGCTCTGGTTATTAAACATTTAGGTGACATTGCCATAGATTTTGGCCCTTCACTTCAGTCAAGTGCAATTATTGGTGTGGCTGCTGGCTGTGCCAATATCTGCATACCACCAGGAGCACTGTTGGGACTGGGCCCTACGTTGGGGCATTGTGGGAAATTTAATATGGCAGGTGGTTCTGGGGAGGGGATGGGAAACAGAGTCCAGCATGGAGGGACCAGAGCTGGCGTCAGCAGGGTGGGGTCCCTCCTGGGGGGGTCCTGGCAACTGTCCAAGGAGTCCAAGTGGTGATGCTGGGCCTAGTTTTAAAAACCACTATGTACAGAAATGGGAAACGGTGTGTGTGTGCGTGTGTGTGTGTGTGTGTGTACACTACGATGGTAAAAATCACAGCATTTTATTGGAGAAGCACCCGTCTGCTGTCCTAATTTGAACTCAAATCTGGATTTCAAATTGGGATAGCAAACTGATATTTTGTTTTCCAGTAAAAGATTGATTTTTTTTAAAAAAAACCACCTTTAAAAAACACATATATACCTTTTCCTATTTGGGTGCTGCTGAGCTGAGGTATTTCTTTTCATTGTTGCTCTTCTGGCCTTGGATGCGGTCCGGTTTCTTTGTTCAAGGCCCCCTGTTCGCTTCCCCCCCCCCCCCGCTCCAATTAATCCCCCATTCTGCAGGTTCTGATTTCTGCTCAGCAATCATGGAATGTCAGGGAGAGCGGGCGCTCCGCTGAGGGCTCATGTTTCATTAGCCAGGCGTCAGGGAGAATTCTTTCACTTTGAACGGGCTGCAGCGTTTTCCCCCTTTCCCTTGCTCTCCTCTTTGTTCCTTTCAGACGCAGGGCAGGGCATGGAGATAGATATTCTCCCTGCATCCCCCCCCAATCTGATTTCCATTCTTTTCCCTTGCCCTCCGTTTCACTTTCTGCACAAGGCCACATTCACTCCTTTGTTTGTTCAAGCGATTCTAGAAACAAAGAGAGAGAGAGAGAGAGAGAGGCACGAAGCAGCCGCTTTTTGTAGGCTCACTCTTCCTATAGAATCCGAGCATTGGAAGGGGTGGGGTGGGGGATAAAGGGTCATCTAGCTCAACCCCTTTGCCTGCAGGCACTCGCAATAATGCAGCACGGGATCCCGATCTCAGTATGCTAATGGTAATGGACGGGAAGTGGTAAGAGGCGCAGATGACATGTACTGCAAGGGATGAATGACACCCCCCTCCCCCAAATAGGTGCTCTGTCTGAGCTGGGAGAAGATGCTTTCCCAATTCCAAATAAAGCAATCCGTCATCCTTGAGGATGAGCAAAGCCCATCTGCTGAGTCATCCAGGGGAACTGTCTTGGGAACAACCCCGCACACACCACCGAATATCCCGCTTCTAGTTTTACCAGTGAGATGTCTGGGATGGTATCCAAATTTGTTCGGCTGCTTACACCTGCCGATTTCCTCCATTCATCATTTTGCTAGCTGAGGGCTGTGATCCTGTCTACACGCGCATGATGGGAGTAAGCCCCACTGAACACAGTGGGAGTAAACATGCACACGATTGTGTTGCATGTGGAGTCATGAAGACTGGGCACAGGTAGAACATGCAAGCTGTGCTAAAACCAGCCTTGGCTATGCATCCGTCCCTCCAACACTTCACGTACAGTCAGTGCTTTTTTTCTGGAGAAAAAGGTACCGGAACTCTTGGATTACATTTCCTCGGGAGTAGATGGCGATTAAATTGTAATGCAGTTAATAGAAGAAAAGGTGCTGGAACTCAGTTCCGGTGAGTTCCACCAGAAAAAAAGCCCTGCGTACAGTGATAGCTACAACACCAGTTTTATGTGAGGTGAGCAATATTGCTGTAGTCTTGGTGCCAAGCAAGCATAATGAGGGAGCCTTGCCCATAGGGTTTGGTGATGAGCTGCATCAAGGACTCCTAGAATCCAGATAGAACTTAAAAAAAAAAAAAGGGTATTATAAGCTGATATGAATTTTGCTCCTCCAAATATTCAGTGTTTCAGAATGTCTGAACCCAGTGCAGTCAAGCCCAGTTTGTGTGATCCAAACAAGACAGGCAATATCGGCTGGACATTTTTGGTGTGTGATACCAGTCTCTCTCTCACACACCTGCATCTCTGATTGAGAGAATGTGAAAGCAGATACTGTTCCTAGAGCCATTATTGAGAGCTAGTATGGTGTAGTGGTTAGAGCAGGGGGTGGAGGATGTTTTTCCCCTCCCTGTTGAGGGCCACATTCCCCTAGGGGTAATCTGTTGGGCCACGTGCCCGTGGAGGGTGGGGTGAAAACCAGTGGTGGGTGAGCCCACCCCCAGAAGTGGCTGAGCCCACCCCTTCCCTCCCTCCCTCCCTCCCTCCCTCCCTGTCCACCAGGCTACTGGGGGAAGGATGGATCACTCTTGCCAGAGGTCTGAACTGATCACTTGTCAAAGGCTGCATGAAATTAAGCCAAGGGCCACATGCAGGTTGCCCACCCCTGGGCTAGAGTATCTTCCGAACAGGCCTCACTCCTCCATGAAGCTTGCCCTGTGACTTTGGCCAGTCACTGTCTTTCTGCCCAACCTACCGCAGAGAGTTGTTGTGAGGATGAAATGGTGAGGGGGAGAGAACCATGCGTGCCAGCCTGAGCTCTTTGGAGAAAGAGCGGGATAAAAATACACTAAATAAGCAATAACCGATTCAATATGTAGATTTGCAGGATATGTTCAACGGAATCTCGAGAGGGGGAAAACAGGGGAAATGGAGGCATAGAAGAAGCTTCCATAAGGCCCTGCTGCCCCTTCTGTTGCTGCCGGGTCTGGCTGTTTCACACACAGCAGATAGTAGTAAGTGCCGGGCTTTGCTGTCGCCACGCTACCAGGACAGATTTATTTCTCATTGCTTCTCATGCTCCTTGCCTCATTTGCACTCTCGCACTCGCTCCATATGGTTCAGAGATTGGAAAGATGTTTGGAATGCTCGCCAACTTGTGGGGACTGATAAAGTGAAAACTGCGCAGATAACAGGAGACAGGGAGCCTGTTCGCCCCAGGATCTTGATGAAACTGCACAGTGCTTCCTGTTTCATTGTTTTTGTTGTTGCTGCAGCATTTCTTTTTCTCCCTCTCTTTCCATTTCAAAGTTTCATCTCCGGTTACTTGAATGCATGCATCATGTCGTTCAAGGTCCTGGCTCCTTTCGGTGGATGTGTAGACAGGAAGAAGTATTTAGCTACTTCTCAGGTTGTAACTTGATTAAGGAAATCTTAGTTGATTAGTATGTGTTTAAGTTGATTCGTTATTCAGTCAATAACATCAGCATAAATCTGCATTTGCATAAAAATTAGTTATGAAACAAAAGGCTTGCTTTTTGTTCTTGTTCTTAGATGACGCACTAGTGTGTCGTAGTAGGCATCACCTTGGAAGCGGCATTCCCACCTGCTTATGAGAGAGGAGGAATGCCTCTTTAGGACATAGACATATGCAGGTGTGTGTGTGTGTGTGTGTTTACAAATATTTGTTCTAAAAATAATTTTATCTTTTAAAAAAATCTGCTGCCCAGATTTTTCAGTTGATCAAAAGTAATTTTAATTCCTTAATTAACTGATTCAATGTTGCAACCCTACTTACTTGTTTTACCCTAATTACTTAGTCTTGCAGTGCAATCTTAAGCATCTTTACTTGGAAGTAAGACCCGTTGAGTTCAATGCTACACACTCCCTAAAGCAGCTCTTACCTCATATGTTGCATTAGTAGGGACGGTACCAGTGTGGTTTCTAGGAATGTACAAGAATTTTGCTCCTGTTCGCAAATCATGTGAACATGCCCCGTTCGCAACCCTGAACACAAATATTTATTTATTTATTTATTATATTTATACCCCGCCTTTTTTCCTTCAAGGAACCCAAGGCGGCTTACATAATCCTCCTCCTCCTCTCCATTTTATCCTCACAACAACCCTGTGAGGTAGGTTAGGCTGAGAGTCAGTGACTGGCCCAAAGTCACCCAGTGAGTTTCATGGCTGAGCAGGGACTAGAACCCGGATCTCCCAAGTCCCAATCCAACACTCTCACCACTACACCACACTGGGAACGTAATAGGAAAAGGAACATAAAAGGAACGTAATTTTGGAGAATTTTTTGCAATTTCCCAAGCTTGCCTTTGCATTTGAAAGTCTGTACTCGCACTTCAAAAATGTGCACCCCCCAAAAAAAAACTCCTCTTGCATTTTCACACTTTAGCCTATGGGGAAAGTGTGCATTTGGGGTGCATGCTTGGAAAAGTGTGCATTTTCTGTGTTAAACGCACACGTCCTGATTTTTTTTTAAAAAAAAAAACTCTCGCATTTGGGAGTGGGAACCAAGTGAGATGAGCATCAAGATGGAAAATAGAGACCCTTGACAAGCTCAGCCATCAGTCATTCTCCCATCCCTAGGTTTGACTTAGTGATTCTTAAAGTTTTGCACAGTACGTATTTTTCGCTCCATAAGACGCACCGGACCATAAGACGCACTTACTGTATGGTACAAAATTTTTTTTTAAAAAAAAAATCAGCTGAGAGGCGGGGGCTTCCCCCGCCCCACCCAGGAGTCCTCCGCTCTTCCGGACCAGCAGAGGAAAGTTAAAAAAAAAAAAATTTTTTTTTTTTTTTTTTTACTATATTCACTCCATAGGACGCACAGACATTTCCACCTAGTTTTTTTTTTGGGGGGGGGGGGTAAAGTGCGTCTTATGGAGCGAAAAATACGGTAAGTACTCCTCTTCATAGCTGTCATGATTTGAGGAAGTTTCATCTCACTTTACTTCATCAAAAAGTGTATTTTGCTGTGGTAGCTGTTCAGAAGCACACACACAACACACCCCGCCACAGTACTTTTGCTGGTAGTGGCTTTAGTTCCTTTCTTTATGATGTTGACAAACACTCTGCACTCCTGTAGCCATAATCTTTTAAAATCCATGAGATTACTTTGGAACAAGGACCACTTCACATGATGGTGCTCGATGATGCAAATCTCCTAATAGGGCTCTATGTCACACGGAGCTGTGACCATTCAGAAGCTCCTGCATCAACTGCATATTTTGAAACACCTGTTTGTCACATTTCACATCATATTGCTAGGATGTGTAGCGTAGATCAGCATTCTTCATCCTGGTGCCCTGCAGATGTGTTGGACTACAACTCTCATCCTTAAGCTGCCGTGAGTGACTGAGGCCCGGTGGATTTCTCTGGAGTAAGTGAATGGTTCAACCACTTACTCAGTCACAACAAAAAATGTGGAAAGGGTTGTTAGGCCCTGCATTTAGATAACATTAAAAAAAAAAGGCAGATGTTTCCCCAGGGCTAACTTTTAAGGAGGGGCCAACATTTTGTTAGAAAAGATCAGAGAGAGGAATGATCAAATAGGCTTTGTTGCTTGGAGCCAGAAGTTATCTGGCTGGAGATGAAAATTTAACGAGGGCATGAAAATGTTTCTGCTGACAATAAATCCCTGAAACACCACGTGTACATTGTACTTGTACTGATCTTAAATATTGCACATACAGTAAATGCTTCGTGCTCTATTAACACCCATTCTTAGGAATCTTTTTGATCATTGTGTTTATAAGTTTCAGGGGTCATACAGTACTGCTGATGAAATCACCAAATGCTGCCCAATCATGAGGAGAGGAAAACCATCTGTGTGCCACTTGCACAAGGCAAGCCCGATATGCACGCTGCATATCTGTGCACTGTGCAATGCAGCCTTTGGAATATAGAGCCTCCTGTAATCCTGACAATCTTGGCTTTTTGTTGTTTTTATTTCATTTTAGACTGTGTTATAATAGAGAGAAGGAATTAGAGGAGCAAGAGGAAAACTCAGATAAGTATATAAAGCAGATTAAAAGAGAGAGAGTAAAGAGTAAAGATAATTGCTGACTTGCAGAAATTTGCTCCAGATAGAAAAGTGTGGAGAGTTGTCCGAGACCAATTTACAAACTGGACTGTAGAGAGAAAGAGAGGAGTTGCAGAGAAGAGTTTGGTGATATAGGCTGGTTTTGTGGTCTTTGGACCAGGTTTCATGTTCTGCCAGTATTGCAGTCATGACATTTTGGGCCTTCATGAATTCTAATGGATGCTAGACTATGATTTGTATTGTGTTCTTATGTAGATTCCTTGGTGAGCTATGGGTGCATATAGTTATCATAATAAAACTGATCACCTCTATAGACACAGCATATCTGAGAGGTGTAGAAAGGAAAGGGTTATCTAGTCCATATAGGAGCCTTCCTCAGCCTGGTGCCCTCCAGATGTGTTGGACTACAACTCCCAGAATCCCCCAGGACACTAGGAATGTCTGTGCAATCCTTTTCTATCACAGATTGGAATTGTGTATTCAACATCAGCCTGTAGCTCTGTGGTAGATCAAACGATTTGTATTTGAAGGTCCTCGAGTTGAATTGCTGACATCTCTTGGAAGGGCAGGAAAATTTCCTGCCTGTGAAACCCTGGAGATCTAGCAGTCTTTTTTCCTTTTATAAATGTCATCTAGAAAAGTAAATGCACTGCAGCTTTGTGCCCCTACCCAAACACAACTGTACCTTTCCCCCCTCTCATTTTTATAACCCCATTTGTATCCACTTTTTGGTGTTTTTCTTCTTCTTCATGAGTGCTGGTATGTTTTCTACTCTGAGGTTAATCGTTCCAGTGGATAAGTAGCGGCAGGGAAGTGTGTGTGTGTGTGGGGGGGGGTACTGGTGAGGGTGGAAAGAGTAACCCCCTCCCCTACAACTCTAAGCCAATCCTCTCCCACACCCACAATTATTTTAGGAGAAGAAAGAAAGTGATATTGAGAGATATTTATTCATGGATCTCCCGGATTGTGTGTAGTTTGGCCCTGAGTGATAGAGTAGCTAGATGATGTTTTCAATAAAAAGTTGTGATTCAAAGTCTAGGGGCAGACATGTTCAGGCTTTGATCTGTTGGAATTATGAGAGCGTCCCTCCTGCTGCCTCCCTAGTAAAATTCAGATCGTGTTTCATGACAGCACTGGAACTTTCGGAAAGGGGAATGATAACTGCAGGTTGGCTGGTAAGCTCTGCGAAGCCTGCACAGTGTTGGCAATGTGCTACAGGAAGGCTATAAGCTGCTCTGTGCAGAAGAGCTGGCTGAACATGTTTGCACCAAATAAATGGGATACAAAATCTTTGATAGTGTAGTCCATTATAGGTAATGGGATTACTCTTCATTTACATATTGTAACCCATATGGAACAAAGTTAAGCACAAATGGAGACATTGGCTGATTTTGACTTCTAAAAATGTGGTTTGTAACCATGTTAAAGGCACTATCCTATGCATGTTTAGACAGTAAAAAAAAAAAAAAAAGCCTACAACTCCCAGCATGCTGGGAGTTATAGGCCTTTTTTCTGTCTAAAACTGCATAGGATTGAGCCCTAAATGCGTTAAACTGCCGATCTAGCCATGTGCTGTTTTAATTTAATAGCCAGGAAAGAAAGTTCAACACACTGTGCTGGAGGGTGATGCCCCAATCCAGAAAAGGGGATTCCTGCCAAGAAGGAGGCTTCCGCTCTAGGGGCCCCTTTCTGGAACAGGTTCTGCTGACAGAAAAGGAGGCTGCACTTGTGGTTGCTGTTGCTGGTTCCCTGCTTACCCGCTACCCCATGAGCTTGTATAGCCCTGTACAGGTTGAGCGGTCAACTTGGACAATCGTGGTTAACTTTTGGAGGAGGTGGTTTCTTTTGAACATTGGTTTTATTCTTTTTGATAATCAAATTTAGGTGAACATATTTGAAAGCCACCTTCCTATATATATATAAAATGTGATTGCTTAAATTGATGCAATTTCCCAGAGAGGTGGCCATATTAGTCTGTTGCAGCAAAAACAACAAAGTGTCTAGTGACACCTTAAAGATTAACAAATTTATTTTGGCACAGTGCAGCCTTCTTCAACCTCGTGTCCCCCAGGTATTTTGGACTACAGCTCTCACCATTCCTTTCCATTGGCCATGGTGGCTGGGGCTGAAGGCAGTTGAAGTCCCAAACATCTGGATGGCACTAGGTTGAGGAAGACTGGCATAGTTTTGTCATGGACACCATCTACTCATTAGAAGTGTTAATTCAAGTTGGCAGATTTATAACAAATGTGCTAATAATGTTTGCAGTGGGCACATATTTGTTACACTGATGTTTCCCCTCAGCAAAAGCATAAAAGCATAAACACACCCAGGTACACATATGGTGGAACTGTGGAATCGGGCCCCCATGCACTTTTACACAGGTGTTTTTTTAAGAATGCACACCTGTCATTCACACAGTACATGTTTGCTATGGTGTACAGCCGGTGTACCTGTGGCAAACACCATTGCCACATACAACATAAAAGAGCCAGTCTTGGATACAAGTAGTGCATGCTTTGGTTGCGCGCTTTCGTTTATTTTTAAGAATGTTGAAGACTCATACCGTCCACTTGGATTGAAGCAACAGTTAGTTGCAGACCTGCTGTAAGAGCAGGTTATTTTTTTTCTCTGCATTTTGTCCCCTTTCTGTACTGTAGCACTGGCAGTGGTGTGTGTGTGTGTGCACGTGTGTGCATGCGCACGTGCGCGCGCACGCGCACACACACGGAGGTACCTGTTTCTGAAGAAAGCGTGGAGCCTTTCTAGAGAAAATGGTGCAAGAAAATGAATCATTCTGAATTGCTAAGTAAACTGTGAAATGCGAAGAAGCTCCAGATAAATGTTTTGACATCCTTGTACTCCTTGACAGCCTTCTCTTTGCTGGCACAGGCCAAAAGAGTGATGCTGGGGGTGGGGGTGGGGTGGGGGGTGGAAAGAGGCTGATATAGAATGTGGATAAAATGTTCACTTTGGGCACGGAGGGACGTGGTTTGTATTCTTGCTGAGTCCGACAGGTGGAACGTTGTGGGAAACACTGATAAGCTGAGAATTCTAAAGCACTTTATACATTGAGAGTGCTGTATTAAAAACATTCAAAGCAACAACAGGAAAGCCCCTGGTGGCTCTTGTGTGGGGTCCGAAGCCCTTTAAAAGGAGAGAATCTGTTACATTGATGTGTCTTCACCTGCTTCCCGGTAGAGAACAGACAGAAAAAACTAATCTTCTGTAGTTCCTCTACATCGGGGTTGGCAACTTGTGGCCCTACAGATGTTTGGCCTAAACTCCCATGTCCCATCAGCCCTAGTCAGCATAGTCGATGGTGAGGGCTGATGGGAGTTGTAGACCAAAACATCTGGAGGGCCACAAGTTTCCCACTCCTGCTGTCCATGAAAAGGTGACTGCTATATACGGTACATCCCTGTCCTGATTTCCCTGTACTTCTGCAGCAGCCTTCCCCAACCCGGTGCCCTCCAGAAGTGTTGAACTACAACTCTGATCATCCCCAGTCAGCAGCCCACTGGGCATTCTGGATGGGGATGATGGGGGGTTGTAGTCCAACACATTTGCAGGGCATTGGGTTGAGGGAAAAGGCTGTTACACAGTGTATTGGTTTAACCGTAGGAACTCGTAAGAGCTATAAGCCATGCCAAATCTTAGTTAGGCCATGCCGCTTGGGCAAACCGTTTTCTTCCATTCTCTCTGCCTCCCAATATGCAACAGGATAATAATACTGGCTTGCCATACAGGGTTGTCGTAAGGATTACTGAGATGGTATGTGCTTCACAGAATGGCAGTTCCTAAAGTATTGTTTTCTTAAGAAAAAAAATTCTGGCAGAGTGCTGTCCATCTACAAATGTCAAGATCAAACATATATTGCTGTCACCACAGGCTCTTTATTGGTTGTTTAGGGAAGGAACATACTGAAATATATCAAGTTTTGTTTTTGTTTGGAAAGCCAATGTATGTCACTATGGACAGTTAGACAGAAAAAAGTCCTACAATTCCCACCTTGCCTGGTTGGGGCATGCTTGGAGTTGTAAGACTTTTTTCAGTCTAAACATGCATAGGATTGCGCCTGAAGCCTCCTTTGTAAACAGATGGTTATTGACAAGGCCATTGAACAGCATCAGCAGGTCCAGAGAAGTCTGCCATTTGAGAATGTGTTTGAGCTGTGAGTGAGGGCCATTCATGCAATTAAAAATTGTGTGACTGATTTTAAAAAAGTAAATAGCAGTGCAGGGCCCTGATCCAGATCAGGAGGACCCTGGTGGAGGGGTCCCCACTGCGATCCTGATGTAATTTCTGCTGTTTGCATTGGAAGGAAGGCATCCACTGGTACAAGTGGGAGCGTTCCTTCAACTGCAAATAGCAGATTGGGTCTGCAGCAGGGACAAAGGGTTAAAACTCCATATCCTCACAGCAGGGTCCCCATCTGGATTAGGACCCCCATGCCTGCCATTAAAAAAGCACATCCATGTAATTGCTGATTTTGTGAGTGGTGTTATGTCTAGTTAGAGCCTGAGTTACAGGCATGGAAAAACATTCCTAAGGATCCAGCATCATTTTTAAAGGATTGTTTAGAAGAGGCTATAGTTGATAAATTTTTATTTTCAAAGATGTAGTCTCCTTGTGTTCTTTTTGCTGGGGTGAATAATGGAATATGTTTTCTATTGATTACATATTCCTGGCTATAGCGTTCACCATCCTTATAATATGGTCTGAGAAACATAAATAGCTCAGCATAGGTCTCTAGTGGGGAATCTTTGATTGTATTTCTTTTACAAGACTCCTCTACCTCAACCCTTGAGCTTTTTATCTCCACAAAGATTATTATCTTAGCCCTAATTTAATAGAAAGTGACCTTTTTGTGCCTCAGAGACAGAAAACACCCACTTATTTCAGAACCTATTTCATATTTTAGCCATTTTTGATAAATGCCCAAAGTAAAGCAGTACTGGCTGTCTGAAGATAGATTTCTTTAAGCTGTTGCAATGTAACTTGTAATAGAAGAGGCAGTCATTTATTGTATTTCTTTTTCAGGTAAGGGACATTGTCCATTCATGAAAGTAGAGAATACACAGTTCTAAATTAGAAGTCCTCTGCATCACTAGCATTACGTATGGTTTATTTCCCTATGTGCAGTCACTTTGCAGTGGGATCCATTTGTAGCTGGGCTCTCCCTAAAGGGGTACTTTGCAACATAGACTTCAATATCTGGAAATAGTGAACCCCTTTTGATTTATCTGTGGGATTCCATCATATTGTCTTCATTTGATCAGAAAAAGGTGTCCTTTAAGATGGTGGTGAGCAGAAGGTGATCTCCAGGTGTTTTGGATTTCAACTCCCATTAGCTCCTCTCAGTGTGACCAATGGTCAGGGATGCTGGGAGTTGATGTTCAAAACAATTGGAGATCTACCTTCTGCCCACCCCTGTTCTAAGACCACTCTTGGTATAGGATCTAACATGAATTAAATAGCATTCTGTGAATGGTTCATATTTTGGTTTAAAGCAGCTTCCTCCATTTCGCTGTGGTGATTTTTTGAACTGTTCTTTTGTCTCCCCTGTTTCTCCCAAGATGCATTGTTTCTCAATTTTCTTTCTTCAGTTTCCCCCCTGCTCTCTTATCTCCCCCTCTCTCCAGCACCTCTCTTTGTAATTTGTTTGCAGGCAGGTTGTCTCTTTGATTTACTGTGTCTTTTCTCAATAGGATTATGATAAATGGATTGCTTTGCTCAGCAAGAACTAGACCAACACTATTTACTTAGGCTAGATCAAGCCCATGCAAACAGAGGAAAGGCACTTATTCTACTCTTCCCCTTGCACCCC
The DNA here is from genome assembly GCA_021292165.1 of Shinisaurus crocodilurus. NCBI lineage: Eukaryota > Metazoa > Chordata > Lepidosauria > Squamata > Shinisauridae > Shinisaurus > Shinisaurus crocodilurus. The sequence continues at coordinate 56,608,931 of CM037878.1, forward strand.
ATACCTGCAATGTGCTCCCAGAGAGCTATGGCTATTGGGCGGTATAGAGATGATGATGATGATGATGATGATGATGATGAAGATGTTCCTACAATGAGCTGAGCCCCCATTGTAAGGTACTGTAGCCCCTCAGCTGTCACTATCTACAGAACGCTGAATATCACACAGGACTGGACCTTTATGAATAGAACTCTGTATGTGTTGCATAATGCAGTGTTCTCCAACCTTGGGTCCCGAGATGTTTTTGGCCTACAACTCCCAGCATGCCCCAGCCTGCTATGCTGGCTGGAGCATGCTGGGAGTTGTAGGCCAAAAACATCTCGGGACCCAAGGTTGGAGAACACTGGCATAGTGTATCTCCCTTTGGAGAGAGATAACCCTAGCCTAATTTTAGACCAATGTTATCTTATGGCACTGGATAAACGTCGTGCTCTTGCAATTCTGGGTAATCATGGGAGTAGCTATGTATGAGGATTAGCTTTGACTAAAGCAAAACCCGAGTTAATGTAAACCAAGAGCATATAAATATAACGGCAATATAATGGTTTGGAACAGTTTATCAATTCCAAAGGAATGACATCCAAATGTTTTCCCGCCCCCCCTCCCCATATCTTCCCACCACCCACAAGGAAAATGTGCGTACATGTAGTACTTGATATCAGGGTTGATGTTCTCTCCAAACCAAACAGATGTGATTCTGCACTGAATCCCATATTGGAGAAAGCTCCCTGTCTGGGCAGGGCATTATAGTTCAGTTAAGACGGCTACTGCCAGTGGCGGCTGATGGCTCCAATGTCAGCGGGGCTGTGTATCCACTCCAGATTTTACTCTGAGCTTTAAAGGAGCTATCCACCGTGCTGAACCCTAGCCCAAAATAGGTTCAGCACCGTGGATAACTCCTTTAAAGTTCAGAGTAAAATCCGGAGTGGACTCACTGCCCTGCTGAAATTGGAGCCACCAGCCGCCACTGGCCACTGCTATGCCAGAGCTTGCACTGCGGCAGAGTTAGTTGTTATCCACTGCTCCCCCAGCAGCACCATCAAAAGCACAATAACAGTGATGGTAAAAACCAAAGAGTAGAAATGGCAGCCTCTGCCACAGTGACTCTAGCAATTCTGTTGCGCTGCACCACTTTACCCATACATGGAAGGCACTGATCAACGCTTCATGATGGCAGGAATGCATTGATACACGATCCCAGCGTGTAACCATACCATACACAAGGTACAAGCCTGCTCTTAGGAAGAGCCCACAGTGCCCTCTCCAGTACAGTAAATGCTGTAGCATTCACCTACGTGTGCAGCTGCAGCCGCGCATTCCAAGGCTTCCCTAAGGGATTTCAATCCCCTGGCATAACCTTTTCCCTAGGCATTGTTTCTTTGCTTCAGATCACCCACACACACAGATTTCCCACCGCGGGCTTTAAAATGTACACGCATTTCAAAACCGACAAGAGTAAACAAAATGAAAACAAAACAAAACTGTAGTTTAAGGATGATTCGGAGTTGAGAAAAGGCAGGTATGGAAAGGACAAAGCACCTCCCTTCTCCACTACTTTTCTGCTCTCAGTTATGCCCCACGGAGGTGGCTTTTGAAAGAAAACCGAACAGGCCATTTGTGCAGTGTAGTTTGGCCCCCAACACACACAGTATTGAGTTGATGGCTGTGCCCGGCTCTCCAGCCTCTGGTATGCAGTGACACACCACCTCTGAATGTAAAGGTTCAATTTTTCAATTCAATTCAGTTCTGTTTATTACAGTCAATGACCAGTATAGAGGTTCCATTTTAGCTATTGCATCGAATAGCTATTGCTTAACCCAGCCTTCTCTGACCTGGCACCCTCCAGAGGTGCTGGACTACAACTCCCATCATCCCCAACCAGCATGGCCATTATCCTCCTTGAACCTATCCTCCTTTAAGCTAATGGCCATAATTGGGTTGTATTCAGTGTTAGTCTAACTTCTATCCCATTCATTTCAGTGGGTCTATTCTAAGTAAGATTAACATTGGATACAACCCATTGCACTCTTTGGCAGGGAATCCTACAAGTTAACCACATGCTGTGTGAAGATGTACTTTGTTCCATCTCTCCTTAGTTCCACTGTTAGGGCTTCTCTACATGAGGCCTTTAACCCTCCACTTTTCCGAGCCTTCTGCTTCTGGATTCTTTGTGGGATTAAGATCTGCTCCTTTACACGTGTCGTCGTCGTCATCCCCCGGAGTTTTTCTTCCTCTGCCTTTCTATATGTTCCATTACACAACCACAAGGTGGTGCTGTGGTATAGCGGAATTGCAAAAATACATGACCATTTTGTAGCATCTCATAGTGTAATAGCCCTTTAAAAGCTCATTTTCCTTGTTCCAAAAAAAGCCACGAAAATGGCTGGAAAACATGGGAGAGGCCCTGGAGGATGACGACATCATGTAAAGCACCCACAAACTACCCTGGGTGAGGAATCACAAGAGCACAATAAATGCCTCATGTAGAGAAGCCCTTAATCATTAGATGTCTCCACCTTCAGGTATTATGAGAGAGGTTGAAAAGCTTATTTCTACCTGCTTTCTTCCTGCTGTCCATAATTTTGTAAACCTCTTGCGTGTCTGCCGTTTGTTCTCTTTTTCTAACCTCAAAAGCCACCATTAGCTTCACTTTAGGCTTTTCTCAGAGACAAGATGCTCCAACCCTTTCATTGGTTTTTCTTCCTCTTCTCTGTACTGTTTCCAGCTTTCTCTCCCCCCCCCCCCCCCATGCTCTGTGTGGTCGCATAAGGGATCATGGTCTACGCAACTCATATCGGTCTTAATTATGCGATCTTATCCTCTCAACCTGCTCTTTAGAAGAGAACCCGTAATCGATCCACAGAAAATATGAGATGTTAGAGGAGGCTTGATGCATTCCTAAAGGCCAGTGTAAACACCTAGTGATGGATTGTAGAGGTGTTTAAAGTTTTTGCCGTGCTTTGAACTTGTTTGACTATTCTGGGGATAATTCCTGATCATAATGAATCCGCGGGAGATTGATGGGGATGGCTCGTTATGTACTTGCCAAGTTGTTCTGCAGTAATTCTGGAGCAGCAAAATGCACCATTAAAGGCAAAGAGCCATGGGAATGATGGGCCATAATTAGTTGTTGCTGTAATAGTTTTGATTGAATGTGTATAGATATTGTAAGCAGCTCTTTTGGGACCGGGTGCTCTCAGGGAACTGTTAAGCAGAGCGGTGTTTAGCAAATGAAAAGGGGTCATCATCCTGCTCTTACCCAGCCTGCCTCTCCAGAGCCATAATTAAAATGTCTGGCAGTTGCGGGAGAGCTCTGGAAAAATCATGTCAAAGTGTTCAAAACATGCTATTCTTTAGGAGAGGCCAGCTCATTCAGAATGCAAGAGATGGGATGCCCATCCACAGCTGCACTCACTCTTCTTCCTCCAAATCAGGAATGAGGGGGAAAACCCCTCACCACTGGAAACACTCTTTCTGCCGGTCTAGAGATTTGAAAGTCTGGAAAAACCTGGGGGATGTATTCCCCCCCCCCATTTTTTTCCTGAGGATTTTTTAAAAAAACAATTCCAATGGAACATGAAAAACACACACCGATCTCTTATGAAATGTTTTCTCTTTTGGAATGAGTGAAATCCTTTTCGTGACAAGGTGTTTACTCACTCAAAATGTGTAGTATGAAGGTTTTTATGTAAGATGCTCTATAGCAACCTTCTCCAACCTGGTACCCTCCAGCTGTGTTGGACTGCAACTCCCATCATGCCCAGCCAGCATGATGGGAGTTGCAGTCCCAACACATCTGGAGGGCACCAGGTTGGGGAAGGTTGATCTATAACACTTATAAAAATTAAACTTGATATCCAAATATGCTGCTAGTCCTTAATATTGGGACTGTATGAGGCTATTTCTAAAAAAATAATAATACCCTTTTTGTTTGCTACAAAATCTGAGGTTTCGATTTTCAGCGTTTGTTTTTTCCTTCTTTCCTGATACATGTGCTTAGGTAGTGTAGGATGTAGGAGTTTGCAGCTCACTCTCTAAGTATTGGGAATATTCAGTTTTGTTTGTAGGAAACTAAGGCATTTGTACTTTTGAGGCTGCAGTTCGAAGTGCACTTCTGGGAGTAAGGTTAATGAAACAAGGTGAGCCTTACTTCTGAGGAAACATGAACCTTTTATGTATGACATCTTGGGAGGGTTTATACCTGAAAAGGTGGCCTAAAAATATTTAAATAAATAAATAAAATTGCTCTGAAAAGTGTATAAATATGCCAAATCGTATAATTTTATATGCTAACTAAATTATTAATAATGATTTAATGTTTTTAAAGCAGTAAATAAGTTTAGGTTTGATAAGAAAGTAAATATGCATATACGGTATTTCAATCCCCCCCCATTTCCATTCCATGCTCTCCCCACCAAAAAACAACCACCAGAAAAAACTAACTTCCCCTGGCTTCAAAAGTTTTGGTGATTTGATTTTACATCTCTGTGCAGGTTAGATGTATTGTCAGGGCTACCTGGCACTCCTTGTAATGATACAGATATGATTGGCCCATCTGGATTTACCGGTATTAATTTTGTTTTATGTGTCTTATTTATTTTCTTTGCTTAAATGTGTGTGCTGCCTTTCTTTAAAAGGTTCCTGAGGTGGGTTGTCCAAACTGCCTACTGGTTTGCGTATATATTGTATCTCCAAGTCTGTTGGAGATCAGGCTGAACTGAGGCAAAGAATGCAAACCTAACAGATTTTGAGGCTCAAATGTTTTGCACCTCTTCTTAGCTAAGAAAAGGTAACGCCCAAATGAAACCAAGATGAACTGTGGTGACAACATGAGTTGTGTTGAGAACTATATTTTATTTTGATCTATTCACTTTTTATTAACACTGTGCTACATTTAGTGCTCATACACACACACACACACACACACACACACTCACACATATAGAAAAGAAATTGCTTTAGAAAAGAAATTCAAAGGAGAAGAAAATTTTGGACAAATTCTCATGGGTGGGGTTCAGGGTTCTTGTGCTTGCTTTACTTATGAGGTGGCCGAGGAGTGAGTGTGATTGTCCTGTCTTTCATTGTATGATCATCTCTCCAGCAACCAGTAGCCTTCTCAGCTTCCCACACTTCAATTAAAGCCTAGAGGAAGACATCATGAAGTAATTCCTCCCGTAGGGCTTTTTCAGATCAGAATGTGCAGGCAGCCCTGGAGGCAGCAGAGCAATGGAGATGCATGTAATAGAAAGAAGAAGAAAAAACACAGCACCTTCGGCCTCTTCACAGTGGCTAAAAGACAAACCAACAAGAAAACTCCACAAAAGAAATTCAAAATAAATTATAAAATGCCCTGACAATTTGGCAGAGAAATGGAAACCTCTTTCATGGAGGAAGCGAACTTTCAGGATACTAGAGGACAGATTTTGGTACAGCACTAGCTTCACCTCTTCCCTGGATCTAGACACAATACTTTCCCCTCACACCTGCTAGAGCAGTGTTCTCCAACCTTGGGTCCCCAGATGTTTTTGGCCTACAACTCCCAGCATGCCCCAGCCAGCTATGCTGGCTGGGGCATGCTGGGAGTTGTAGGCCAAAAACATCTGGGGACCTAAGGTTGGAGAACACTGTGCTAGAGGACTTTCAGGGATGTAGTGGCATTATAAGTATCTGCATTAATGTATCCACAGTCACCCCTCAGAAATTTAATGTTTGGAAGACCATGAGAAAGGTGCTGAACCCTGACGAATTACAACCATAGCCGAGGTGAAATTTCTCAGAAGCCATTTTTCTAAAAAAAAAATAAAAACCTGAGATTTCCCTTTTCTTTCCACTCCTCTAGATATAAAAGACTACTTTGCAGAATTTTCTCCTTATTTTCCCCACCACAATTTTTGGGGTGTGTGGTGGCTGCCTTCCCTAACCTCCCAACAATGCCCCAGAATGATGCTAGATATGGGGCATTGTGTAGGGTGTAAAACTGGGGCCAGGCTTCCAACACAGTTGATGCTGCTGCTACTTAGAGGGGTAGTGCAAAAAACAAAACAAAAACCCTTAGGTAAAAAGAAAGAATCTGTGCTACAACCCCTACCAATGGTGAGCCCTACCAGTGACAAACTGTTGAAGAATTTCTCCTCTCCCTGGAGAAATTCAGTGAAATTGTTCACCCAATTTCTCTGCCCACAAATAGGGTGGGGAATTTTGAGAGGCCCTTTGCACACAGCTCTCCTTTTTATATCTATGGGTGCAGTAGGTGTAGAGATTAAAAACTTGTGTATATTGATATCTATCTATCTATCTATCTATCTATAGCAGGGCTCTCCAACCTTGGGTCCCCAGATGTTGCTGGCGTACAGCTCCCAGAATCCCTTGCCATTAGCCATGCTGGCTGGGTATGCTGGGAGCTGTAGGCCAGCAACATCTGGGGACCCAAGGTTGGAGGCCCCTGATTTAGAGAGAAGACCCCTGAGATAGGGGTGTCGGAGAAATCCACACCACAATGGATTCAAATGAGCTTGGATTTCTATCAATCTAACCTGTGGATGCCACAGTAGATCGGCTTTTGGGGGAGATTTGCACAAATTCACACTTGTGCTAATGTGCACTTGCGCAAGTGGGACAAAATTCTCATACATCTTACTGATTCCATCAGTGTGTGGACAAAGGAACAAAAGACACCTGACAATCTGTGAAACACAAATGGAATGGATTTAAGAAAATCCGTGGATCCCACCCTGAGAGGGTGGTTTCAATGACATATTGCATGCTCCTGCAGGATCGTGCCAGTGAAGCAGAAGGCAGTTTCTGCCCTCACCATAATACTGTCATCAAATGCGGTTCTTTACTTTCCCCCCATAGGATTTAATGGCAGCCATTTGAGCCACACTTCCTCCTTCCCTGCCCTTTGTGACTTCAGCTGTTTAGTATCAAGTCTTGTTCTAATTGTAAAACCCTCTTCTGGTAATTCGAGAGCGGCCTTCCCCAACATGGTGCCCTCCAGATATTTTGGACTATAACTCTCATCAGCCACAGCCAGCATGGCCAATGGTTGGCAGTGATGGGGGTTGCAGTCCAAAACTCCTAGAGAGCATTTGCCATGTTGGGTAAGGGTGTGGTTGTGAAGGGATATTGGAACAGTAAGATGGAGATGGGGCAGTATCCAACACTGCCCTTGTGCTAGTGGGACCTACCACCAGTGCAACGGGAAGCTAGCAGGTCCTTAAGCAAATGGAAATGAGCTTAAACACTCATTTCTGGAATGGGGCAAGTCAGCGGAGCTCTCAGACCAGGAGGCCCCTGGCATTTAAAGTACTTAATCCATAGTTTAATGGAAGTGTAAGAGTACCCCTCTCACACTTGTGAGTTAAGGGTAATTACAAAGCTCACTGGAAGTATTTGCACTAATGGTACTGGGGTTTGGCTGAAGCATCTCTTCTTGTTGCCACTTTGGGGTGATGGAGAGAAGGAAAGCCCACAAGCTACCTTGTGTTTCGGAAAGAAGAAATAGAGTGGTGGAGTCATTCAATGGAGAGACTCCCCTTGATGGGGAGACTGGCCAGTGCCATCTGGGAGGTGGTGAATACCTCCTGGAGGTAGTGCTTACCCCTCTGAAAGAGGTGGTAAGACCTCTCCTGAAAAAGCCATTCCTAGACCCTTTATAGGGAATTTATCAACCAGTCTCCATCTTGGCCTTTTTTGTGTATGCTGGGTGAGTGGGCAATGCAACTCATACATGCTTCTGGATGACATGGATTATCTAGACTCTTGTCAGCCCAGCTTCAAACTTGGTTAAAGGACTGAAATTGGCTTGGTTGCACTGGGAGACAATCTTTGCCAGCAGAATAATGTGAGAGTGTGAGAGATCTCTGAGTAGCTTTGGATACCATCAACCCATATGATTCCAAACTACAGCTCCCAAGATGCAGTTTGATATTGCATATGTAACAAAACTTGTTTACACAGAATGAGATCTTGAATTAAAAGAGCACTCTCATCTGAGATTACGGGGATGAATTTGTTACTTTCTGAGGAAATAACAAATTCATTTGGGATTAGTTCACCCATCACTACTTTGTACTGGTTCTGCTCCTATCTGGACAGAAGGTGGTGCTGGAGGGGACTGCTGCTAGGCCTCTTGGGAATTATCCTTTGGGATAGTGCAGGGGGTCCATCTTGTCTTCCATGCTGTTTGAAATCTATATGAAACAACTGGGTGAGATTGTGAGGGGATGTATTGTTATGGCATATTGATTTTACTATAGGCCATCATGTAGGACAGGTCTACACTGAAAGGCAGGGTAAAAATTGATTAAACGATGATGATGATGATGATGATGATGATGATGATGATGATGATGATGATAGTAATATTACTCTAGCCACCCTGAAGACTTGGTTTACTTAAAAGTATATTTTAAACATTGCTCTTCTGTAAATGAAAAATGTGAAGAGAAAAGAGACATATTGGAGTTCAAAATCCATTCACAATTATTTCATTGACTTGGGGCACAATCCTATTGAGATTGTTGTCAGCCTCCAAACTCAGAGGCTGACGATGATCCAATGCAGAGTGGGAGGAGCAGCAGGGGCAGTTTTCGCCTCCCTGCTCCTCCTGCTCTGCATTTTCACTAGATGGACTTTTTTGGTCATCTAGCTGGGGCGCTTCAGAGGAGGAGGGAAGGAGGCTACAGAGGACACAGGATATGTTGTACCCTGGCCTCTGCAATCTCCTCCCCTCCCTCCCCCCTGGAACGCTCCCTTTACCGCCCTCTGAGGTTGAGTTCCTGACCTCCGTGAGGCAGCTGGTGCAGTTCTTTCTGCGCCGGCTGCAAGTGGGGGGAGGGGGATTGGAGCACGGATTCCCAGCTCTGAGGTCGGAGCTCTGTCTGTGACCTCGGATCTGAGAAGCCAATTCCATTTGTGTAACTTTTTAGGTGGACTGATCTTCCTGTTGGTTGTAGGTCTTACATTTTTAACTCCACACACCCCATGAATCCTACACTAGCATCCAAGCCACCTATCCCAGTAGTTATGATCCTTTAAATTTAAGAGCTTTGTTATTGAAGTCTTTGTCATTATTGCTTTTGTTGTTGTTTTTTTAAATTAAATGTGCTATGAAAATGTATTTTTTAAAATTTCTTTTAAAAAAAACTTTTTTGAGTTAAACTGAAATATTTAATTTTTCAAACACAATGTTATATTACTAGATTGTTGAAGAACGAATCATTGTACTAATAAAACGTGATGCGAAAAGCTTGATATAATTCAGACCGTTAGAAAAACTATTCTTACAGTTTTCAAAATGTATTATTTATTTCATTATTACATTTATACCAGTGGGATCTGCAGCAACATGGTGTAGTGGCCCCCCGTTCCCTTCATGATACATCCTATCTAGTGCAGGAAGAGTCCCCCCTCCCGCCCCACAGTCCTTCTCCATCTCCAGGATCCTTACTATAAGGACAGGAAGAGGCCAATTATTCCTTCTTCTCTCCCCTCCTCACCCCACACCTACAGTTTCTGTTTTTTCCTTAATGGGCACCTCAACATTCTGGAAGCCCTGGAACCCCACAGGTCCCTGTCAGGCCATTTTAGTTTCTCAGAATTCTTTGAATTTGCAAACTTCTGCATAACCCTGAGTATGTAGAAACCAGTACCTTATTTTTGGTTGGCCCTGATTTGCTTCCAAAACTGTTAGGCACCCAAACCTCCAAGTTCACTATTAGAGGAAATGATCCTGCCTTTCCTTTATGGAACGTAAGGTGAGGTGACATACATGGGGTTCTCAGGCAGTTGCCCATCCAGGCTCAGAACCTCTGACCAGACCCAGGCCAGCTTTGCTTTGTCATGTGTGCTGCATCATGTGCTTTCAAACCATGCCCTGGACCCCAAAATTGAATCTATAAGATGTGTCATGTTCTTCTTGTTGTTGCTGTTGTCCAAAAGTGTTTGACCCAAGGAGGGAGTGATCCTATGGTCCCTAGACATCATCTGGGAGAGGGCATAGGGTACTCTGACCTCGGAGCTGGGATTCTGTGCTCCAATCCCCCTCCCTCCATTGTAGCTGGCATGGAAAGAACTGCATCACCTGCCTTTCCGAAGTTGGGAACGTGACCTCAGAGTGGGGGTAAAGGGGGCATTCCAGGGGATGGGGGAGGGGAGGGGACTGCAGAGACTGTATGAGGTATCCTCCTGTGTCTTCTGCGGCCTCCTTTCTCCCCCTCTGAAGCACCCCAGCTAGCGGGTTGAAAACGGCCGTCTAGCTAAAATGCAGAGTGGGAGGTATGAGGAGGCAAAGATCGCCTCTGCTGCTTCTCCTTCTCTGCATTGGATGCTTGTAATCCTCTGAATTCGGGGGCTTACGAGCATCAAGGGCACAATCGATAGGATTGAGCCCTTAACTGATCAACGGCTGTAGAAACACCCACAGATTATGAATTCCTATCTTGTGTATTTGTAAGTGGAACGATATTGTCAAAAATTAGTGTTAATTAATATCAGCCACATTTTAGCTGCTATCAGCTAAGTCACACGCAATTAGGTTTTCCATGCCTCTTTTCTGCTTATGTTTACTCAAAGGTCTATGGCTCACTGCTTCTTTTTTTTGCTTCTTGGACTCTGTAGTCTGTCAAGTTTCAAAGTGTTCATGACAACAATGTCGTGCTCCGTTATGCTCCCATCTGCAGATACTATCTATCCATTCCTTGTAACTGCCAAACTCAGTCTAAATGAGGGAAACCTGAAATATAGATTTAGGCTGCAATCCTATAGCCACCTACCCGGGAGTAAGCCCCATTAAACATCATAGGATGTACTTCTGAGTATGGGTATAAGATTGCAACGTTAGATATGCAGTCCTTGGAGTGGACCATAGCTGATTATCTCCATTTCATAACAAAGGTTCCTCAAGCAAAACATACATCCTAGCAAGATGTTGACAAAAGAAGGGGTAAAATAAAGCAGGCATTCCTTTAGCCATTGCATACTACATGACTAGTACCAACCGGCTCTATCTGGCATTCGGCAATTCTTTGCTATTCCTGCCGACATCTCTTCATTCATCAATGTGTGTGTTACACCTCTGTGCCCTCCACGACCTTGACTATTGATTGCGGTAGTAAGAATTTTCACAGGAGTCCAGCCAACCTCAGCAGAACTATGATAAAAGGAAGCTACTTTGAGGAAGACATGCAAGTTGGCAAGAAGTTTTATTCCTCTTGGGAATGAAGCGATTCCCCCCCACCAACACTTTCCCCCCAAACACTCCACTTCCCTCCCTCCCAAACTGATTTGTGTCTGGAACGTGAGAATAACATCACAGATGGATATTCTGCTCCTCAAAGAGTATGTTCGTGCATTTTAATTGCTGGCATCTTTACTTGTTACTGGTGTAATTGTGAGTAGACTTTGTTTTTGTATTGATAATTAGGGAGTAGAACAGATGGCGAAGGCTTAGTTTAAAGTAATGTGTCCCTTAAAGAAAATCTACTGTATGCAGCTGGAGAGACTTCACTCTAGCAGAACCTAGCTGCTTCTAGTGGCGTTCATATCCCTGGTAGAGTGGCTCAAGATAGGCAAAGGGTGGGATCTGCTCCTCCCCAGCAAATGTGATGAGTAATCTCAAAGGACTGGATACTTCGAATAAAGGGAATATGCCATTTATCCCCCTGCATTTACTGCAGGAGTCCAAAGCTTATGTAGCAGCTCAGAGAGGCAGGCAGGCATCTGGAACTAGTTTTTTTTTAAAGGGATTGGTTTTATGTACCACATGTAGCAATGGCATGCAGCCTGTCATAGAAAGAAAAGGACTGCCTGCTCCAATTTTTCAGAATTCCCCAAGTGAAAATTATATTTACACATATGCAGAAGTTTAACAGAGTGCTCTCTTGTTCATCTTCCTTGGTCAAATCCCACATTTGTTGCAGTGCTCCAGATCAGAACAGCTCAAGACCTACCCCTCATTATATCAATGGAGTCTGGATCACATAGATTTCATAGATCATAGAGTTGGAAGGAGCCTACAAGGCTATCGAGTCCAACCCCCTGCTCAATGCAGGAAACTAGAGGAGGGGTCTCCCATCCAAGTAATAACCAGGCCTGACCCTGCTTAGCTTTCCATGTTCAGACAAGCTGAGCCAGCGTAAGCCACAGGCCTGTACAGCCTAGAAGAACCCCCACAGTTTTCTAAAGCAGAGGCTACCGCAACCAGTCAGCCCTTTAGCCAACTCTTCTGAGAAGCCCTGGGAAACTCTGCTGTGCCACAAGCAGCCACATCAACCTTGGAGATCATAAACACCCAAGCGTGAGGTAGAATTGCTAGGGAGGATAATGAAACAGGAAACCACACTCCAGATCTCCAGTCCAAAGGTTAGAAAGCACTGGGGAAACCCTCTCCCAGTTTGGGTTATGATTTCATAGATTTCATAGATCATAGAGTTGGAAGGAGCCTACAAGGCTATCGAGTCCAGCCCCCTGCTCAGTGCAGGAAACTAGGGGAGGGGTCTCCCATCCAAGTAATAACCAGGCCTGACCCTGCTTAGCTTTCCACGCTCAGACAAGCTGAGCCAGCAGCGTAAGCCACACAGGCCTGTATTTTGTAAGGAGCTGGTTTACGTAGTTTCTGCATTTTCCACTTTGCCTAGGGTTCCCTGGTATTTTACAGTTTCTGGGATTTAGGAAAGAACATCCAGGAGAATTGCAAAAGACGCTAAGATACCAATTCCACACCTCCCTCCATGTTCTGATGGTCTTGTTTTTCAAGGCAATTCATGCCCTAATCAAGTTGCCAGGAGTGGGAGTCTGAAGAGAGAGAGAGAGAAAAAGGAGGGTTGTAAGCTGTTTCCGTGATGTGGCAGACTTCAGAGAAACGCTGAATAAGCACTTTTGGCTTCTGAGCTGCTCCATTCAGTGGAACCTCTGAATTGTTTCAGGATTCAGTAGAGGAGGAAGGAGAGAGAGATCATGGTCTGTTTCTAGGACCAAAGCTCCCAATGTCTTTCTTCATAAAGGGGCTCATTTCAGAAATAAAACTTGTGTTGTAAACTAGTTGGCGCACCCAGCAGGCTTATTGGCACTACATCTATGTTAGGATGAACATTATGTCGGGTGGGCAACCTGCGGCCCTAGGACCTAATTAGCCCTTGGCCCAATTTCAAAAGTTCTCTGCAAGTAATTAATTGAGACCTCTGGTAAGAGTGATCTGCCCCCCCCCCAAGCATCCTGTTGTATGGGGAAGAAAAGTGGGTGAGAAGGGGGTAGCATAAAGGGAGCGAGAAAAAGGGTGGTGCTGACCACTTTTGGCTCCGGCCTTGCCTGCCTAGATGTGGCCCCTGTCAGATTTCCCTGGAGGGAATGGAGCCCTCAACAGACGAAAAGGTTCCCCACTCTTGCTTTATGTGAAACATTGGATGAAAATGACATTTTGAACTCGAGGGTGACATGCAAGGGCTTATGCAACCCCTTGGTGTTTTGTGGAAGGTCTTTGGAGTTATGACCAATGACCCAACATCAGAACATAAGAAGGAGCTCTGCTGGATCAGACCAAGGGTCCATCTAGTCCAGCTACCTCAAAGCTGGGACAGCACCACGGAGTACTTCAGTATCTGTCTCGTGCAGGGCAATTCTATGCATGTTTACTCAGAAGTAAGCCTGACTGTGTTTAGTGGGGCTTACTTCCAGTAAATGCACATGACCTGGAAAGCAATATGTCTTAAACATATTTAAGAGTGTTTTCGCAAATCACACCAACAGTGCCTTTGAACCTCCTTATGCTGTTTGTGCGCACGGTTGAATATTGTTAATATGAGATAGGAAGCGGAAGAGAGACATTTTTCTATCTTTTGTGTATTCTCTAGCTTCTTGTACATTCTGTGTTTGTGCTACAGATGCAGGAAATGGAAATGCCCTTGGATTGCTAACATACGGTGTTTCATCAGTAAACAGGCCAAGCTGCTAGTGTATGGCAATAGTGAGGTTTCTTTTTTTAATGTTGTGGAAAAGGAGGATCATGTGGGAGACTGTGTGGGGGTGATTTTTGGGGGTGGCAATACAGATTTGCTGGGTATACCTACATCATTCCCTCTATTTGTGAACTCAGGTGGTTGAGAGCCGAAGGTAGTGATTTCTAGTAGGCAGGAGGCTCCCTAGGTATGCAGAAGTATCTGTGATTGCAAATTAATAGTGTTATGGGTTTGGGGTTGGTCAGAATGATCTTTCAGGGTCCCTTACAGCCCAGTGCCTTGGATTGCAAAGAAATTCAGGATCTCTTCCAAACAGAGAAAAACCTCCGAGCGTGTGCTGTTTTTGCTTTCTCTCCCCCCCCCTGCTATCTCCCCGCCCCCTCTGGGAATCCTGAACAGCAGTACAAGGCACCTGTTCCAGGCTTGCTGTACCCCTGCACAGAAACAATCCGCCTAGGGCAGGAGTGCACAACCTTTTCAGCTCCAAGGGCCACATCAAGCCTCTGCCAGGGGGCTAGCGGGTCACACAAGTGTGCATTCACGTATGTATTCACACCCATATTCACACACTCTCATTCATATCCCCCACACACATGCGTCCCCCCACCCCATACACACACATATACACTTCCCCCCATAACACACAACCTCTCCTCCTCCTGGCCACCCACCCCAGACAGGGCTTTCCCTTGCTAGCTCTAGCAAGGGAAGTAATTCCCTTATCTCCAGTCTCTCAGGAAACATTGGAGATACGGGAAGAGTTTTCCTTTGCTGGCAGTAGCGCTGACAAGGGAGAACACAACCTTTCCCGTGCTAGTGCTAACAAGAGAAACTCTGGGTGGGGTCCCCATGGCCCCGCAGGCTGCACTGGAAGAGGCTGAGAGCCTTATGCGGACCATGGTTGTGCACCCCTACACCAGGGTTTGTGGCTACACTGCAGGTCCCGCCTGAATTACATTTGAACAGCATGTGGGTGATTCTTGTGCAAATCTGTATACCAATTACGGTATGTAGTTTAAAAGCTCATGTCTGGATGTTCTGCATTTTCTTCTTTCTTACTCCTTCCCCAGCCTGGTGCCTTCAGGCGTGTTGGCCTGCAGATCCCATCATTCTCAGCCAGCATGGCCAATGAAGCCTGTGTTAGTAATGCCATCGTGTGTTGGAACATGGTGGACTAATGACTCCTAATAACCCTGCTCGGCTCGAATGAGTAGCAATTCCCTCCAAGGGTTTAGCCAGTTAGAGAACTCAGGCACTTTGCTTCTTTGGGAATAATTGCATTGTTTTTCATCTTGGCTTTCATTGTGTTTGTAGTCCAAATAGAATAGCAATCTTTGGCACCACTTCAGCATAGTAGATATTTTATAGAACGGAGAGATCTGCTGAGCTGGTGATTATGCAAGAATTTTAGTGTTCTTATGTTGATGCTTGGAGTTTTCCTTTGTAAAGAAGCTTCCTCTACATTGACCAATTCATGGTCCCTATTTAAGGGTACAACACCTATTTGGCTGAACGTTTGGTTTGCATCAAACAAGCAAAACACCTTCTCTGCCAGCCATTTGGGCCTTGAAGCTTGCTAACTAGTCTTCAATTATCTCTGTTTAATGCAGGCACGGGCAAACTTTTTGTCCCCTGAGGGCTGCCTATGGCAATGGGCGGTGGATTGGGGGCTGCACTTGCGTGTATGCATCCACACATGTGTGCACCCACCTCCATCTCAGCATGCAGTGATGGAGAGGTCTGAATGTCTCCTCCCTGCATGCTGAGATCACTTTGCACCTCTCCCCCCAGTGCTAATCAGCTGGGCATGGGGATGGGGGGAGATGTACAATTTAAATGGGAAAGACTGCACATTGCGATGTCCTTCCCTGTATGTATTCTTCCCCATTGATATTGTGTTTTTGCCAGCCTGCCAGCCAGCTGTTTGGTGGAGTGTCAGGAGTGTGTTTTTGCTAGGGAAGACAGTGCACAAGCAAAGTCTTCACCCCATGCTGTCTTCTCCATTTTAAAATGCTCCTTGACAGCTCACCGAACAGCTGTTTGGTAGGCTGTTGGGAGTGCGATTGTGCTGCGGAAGGCAGTGTGCTGGGATGACTCTCCTTGTGTGCTCTCTTCCCTAGCAAAATCATAGGTGCAGCATATGGAAGCAAACTTGGTAGTGAGTGTGGTTGTAGCTTGGGCACCTCTGGCGGGCCACACAGAAGGCCTCTGAGGGCCAAGTGCAGCCCGTGGGTTGCCCATATGTAGTTTAATGGGTACAGTTCTGCGTTCTTGTGAAATGTTCAGGCCACTGGTGATACAGAATGTCTACTTAATGCCAAACCTTATATACCAACTATGCCAACTGGACTGGCACAACTGTCCATCTTGGGAAATGGATCTTCTGATCACTTTGCTAGTGTGTGCAGAATGTTGATTTTTAATGTGTGAAGTTATGTATAAATAAATGGATACACACGCATCTTTTTACTGTACTAAAACCAAAAATATTGTTTTTTTAAACCCCTTTAAAAAACTGCTCCAAGCATTGTGTGTGTGTGTGACTTGTCACAGATGGTTTTGTTTATTTAAAATATTTATATCCCACCTTTTGAACTAATAAGATCTTCAAGGCTGCTCACACATTTTAAAAACCCAAATACATATTAAAACAATTAATAAAACAAAATGCCAGAGCCAAACTGAAGCACCAACTACTTTCTCAAACTCAGAAGGCCCTAACAGCCCTCTGGAAAAGCACAGCCTGTTCTCGTCAGTTGCACAACAGAGAGTGAGTGGAGAAAACCTCCACCGGGGAAGGTGTTCCACAATTCTGGGCCCATCCAGTAGGTTGTCTGCAACAGCCATACACACTTTTCTTGCTGTAGTGCTGATCATGCTCCTGGGAGCTAGTCTTGGGATACAAGGTGGTGGTGGGAGAAAAGAAACCCAACTTTATGTACATCCTTGGCTAAATTTACTGCTTTTATGAAAGGGGGGGGGGGAAGAGATCTCAGAAAGGATTTTTTTGTGACAGCATCCGGGCATGGCGTCCCGTCAACAAATCAGCAAATGTGTTAAGGATTTTAATTAAAGAGTTATAAAACAGACTGTGAGAAAAGGCATAGAATAGATGGGACAGAGAAAAGCTGGATGGAAATTGGGGGTTTGTGTGTGTGTGGGGAGAAGCAGAAAGGGGTGTGAAACATCTGGCAGCAACAAAGCAGATGAAAGAGCTACTGAGAGTGAAAGAGCAAAGCATAGAAGGGGAATGGAGATGGCTCTGAAGCTCCTTGTCTGATTAATGATGCTCAGGCTGTGATCCATTGTAATCCTCTCATTAGCAAGCTGAGAAAAGTAATTTTACACTGGCCCCTGATCACCTCTCCCACTGCTCTTCTCCCCCCCCCCCCCCCGCCAGTGATTGATTGTTCTTGCAGATTCTTTGTTGTCCAGATGCACACATGGCCAAGGTGGCCTTTTAGGTGGGGCAGAACGTGGTTTCCCCCCTGAAAAAGTGCCAAGATTTAGATCAGCTAATTGACCACTGCTGTTGGCCTTTGAAATTACTGGATGCGAGTAGCAGGAGCTAGCTTTGGAGAAAGTTATTTGTGTATTTATCAATTGATTGTGCACTGCATCTTCCATCCAAGCATACAGCACTTGGGGCAGCTTATGGCAAATAATATAAAAGAATGAATGAATGAATATATTTATTACGGTCAACGACCAGCTCCCAATAATAAAACAGTATCAAATATACAAACATATAACGTACAAAGCACCATTATAACAATAATACATTCCAAAATATAAAAGAGAAATACATAAATCACACAGCAGCGACAACATCAGAAACCCAAAAACAGCAGCCAGAAAGAAAACTGGTCAGTGTGCAGTTCCATAAAATGCATGTTCAAACAGCGCTGTTTTCACCTGCCATCTGAATACACTGAAAGAGGTAGCTAGCCAGGTATCCCTGGGCAATGAACAATCTGGGTGCTGCTATGGAAAAGGGCTGATCACATTTCTCCACCCTATGCACCCTACTGGGCAGAGGGAGGTGCCATAAAGCCTCTTCAATGGACCACAGTATGAATGCAGATTCATGCAGGAGGAACCCATCCTTCAGGTATCCAGGTTCCAAATTGTTTAGGGTTTAAACGGTAAAGACCAGGCCCAGAAACAAGTTACCGTAGCAATCAGTGCAGCTGAACGTGTAATACTGGAACAAATGTGATCAGAAGCCCAAGCCCCTGTCAGTCTCGTTGCTGCCACATTTTGCACCAACGGCAGTGTCCAGATGTGTTTGAGGGGCATCCGCAAGCATTTTGCAGTAACCAGAGCATACTCAGGCAAGATCTGCCTACTCCAGAAACGGTGGCAGCACACCAGCTGAAGTTGTGCCAAAGTGCTCCTGGCCCCAGCTGCCACTTGGCTATCCAGTAACAAAGCCAGGTCCAAACTTGTACACCCAAGCTGTGTATCCACTGCTTCAGGGTACAACACTACCCAGAGAAGATTGAGTACCTTTTTCAGGGTTGTTCTTCCCTCCTAGCATCTGTATTTCTGTCTTGCCTGGATTAATCTTTGGTTTGTTAGCCACATCCAGTCCACTGATCTCAGATACTGAATTGGGGACTTTTCACAACTTCCTTGCACAAATTAGATGGGAAGGAGAGACAGGGCTGGGTGCAGTGTGGTGTAGTGGAGGAGCCAGGGCTCATAGGGATGCAGTTCCAGCATTTTTTTATTATCGGGGATGCTGATGTCATCTGACACACACACACACACACACACACACACACACACACACACACACACAGCATTCCCTGTTCTCTCTGAGCTTAGCTGCAATTCTCACAGTGGCTGGAGGGAAATGGATTTTCCAAGCAACAATATATTGTTTCCAATTGTAATGCAAAGTATTTTGGGATGGCTTGGTCTTGAAATGGGCAGTTAAGACCCATTAGCTTTACAAAAGTCCTGCTTCTGGTGGCGATGAAAACTGCTAGAAGTGGTTTGTTCATATGGGTCAACACAGCTGCCTGCATTTTTGGACTCTCCTTGGGCTGTGGCTATTTATTTATTTATTATTATTTATTTATGGGGACTTATGACAAGCATGTGTACATCACTACATCACTGGATGGGTGCCATTAGTGTGTTGATGGCACCACAGCCCAAAACCCCAAATGAATTCTCCCAGCAGTTTCATGTAGATGTTGCACAGAAGAAGATGGAATCCTCTAGGACTCTTATTGGCTACTGGCCACAGGGTCAAACAGTGGTCCCTCAGCACCACCTCCTGGAACCTGCCCTCTAGGTAGGAACAGAATCACCACAAAACAGTGTCCCCCAAGCCCCATTCCAGAGCCAGGTGATCCAGAAGGATCCCATTGTTAGTGGCATCAAAAGCTGCTGAGAGGTCCAACAGGGACACACTTCTCCTGTCTAGCTCTGCCCCCAAACGAGATTGAAACCAGGTTGAAAGGATCTAAATCATCAGTATCATCCTGGAATCCTAGGAGTTGTAAGGCAACCACACACTCCAGTACTTTCCCCCAAAATGGAATATTTGAGACTAATAGTTTTCTGCATTGGTGTCATCCAGTGAAGTTATTTTCCGTAGAGGTTTTACCACAGCCACTACACTGACTGGGTTCAGGCAACATGATAACCCACACTCAAGTATTGAGTATGGGTTATCATTGAACTGTGGATTGTTGTTGAAATGTGGGTTATCATGTTGTCTGAACCCAGCCGTGGCTTGTTAACCACAAACAACTCATGAAGAGAACCCGTGGTTTGTTGTTGGATTTTGAACTGTGGGTTGTTCACTGTGGTTTATTATCTCGGTTGGGTTCAGACAACACAATAACCCATGTTTCAACAGCAACCCATGATTCAACGACAACACTGCCTCTCTGCCTAACCTACCTCACAGGGTTGTTGTGAGGATAAAATTGAGAGGATGATGATGATTATGTATGTAAGCTGCCTTGAGTTCCTTGCAGGAAAAAAGGCGGGGTATAAATGTAATAAACAAACAAACAAATAAATAAATAAATCCATACTCGGCCCTTGAGTGTAGGTTTTTGTGTTGTCTGAAGCCAGTCACTGTCAAAGGGTGAGACATTAACCACCTCTGCCATCCAATCTGCCAAGCCTCCTCAGGCTCTTTTTATCAGTCATGATATACATGGGTCACATACATACGGGGCAGCTCTCACCTCTCTAAGGATCTTGTTAATGTCCGGAGGCTGCACAAGTGGAAAAAAGTATCTATTGAAAGCTGACAGGTTGGAGCCCCGGTGTCAACCCAAAACGATCCTGCATTCAGTGCCTGGATGGTAGGGCTGGCCCAAGACTTTTTGATGCCTGTGGTGGAGCAGCCTTTGGCACCCCCACCAAGTCAAGATTTACAGAACCACAGGCCAGCCATGTCATTTTGGCCCCTGAAGTAGAAAATCCCACAGCACCTCTCCCCATCATTTTGGCAGTAAAAATACAATAATAATCAATTAAATAACTAACAATTTCCTACCCTTTCATGACACCTAAAGTGTGCGCCTGAGGTGGCCACCTCAGTCTGCCTAATGGTGGCGCCAGCCCTGCAGGAGAGATCCCTCTTCAAAAGTCTCCTCATTTCCTTTATTTCCACACATGCCAAGAAAAGCTTCACCTGCTCAATTTCTGCATTTTGAGCTGCTTTTGTGGGCATGGCAGCCGGGCCAGTTAAAAAACTGATGGTGCTGTTTGTGCCTCCTTTAAAAAAAGAAAAGAAAAAGCTGAAAAGTGATGACCCTTCCTTCACAATGAAGTTCAGTTCACCGGAAGAGAAACTCCCAGCCTAATGCTGTACAGATGTTCCGTGTGGCGCCCTGGAGCAAAGGGCACTCTAATTGACTACAGGTGTGACCCTGTGACCAGGTAACATCCTCCCCTGCCTTGGAGAGGCTTACCAGAGGTCAGCGTCTAATCCACTGTCTTCAGAAGCTTTTATCCATCATAAATGAATGGGGCTGAGGAGGCTGAGCAGACGAAAGGGGAGAAGAAAAGAAGAAAAGCAGTAATAGAAGCAAGCGCTCATTTGTCATGTTAGAGCAAAGCTGTGTGACAAGCTGTGGCTGCTAACACTAATCCCCCTGTGTATTGCAGTCATGCACTGTAGAACAGATAAGGAAGCGGAGCTCTGAAGAAGGCAACATCAACCTCCCCCCTCCTCATGGCAGAGGGTGATGGGGGGGAACACCCCCCCATATTTGTTCAACAGGAATGTCCCCCCCCCCATTTTTCTGCCTGAACTGCACGAGTCGGTGGTTTCAAAGAACACCAGACTCCTGCCAAAGTCGGGAGACTGCAAAGAGCCACATGCGGAAGAAGCACCTTGCCGGCTGGCTGAAGTTTATCATAAGTACATTCCTGTGTCAGTGCTAAGCCAGAAAAAAGCCCTCTGGGGAAGCAAGTCAGTGTTAGGTTTTGCATGGTGGGCAGAACGAAGATTGTCTTGTCACCTGACATGGAGGGTGTCTCTTGGGGTGAAGTACACACGATCTTCAGTCACCAGACAGAGTCTCAAGGTTTATGAGTCAGCAGCCATGGGACAGATTTGGGGTAAACATGTTGTGATAAACAGGTTATATAATAGGTGAGTAAATATCCTATTTATAGATACTATAAATGGGGTCTTGCTATATAAGGTTGGGGTAAGACACACATCCTCTCACTTGTCTTGACTTCCTGGCTCTCTGGTCTTGTTCTGGACTTCTACTTCAAGTCAGTCACTACTTCATCTCAGCCTTACCACTGGGGTCTTGGACTTGTATCTGCAATGATGTAGTGAGTAAGAGATGCATTGCTTGCCTTAATCCCATGTAATTGGGTCTTACAAATAAACTCTTTAATCTTTATTAACTGCTGTTATCTCCTCCTTCCGTCTGCGTGACTGGGACTGAGGGTCACTGGCTAGGTGAGCTTTTGAACCCGGGTCAGTCCAGCTCTCACAGTCAGAAGTGTGCTGAACTGCTGGACAGGAAGGGAAGGCGGAGGAGGGAAAATCCTTCCCACATAAACAATTGTTTAAAAAGAGAAGAAGAAGAAGAAGAAGAACCCAGCCTATAACTGGACACAGTCGATTGACTTTAAAAAATAAATAGAAGAAAAGATGATGAGTAAATAAAACAGATTCACTGGTATAGAATCACCACTTCCTAGGCTGTGTCTGAACCAGCGGACTTCTATCTTTCCTTTCTCCAGAAGATTCTTGTGCTGGTCCCTGTGTGTCTACCGTTCATAGATATAAAGAGCTACAGAGGAATTGCTTCTGAGTTACGGCCCAGGCTTGTTGTGTCAAGTGGAGAGCAGGCGCTCTTGCTGATTCGATCAGATGCCATTTGCATGGAAGGTTCCAGCTGTGACTTGAAGTGGTCGGCTTGAGTCCTCCCTGCTAGCAGATCCAGCTGCAAGGAAGTATCCTTGCCTGTGTCTTGATGTGGCAGACCAAAACGTTTGTACTGTCTGTCTTCCTGGTCAAGGAATCCAGCTTGTTGCTTGGCACTGCAGGGGGACAACCTTGTTCATCAGTGGCTTTAGTTGCAAGTAGGTGTTCTCTAGCCTGCTGTTTTCAGCACACCACTAGTAGAGTCCTAATCAGGGGCAGAACATGGACTAAGGTGCAGACCGTACCAGTTGTTCCCAGGATAAATCCAGAGTAAAATGGCTTGTGACGGAACACATAGGAACACAGCTGTTATGAACACACCTTCAGTGTTGAAAGAGATCCTCATGGGCCATCTCCTACAACAGCTTGCCAACTTAGGGTTTTGTGTCAGCAGAGTTTATTGGGTGTGAGGAGATGCGGAGAGGGGCAATCAACCACACCTAGTCCAGATGGGTTTGGAATGGCCACAACTTTATTGGTTACAGCTCACAGAGGTTTGGTGTGACATAGGGCATAGATCTGGTTATCAGGTAGTCTGGCTGCTGGCTGATTCTCTACCCCAGCCTGCATGCTGGGATAATATAGGGGGAGGCAGGATCTTGGAGTCCCACCATGGTGTAGGTCATTTGTGTGGGCCCCTTTTGTGACCTGGGTGTGCGGCAGGCATGGCAACCTCTGAGCTGGGCTGGAGCCTTCTGGCTTCATCCCCAGGATCACTTATGGGGAACCCCCTTCTGTTGGGGAGTGGGGTGCCCCACCCATGCTTTCCCCCTGAAATGGATCTGGCCCAGTGCCGAGAACGCCCAACATGATGCAGTTGTGACAGAAACAAAACTTAAGTAATGTTCCACGCAAGCCCATTGCTATGGGAAGGCGAAAACCCTGCAGGCTAACAGCTGATTCTGTGAGCAGGTAAAATTCCTCCTCAGCTGCATCAACCAACGACTAACCATGGTCCATAGCAATATAACATATTAGGGAGGGCAGGTTGGGGAAGTCAGAACTGGCACTGGCCGGGGTCATGTGAACAGTCTACCTACCTGAAAGGCTCTACCTGGAGGGAGACCGGAGAGGTAACTTCACTTCCCAGGTCTACTCCCTGGTCTCCACCCTGTGGGAACCAACCAACCCTGCTGATTGACCACCTGGGGAGCACCCAGCACACTGTGCAGCTGGGCTGCCTATTGGGCCAGCCAGGGAATGGGGTCACAGGTAAACGGGGACCTGGATTCATAGGTGCATTCATTAAGAATATAAGAAGAGCCATGTTGGATCAGACCAAAGCCTATCTAGTCCTGCATTCTGTTCCCACAGTGGCCAACCAAATGCCTATGGGAAGCTCACAAGTAGGACATGAGTCTGATGCCACCCTTCCGCTTCTGTTCCCCAGGAACTGGTATTCAGAGGCATACTGCCTCTGATACTGGGGGTGATATATAACCATCATGACTAGTAGCCATTGAGAGCCATATCCTCCATGAATTTGTCTAATTCCATTTTAAAGCCATTGCTACATCTTGTGGTGAATTTCATAATTCCACTATGTGCTGTTCAGTGCATCCAATCTCTGCAAGCAAGATGTCAATTCTGGACAATTTTGTACAGATCTGGTACTTGTCTGCATTGTGCTGCATTCCCCCCCTCTTTTGCAGGAACTGTTTCCTGTTTGGGAGCAGATGTTTACAGCCAGGTGCTTCAGAAACTACTGATAGGGGTTGGGGCTTTAGATAGGCTGCTCTACATCTAATGCATTGCTGGCAGGTTATTATGAAGTCTTTTCTTGTAAATCTCCAAGGAAAGAGTTTCCATTCCCTTTTGAGGCAGCTTGATCCATTGCAGCTGTTGGCTATGCTGATTCAGCAGTACCTGCTGCAACCCACTCAGTGTTGCACTGTGCTCAGAGAACATCCATCATGGTCATTGTTCATCCCTTTCCATTATCTCTTAAGTATTTGAAAAAGTCAACATTCCTCATTGACATAAAAAGCCAGGTGGGTCAGTCATACTGCTCAGGTAGAAACACTCTATCTACTGGTAATACAAACAGTTAAGGGCTCAGAGCTTTCTGAATTTGAGTGCCAGCCTCAGCGAGATTGCTAAAAAAGAAGTGGTGTTGCACCATGAACAACCCATGAAGAGAGACTTTGGTTTGTTGTTGGGTTGTGAACTGTGGGTTGTTCACCATGGTTTGTTATATCGGCTGGGTTCAGACAACATGATAACCCACATTTCAACAACAAACCACAGTTCAAAGACAACCCACACACTCAAGCCATACTCAGCCCTTGAGTGTGGGCTATCATGTTGTCTAAACCCAGTCACTGACTGCCAGAGGCCTGGATACTCGAGGCTAGAAGAGTGCACTGAAGCCAAGGTTGTGTGGGGAGGGCACAGGTGGTTTGGTGGCACTGGCAGAGATAGGCAGGGGGCTTAAGCAGCATGGGCTGCATCTAGCAGCCAAGCAAGTGGGAAAGATGTAGCATGGGAGGATAGTGAAGTTCAATCATCAGGGCTAGCCCTTCCATTAAGTAAAATGAAGCAACTGCCTCAGGCAGTCGGGGTTGGGTGGCATCTGTGGAGGTTCATCCTGCGCCCCTAGCCATTCACCTCTGTTGGAGGACAGAGCTGTGTGCACCACATGGCCTGTCCTGCATTCCATAAACTAGCCTGCTGCCCTCAGGTGTGGTGGAGGACACTGCCCGGTCATCAGTGTTGAAGGGAGTGGCCGTAGCTCAGTGGCAGAGCACACACTTTGCATGCAGAAGGTCTCCGGTTCAATCCATGGTACCTTCAGGTAGGGCAGGGAAAACTCCTGCCTGAAGCGCTGGAGAACTGCTGCCAGTCAGTGGGCTGGTTTATATGATTGCTGCTGTAGCCCACCGTGGCTTATTTAAGCCATGGTGGGTTGCGGCATGGGCTAGTGCCCATTTTGAATATTCAAGCCATGACAGGCAGTTGCTGTGGTTTATCGGCGAGGGTGGGTTGCCGGCGTGGTTAATGAACCACTCACAACCCTAAAACAGCTGCTGGGTTGTGGGTGGTTTGTTAACCCTGCCAACAACCCACCCTCGCCACTTGCCGAGGCTTGAATATTCAAAATGCCCACCAGCACATATCACAACAACCCACCATGACTTAAATAATACCTGTGGTGATCGTGTGAATCGGGTCATTGTTGACAATACTGAACAATAGCCTGACTTGGTATAGGGCAGCTTCCGATGTTTCTAAGTAAAATTCAAGTGCCAGTCCAATTTGCTTCTGTGCATGGAATTGGGGCAGGGTACCATTTTTGTCCTTTGTCTCGGGTAGCAAAATACCTTGGGTTGGCCCTGTGAATTATTTCTGGATGGAGGGAAATGGTGTACTACTGAAGATGTAGTATGCTTAGAAGGCTGCGGCTGATTTCACAAATTTTGAAACTCTGCCTTGGGACAAAAGGTGGGGATTCTGAAATGTAGAACCAACCATCTGAGCTTTCAGGAGGAAAGGCAAACAAAAACAAAAACAAAATGCCCAGACAGGAAGCTGCTTGACCAGACATTAGTGACAAATGTAATCCCCCCCCCAACATTTGGTGGAATTGCAGCAGACAAGCAACTTAATATGTTGAAAACAAATAAATAAAACCTGGAGGATTTCCCTCCCCCATCTGTCTGTCTATGTTTTTGTTGCTATTATTGTTACTCTTAAAAAAGAGAGACTGGGGAAATATTAACAGTATTACAGCTCTTCCATGCTTTCAACAACAACAATCCTGCCTTTAAAAAAATGATAATTCGGAGAACACATTCGATAGTATTGTTTAATATTCATGCTTCTTATTTTTGCCAGCCTTGGTAACACATTAAGGGCACAATCCTATGCATGTTTAGGTAGAAAAAAAAGCCCTATAATTCCCAGCATACCCCAGCCAGCCATTCTGGTGAGAGGGATGCTGGGAGTTGTAGGACGTTTTTTTCTGTCTAAACATGCATAGGATTGTGCCCTTAAGCAACAAATCAATATATCTAGCAGATGCCACTGTAGACAATAGGAAAAAAATAATATTACTGATTTGGTCAGGCAGATAACAACTACTCATGGAAAAGCCAATAACTGGCCACATTCATCCTTTTCACTGCTGGGCAAAACTATGCAATTTGTAGGCTGAGTTGCAGCAGCTGACATATTTATATCCTCTATTCTGGCATTTTGAATTCATTACACTTGCCTCATGTATCTATTAAAATGCTAGAGATGTGGCAATAGAGATGCAGGCTTAAGATAATTGGGAATCTCATTCCTCAGCCTTCCCCAACCTGGTGCCCTCCAGATGTGCTGGACTATAACTCCCATCATGCCCAGCCAGCCTGGCAAAATGTAGTCCCACAAATCGCGAGGGTACCAGGTTGGGAAAGGCTGCTTTACTTGGATCACATTTTCAAAAGGGCTTCCGATGTTAAGCTCTGGTTGAAATCTGACAATTATTTAGGTGTCGGAGGGAGTGATCCTATGGCCCCTAAGTCAATGTCTGAGGGACCATAGGATAGTTCAGATTCCCAGCTCTGAGGTTGGAGACAGCACTATGACCTTGGAGCTGGGAATCTGAGCTCCGATCCCCCTCCCCTGCCCTCTTGCAGCTGGTGTAGAAAGAACCACAGTGGTTGCTCTCCGAGGCTGAGAAAGTGACCTTGGAGGGGGGTACAAGGGGGCATTTCAGGGAACAGGGAGGGGAGGAGACTGGAGTGGCCAGGATACAAGGCATCCTGAGGCTGCTCCAGCCTCCTTCCCTCCCCTTCTGAGACGCCATTGCTAGATGCATGAAAATGGCCGTCTAGTGAAAATGCAGAGTGGAGGAATGGCGGAGGTGATCCTCACCTTCCTACGCCGCATTGGATGAGTGTGAGCCTCTGAGTTCGGAGGCTGACGATCATCTCGATAGGGTTGCGCCCTAATAGACCAAATCTACAACCCTGTTAAACTGAAGTAGTAGAATTTAGAGCTATTGATATTGGGGGAGAACAGAGCATCTCAAACCTATGTACTTCAGTTCTCGGCATCAAATTCATGCTACAAAGACATACGACAGTTGTGGAACTACCTTTATGGAACTACCTTTCTATGGAAGGATTGACTAAAGCTCCAACCCTTAGGTTTAGGTCATACATGTGAGGCAGCCTTTTGCATTTAGGATCTTGTGCAGAAAGCTCAGTGTGAATTCAGCCTTATAGAGATAAATCCCACAATGACTGGCAGCCATTTCCAGGCCAGTTGGGGCCATCAGTTGGGGCTGAGCAGGTACCAGGTATTTGTGTACAGAATTTCATTTGTCTGCAGGCTGGATCCAATCCTATCAAATTTTAATCAAGTTGCAGTAGAAAGGTTGGATTCAGGCTAAGTTGAACTTGGGTCCCATTGAAAGCAGTGGGACAAGTTAGCCATGGTTTAATTCCCATTGATTTCAGTAGGAACTAAATTCAACTTGGTCTGGATCTAAGCCGTGGTGCATAGTTTCACTTAAAAGGAAAAGAAGCAGTGAGCTTCCAAGTATAAAAAACAAACCCAAATGCTGTCTCATGTGCATTCTAGAAAGGCCAAACAAACAAACAAACAAACAAACCCACTGCTGATCTACGACTTGTGGGGGATCTTTCTAGAAACACAGTAGATCTTCAACCCCTTTCTCTTATCAGACAAGGTCGTACCATCTGAGCATGTGTGCACTGTATTTGTAAAGCCCTTATTGCTAGGAGATGCTAACTGTATTATAGAACCTAAGTATCCTTACAGCACCTGTTGCCTGGAGAATGGACTGGACCTTGAAAATAGCCTGGACCCTGAAAATCATTGATCAAAAAGAATGGTGTATCAACTTCCAGAGAGGTAGTCATGTTAGTCTGCTGCAACAAAAGGAAGAGAGTCTTGCAGCTCCTTAAAGAGCACATTTACTATGGCATACACTTCTCTGGACTAGAGTCCACTTCATTAGATGTGTCTGAGGAAGTAGAGCCTAGTCTACAATAGCTTATGCATAATAAACTTGTTAGTCTTTAAGGTGCTACAAAACACTTTGCTATTATGCATTGAGAGAGACATAGCCAAGCTTCCAAACCACATTAAGTGCCTATTTAACTAATTATTTTATTACATTTATATCCCACCTTTCCACTAGTGTTGAAGGCAGCTAAGAATAAAATATAAATAAAATAATGAAGCTATAATTAAGGCACTAAAACTCATCAAATAAAAACACATCCTTTGGGCACAATTTTGTGGAAATGTGACATACAAATAAATAGATGATGATGACAACCCAATAAAAATGCCAATAGAAACTTCCAGCGGTCAGAATTTTTTATGGATTTTGAGTGGACACAGATTATCTCGAGATATGCCTTTGTAGTATCCTTGCAGTTTTGTTCAGACTTTTGATTTACTTAGTAATTCATGTTTTATTCTTATTTTTGTGGACACTCAGAAACCCTAATGGATACTCGGACGGCCACAGCTGAACTTGGATGGACAGCAAACCCACCTTCAGGGGTAAGTGGATGCCAAATACTTGACATGCCTTTTTGTATGTTCACCAGTTGTTTGGAATTGGGGTGGGGGTTATCATTTTTTATTCAAGTGGCTAATAGTGTGTGTGTGTGTGTGTGTGTGTGTGTGTGAAATCTGCTTCTGCCTGATTTAAAAAAATCCACTTCACTAATTTATCTTTTTCCGATGTCCACTCAAACAATGGCAAAACTGACATGTTTCTTTTTATGCAAACAAAATTATGTATCTTTTCCCCACAGGAAGACAGTTATAATGGGGAGAGTGCTTTTTTCTCTCTTTCCTTCTAGTGAGCTATGCATTCTTTTTTCTTCTTCTTTTTTTAAAAAGTGACTGACCTTATGATTTGGGGGTTGGCTCGTGATTTTTTTCTCTCCAAAAAAGAAGCTGGAGGGTGTTGATGATATTAAAACATTCCAAGTTACAAATATGATGGAAACCTGACTCATGGCTCACAGTCATCGGGAGTGTAAACATTGGTGTTTTCTTTGTTGAAAAAAGTTGAGAATGAAAAGAAAATCCCACTTGCTCTGTGGATTTCAAGGCAGTAATAAGTGCCTCCCTCGGCAGGTTCTCTGGCTTCGTATAGCAGCACGATATGGCAAGAGACAAATGACATGTCACGTTGACAACCTTGACTGTTGCACAGTGCCGTTGGCCCGGGAGTGACGGTGCTGCGGCAGGTGTGTGCCGCCCCCTTTTCGTGCCTACTTCTTGACAGTAGCCGAGGCAGGCTGGGCACTGCCTATTATGTTCACAGTCAACACCACCAACACAGTGATCTTTCCACGATGTGGGAAGTCGGCTATGCGAAGCATTTGGTTTCCCACTCCATGGCTGTTTTGCCTGCTCATGCTCAGATGGCAAGCAGCCCCCTTGGCTCCCACTTTCTGCTGATGCACTGTGTGTGGTTGGGGGGAGGTGGGGCTGTGCCAAGAGCTGCTTGGGAGATGATTTAGACTCCTTGTCCACACCACAGTTTGTGTTTATACTCCAAATTGTGTTATCCAGCAGTGAGTCAGCCCCTGCCTGTGTCTATTAACCATGCAGGGAAATATTACTTGGTTAGAAGGAGAGCTGGAATAGGGAGAATGGGAAATGGGGATTCATGTTTGCAGTCAAGGCTGGCTGTATCCTTAGGCAGGGTGAGGCAGCAGATGCAGGGTGGGGTCGTGGCAGGGGGCAATGAAGTGTTGGGGGACTGGGCTGAGCGTGTTGCACGGTGTTCCAGGCATCCCCTAACCTAGCCTGCTACCCTCAGGTTCGGTAGAGAACACTGTCCCAGTGCTAGTGTTCAACTGCCAGTCTTGTTGGCTTCTCTATGTGGAATGGGGATGGGTGCCATCTTGACCTTTGTCTCAGGTAGCAAAATGTCTTGGGCTGTACCTGTTTGCAGTGGAAAATGTGGGATACACAAAGGCCATGGGTCTGAAGATCATTGGGAGCGGGAAGCTAAAAAGATGGGAGGAAGTCTGGAACATGAACAGGGTGGAAAATAGCACCTTCCTCAGCACAAGCCACCTGGTGCCTCCAAAATGTGTTGGATTCTTCCTCCCCAACCCCCAGTAGTGGTGGGGCCTGTGGCCAGAGTTAGCACAAGCCACCTGGTGCCCTCCAGATGTGTTGGATTGCAGATCCCATCATTCCCAGTCAGCATGGCCATGAAGGCTGGGAATGATGGGGGTTGAAGTCCCACACATCTGGAGAAAATCTGGGTGGGGAAGGCTGCTCTAACCACTGCACCACACTGGCTCTCTGTTGCAGCTGATGTGAGAAGTTTCAAACTGATCTTGGTCAGTAAAAACCGCCTGTGGTAGCATGGTCAAGAACAGAGGGGAGGAGAGGGCAGGCAGGTGGATCTCAGATATTCTTACCATAGTCATTCTATGGGTGGTGCCATCTTGCATGTTCCCAAGATGGTGTCGTGCTTGGAACGTCCATTCTAGAAACATCTTAGGTTGGCCTCTTTCCTGGTCCTGGGGTGTCGATGCATGCCTAGGGGGTCAGATTCTGGGCAGGAATTTAAACATTCATCCCATGGTTGATTGGGCAATACCCCTCTCCAGGGGTGTGTTTGTACATCTCCAGAGAATTTCTTATAAGGCTGTCTTGAATTATCAATATGACAGACTGGCTATAAACCAAACGTTGTTGTTTTTCCTGTGCCTTTTGTTCTGGCAAATTTGCCTTGACTGATGGCTTGCTTTATCAGGTAGCTGTCCATGTGGAAAGGATTCATGCTCCTCTGCAGTTTGCCTTGTGGTTTTGGCATGATATACCATCAGCAGCACGGTATCAATTGGTTCAATATGTCAGTATGAATTTCGCAGAGGCCTGCTGCCCTTCAAAAGGAAACAGCCAAGGCCCACCCACCCCCTTCCCAGAGATGGACAGATTTGTCAGTTTCACTTTCTCCTGTACTGTATTTGAATTTTTAAAATCTAAATTTCCATAAATGAAAAAAAAGTGAATTTTGGTACATTCTTATAAAAAATATACCAAAATGAAATTCTTACCCATCTGCCCCAGCCAATTCAATAGACACAGATATTCCCAGCATGGAGAGGACCATGTTGCACCTGCCTGCCCATGTAACTGTGAAAGATGAGATGAGGAGCCTGTCAGAAAAAAAAGAGGCTGCCTGCAACCCTATTTCAGAACTGCCACTACAGTTGAATGCGCAGGGATTCAAGCCCAGGTTTTTAAGAGCAAAACACTCAAAGCCCTGATTGGACAGAGCTCTCAGTTTTGCTGTCTCCCACATTCACATTTTTTAAATCTCAAGTTCTTTCCATCCTGTTTAGGAAGAAATTTGCACATTTTGGGAAGTTCTTATTTAAAAAATAAAATAAAAAAATGAACCAAAAAAAAAATTCTCACCCATCCTCACCCCTTCCTCCCTGGCTGTTACCACCCTATAGGCCAGTCTTCCCCAACCTGGAGCACTCCAGACTGCAACTTCCATCATTCTCAATCATTGCAGTCCAACACGTCTGGACAGCACCAGGTTGGGAAAAGCTGCTCCAGGTGAACTAAGCATGCATATGTCAGTGCTTTGCATTCCCTCTTCCTTCCTTGCCTTTCTTGTTCTCCCCACCTAAAGGCTCATAATTAGGAAACATTAGCAGGCTCAAAGCAGCTTTCGTACCTGAACACCATTCATAATTGCACTCAGCAGTGCTCTTGTCTGGCTATTAATGTCACTTCTGTGAAGTAATGAGGAACAAACCACCTTCAGGCACTTAAAACATCTTATTTGTACAATAGGAGTATTTGAAGAATGGGAGCATAAAATAACCTGACTCGCATTCCCCTGACAGAGAAAGTGATCAACAAAGACAGGGACAGGTGCACGAGAAAAAGATCACTTAGAAAGATGGTCGCTGGTTTAATAGGTAGGTTTAAACAGTTGATAGAAGGCAAGAGAGAGAGAGAGAGATTCTGTACTGGAGATGATTGTTTTATCAAGCAATGGAAAGACCGGAGAGACGGATAGCCATGTCAAAGCATCAAAGATATTGAGGAGTCATAGCCAAAAAGGAAAATAAATAGTTTGTGTTAATTGATCTTTGTTGAGATTTTCTTTTCCTTATATAGTTTTGAAGCACTTCAAAGCCTATGGCTGATGGTTGCTGCAGCCATGCTTTATTTTTCTGCAGTGTTTCACCCCTTTGGGGCAGCTTGGATGCAGTTCCTTCACAAAAGTGCTTTTGAATTATTCTCGTGGAGAGAAACACATGTGGGGAGTGCTACATGAGAATGGAAAACCCACATGGATTTTTCTGGAAAGACCCATGGAGAAAGATTCTTTGTTTTTCTCCATGACAATCACCACCAGTGAACGCTAGTGAAGGAAAGCCATCATGCTTGACTCAATCCATTTATTTATGTGTTTGATTCTTAGTTTTTTTGAAATCATTTATTTCCATCCCAAAGAGATCAGAGTGGCGTGCATTAAAAACAGTTTTAAAAAAAGTATAAACAAGCATTAGTAACCAACAAAAATCACTTCTGCCAAAATATTTAGGAGGGCTCAAAAGCCTGATTTAAACAAAAGTTTTGACTGCCCTCCTAAATGCAGGTAATGAAGGAGCCATACATATCTTCTGGGGGAGGGAAGCCTGGAGGTGGGAGGCCACCAGAAAAAAGGGCCTCTGTGGAAGTTCTCGGTTTCTGAGCTGGATTATATGGAGGAAGGCCATTCTTCAGGTAACCTGCCCCCATGCTGGTTAGGGCTTTATTGGTCAAAACCAGCAATTTGAATTGTACTTGGAAATAAATAGGCAACCAATGCAGTTGGTACAACATAGAGGTGGGGATAACATGAGCCCTATATCCCACCCTCATAAGAAGCCTGTATGTAGCATTCTGAACCAGTTTAAGTTGATGGATGGTCTTCAAAGGCAGCCCCACATAGAGTTCATTACAGTAATCAAGTTGACAAAAATCAAACCAAGTTGACAAAACACACACACACACACACACACCAAGAGTCATTGCCTAGAATCAAATAAACCCACCTGGATGAGCGTGTTATTTCATTTTGCTTGGTTTAAGGAAGAGAATTGAGTCCCATTCAGGCTGTGTAGCTACACACCATAAAGAAAGCCATGGAGATAGTTTTGTTGTTGGGACTCACAGAGAAAAAGGAGTAAGGTCATCCATGAAGTATTGGTTTCCTAAATCAATAGAATTCACAACAAACTATGTTTCTTAGGAATTACTAAAGAACTGTCAACACTATACTCGAGATTTGGAGGTACGAATCTATACAAAATAGGCTTATTCAATTGACTTTGAATAAATCTCAACATATTGAACTGGTTTGCACGTAATGAATCATGGTTTAGTGTTACGAGAATGAGCCACAGCAAACCTCAGGCCCCCCTGTGCTCCCCTTCCTCCTCCAGCATTGTGGTTAATCTAAAATGGAAGTAGACGTTTCTGATCTCCCCACAGCCCTGCAGGAAAAGGGAAGAAGCATACAAGCCCAAGCCTCACTGTGGCACTTGTCCTGTGGTTCAGCATGACATGCAATTCCCATTATATAAATCATCCCTTAAAATACAAAATATCTATTAAATGCAGTATTGCATATACAAATAATAATAATAATAATAATAATAATAATAATAATAACAACAACAACAATAAGTCTAGTTAAAAAAAAATCCAATTCCATCAATAAGTGGATGACAGAATGAAAGACACCTGACAATCCGCGAAACACAGGCAGAACGGATTTAACAAAAAATCCGTACATCCCTTGCAGAGATTCTCTTATTATGAGATCCACATAAAGTTCAGGGTTTCTAAGTTAGCAAAGTAGGTAAAATCTTTGGCTCATCAAGTTTCAGCATAAGAGAAGACGACGCGTTCATTTAAATGAAAGGAATAAAACATGAAATAAGTGCAAGTAAACATTTCCCTTTGCACAATCATTTGAAATGCATGTGTTCTGAGAACATCCTGAAAACTAGCGGACAGTTGCACATTTGTGCACTATAGGAGAAAATGTCTAATTCTGCCTGTTTTAAGAGCCTGTTTTAAAAGAACAGCTGCAGGAAGTTTGTTTTGCCCTTTCCTGCCAGAAAAAAGAAAAAAAAAGGGGGGGGGAATCTATAAGAACCTTGTAATTAAGAACTGGTGCCTGAGTTTTGCTTTCTTCCTCCTCCCTCCCAATCTCTCTTCCTTTTGTGTCATGTCTTTTACATTGTAAGCCTGAGGGCAGGGACTGTCTAATATTATAGATTCATAGATGATGATGATTCATAGATCATAGAGTTGGGGAAGGGGCCTACAAGGCCACTGAGTCCAACCCCCTGCTCAATGCAGGAAACTGGAGGAGGGGTCTCCCATCCAAGTAATAACCAGGGCTGACCCTGCTTAGCTTTCCACACTCAGACAAGCTGAGCCAGCGTGAGCTACAGGCCAATCATTAATCTTTGTATGCCACTCTAGGAGCCTTTTTTGGCTGAAGAGCAGGGTAAATATGCTGCAAATAAATAAATAAATAAATAAATATTTTTGGCAGAGACGTGGATCTGGGAACTGGCCTCCACCAAACATCTAAAAAGCAGTAATAACAGGGTGCATTTAGAGGTAGTGGCACCGCTAAGGCTGGATCTCCAGGCAGAGGTCGAGGGCCCCACAACTCAGAGGGCCCCCAAATGTAGTCTCCCCCCCCCCCCCGTGCTTGCTTATTCTCCTTCCCCCCATGCTCCACTCTCTCCTCCCCCACACCAGCACTATTTTCGCTTCCTCCCCCTCTCTTCCCCTCAGGCAGAGGTACCTTATTCCTGTTTTAAACATCTCATTCCTCTTTTAGAAGAGATTGGGCGCACTGCAAAGGAAGCTGAAGTTACTCCCAACATCTTTACCCAGAAAGCCCCTAGATGTCCACCTGGGCCCAGAGGCATGCTGGGGAAATAAACGTGCCGGGCATGATAGCAGCTTCAACTGCAGTGTGCCTGATCTCTTCGTCTGGATTACTGCAATGCATTATGCATGCCTTTGGAAAATGGTCCAGAAACTTCAGCTGGTCCAAAACAGGGCAGCGAGATTGTTAACAGATCATATGTCAGTACTTTTCAATCACAAAAACAGCGAAGGCTGCAGTTGATAATGATAATATGTAAACAAAAGTGCCACGGAGCACACAACTGCACAGAAAGAAAATATATTATCGAAAATTATCACGGTAGCCTCTCAGAAAGAGATATGTGTCGACTGACCCTGACAAGGAATAAACAAATATATATATATAAATAACTAACAGTGAAAAAACATGTTGTGATAATCAGCATGAGATATGGTACGTAGTAGTAACAACTAATAATGAAGACACCAGAATGCTGCAAGCATGTGCCAAAATATATAATATAAACAAACACAGCCAATCAACAATTGATGAAAAATATAACACAAAAAGTAGGCAGGTCAGTAACAATAAGTAAAACTACAGTAAACAAAGTATAAGCAAAGGCAAAATGAGAGAGGGGAAGGGAAAAACAATCTGAATGTAATGATTAACAGGTAACAAAATCAAAGCAAGGTTGACAATAAAGAAAAGAAGGACAAACAATATTGGCAAGTAATGATTTTTCAGTCCGGAACTTTCTGCTACGGGTGCTGTCCAAACTATAAGTTTTATAGATGGAAACCATGTTATTTCTTACCTCCTCGGTAATTGCTCATAAGCAGGGACCTTAAGAAGACTTGTTCTGATGAAGTCACATATGACGAAACAGGCTTTACAATCCGGATTCCTGTATAACAGTCTGCTTATAGTAGTTTTATCTACTGTTATTACTTGCCAATATTGTTTGTCCTTCTTTTCTTTATTGTCAACCTTGCTTTGATTTTGTTACCTGTTGGTCTCCTCTCGCCTAGACTACTGTAATGCACTCTATGTGGGGTTACCCTTGAAGACGGTTCGGAAGCTACAGCTGGTACAGAACGCAGCGGCTCGCCTGGTGAAAGGCAGCCGCCGGCGGGACCATATCACGCCAGTGCTGAAGGAGTTGCACTGGCTACCAGTTGCTTGCTGAGCCGAATTCAAGGTGTTGGTTTTGACCTTTAAAACCCTATACGGCTCCAGTCCAGTCTATCTCAAGGAGCGTCTCCAGCAACACCAAGTGGGCCGCTCAACAAGATCTGCCACGGACGGCCTTCTCCTTGTCCCTTCAGCCAGAGCAGCTAGACTGCTGAGGACAAGGAAGAGGGCCTTTTCTGTGGCGGCCCCCGTACTGTGGAACTCTCTCCCAAGTGACCTCCGCCATGCCCCCTCTCTGCTGAGCTTCCGCCACTCATTAAAAACCTAGCTGTTCAGGCGGGAATATGGGGTGGGTTAAGATTTTAAAATTTTTATACTGTTTTAAATGTATTTTATTGTTTTTATTCTATGTACATCGCCCAGGGTGGCCGGTTGCCGGCCAGATGGGCGATTAATAAATGTAAATAATAATAATAATAATAATAATAATAATAATAATAATAATAATAATTCATTACATTCAGATTGTTTTTCCCTTCCCCTCTCTCATTTTGCCTTTGCTTATACTTTGTTTACTGTAGTTTTACTTATTGTTACTGACCTGCCTATTTTTGTGTTATATTTTTCATCAATTGTTGTGGCTGTGTTTGTTTATATTATATATTTTGGCACATGCTTGCAGCATTCTGGTGTCTTCATTATTAGTTGTTAGTACTTTTCAATCTACACTGGCTGCCAGTTCATTGCTAGGCCAAATTCAAAGTGCTGGTGTTAACATTCAAAGCCCTAAACCTGGGGCCAGGTTACCTGAAGGATCGTCTCCTTCCATATACACCTGCCCTGACCCTAAGATCATTTTCAGCAGGCCTTCTCTGGGAGCCCCCACCAAAGGAAGTGAAGTGGGTGGCTACTAAGAAGAGGGCCTTTTCTGTCCTCTTCTTAGTTTGTGGAATGAGCTTCCTAGAGAGGCTCACCTGGAACCTACATTGTGATTTTTCCAGAGCCAGCTGAAGACTTTCCTATTTCCCCAGGCATTTTAGTCTTTCAGTTTCTATTCTTTGCATTGCTGCTAGGTTTTATTTTATACTGTAGTTTTAAACTTTCCAACTTTTATATTGTATCTTATGTTGTATTTTATGGTTTTAGTTGTTGTGAACCACCTAGAGAGCTTCAGCTATTGGGCTGTATAGAAATGTAATAAATAAATAAATAAATAAATGCTGCCTGGTTAGGGCGGGGGGGGGGAGGAAAGTTAATGGGGAGAGCAAGTACTGTGGGGGGTGGGGAGAGAAAGAGCAGGCGGGGGGGAGAGAAAGTGTGTTTGTGGGGCCCCAAAGGCCATTTTTCCCAGGGCTCCCTCAAACTTTCCAGAGCCACTGTTTAGAGGGGAGAAGTGGGGGGGGGGGCAGAAGAAGTTTAGCTATTCCCTTGCCCATGACTTCTCCCCTGCAGTCCTCTCCACCAGCCCTTTTGCTCCCAAATGCTGCAAGCATGTGTTTGAGAATCCCCGCTGAGCAAAATCAGCCACAGAAGGGAGTACAGGGGAAAGGCAAAGGGTAGTTTCTGTTTCTCTCCTGCAAATCCACTCCACCCAACTGTTTAGGTGTGTGGCAGAGACCCAGGTTCACTTTCAAGGAGTGTTGCTTCTCCCCGTATGTTCCTTCCTTTGCCCACTACTTGGGGTGGGGCTGGGGAAGCTGTTAGTGATATGAAACAGAATTTGTTTGTTGCTATCTCAAAGAGAGAAATTGCCAGGAAAATACGTAGTCACCTGGATGGCAAAGAGAGATGTGAATGCAGACAAAAGACACAGCAGGTGGATAGATAAATATGGTATCTAGCGAGAAACATATGGATAGGCAGACAGATCCTGTGCACAGTCAGAGGCTGCAGAGGGAGAGAGGAAA
Organism: Shinisaurus crocodilurus; assembly: GCA_021292165.1. Lineage (NCBI taxonomy): Eukaryota > Metazoa > Chordata > Lepidosauria > Squamata > Shinisauridae > Shinisaurus > Shinisaurus crocodilurus. The sequence goes on from CM037878.1 coordinate 56,647,250, forward strand.
GACAGAGCTAGAAGGCAGAACAGATAGGAAGGCAGATGGATGATATGCGAAAAGGGGACAGGTAGAGAGAAGGGGGAGGACAATAAAGAAAGGAAACTCAAAGAACAGAAGGGGAGACGGAGAGAGCAGTGGGGCTGAGACACCAGCTGCCAGTTGGGATTGGAGATTCAGGGAGAGAAGGGAGAGAGAGGCCAGGTGGGGTGGGAGTTCCAGGGACAGATGTAAAGAGGAGGTGGTGGTGATGGCGGAAGAGGCAGCAAGGCTAAGATGTGACTCCATAAAGAGATTAGTCATCTACCACTCCTAGGCTTCAGGTGACTTGGAGGCTTCAAGTATCACCCCTGTATAATACCTGTCTTAGTTTAGGGCCAGGTAATATTGACTATAATTAAGATCCAGCGATGGACCCAGCACCACAGGATCTTCTTTGCCAAAGACTAAGAGACCAACCCCATTTCTTTTTCACCACTTTTTTGTTCATTCTCCCAATGCTCCCCCTCAGCCCGCCAATTCCATGTCTTGGCTAGGCCAACTGCAACTGCGTGTTTGTTTGTTTTCCAGTGGAGCATCGCCAGAAGCTATAGGAAAACTAGTGTTTCTGTCTGTCATGCCAGTCAAGGGAGCTGAGGAAAACCTGTCAAAAATGTAAACAAAGAACAATGCCTCTGAAAGCCCAATGAAGACATTAGTTTCAGTTTATAGACACTGGGAAGCCACTTCACATTTAATCCTGAGCAAGGAATGATGAGTCACTGCTGTTTTGCCATCACACTAACGTCGGACTTCTTCCAAGTTTCCACATCTTTCACACTGTTGCCCCCATTAGAAGTTTAGTTTTCCTTTCACCTTTTCAAAGAATGCATGGAGGGACATCCCCGCTGGCTCCATTGCAGACCTTCATGCGTTGAGTCCAAAGGTCTGAAGGGGTATTCTTCATACGTTCAGGTGATTGCACTTAAAATCCTCCAGATTATCAGAAGGATTGTGTGAGGGATTCTTCCTATGTTCAGGTGAACACCTGAAGAATTCCCCTTCAGACCTTTATTTATTTATTTCTTATATTTATTAATCACCCATCTGGCCGGTCACCCGGCCACCCTGGGCGATGTACAATTAAAATACAATAAAACAATACAATAAAATATAATAATAATTAAAACAATATAAAAAGTTCTTTTAAAAACCTAACCCACCCCATATTCCCTCCTGAACAGCCATGTTTTTAATGCACGGCAGAAGCTCATCACGGAGGGGGCATGGCGAAGGTCACTAGGGAGGGAGTTCCATAATGTGGGGGCCGCCACAGAGAAGGCCCTCTTCCTAGTCCCCACCAGCCTGGCTGCTCTGGCTGATGGGATAAGGAGAAGGCCGTCCATGGCAGACCTTGTTGAGCGGCCTTCTTGATGTTGCTGGAGGCGCTCCTTGAGATAAACTGGGCCGGAGCCGTGTAGGGTTTTAAAGGTCAAAACTAACACCTTGAATTCGGCTCGGCAAGCAACTGGTAGCCAGTGCAACTCATTAAGCACTGGCGTGATATGATCACGCCGGCGGCCGCCCTTAATCAGGCGAGCCTCCGCGTTCTGTACCAGCTGAAGCTTCCGAACCGTCTTCAAGGGTAACCCCACGTAGAGCGCATTACAGTAGTCTAGGCGAGAGGAGACCAAGGCATGAACCACTGATGGGAGCAGGTGATTAGGAAGGTAGGGGCGCAGCTGCCGTATCAGATGGAGTTGATACAACGCCGCTCGGCTCACAGCTGCCACCTGAGCCTCCATGGACAGCTGGGAGTCTAGAATGACCCCCAAGCTGCGGACCTGGTCCTTCAGGGGTAGATGTACCCCATTCAGCACCAGGTCAACATCCCCTAACCTCCCCTTGTCCCCCACCAGAAGTACCTCGGTCTTGTCGGGGTTCAGTTTCAGCATGTTCCTTCCCATCCATCCAGCCACTGACTCCAGGCACTTGGACAGGGTCTCAATGGCCAACCTCGGTGAGGACTTAAAACAGAGCTAGAGCTGCGTGTCATCCGCATACTGATGACACTGCACCCCAAACCTCCTGATGATAGCTCCCAGCGGCTTGAGGTAGATGTTGAATAACATCGGGGAGAGGATGGAACCCTGCGGCACTCCACAAGTGAGCAGCCGAGGGTCCGAAGCCTCCTCCCCGAGAACTACCCTCTGATACCTTCCAGAGAGGAAGGACTGGAACCACTGCAATACAGTGCCTCCTAAGCCCAACCCCTCCAGACGATCCAGGAGGATACCGTGGTCAACGGTATCAAAAGCCGCCGAGAGATCGAGGAGGACTAGAAAGGAGCATTCGCCCCTATCCAAGGCCCTCCTCATATCATCCACCAAGGCGACCAAGGCCGTCTCCGTCCCATGTCCTTTGGCCTCAATGTACTGGTTGTGGGCATGGCTAACATGCAGGAAAACTTCTGAAAGGGCTACAGGCATTGTGCATTTAAAGCTATAGAGCAGGGCTCTCCAACCTTGGGTTCCCAGATGTTGCTGGCCTACAGCTCCCAGCATACCCAGGCAGAATGGCTAATGGCAAGGGATTCTGGGAGCTGTAGTCCAGCAACATCTGGGGACCCAAGGTTGGAGAGCCCTGCTGTAGAGGGATGAGGAACGAAATACAGGCGGTCCCTAGGTTACGAACGAGTTCCGTTCTTAAGAATGCCTTTAACTTGAATTTGTATGTAAGTTGGAACAGCATAGTGTTCTATACATTAAAATTGGCACTTACGCAAATTGCGTAGTATACTATCTATACTATGTACTCTATGTACATGACGTAGCACCGGGGAACCCAGAAGTCTGTTCTTAAGTATGGGTTGTCTGTAAGTCGGATGTTCTTAACTCGGGGACTGCCTGTACATGTGGACTAGAAGTAGTCACTACTAAGTTCTATGCACCTACACAAAGAAGCCAGATGAAGTGTTGGATGGATGATCATTGCTTTTGATGATTATGGCATTTGCTGCAGTTCCCAAGCTACTCCAAAGTGGTTCCTCTGGATTGTAATCTCAGGGAAAGATCTCCAAACCTGTTAGCCCATATTATGCTGAGCACCAAGGCCACAGTCTCGTGACCACTGTTAAGATGTACAGTCATGATACACAAGTTAAAATGTTAACCACAGGGATCCATTTTTGAAAATATTGTCTATTGTTCTGCCAAAAACCAGATCCATCTGTTATTTGGTCATGTTGGTGCAGAGAGAAATGGTTTACGATTGGGACAAGCATTTGTGGGGTAATCTTATTTGAAATAGCCTTTAATTATCCAGGGGAAGAAATCCAGCTTTTCCTTACATGACATTAATGATCATAAAATGGTCTGGACTGCAGGGGGAATCTAATTGGTCAATAATAGCATGGAGCATAGCTGCCTAGGTAAGGACTCGATAACCAGATTATCTGTGTTTATCAAAAGAAAGACAAAAAATAATAACTCATCAGTCCCTCTATCTATGAAGTGTTTGCTTGTGGAAATGCTGGGCTCCAGAATAGGTGCAGGGAGAGAGCTGATGTGGGTCCCACTTGACAGAATGGGCCCACGAAGTATTGCAAAACAATCTTGGGTTTTGAGATTAGGCCCTCAGCCCCCAGAATGGGACAAATTGGCTGAACATATGTGTTTGAAAGGAGCAATGGCAGGAGTAAGATGGGGGAACACTGAACATTCATAAAATGGTCTGCCTGAGTAAGAAGCTGAGAGAGGGAGAGACAACACAATGTCAGTGGGGAAAATAGGAAAGCTGAGGAGAAAGCAAACAAAGCAAACTTTCCTTTGAGATAACTACAGGAACCATAGCCCACTGATGTTAGAATACCAATAGAAAATATTTCCTTAAAAGGGGAAACTACTAGAGGTGAATTGCTCGTGCTGGGCCAAAATGCCCCTTTGCAATTTTGTAGGCTGATTTTTGGAGGGTGGAGGGTGAAGCTCATGATGTAGTATCGTTCTCTAAGGAAGTGGAGGGAGATAGCAGCCAACAGCTGGGAGGAGCCAGAAGGAGTTTGAGTAAACTCTTCTCACTCCTGACAGTTGCCTTCTAACCTCAAAAATGCAAAAGTGGACTCTTTGCCCCCACTTTTGACTCTGAAACTGCCCACCACCCATTTGGCCAACACTTCTCATTGGAGAACGTTTTAAGCCCATCCCTAAGAAATGGTAGTTTTAGTTTCCTTTTTGCTTTTGTTATTAATAAAAAGCACCCCTCTATTTTGATGTCCTTTTGGCTGCCCCCCTCAAAATTTAGTCTATTGTTCACTGAAGTGCTGGACACTAAAGCAGGAGGGGTTGGGTTTTATTTGTTTTTTTAAAGTTCCATAGAACTATGCAGCCCCTTAACTATCACCCAGGGCACAGCTCAGAAAAGCTCCAAGCCCTGGGAACAAAGGAGTCTGGGAAACTTCCTGTCCTGACTGAGCTAAAGCTTCTGCCAAGTCCCTTTATATACTCTGTTCAAGCCTTCCCTCCCAGCCCCTGTCAGAGGCAGTAGCCCCTCTCCCACCCTACTTCCTGTCACGGGGGCTGAGGGAGGGCTCACAGAGAGTATATAAAAAGTCTCTGCATAGGTTTTAGTTCAGGAGGGATGGGAAGCTTTCCCAAGCTTGGTCAGATAAGCTCAGGGGATTACATAGCTCCCTTGTCCAGGGCTTGGGCAAAAAAGTAAAGAAATGGTTTCAATTTTTGATGAGGAAAAAAGTTCTTCCTCATCAAATTTTGACATGAAAACCAAAAACTCATGGAAATTGGCTTAGCTGTAGAAAAATAGAACACATGATAAGAAAGACAGGAGTGCACATGTCTGAATTTCTGAACATAGAAATGTAGGTCTAGCACCATCACTCAAAAGGCCCTCTCACTGAATCTCTGAAGGTGGGGGTCCCAAGAGGACAGCATCTGAAGCAGATCTTAGATTTCAGGCAGGTATGAGAAAATGCAGTCCTTCCATTATTCAGGTCTCAAACCATTCAGGGTTTTAACGGTCAGAATCAGGATCACCATGAGGTCCAGGAGAATCAACAGAGTCAAAGAACCCCAATCTATTTCTCAACATAGGTCATCAACCGGAGGGACACAGAAAGCTGCCTGATGCCAGGTGATACTATTTGTCCATCTAGCACGGTATTGTCTACTCTCCTTGGTCAGAGGTTGAGGTGTTCACCATTACCTGCTGGTCACAAAACACTCCTGAGCCTTTTTAAAATAACAACTACCTGGAGTTGCCCAGGATCTGGGACCTTCTGCATGCAAAGCATATGCCATGGATCCCCAACTTTTTTGGGTTGGTGAGCACATTTGGAATTTTGAGAGAGTGTTGTGGGTGCTCTCACAAAATGGGTGCCATGGAGGAGCTTGCCCATTCATAAAATGGCTACCATGGTGGGCATGGCTGGTCACAAAACACTCAGATGGGGTCTGAGCTCCAAAACACAAAAACTCTTTTGAACCTAAATAAAGATGCCGCTGGTGGGCAGCATGCCTGCCTCCCAGTTTTTCTTTTTAAAGGGTTTTTTAAAAATAATAATTTAAAAACACCTTAAGAAATAAAATAAAAACCAGGAGGGGCAGAGAGCCTGATGGGCACCACGTTGGAGACCCCTGGGACATGCTCTACCAGTGAGCTATTGTCCGTCCCCAACCAGTGTGACTAAGGCAGTTTATGTTCCAAAAATTAAATTTGCTAAAAAATATCATTTCCACTCTGGGATATCTTAATGTGAGAGCATCATTTGGCCAGTTCAGTGGCATGAGAATCCAGTAAACACAAGGTGAGCAATTTCCCCTCTTTCCCACCAGCTAGAGCCACCACCTGACCTCCAAGAATGGTCAATGCGTGCTCAGGAAACATGTGCTGAATCAGTCCAGAGATTAATGTGTGACATATGCAGTACATTAACTGGCTGGCTGCTTTGCATGCACATGCTATTTACACGAGGTTGCCAGAGAGTCCCGTTAAGAGCCCTTCCGAATGGCTTGCAATACTGGTGCCTGTATGAACTGGATTGGTGGCAGACCTTAATTCCCAGACAGGGTGTGAAGATTAGTCTTCCATAGGTTGTAACACATTTACAGCTGCGTTGTGGCTGATGTGTGCCTGCTTTATGTGGTAATATATTACTGGTTTCTCCGTAATGTAGGATTGTAGGACCATCACTGTTCTGATGTGAGCAAGCCTAATGCAGCCTACTGAGACTATAATAGGAATTAACATCTGTGTCTTTAAAGTGAAACACAGCTGCAACACCTAGCCTTAGGAAATAATTATTCTCTTTAAAAATAATAAAAGCCACTCAGATCAGTATAACCATCTGCTAAAGGAGAAACTGGCTCTGAAGGGCTAGATTCTCAAGTGGTATAAATGAATAGCAGAAGGAAGAGCTTGATTTAGTAGGGGAGGATTTGATGCTTGCATTTGAGAGAGATGACCAGCATCAGAGTTTCCTATATCCGGCTCTATAGTGCTCTTGGCTTGCTCAAAGGCACAGGTTCTTCTCATTTCCACAAGCTGTTTCATATACCTGTATATCTTTCACCTGATAACTGTAGCTCTTTTGCCTCAGTCTCCATTGCATTAACATTGAGAAGCAAACAAGGGTTAATGATACGCATTTTAATCAGCATAGCGCATCTCTAGCTTGTTTTAGGTTCATCCCCATTTTACAAGACGAGAAACTGACACTGAGAGACATCAGGTAGTCCAAGGCCTTCCCCAGGGAGTCCATGGCTGAACAAGTTATTTGAATCCATGGCTCTCATGTCCACCTCCCAATGCAATGGCCCTGTTTACCAAAAAAGAGCCTTAAAGAGTGGGGTGGGGTGGGGAGAGAGGAAATCTAATGCAGGTTCTGTGCAGAGTCATTTGCACACCACCAGAGACCTTTAAGGATCTGCTATTGATGGTGAGAGTTGGATGGATATTTGTAGTGACAGGATCGGGCTTAGCTCAAGATAGATACACATCACAAGGGAGAGCACAGGTAGTTGATCCAGATCCGAAGGTGTAAGTATTAAAGTTGGGTAATCAAGCAACACTGATTTCTACTTCATGCATGATATTTTTCCTAGGCAGCATACATACGTGCAGAAAAATAGATATGTACCTGAAAAATCATGCAAGTGTTTTGCGACATGCACCCATGATTGAAAGCTCTAACAGATTATCATTTCCCAATACACGTACGTGCAGTAAATCAGACTCTTGCACAATTTTCACACCTACACCTCCATGGGGAAAATGTCATGTGTGTGGTGATGTACATTTTGACTTTGAATGATTCAAGGCTAGTGGTTAGAGTGTTGGACTGGGACTCAGGAGATCTGGGTTCTAGTCCCCGCTTGGCCATGAAACTCACTGGGTGACTTTGGGCCAGTCACTGACTCTCAGCCTAACCTACCTCACAGGGTTGTTGTGATGATAAAATGGAGAGAAAGAGGAGGATTATGTAAGCCGCCTTGGGTTCCTTGCAGGGAAAAAGGTGGGGGTATAAATATAATAAATAAATAAATAATCACTTGCACTGATAGGATAGCAAGGTTTCAGGTCTCACACATTTCTTATTTAGGCAGATGAGTTCTGTGGAGCTCAAGATTTGCAATGCTCCCAAGACATTTGCCACTGAAACATTTTGGATCCTGGCTGCAATTCATGAAGATTAATGTGGCAAATCCTTCAAAGATATTCCATTCATAGCCAAGTAAGGAACTCACATCAGAAGGAAAAAATATACACACTAAGGCATTTTGGAACCTAGACAGACAGACAGACACACACACAGAGTGTTTGGGTGCCAAGATGCTCTGTTAGTGCATCACCTTCTAGTCCCTCCCTTACCTTGTTTTTATTCAATCTTGAAGGACAAGAATGATAGACAGCATTTATTTGACAGCTTAGATAATGACATGTATGAACCTTTGGAATAATGACAGCTGAATAGCATGGCTGATATTGCCATGGTTACCAGCCAAGCTTTCTGCCCCCACACCCTCCCCCCAATAATTCTCCTTCTCCCCCTCTGAAATTTTCTCTGTGTTATTGTTGAGTTGGCTTTTGGGATAGTGAGGGGGGAGGGGAGCCCAGAGGTGGAACAGCCCATTATAGTCTTTTAAATCTCCCAGCTGGAAGTGTTTTAAATCTCAACAGAGACAGAGAAAAACACTGTCTTAATCCCCAGCTCCCTGTGAATTATTTAAAGGGATCTTGTCGGAACAATGAATTTGTCACTGTTACAGTGTCAACAGCAGAGGCAGCTGTGGGAATGGCTCTGGGGTTTTGCCACAGGTAGGAGCTGGTGGTGGTGGTGGTGGGCATTTGCAGGCGTTGTGGAGAGGAGATGTGGGATTGCTGAGGCTTCTCTTCAGATTGCTTCTCTGGAAACATGCAAACAAATGTTCTCTGTCCCGGTAACACACTTTTGCTGTATAGCTCAGCTTGCCATTCTCCTGGGTGTGTGTGTAGGCTGTGCCTTCACCTGTGGCTGTGTTGATGCAGTCAGAGGAAGAAGAATCTCTGGCAGAATCGGAAGAGGAAGAACATGGTACAAGCAAGCCCAGCACATTCCCAGCTGCATTGCACATATGTGCTCCTATCCATCGGCAGTCTAGATTGTACAGGCTAATTCTGCACTTAATATGCAACAAATCCGTAGACCAGCCTTCTCACTCTGGTGCCCTCCAGATGTCTTGGACTGCATCTCCCAGCATCCCCCAGCCAGCATGGCTTGCTAAGGATGCTGGGAGTTGTAGTACATCCATCACTTCTGGAGAGCATCAGGTTGGCGAAGGCTACCACAGAACAGTGGAATACATGGGGTGTGTCGTGTAATTGCACTCTGGATTTGCATGTAGGTATCAGCCCTCTCCTCACTGCAAAATTCACGGTCTCTTCAAGCCTAAAAAATTACATTCTCCCCTTCCAACTGCTATTGTGACATATATATCATCTATTCCCCAAGTTCTGTGAAGTAAGTAGCCCACATTTGATGTCTCATTTTCTATTTGTCTCTTTTCTTGGTTCTCTTCAATTTGGATTCTGTCCCCTCCACTTTACTCAGGCAGCGGTACAAAAATTACTGGCAATCTCCCTGTTACTCAGCCTGAGGGTATTTATTTTGTTCTTCTTTTACGTGACCACACTTTTATTCACTCTTTCTTTTCCAGCCTTTGTCATGGGCAGGCTTTTTCAGATTGCTATTCGGAGTTTGCCCCTATAATGTCTCTTGACATTCACTGGAACTATTACTATAACAGGATGGAAAATTCCAGAATTGTGCAGAAATGAATAGCTTTTCAGGCATTTTCTTGCACTTATGACATGTTCTTTAAGGGCCAAACTACACATTAACTTAATCACACTTTTTAAAAAGCATGCTTAACGCTGCCACTTTTATTTAGTGGTGGGGCCACTACCCAGTACCACTCTCCTAATCTGTATTGGGGCTCAGTGATGGTTTCTTGCTGAAAATCCACCCCAACCTCCTAAAGATGAAGTTTGTATAACAAATACATTCGAGGACAAATTACATTAGGGGAGAGTTTTGGTGGGAAACAGGCATAGGTCCTTAATCTTGTTGTAGGAATTTCAATCTGGATCAGGAGCACAGTTACAGATCAGGGCCATTTGGCAACTTTTCCTTCAAAATAAAAGTGGCAGCATTAAGCATGCTTCAAAAAGGGAAAAACTTGTTTAACTTAAGGACATAGATTCATAGATCATAGAGTTGGAAGGGGCCTACAAGGCCTTTGAGTCCAACTCCCTGCTCAGTGCAGGAAACTAGAGGAGGGGTCTTGCATCTTGACTCTAAAGTCATTGTGGATACATGTATTTATTCCAGAAAATCAGTGACAGTAGCATTTGCAAAGAAAGTTACAGGAATAATTAAGGGACAAGAGATGCAGCAAGAGACCTATTTATTTTGGGTGGCCTTTTGGAGGTTTTAATGTGGCAAGTTTTTAAGTACTGTCTTAAAAATGTTGTTAATGCTGCTGTTTTATTAATGCCTTATTAAAACCATAGTCTATCTGGCCTGTGATTGTTCCTGTGCTGCTGTTTTAAAACTGTATGTTTTGTTGTTGTTGTTCTTGTTGTTGTTGTTGTTGTTATTATATTGTAAGCCATTTTGTGTGGGCTATGCTGCCAAAGGCAGCATATGAATACATTTAAAATAATGGAAGGGACCATCAAGGTATACAAGAAAATCCTGCCCCCCAAGCCCTCAAAAACCAACTGGGACTGAGAGGTTGAGCAGTGCAGGGGTGGAAGCCCTCCTCCGCAAGAGTCGGGAGTTTGGATGAAGGGAAACAATTTGTTTGCTACTTGCTTCCCATCAGTGCTGGAGCCCATCAGTGCTTCTATTTTTGTAAGCTTCTCCTGGAAAAAAAGTTTTTTGAGAGGTGGGGTAGAAAAGTTTAAAAATAAATATTAAATAAAACTGCTGTTTTATAAGATAATGCTGGTTTTTAAAAGTGTAGATCACTGGATATTTTTCATAGAAAAGCATTAAAATATTTGGGAATAAATAATTACATATTTGGGAATAAATAATAAATAATTCTAAAGGATGTTGCAATTCATGCCATATATTTTCAGAAGAAATGCTGAATTATCTGGGTTTATTTGAGGTAGATTCAGTTTAGTGATAAACTTTAGTGTCTGTATTAATCCCACCTTGAAGAACCTGTGGTGAAAGACAGGGTATAAATGTTGTAAATAAATTGATTAATAAATATAATTCCTAAGTCAGTGATGGCGAACCATTTTGAGCCTGAGTGCCCAAACTGCAACGCAAAACCAACTTATTTATTTCAAAGTGCCAACACTGCAATTAAACCTGAATACTGAGGTTTTAGTTTTAGAAAAACAACTCATACAGTTGTCCGAACTAATTAACATATTTTGTCTTTAAAGAAAAACACAATAACAGAGCTTTCAATGATACAAACAGTTTTTTGTTGGAAAAAAAATCAACTCAAAAAATTATTATAGTACTACATTGTACACATAGACTGAAGGGAATTTATACAAACTTTTTAAATAATTAGGCACATGTATTTTTGGATAAGGGATTCTCAACTTGTAATATGATTATATGCCAGACTGAAATTGTACGGGGCAAGCTTTACCCCGGGTCCTTTCCCTGCTTCTACAGGTGTCAGATTAGTAAAAGTAAAAGTCAACCTGTACTAGGATGAGCAAGATAAACAAGAAAACTAAACATGCTTAACACATTCTAAACACTTTATGTCTTGGACTGCAAAAACTGCATTAGGTAAAAGTTTGCATTGGGCATGCTTTTGCACAATTAATGTGATTTTTGCTATTGCATGCATGCTGATAATTCGTCAAACCTTGGCTCATACTCTGTTAGTTTGAGAGCAACACATGCAGCACTTGGGTCAACTGTTAGGGCTTTACATCCAAGCCATGCTCTGTGCATCATTCTTCAAAATTTTTTAAATGTGATAACAATGTAGAAAAGAATTCTGTAACAGGAATTCTAGAATAAAATCATTCTGTTCCACACTGTGAGAAAGAACAAGCTCATTAGTGTTTTGCAGAAGGGGACGGTCTTTTCGCGATCTGGTGACCAATGGCTCGAGTGCCCATAGAGAGGTCCCTGCGTGCCAGCTGTGGCAGTGGCACCTGTGCCATAGGTTCGCCATCACTGTCCTAAGTTATCTTAGAAATTCTCTTGCTCTGATGGCAATGGGGTCTATGTGTAATTTTCCTATTTCCTGCTGTTCACAAGAATAAAATGGAGCCCATATTACCTACCCAATCATCTGTGAGGCCAGGAGGATAAACTGAGATCTACATAAAAGCATTACTTCTATCATTATTATCATCCTTATTTTATTTTAATGGGCCTTTATTGTAATCATTTTCAGCATATTTGATCTGCCACTTGGAAAATTACAAGTCCCTTTACAAGCACATCATAACTGTAAGAGAGGCCCTGGCAGATGTAACATTTTTAGGAACAGATTTTGCTATTTAAAGCAGTGTTCTCCTGCTGGCTGGGGCATGCTGGGAGTTGTAGGCCAAAAACACCTGGGGGCCCAAGGTTGGAGAACACTGCTTTAAAAGACATCCCTTTGGACAAGTCAGTGCTGAGCCAAGCCAAAACAGGAATGGGGGTGGGCAGGTTGTGGTCTCAGCATGATCTCAGCTGCGGGGGGGGGGGGGCATCTACCCAGATACTTACGCTGGGTTGTATCCAGTGGTTGTGCAAGTGGAAGGCAGTTTGTACAACTGATCTTTCTCTTCCCCTCGTGGTCCCCCTCCAGAGGGTAAGGGGGCTTTTGTGAACAGTGGAGGCTATCACATGGGGCTTCAGTGCAAGGCTGGGAAAAATCACTCTAAATTGGGGTGGAGGGATCTTTCTCCCACAGTCCCCCCCCCCCCCCCGGAATCTTAGCAAGGATGTCAGGGAAGGAATACGTTGCCAAATCCCCATTTTACCCCCAAGGCTGGCTAAAAGATCAGATGATAATCGGAAATTATTTGAATGATGGTCCCCCCTGCTTCAGTGTGGCAATGCATACGCTTCAAAACATGGTAAGCCAGCCCTGCTGCAGATGGGCTCCCTCCTGACCATTCTGCTGAGTGGGGCCCTGGACTTCTGATGGCACCACTGCCTGCTTGTGGGCTTCCCCAAGGTATCTGGCTGGCCACTGTTGGAAACAAGGCACTAGTAGGTAGACTCTTGGTCTGATTCGTCAGTGCTTTTCCTGGGGGCATTAATGTGTGCACTGCCTGGGGGCATCTGGCTGTATGCTGGACTAGTTTGACTCTTGTCTGATACATCTGGGCTATTCTCACGTTCTTAAACTGTGAATGCTATCTACTTCCAAGAAAGGAAAAGCAAATAAGTAAAACAAACAAAAAAACACAAACAAAAATCCATTTAGTCAGAGCCCAGCATCCTTTGACATCCTTTTCTTGAAATCTTACTTTTGGTTATTTGCATGTATGCAGAGAAGAGACAGAGATAATTTGTTTAATAGCCCCATCCACTCCCCTCGATTCCTCTGCAATTTTAGCTGGCAAATAAGTGATTTAAAAGTTGTGTTGATCTAAATCATCTGCAAGGTGGGAGGTTGCATTTTCGTGTCAGGAGGTATATGTTTCCCAATAATACCGCTCTGCAGGGTACTCTGGGTTCTTTCTTTTGAATGAAAGATACTGTATATAAATAAGTTATTGCAGTGGCGGGAAAGAATGCCCTTATCAGCAGATGCACTTCCCAGAGAATCCTGCATAATAGTATGTGTATAAATGTACATGCTTCTGAAACACTTTTATGTTGCACATATAGGCAGAGATAGTACCTGTTAATGATATTGTTGTTACCATCACCCAGGAAGGAAGTAAATGGTTGATTGGTGGCTACATTACAGTTTTGTGAGCTTTTGCCATTGCTCAGCATTTTATGTTAGTGCTGCAATTTTGCGGGGGAAATCCTGTGTTGACTTTATCAGTGGAATAATAAGAACTTAAACTTCCTAAAGCAACTTGAGGTTGCAGACATGTGCATTCTGTCGCATATAATAATCTCTTGCTCCCTTGCCACCATGTTAACTTCAGTTCATCTGCAAGACAGCCTCATATTTTACACCATAGAGTTTTGCTTACATATGTAATGCTTTCATCTCCATAAAAAGAAATATTAAAACCCTTCTGATAACATGCTGCGATACAGCCATTAATTCATGCTTCAGTGGCACTGGAGCACCTTGGAATTATGCATCACATCCAGATCAGCACTTAAAGGCGGCTGTATGAATAATGTGGTTGCAAACAATCGGCCTGTAAACACAGAGCAATTTGGATGGCTTATAAATTGGGCTGCGATACTCTAATGCCATCATAGGCCCAAGCACACTTTGTTCCTGCCCCTTAATTGCCACAGTAGCCAACATTACGTTAATGCCCTTTCATTAATTCACCTGCAAATTGGCACACACTCTCTGTCAGTTTTGATGGATGTGCTGCTCATAAAAGTGAGAAATGGAGAGATCTGCCTGGAGCAAGTTTTCTCACATTCTCTCCCCCCACCCCGCTTCCCCCAAACCACATGTGGGCCACAGTTTCATTTGCCGTTTCCACTTTTCACACGTGATTGCACCGATGACCTTTCCCCCCATTCCTGGTCATATAACACCCACTCAATACAGTCATTACTCAGGGACTGCAATACGGGAAAGACATTTGTGTTTTGGCATGTAGGCAGATGGAGACCAGGAGGGGAGAACTCTTGAATCGCTGGCATGGTATTTAACAGATGTGATTTTCACAATCCTGTTTGAAACTAGCTTGCTATAGCTTAAAGCTCTTAAGGCATGACTTTTCCCCAAATAGCCATAACCTGAACAAAGTGGTTTCTCTCCCCCCTCCCTCTTGTTGAAATATGCTGGTTCAGATCAGTTTATTCACCACTTCCAAGGGGCAGCCATGTTAGTCTCTTGCAGCAAAAACAAAGAGTTGTGTTAAAGCAGAGCTTCCCCCCCACTTTTCTTTTTAATTTCTTTGGGGAAGGGAAGTTAGAGGTGGGGGTAGGCACTCCAGAGGTGTGAGCAGAGTTGAGTTGACCTCCCCTTCATTCCTTCTTCCCCATTCTTCCAGTCATAAACCACCCTCTTCTCTTTCCTTATTTCCTCATCCACTCATGTATACACAAGCACAAATGCACATAGTACGTATAATCTGTCATTTTCACATGCTGCTGAGGATCCATTTTGGACTATTGATAAGAGATTGTAGGAAAATTATGTTTTTCCAGCGCATTTGTAGCCTAAAGAACATGGCCCTTCTTGGCTTTTAAAATGGAGCTGGGTAGGCTGTTACAGAGAAAATGAATCCAATGTGTGATTGGGGCAGGAGCTGGTGGGGAGGGGGGTGGGGGCATGGGCAATAATGCTTGGCGTAAGTATGGGGATGTAAAAAGTATGTCCCTAGGTTCATCTATGAAATGTTGGGAATCATGCAAGTTGATCTGACACCATGATTACTGTGTTTTAGACATCATGTTCACAGAGGCGTTTGAGCGTTTACAACACAATCTTATACAGGCAGTCCCCAGGTTACAAATGAGTTGCGTTCTTAAGAATGTCTTTAAGTCGAATTTGTATGTAAGTCGGAACAGCATAGTGTCCTATACGTTAAAATCGTCATTTACGCAAATTGTGTAGTATACTATGCTATGTACTCTACGTAAACAGTGTAGTGCCGGGTAACCCAGAAGTCTGTTCTTAAGTATGGGTTGTCTGTAAGTTGGATGTTCTTAACTCGGGGACAGCCTGTACATGTCTGTTCAGAAACCCAGTACGGTCCAATGAGATTTACTCCCAGATAAGCGGCTGCAGGAACGCAGCCTAAATTTTTTGTTCTTATCTTTCTGTTTTGGATGCCACTGTTCTTTTTCTGGTCTTCATTGCTAGTATAGTTTTGATTTATTTGTATTTATAGATTGTATTATTTTTATTGTTGTTATTATGAGCCACTTTGGTGGCATGAAGTTGAAAGGTGAGATATAAATGTTTAGAATAAAGAAATCCAATGAATAACATTTTTCTGATTTGGAAGTATTATTTCCTGGTTGATAGCTGCCTGCCCACCCCGCACTCCCAACAACAAGTTTAGGCTGAGGTGCTTTCCTTTCAATTAAAGGAAACAGACATCATATGACTTGGAAGGAATTATTGAGTCACCACTTAGTTTTCAATAATTTGGATTAGACCAACCTGTTAATTTAATAATAATAATAATATAATAATAATAATAATAATAATAATAATAATTATTATTATTATTATTATTTCTTACCGGCCTCTCCATCTAGATTTTTTATTTTTTATTTCATTGAATTTAATTCATTTTTTTAAAATGAAACAGCAACCTGATAATTTGCCAGCTCTGTCCAAACTGAATGTTTCTCAGGAAACTGCCAAGCTTACAGTGGCTCTGCCAATTAGAGATTAAAAGAGGTCACACTACCAGAAGACCAGAAACCTGTTACCTTTGTCACAGAACCCTAAGGACGTGAGATGATTCATGTCTCATCAGTTTGAAGAGATGGGTCAGCATGTGAGGAAAAACTCAATGCATGTGTAGTGGCTCCAAGCAGACCGGTGTTTCTCTGTGTGTGTGTGTGTGTGTGTGTGTGTGTGTGTGTGTGACTGGGCCAAGAGCTCTTAGCTTCTTGGCTTTGTTTTTCTGTTGGCTGATTCCATGCTCATGGGTTTTGAAACAGACCCTAAAATTAGGGATGTCTTTCACGTTTCAGAACTGAAAGTAGAGCACATGAATCCTCCAAGTCTCTGTATCCCAAGCTAGCTTATTGTGATTAATGACTCCCCCTGATTTAAAGTGCTATCCCTGTGTTTCTTTTTCTTCATCCTTTTTAATTGCCTGATTCCCCCCAACCCCCTTTTTATTTTTTTCCATACAGTGGGAAGAAGTCAGTGGCTATGATGAGAACCTCAACACAATCCGTACTTATCAAGTCTGCAATGTCTTTGAGCCCAACCAGAATAACTGGCTTCTCACCACATTCATCAACCGACGGGGTGCGCACCGCATTTATACAGAGATGCGCTTCACTGTGCGGGACTGTAGCAGCCTTCCCAATGTCCCTGGTTCCTGCAAGGAGACTTTCAACTTGTATTACTATGAGACAGACTCTGTCATTGCCACCAAGAAGTCAGCCTTCTGGACGGAGGCCCCCTACCTCAAGGTAGACACCATTGCTGCAGATGAGAGCTTCTCTCAGGTGGACTTTGGCGGCCGGTTAATGAAGGTGAACACCGAGGTGAGGAGCTTTGGGCCTCTCAACCGCAATGGCTTTTACCTGGCCTTTCAGGATTATGGGGCATGCATGTCACTGCTGTCAGTGAGGGTGTTCTTTAAGAAGTGCCCAAGTGTGGTGCAGAATTTTGCCATCTTCCCAGAGACTATGACAGGAGCAGAAAGCACCTCTCTTGTGATTGCGCGAGGCACATGCATTCCCAATGCCGAGGAGGTGGATGTGCCCATTAAACTGTATTGCAATGGTGATGGGGAGTGGATGGTTCCCATTGGCCGTTGTACCTGCAAGGCTGGATATGAGCCTGAGAACAATGTGGCCTGCAAAGGTAAGGAGATCGTTTGCTGCAATGTTGTTCTGATGGCCAGCTAAAGAACTGTCTGGAAGTCCTTGAGATGGAGCAGTGTCCAGGTTGCTGTAAAGGGGCTGGCTCCAAACCAATTTCAGCCAGTGACAGATTAGAACACTGAACTTGTATTAATGCCAATATGGTTGGGATTACCTGGGAATTACAAGTTTGCATATATATTTTTCCACATCTGAGCTGTGTCCTCTCAGTGTCTGCTCTTCTTACAACAAAGGTGGTTAAAACCTATCCTCAAACTGTATTTTCTTCAACCTAAGTCAGGCAGCAAATGTGATACAACTTAAAAAGTGAGACAAGGCTAGAGAAGATGGATAGTAGTGGCAATGAGTTCCTTGTAGTGGTGGTGGTTAATGTTGTTGTTGCTGTTGTTGTTATTACTATTACTATTATTGCTGTTTGATTAAAACATGTTAAACTGCACTTCATCCTTGTGGATACAAGAGCAGTGTTCAAAAGTACGATTACAACCACGCAAAATACAGCACTGGAACAACATGATCATAGTCCACTGATCATGAACTGAACAGAAAAATCATATCAACCAATTCAAATCAAAACACCTGGGCAAACAAAAAGGGTTTAGCTTGCGCTGAAATGATTGCAATCTGTAGAGGAGGAGGAGGAGGATTATGTAAACTGCCTTGGGTTCCTTGCAGGAAAAAAGGCGGGGTATAAATATAATTAATTACCGGTAATTAAATAATTAACTCTTGGCACCAGTCACCTGCGTGCGGAGAGTATTCCATACTTGGGCCACCCCAACAAAGAAGGCATATAACGTACCTGAGGTACTTGGTGAAGAGCCGCCTCTGATGATCTTAGGTCACAAGCAAGCTGATAAAGTGAGAAGCGCTCCCGCAAATATTTGGGCTCATCTTTGCTTGCGTCTTCCAGTTGTGTTTTGTCTTAGATTGTGAGCTTTATGCAATGTTGTTGTTCAGAATGGAAAATCCCACTCATTATATTTTATCCTTGTGCTGAAGCTCCTGCTATGACACTCTAGAGCAGGAGTGCAGAACCTCAGGTCTGAGGACCAAGTCTGGCCTTCCAGAGGTCCCAATCTGGCCTTCCAGGGTTCCTCGCAAGGCCACACCCCCTTCCCCCCAACCATTGATGGTTTCTTGTAGTTGCCCCCCCCCATTCTAAAAAGTTTAAATGCCTCTCCTAAGGTTTAGTTACTGGCAGTAAGACCTTTAAGCTAAAATACGCTGGTGTTTCTGGTCTTTGGCCTCGCTCACCGTGGGAACATGGCCTCTGACAGAATTCGGCCCTCAGACTGAAAGAGGTGTTGTTGCATCCCTGATCTATTGCAAATGAACAGCTCCTTTGCCCATGGATGATAAAATCCCACGGTTGTGAATGGCCAGTGTCCTAGGTGCAAATCTGCATTCTCATTTGTAGGCTTCCGTAGAAGTCTTGTATTATGCGCACCCTTTTTCATATCTGCTTTGTAAATGCTTGGCGGGACCAATTTTACTGTCACCAGCATTTAAGAAAGATCTTTTGGTGGACTGTGGCAATAATTGCGTCTACAGGTCTCTCTCTGGGTTTTCACAAGGCTCAAACATGGCCTCCGCTCAGCTCCACCCAGAGGGAGCTTAACTCAGCTGAAACCTCTCAGTCAGCTTTTTGACACATCTTTATTGAGTTTCTCACAAAGTCAGAGCCAGGCTGACCCACATCAGGCTGACCCAGTGATATTGTTGAAACATGTGAACATACCTGTGTTGTCAAGAAGGTTCATCTGGCTGCCTGCTTCACAGACACAATGATAATGTGAAGAATGCCATTAACCATTCTATAGATATGCTTTCTTGCTCAATGAAAAGAAGGAAAGAACCCACCTCTCCCTCTCTCAAAATTTGGAGCTCAGATACTAAGAACATAAGAAGAGCCATGCTGGATCAGACCAAGGGTCTATCTAGTCCAGCATTCTGTTCACACAGTGGCCAACCAGCTGTCTGTGGGAAACGCACAAGTAGGACATGAGTGCAATAGCACCATTCTGCTTGTGCTCCCTAGGAACTGGTATACAGAGGCATACTTCCTCTGATACTGGAGGGAGTATATAGACATCATGACAAGCAGCTACTGATAGCCTTATCCTCCATGAATTTGTCTAATCCCCTTCTAAAGCCATCCAAATTGGTGGCCATCACTTTAGCAATCAGTTTCATGAAATGACACTAGTTTCTAGTATTGTAAGAGAGGGAGAAATACATCTCCCTATCCACTTTCTTCACACCATGCATAATTTTGTACACCTCTATCGTGCTTCCCCACCCACACACTTACTTACCTTTTTTCTAAGCTAAACAGTCCCAGACATTGTAACCTCTCCTTATAGGGGAGTTGCTCCAGCTCCTTGATCATTTTGGTTGCCCTTTTCTCCAACTACTTAGACAAAGTGCAGTGTACTCCCCTTTATAGACGGTGTGTACTTTGGCTAAACTGAAATGAATGAGGGTGTGCTACTGTTTTAAATGGCACGGGCTTTGCCCCTCTGTATGAACTGAGCCTTGGATGCTGTTTAGAGGTTAGCTTCTCCAGACTGGACAGGAATCTGAGACAGATAAGATAGACTATGTTGGAAATGCATGCCCTTTTCTGTTTCCTCCCTTGGTGATGAAGATGCTTTACAGAGCTGAGGAGACGATAAATCATGGACCACGTATTGGGGAAGTATCAGCATCTAAGCAATATGGCACAGTCTAGCTTCTGTAGGTGCAAGGCCACATGCTGGAAATCTTTCCTTGTGGAATGAGTACTGTGCACGGAGACAAGTATGTATCACAGTCATTGGGTTCAGACAACACGATAATCCACACTCAAGGGTTGAGTATGGGTTGAATGTGGGTTGTCGTTGAACCATCGGTTGTTGTTGAAATGTGGGTTATCGTGTTGTCTGAACCCAGCTGGGCTAACAAGCCATGGCTTGTTAACCACAAACAACTCATGAAGAGAATCCATGATTTGTTGTTGGGTTGTGAACTGTGGATTGTTCACCATGATTTGTTATCTTGGCTGGGTTCAGACAACACGATAACCCCCTTTTCAACGACAACCCACATTCAACCCATACAACCTTTGAGTGTGGGATATTGTGTTGTCTGAACCCAGTCACTGTCATGACTATAAGTAGATGAGAATATGCAAATGGAAGTACATCACTGGCCATGTGCCCAGCGCAGCGCATTTGGAACACTAGTTTCACAGAATGTTTGCAGTGTTTGTAGTGAAACCCTGAGAGCATTGCCTGCAAATGTTTAGTAAATACATCAAGTAGCAAAAGCCTCTTGTATACAACGCACTGTGTAAAAAGTGACTGACCTTATTTTATCGTTCACACTTCTACATTCTCTCTAAAACATCTCTCTCCTGCCAACACAGTCTAATATTAGAAATTATATTGCTTTGCTTTTAATGTTTTCTAAAAGATATTTAACAGCTTGTATCATTTTTAAAAAGATAAACATAGTATCTGAGGAAATTGAATCTAAGAGCTAAAGCAGATGTGATGCAGTAGATCCATGACTGTGTTTCCCAATGGGGTTTTTTAAAGGAGCCAAGGGTGTGTGCCCCCCAAAGGGTTTTCTACATGAGGTATTTATTGTGCGCTGTTCTCCTACTCACAGTTCTTTACAGGTTCTTTAGATGACATCATGATCCTCCAGTTTTGCTTCTGTGTCTAGCCAGCACTTTCAGCGATTTTTTTAGAGCAAGGAAAATGCGGCATTTAATTGTGAAAGTGAAAGAAAGTGCTATTTCCTCTTGTATGTTTGTGCTATTCTGTGATACCACAGTGCCACCTAGAGGTTATGTAGCAGAAAAGCAGGAAAGGAGATGCTCTTTTCTAGAGCTCTGATCTCAATTCTACAACAAGACTGAAAGTATATACAGCTGATTAACAGTCTTGTGTAGAAAACACCAAGTTTAGGAACAGTGGTGCTGAGGGAGAGTATGGGTGCTTCCAGAAGAGGGTTTTGTTGTGCAGTTGTCCTGCTTTATTCATGGAAAACAGTGGGTCCAAACATAATTGTCTTCCATTTGTAACCCTTCTGTTTCCCACCACTTCTTCCATCTTTTTTCTTACCGCAGAAAACACGTTAAAGAGGAAAAGGCAGAACAGCTGCACAGTGTCTTTTGATTGGTAGTGCTAGGAGCTGCCTGTCTGGAAGCATCCCAGTTTTTTTGTTTTTTTTGTATCCTTGCACTGTTTTCCCAATTTAAATTGTACCCCCAGCTACTGGAGTCATAGGAACACAACAGAATAGAGCTAGCTATATTATTTTCACGTAGCACAGCTAATGGCTGGTTGGGGGTGCGGACATTTAGATCAGGAAAATGACGTGGGGAAGGGTTCAGCACCCCTTCATCTAGTGTTGCTAGTTCAATTGTTGTGAACCTCCCTGACAGCTTCGGCTATTGGGTGGCAAAGAAATGTAAAAACAAACAAAGAAAACAACTCTGAGCTCCCTGCAGCTGCTTTATAAATAAATAAATCAGGACATCTGACTACAGATCTCCCATGTCAGGTTTATTTTGTCCCTAAAACTAGCAGCATTGTCATTTGCTTTCTGACTGAGGAAGACCTGAGTGCCATAGGATCACTGAAAGAACTGAAGATTCCTACTGACTTTTTTGGTTACATGACCAACGTGGCTGAAATTCATAGTGGCTTCCCAATCTCTCGTCTAGTATTGTTATAAATGGTGTAGTGTTTTTGTGAAGTCATAGGAATACAAAGAGTGCCTTGATAATGAAAACATCCCTACTCCCAGCATTACAACAGCGTCCTCCAGCAGCAGTCAGACAGGTGCCCCTGGGAAGCTCACAAACAGAATATGAAGGAGATATCCATCCCTATTTATTGTCCCCAGCATTTGGTCACAAGAGAACCCAATGGATCATATTACAGTCATGCCTTGGATTGAGAGCATAATTCGTTCCGGAAACGTGCTTGTAATCCAAAACACTCTTATATCAAAACGAAATCCCCCCAAAAAAATTTGTACAGAGATTTTTAATTTAAGCCGTACTACAGTACTTGTATTGCAAGACGTTGCTTGTATATCAAGTTTTAAAAAATTAAATAAATATTTAAAAATTTGCTTGTCTTGCAAAACGCTCTCAAACCAAGTTACTTGCAATCCAAGGTATTACTGTATATGGCTCTCCAAGTTCCCCAAAGGTGAGGAATTGCAGAGCTTTAGTATATCTATCTGGGTTAAGAGGGAAATTGAGTCTGTTTACACTGCTGAAGCACCAACAGTGTTTATTGGGTTTAATAACTGAAGTTCAAGATCTCTAGCAAGATAAGGTACACCGAAATAAAAATTGTAAAATAACCGTGATAGTTCACCATATATCCTATATGTAATGTCATCATCAGGCGATCACTCGTGACCGAGTAAGATTGTCTTCCGGGATAAAAGGAGGAAATTCTAAAGAAGATTGTGTAGACTCTAGCGATGGGTCCGTAAGTGACTGTGGAGGCCAATTCTAGATCCACACAGCTTCCCACAGTGAGGACACAGGTTACCAGATAGAAGATGGTCCTGTAAAGGATTCATTTGACGTGCTTTTCGCTTAGCACGTTTCTCCCTTTCACCTTGCACTCGGGCTTCTTCAAAGTCCATGGAACCTTTGTGAAAGGCCAACCTCCATTTAGATCGTTCATGGGCCAGAGCTTCCCAGGTTTCGATGTTTATATTGCATTTTTTTAGATTAGCCTTATGAACATCTTATTACATTATGTAATGTAATACAGCCATAAAGGACAAAAGAGATAATTAATGACTATATCATACTCACCATCTAGTGGTATCATGAACAGATGCATAAATAAATTGAAAACAAATTATAACATACAAAGATTAAATACAAACAATGGTGAGGAGTTAAGCTGATGGAGGAGAAAGTGGAAGGATTTTTGCCCTTAGAAGATGTTAGCATTAAGCTAGTGTTTAGAAAATTCGCTTTGATTAACCTCCATCAGCCCAGAATGGAATGATTTGAGCCTCTGAAAGCCTACAAAGTCTAAATGGCAGCTGCCTGCACCTCTGTTTTGGTGTGAGGATTCACAACTAGAAGCATGAGCAATGTTCCCGTTAAAGGATAAAGGAAAGAATGTTAATTCTGAAATGGTCCTCAGTTCTTCATGTAACTTGCTAGCAAGCAGGATTCTGCCTGTCTTCGAAAAACTTTCTCATGAGATTTCCTCTGGAGCAGTTCAACATTTTGACATGGCTCATAAGAACATAAGAAGGGCCATGCTGGATCAGACCAAGGGTCCATCTAGTCTAGCATTCTGTTCACACAGTGGCTAACCAGCTGCCCATGGGATCCCACAAGCAGGACATGAGTGCAATAGCACTCTCCTGCCTATGTTCCCCAGCAACTGGTGCACATAGGCATACTGTCTCTGATCCTGGAGGTAGTATAAAGCCATCAAGACTAGTAGCCATTGACAGCCTTCTCCTCCACAAATTTGTCCAATCCCCTTTTAAAGCTGTCCAAACTGGTGGTCATCACTACACCTTGTGGAAATGAATTCCATAGTTTAACCATGTGCTGTGGGAAGAAATACTTCCTTTTATCTTTTCTGAATCTCCCATCTATCAGTTTCATGGGATGACCCTGGGTTCTAGTACAGTATTATGAGAGAGGGAGAAAAATCTCTCCCTGTCAATTTTCTCTGCACCATGCATAATTTAGTACACCTCTATCATGTCTCCCCTTATTTGCCTTTTTTCTAAGCTAAACAATCCCAGCTGCTGTAACCTTTCTTCATAGGGGATTGGTCCAGCCCCTTGATCATTTTAGTTGCCCTTTTCTGCACTTTCCCCAACTCTACAATGTCTGTTTTTGGGTGCGGTGACCAGAACTGTACACAGTATTCTAAGTGCGATCGCACTATAGATTTGTATAAGGGCAGTATTGTCTTGCCAGTTTTATTTTCAATTCATTTCCTAATTATGCCTAACATGGAGTTTGCTTTTCACAGCAGCTGCACACTGGGCTGACATTTTCATCGAGCTGTCCACCACAACCCCAAGATCTCTTTCTTGTCCAGTCACTGCTAGCTCAGATCCCATCAGATTATACTTGAAGTTGGGATTTTTCACCCCAACACGCATTACTTTACACTTACTTACACTGAACCGCATTTGCCATTTTGATGCCTGTTCAGTTTGGAGAGATCCTTTTGGAGCTCCTCACAATCCCTGTTTGTTTTCACCACCTGAAATAATTTGGTGTCATCAGCAAACTTGGCCACTTCACTGCTCACTTCTGATTCCAGATCATTTATGAATAAGTTGAAAAGCATTGGTCCCAGTACAGATCCCTGTGGGACCCCATTCTTTACATCCCTCCATTGGGAGAATTTACCATTTATTCCTACCCTCTGTTTCCTGTTCTTTAACCAGTTATTAATCCATAAGAGGACCTCCCGTCTTATTCCATGACTGCCAAGTTTGTTCAGGAGTCTTTGGTGAGGGACTTTGTCAAAGTCCTTTTGAAAGTCCAAGTAAACAATGTCTACTGGATCACCCCTGTCCATGTTTATTGACACTCTCAAAGAACTCTAAAAGGTTAGTGAGACATGACTTACCTTTGTGGAAGCCAGGCTGATTCTTTTTCAGCAGGGCTTGTCCTTCTATTTGCTTGCTGATTTTATCTTTAATAACACTTTCAACCAATTTGCCAGGAACAGACATTAAGCCTGTGATTTCCTGGATCCCCCTGGATCTTTTTTTAAACATTGGTGTTGCATTGGCCATTCTCCAGTCCTCTGGTACAGAGGCTGATATTAGGGACATGTTATATATATATTTGTTAGAAGATCAGCAAATTCATATTTGAGTTTTTTAAGAGCACTAGGATGGATACCATCTGGGCCCGGTGATTTATTGACTTCCAGTTTGTCAGTAAGGTTGAGGACTTCATCTTTTTTCACCACTATTTGCCTCAGTTCCTCAGACTCCCCTCCTGAAAACATCAGTTCAGGCACAGGCATCTGTCCTGTATCTTTTGCAGTGAAGACAGATGAAAAGAATTCATTCCGCTTCTCTGTGATCTCCTTATCCTCCTTTAGTACTCCTTTAACTCCATTATCGTCGAGTGGTCCAACTGCCTCCCTAGCTGATTTCCTGCTTCTGATATATTTAAAGAATTCTTTATTATTGGCCTTGATGTTGATGTTGTCAGCAATATGCTCCTCAAAATGCTTTTTTGAATCCCTTATTGTCTGCTTGCATCTCCTTTGTGCAAGCTTGTGCTCCCTTTTGTTTTACTCATTTGGGCAAGACTTCCATTTTCTGAAGGAAGCCTTCTTAGCTCTAATAGCTTCCTTGACACTGCTTGTTAACCATACTGGTGACCTCTTGCACTCTCCTAACCTGTGGTATACATTCTATCTGAGCTTCTGTTATTGTGGTTTTGAGTAATCTCCAAGCATTTTGAAGGGATTTAGCCCCTTTGACTCCCCCCTTTCAACTTCCTTTTTACCAGTTCCCTCAGTTTTGAGAAGTTTTCTCTTTTGAAGTCAAAAGTGCTCAGTGGTAGAGCACACACTTTGCATGCAGAAGGTTCTAGGTTCAATCCCCGGCATGTCCAGGCAGGGTTGGGAAAGACTCCTGCCTGAAGCCCTAGAGAGCTGCTGCCAGTCAGTGTCAACAGTACTGGGCTAGATGGACCAATGGACCAATAAATAATAAAAGGAACAGCTAATTCTGGAAAATGCTGAAAAAGGACTGGTCCTTTCTCTTTTTCTTATCCAAAGGTAGAAAGGGAGAGTGTGGCCACCTGGGTTCATAGCCTGCCCTTAAGATTCCTGGGTATGGTCCCTTCCTGTGAGAAAACAAAGACCATATCAAAATAATGTTGACTCATTGACTGCTAATGTTGACAAGCAGTAGGAGAGAATGGGAAATAGAGTCTCTTTGATTTCATTGCTCATGAGAGGAGAACTGGCACTCTGAAGTAGATGGGGTTGGGCAGGGCTAGTCCACCAATAGCAGATGGTGATCAGGATTCTGGCAGGGCCAGGAGCTGCTGGTGGTAGACCAGGGGAGCACAAGCATTTTAGCCCCAAGGGCTGCATGCGATGCTGGCTTGGGGGTCAGGAGGTCAGGGGAAATGCGCACGCGCGCGCACACACACACATGCACACACACTGAGTGTGGAAAGCTAAGCAGGGTCAGGTCTGGTTATTACTTGGATGGGAGACCCCTCCTCTAGTTTCCTGCATTGAGCAGGGGGTTGGACTCGATGGCCTTCTAGGCCCCTTCCAACTCTATGATCCTATGATCTCCTATGATCTCCTATGATCTCATGCACACACACACACACATAGATGCACACACACACATATGCACACACACAGATGTGTGTGTACACGTGCACACGCACACACACCAGGAATCCTGATATATACTCTTTCATCAGTGCTAGCAGCAGGAGATGTGCTCTGTATGAGAATTTCTAGGGGCGGGAGTGGGGAATACAGGTGGCGGGAAAATTGGCAGTGGGGGACTTTGGCAGTGGTTGAGGGGGCCAGGGCAAACCCTTGGAGGGCCAGGGCAAACCCTTGGAGGGCCAGGGCAAACCCTTGGAGGGCCAGGGCAAACCCTTGGAGGGCCAGGGCAAACCCTTGGAGGGCCAGGGCAAACCCTTGGAGGGCCAGGGCAAAGCCCTTGGAGGGCCAGGGCAAAGGCCTTGGAGGGCCACGGTAAAGGCCTTGGAGGGCCACAGTAAAGGCCTTGGAGGGCCACAGTAAAGGCCTTGGAGGGCCACAGTAAAGGCCTTGGAGGGCCACAGTAAAGGCCTTGGAGGGCCACATGTGGCCCCCAGGCTGCAGGTTGTGGCCCCCAGGCTGCAGGTTGTGGCCCCCAGGCTGCAGGTTGTGCACCCCAGGCTGCAGGTTGTGCACCCCAGGCTGCAGGTTGTGCACCCCTATAGTAGACAAAGCACTGGTACTGGAGTACCAGCTGTTGTAACTTGCCATTCCACCGTGTATCCTCTTGTCATTATGTTCCTCACATCCCTTTTCAACACACTCTCTTCTTTTGTCACCCTCCTTTCGTTTCCCATTGCTTCAGAATCCCTGATTAAACAGAGATGGAGGATGGAGACACACGGCGAGTTTCCTTTTGTGTGAGATTACTTTTTATTCAGCCCATGGTGGCGTAGGTGTTCAAAAGGGTGCAACACACATTTAAATGACTTTCAGCTCATATATCAAGAAGTAAAGGCTGGTAATGTGAATTCATTTACAGCTCCTGTCCCTTGGGTAGGGTTTTAAACATTTGGATAGGTATTTGTGAAGATGCTTGCAATATCTTTCTGTGGCCCAAGCCTGAAAACATTCTCCATGATTGCCTTTTAACCTTTTTCTTGCCCTTCTTTGTCTCTGTCTGGTTACTTGCTACTTCCTTCTTTTCTTTTACCCCACAAATCTCTGGAATTTGCATGAGCTGTTGCAGCTGTCACAGTGTAGTAGAACAAAATGCATTGTGAGGTAACAGATGACATAATACCAGCACACTGAGATAAGTAGTATGGCTTCTAAACTTTGGGCCCTTTGTGATCCTATGAAGAGAAACAGTAATGGGATGAAGCCGGTAGGGATGGGTGAGAATTTTGTTCCATTCATTGTTGTTGTTTTTTATAAGAACTTACCAGAACTTGCAAATTTCTTTCTAAACTAGATAGAAAGAACTTTAATTTTTTTTAAAAAAAAATGAATGTGGGAGAAAGTGAAACTGAGAGGGGTTTGAGTACATACCGTAAGTCTAAAAAGTCTCAGCTTCAATCCTTGTGTATTCATACCATGTCTGTGGTACTGAAAGCAAAACAGACAGATTCATCCATCCCGAGAAGAGGTACATGGTGAATACAGACAAGCTATGCTAATAATCCTGTGAGACACACATGAACATGACCTCAGCTGCCCTTAGAAAGAAAACCAATTTGGGGCCTACCTCATCGTGCAGGCTGCATATGTGGCCTGACCAATATCAGTGCTCTTCTGTCAAAAGGCTGTGGATTTTCCCTTCCTGCTTGAAAAAACCAGTTGCTCATGCAGCTCCGCCTTGACTGTTTGTCAGCTCTAAGGTGCAGGGGCTACGGTAAAGAAAAATCAAACCTCAGAAGGCCACGCAACAGCTGCCTCACGAACACAAAACTCTCCAACGTGATATTTGTGATTTCCTGGCTTCAAAGGTTTGTGCGTGGCTGCCTTGGCTGGCTGGGCCTCTTTCATCTTTCTCATTATTTCCCGAGCAAAGCTGCAGGAATCAGAACAAGGCTTGATTGGTTCTGATTTAAATGGAACTCCAGGAACGACACTCTGATTCTTTCTCTTAATTGGAACTTTTCTCTCTCTCGTTTTGGGCTTTGCCATGCGTGCTGTCAATTTGATACCGCCTGCTGAAATCCTCGGAGGGGTTGGCATTATAAATATGGAAATTATGTGATTTCTTCTTTTCTGTCACTGCTTTCTGAGTTTATATTAACGTTGCTCAGATTTCTCTTAATGCCTAGTGGCTTTACTTACACTTTCTGTCTTTTGAAATAACATTGCGCTTTAAAGGGTTCGGTCCAAAATTGCTAGTAGACAAGGCAAATGTGTGTTTTGGAGTTCTGAATGTGGTGACACTCAGAGGCTACTGAGGACAACTTTCAAACAGTAATAGTCAAAATCTCACCACTGGCCTGCTAATAACTGCATTCTATATACAAACTAATCTCCAAAAGTTCTGATTATATGAGAATACTCACTCACTCCCCCCTCTCTTTTAAATGTTTCTAGATCACTTGGTAGCAGAAACTTTCAGGTTTCCCCAAGGAAAGCATTTCAAATATTTGAAGCGTATCAATTTAACAGAGCTAAAAGTGTCTTTGGATACTATAGTTTGCTTACACTATATAGAGTCACTATTAGTGCTGCAGATATGAGAAGGATCAATTTCAGATATAATTTTTGAACATCGATTTGTAGACTTTATAAATATTTCAGAAAAAGTGGATTTGGTCCCTGCAATGTGCCCTAAATTAACAAGAAAATTGTATTAATGCTTCGATGTTTTAACCACCTGATCTTAGATACATAGATTTTCTTCCAAGCTATAGCCTTCTCCTTTTCAGTTAACAGCAGAGTTCCTTGGCTAAATTTCCACAAATCTTATTACATGTTTTTAGATCAAAATGTAAGATTTATTTTGTTTTGATCACAAGGGGTGTGTCAGTGTTGATTGATACCTTGTAAACAAGATTGCAGTCTGACATTCGGTCACTAGATGTCTCTGTGTGCTCTGTGGAGTTAAATAGAGGGTGTGTCCTTTGTAGACAAAGAAGAGAAAGACATAGTTCAAGGTGTGTGGAAGCTTTTTTTTAATTTACAGGTAAATTTGATCATCAAAGACTTCCATGCCTTACACAAAGATCAGTCCAAGACTTGGGCAGACTTGCATCTCTAAAAGCTTGAATCTAACAGGATATCAGTAATCTGTGTTTCCATTTAGTAAAGGATGAAAGATATCATGATGCAGTATATTTAATTATACAATCGGTATACCAAACAAGTGTGACTCTGTGCACATATATGCATGTGTAAGATCTTCCAGGGCACAAGGCAAAGTGTGAAAGTATAATCTTCTTAAAAGATTATTTGTGTTTCTCAAATAAGACCAAAAGGGCCCTACTCCAGTTCATCTCCCTTTCTCTCCATCTGTCTGCACTTATCCCATGTCAATAACCACACAGCCTCAGCATGCTATTCACAGTGGCACAATTTCCTATTGCTGCACATTTGCACAAAACTAATGACATTTTCACCAGTTTAATCCAGGGCAAAAGGTCCTTCTTATAACAGAGAATAGCAAAAAGGGTTAAATTGTTCATCCTGGGCAATTACCTCTTTTAGTATAAATCATGTATGAAATATGCCAGTTATCTATAGCATATTGTTTGTTTGTTTTACATTGCAAAAAGTTACTCCTTTGGGGTAAAGAACTAAAATGGATTTTTTTTTAAAACAACAACAACAACATAAAATTAAAATGGGAGTGGTAGCACGATTTTGCAAACATTTGCTAATAATTGTGTCAATGATGTAGCTCCCAAACTCTTTTGCTCTGTATTATTCCTGCATGACAATATGGCATATGGATTCATCCAATCAGTGGAGTCTGGTGGCCAGTCTGGCTGGGGTGTGTGTGCAGGACAGGTCAGCAGAGGCGGAGCAAGGGGTCACGGGAGGTGGGACCATGGGTTCACAGGAGGTGTAACAGTCTTTGAATCCCCAACAGGCAGCAACCCATACCACAGAAAGGAAGAACTGAGGCATATGAACTTTAAGATTGTATGTTGAAAGGAGGGGTGGGGAAATCACAGCCACATAAAAACACTCCTGTGGATCCACATTCTCTTGTTCCAGAAAGAACTCCCATTCCACAGAGAATCATGAGTGAGCAGTAGGTGGGTGGGTGGGTCACGTAACCACACAAAATCATGATGCTGCCGCTGCAAATGGTGATATCCTTAGGGCTACACAGCCAGGGCCAGCTCAAGGCGATGATGGGCGCTGGGGTAGCTGTTTGTAATGAGCCTCCTACTCTGCCCCCAATACTGAACTCACACACAAACACACACACACAGAATCAACAATGTACAATAATGATGCAAATTTTTTCACTACATATTTTAATGGAAATAATCTTCCATGCTTTTCTGGAAGCAAAAGGACATATCTCTTCGATGGTAGAAAACTCAAATACAAACACAAGCTTCTCCTTTTACAGCATACAGCACACAGACACAGAAAACATAAAGACACTCTGATGTGTTCTCTCATACACACACACACACACACTTAAGAAAGAAACATAGACTGACTCACTGCCTCATTCAGCCAAACAGGACTCCCACACACATAGCCGCTGATGGCCCAGGGCATTTTGCTTCCTGAGGAGGACTGGCAAATGCCTCCCATTTCTCACAGGATGATCTGCGCCAGTCACTACCTCGCAGCCTAACCTACCTCACAGGATTGTTATTGTGAGAGTAAAAATGGGGAGGAAAGGAAGAACATAAATGTAATAAAATGAAGTAAATACAGTAATACCTTGGATTACAAGTAACTTGGTTTGAGAGCGTTTTGCAAGACAAGCAAAATTTTTAATATTTATTTAATTTTTTTTAACTTGATATACAAGCGACGTCTTGCAATACAAGTACTGTAGTATGGCTTAAATTTAAAATCTCTGTACAAATTTTTTTGGGGGGGGTTCGTTTTGATATAAGAGTGTTTTGGATTACAAGCACTTTTCCGGAACGAATTATGCTCTCAATCCAAGGCATGGCTGTAATTGTATACTAGAAAAATATAATTGTCTTACCGATATTAATAATAAGCCTCCCCAGCATGTGCACTATAGATGAGAAGCATCCTGCATTGGATATTTATCCTATATAGACCCTGGGGAGGGAACCTGAAGGTTGACACCAACTTTTATAGCTCATATTAAACATTCAAAATTTGTAAAATATCCTCTTGTTTCTCATATGCCCCACCTATATGCTTCCATCTTCTGCATGAACATCAACTCAAAGAAACTTTATTAGTAGCAAAAACAACAAAGAGTCTTGTGGCATCTTAAAGAGTAACTCATTTATTCTGGCATAAGCTTTTGTGGACTATAGCCCACATCAGATGCATGGGTTAATATGGGGATTTCCAGGTTTTTAATGGTGCATATGGGGCGTGTGTGTGTGTGGGCTTATAATCAGTGAGGTCAGAAGGAAATTTAATGAAGGAAATGAAGGGAAGTATCTTTCTTTTCATTGAATACTTCACAGTCCCATCCCCCAGCTCTGACTTCATTTCCCTAAAAACAAATAAACAAAAATTACCGAACCCACTTGCCGACTAGAGAAGAACTTTGGACTACACTGCAGTGATGTCATACACTACCCTCCCTCCTAACTATATGGGTATTAAAACTATAGGCTACTTGCAGTGCTGACGTAACCCATAGTCAGTCACAGAAGCAAGTTCTCAGAACATTCAAAATCCATCCTTTTGAATGTTGTAACACCAAAAATAGTAATAATAATCCACGCAAAAGCATTCCTTTGAAACCACATTTTTTTCATTCTAACAACAACCCACATTGCACAGAGAAGGAGACTAAATAAATTGCCTTTGACCTGGTTCGTACATGACAACCTACCATGGGCAGTGAGCCATAGTTGGTTGTTGTGTCGTCTGAACCCAGCCCGGGTTACCCACAGTGGCTTGGGAAAAACCCATGGGCTGTTCTAGAGGAGGAGGATGTTGTGTGAAGCACTCGCAAATTACAATGAGTGAGGAATCACGAGCACACAATAAATGCCTTGCATAGAAAGGCCCTTAGTTACACGTACTTAAGTTTAGTTAAAGGCTGAGTTACAGTCAGGCATGGAAGCCAGGGGTTGTGCCAAAGGCTTCATGGAAAAGATGGGTTTTGAGGAGGGATTTGAATGAACTCAGAGAGGTGGCATCACACATCGCTGTGCCTCCTGGTTCATGAGCAAATGGTGAGTGGCTTCCCAAGCTGTGCTCTCAAGGGAGCCTTGTGGCGAGACTTTTCTGATGTGTTGATGGTCACTGTCTGATTACAGCTTCAGCCGTAGACACTGAATGTAACCATGCGCAAAAAGGGTACAGATCAAGGAGGGTCCTGGTGGCCGTTTCCCATAAGACCATTGTAAACAATTGGGGACACAGGAACAACAAGGATTCAAAATAGAAGGGGTGTGTGTGTGTTATCTGAATGCCAAAGTTAAGGGTGCATTTAAAGGTGCCCTCAGAAAAGCAGCGTGCCCTTTAAACATCTGCTCACGTTGGCACATGAGGCTTGCTCCCGTGGATTGTACTTGTCTGTTTCATTCTGCCAGGACTTGGAAGTGAATCCAAAGGACTCACACAGTATGGGCCACGGATCCTTATCCTGCTGGCAGGGAGCATGGTAAAATTCAGCAGCCACAGCAGATGGGTCACACCTTGGATAATTTTCCGGCCAAGAGCTTTTACAGATGAATGGATTGTGTGAGCTGTGGCCAAAAGTAACCCACCCTTCCTTTATTACAGGGGGTAAAAAAAACAACAACAAAAAAACCCTCCACAGCAACCCTCTGAGAGCAAAGTCTGAAAAGGAAAAATTAAGCCATTTATGTAACATTCTCCTGCCCTTGCAAAAAGCTCCTGATGTCCTGACATAAAGTGAGAAAGATTTCTCTTTCTCTCCCCCGCGCCCTTAGAGTCTTGTGCACTAAAATGATATTTAGCAAAGAGAACAATAATGGATTTCTTGCAATATTGCACAAAGCTGCATTGAAAAAAGTAACTTAAGTGATCATTTCACGTGATACTTTCCTGATCAGAGGCAAACTGCTTTCCCCTTTGAGCAAACTGTGCTTAGTTAGCTCCCATGTGTGTCTCTGGGGCAGCCTAGGAATATAAAATTGCAACATTTGTGTAGGCTGAAGTAGATTTTCCCCTCGGTATTAGCCTTTCC
This sequence comes from Shinisaurus crocodilurus, assembly GCA_021292165.1. NCBI lineage: Eukaryota > Metazoa > Chordata > Lepidosauria > Squamata > Shinisauridae > Shinisaurus > Shinisaurus crocodilurus. The sequence continues at coordinate 56,680,998 of CM037878.1, forward strand.
ATGCTGGCTGATGTTTTTGAAGTGCTGCAATGGGCATTCTTCTTTCTTTTGAATTAATTGACAACACCCAGGATTTCATCACGATCCTTGCAGATTCTATTTAAAAAGAGCAAACCCCAAAGTTTCTAGATCATGTCTGCTAGCAATCATAAAGTAAATGTCTATAGGGTAAAAGCCAACGTCCCTGAAAGCAAGAGACCAATGAGAAGAAAACCTACATGTTTCACTTTACTTAGAAATTATTACATTCTTTTAAGATAATTTCTGAACGTTTTGACTTGCTGGCCACCCTGCAGAGGCAGGAGGATACAAAATTGATAAAGGAACCCTGATAACTTCATTCGAGTGTTGGATGTACTTCCTCCAGTCAATTCAGTCTTGGGACAGTATCCTATATTATAAGCATGTGACAGTGGGAGCAACTGCTTGTGCATCGGGGATTTTGCGTTTCCACAAGTAAGCTGAAGTAAGCGGGAAATGCTCATTTCCAGAATGGGTCAGGTCAGCAGAGCTCTCAGAGAACTGCTGATCTGTCCCTATATGGAAACGAGCATTTCCGCTCATTTCCAGGGTTATGTTTAGAACAGCAAAATCCTCCCGTTGCATGAGCGGTTGCTGGCGCAAAAGAAACAGTGGTGGCGCAGCAGCGGTATAGGATACTGCTCTTGGTCTGTGCTTGCTGGGCTCACGTCCTAGGTGACTGGAAATAGCACAATTTTCTTACAGGAGTGTTCTCCTAGTTTGTCATATTGGTTCCTGCACACTGATTGTGCCTCACCCATTATCACAGCCTTCCACAACCTGGTGTCCTCCAGATATTTTGCACTATAACTCCCATCATCCCTGACTATTGGCCATGCTGTCTGGGGCTGATGGGAGTTGTAGTACAAGTAAATCTCAAGGTTGTTTCAGACAGGCAGTTTTCAGATGGAAAATGGTATACAGATTATTACTTGATCGGCAGAACAATCCTATGGTCCCTGGGAGAGCGACTCATGGACCATGGGATATTTTGGATCCCCTCTCCCAAGGCCATAGACACACCCATGACCTTGGGAGAGGGAATCAGACACCCTACTGCCTCCTTGCTGCTTTCTGAACTTGCCCAGTGGCCTCATATGACTTTGTAGAGGTTGAAAAAGGGGGTGTTCTGGTAGCTGGAGAGCGGAGGGAAGGGGAGAGGCCAGGATCTGCAGAATTCTATGGTCTCTCAATCACCTGTCCCCACCCACCACCGGTAAGTGAGCTAGATGGACTCAGACGCCTGCCTAGCTGTTTTGTTTTTGTTTTGTTTTTCTTTGTTTTGAGGAGGAGGTATGGGAGGCAAAATCACCTCCATCCTCCTTCTGCCCTGCTGGCAGCAGCCCGGCAGAGCATAGGACTTTCAGAAGCTTCCAAGCTCAGAGGTCTAACAGACAGCAATCCCATAGGAATGCACCCTTAATCAGTAGGACTCAGTATTGTTTTGTAAATTGCATGTCTATTTCAAACAGCTCTTGTGAGTTTCATGAGAGAGAGGAACTATGAAACCTTCTATGCATGCACCTATCAAAGTACCGTAGGTGATCCAGTCTGCAGGCATAGGAGCCTGGTAACTATTACAGGCAGCCAGCGGATTCTGGAGGTGCCTAGTTCAATAATTGTCCATGCACTACAAGTGGCACAAGTCTATTCTAGACCAGATAATTATGGGATTCAGCACCGTCACTACTACCTATCCATGTCCCAAGGCTTCTCAAACTCTGTCATAAGTAACCTCACTAAGGCATGAAAATTAATCTTTGAGCCTTCCCAGGTGTAATTAATAGTTGATTCCCATAACCATTTGCGTGTGTTGAGATAGAAAATAGATTATTGTTCTGTTGAAACCATGTCAATAGATTAGAAGATGGGAAGGGGCACAGAGCTCTTGTATGTTGCAGTTTGGAAGGGCTTGGGCTGGGTGGATTCTCTGTTTACATGAAGACATACTGGACCACATGTTGGGCTGTATGTCCAGGCAGCAGCAGCAGCTTCTGTTATCAGCAGAATTCTGTAGTGTGCAACTGAATGTGTGAGGAAGAAGGTACCTTCTTCCCTAAGAGTGTAGCTCAATGGTAGAGCACCTGCTTTGCATGCAGAAGGTCCCCAGTTCGATCCCTAGCATCTCCAGTAGGGCTGGAAAAATTCCTGCCTGTAAACCTGGAGAACCATTGCTGCCAGTCAGTGTCAACAACACTGGGCTAGATGGACCCGTGGTCTCACCTCACAGCTTCCTATGTTCCTCCATCACTCACACTGTCAAGCTAGAAATGCAAGCTACAAACCTGTACTTGTTCCTGCCAGCTCATATAGAGCACGGCAGGCTGAAGCAACCCATCCATCTGGGCAGTGGAAGTCAGAATAGCTGGAACCGATCAATCTGATCCCTAAAATTCAAATGGCCAAACTCTAGGCGGGGCCCATCACAATGACCAGTGCTATTGGGTCAAGAGTGCAGTTAAAGCCTCGCATGCTTTGGTGTGTTTTTCTACTGATTCGTGATAAGCTAAGGTGTATGGCCACACCGAGAAATATGAAGATCTTGGCTTGCTTTGATACTGGATGAGCAAAACAGAGTCGGCAAATTGGTTTCATCACCAGGGCTGTGTGGATTCTGCCCTTGTTTCCCAGCAAGGGCAGAATCCACCTTGTGCATTAAGTAGGCACATGCAACCCCTCCCTTCCACAAGCTCCCAAGAGACGCACGCGGTCTGACATCTGTTCAAAGCCATCGTCAACCTGAGCAGCTGAGATGCGCCACTTAATAAGCCTGGGGGAATTGTAGCTAAAAATTCCTGGTATATGAAGGCTGAGAAAATGGGCCTAATTCTACTGCAGAGGGGAGGGGGGTTGGCCTGCATTGTTTAGCTCTCACTCCCTGTTTCACCCCAGCCCTAGAACAAAAGCAGCAGATATCATGGGGCTATTAGACCAGAGCGCTTCATGCTGACAGCCAAACTGGGGGGGGGGGCACTTAGGGAGCCATTAATACCAGCTTTTATCGGCACTTAGCGGCTCACTCAGAGCCCCAAAGTGAAAAGCAGAGGCACAGTTCAATCTTCATCAGATGTATTTTTCAAGTCCCTGGGAGATTCGTGGTGTGACTTTGGATCGGAGTGACCAGAGGGATTACCATGATGGCACTAGAAAGAGATCTTGTGTATGGTTGTATTTGCCCTTCTCTTGTTTATATTTTTTTATTTTGCCCTCTTGCTCAGGTGACTGTTTTTAGATTTCATGGTATAAAAGGGTGGGTAGTCTTCAGACATTAGCTCTTCATTGTTCTTTGCTAGAACCCCGAGGTCCACCAGCCAGAGCCTGATGCAAAAGACAAACATTTAGAGTTAAAGAACAGGGTGTCCTGGATGACATCCTGATCCTAGGATTATTATTTTTTTAAGTCTCAGAACTGAACTGAGCACAGAGTCCTTTCACACAAAAGTCCACTCCTGCTTACTCCAAGCTTGGTACTTCATTTCAGCAGCCCAATTTAGGTGGGAAAAAAGTCCTTTTATTGCTGCTTTGGTTAAAGGATTGAGAATCAGAAACCTTTGTTGATCTACCACAAATCATCCAGAGATCTATTAGTAGATCCTAATCTACCTTTCGCCCACCTTTGGAAAAGCAATCCTGTTTTCTTTCTTTCTGCTTTTTCCTGAAGTTCATCGCTTGTGGATCCTGTCAGGCAGGAATCTGAAAAGTGCAAAGACTGCTATTGAAGCATAGAAGTTTGCAAGAGCCCAACATGGATTCTAAGGGTTCCCCTATGAGCAAATCAAAGTAGTGCGCCCAAACAAGCCAATCATGCTTCAGGCCTGTTGGCATTCTACTCTTGATCTTCTAAGCATAGCACAAATAAGGGCCATGATATGCCGCTTCCCCTTTGAATGTGTGAATGTCTTGCTAGGTATAGTTGCAGCCTGTACAGGCTTAATAGTGATGTGTGTCTCGAGTTGGGTAACCAAGGATCAAATGACATATTACGTGGAGAACTGTGATTTCAATCTCCAACTTTAAAAAAACAAAAACAAACCTGAAATGCAGCTGAGGGGAGCTGCCAGTTGTTTTGGAGAAGTGGGGCAGTATTACTGTTCATCCTTTTCTTCCTGCCCCATGGCTGCCATGTATCCTCTAACTGGAGAAAACTTAGGTATTGGCATTTCTCCACTGCAGGGCATGCAGCAGCAGCAGGACTGGGGCAATTTTGGTCAGGAAAACAACCTCCCACCACTTTTTGAATAAATTGCCAGCCCCTTGCTGGTTGCATGTTGGTAAAAATAACAAACAAACAAACTGAGGAGGAGGAGATCCAGTCATGAATCTCCTACATCAGGGGTTCTCAACCAGGGGGGAATTCCCCCCAGGGGAGGAATTTTAGGGTTTCGGGCGGAATTGGGACCACAGACTCAAACTGTTGGAGGAATACTGATCTTTTTACAAATTACAATTCTACAGATTGTACATAATCTACAGGACATCACACCTTATTGTATGGCACAGATTAAGTCAGACAATCTTGGAAAGGGGGGGAATGACATTCTGACATATAGTGAAAGGGGTGCATGGGGCAAAAAAGGTTGAGAACCACTGTCCTACATCATCGATAAAGGGACTGGAAACAAGGCCCTATGAGGAGAGACTAAAAGAACTGGGCATGTTTAGCCTTCAGAAGAGGAGACTGAGGGGAGATATGATCGCACTCTTCCAGTATTTGAAGGGATGTCACACAGAGGAGGGCCAGGATCTCTTCTCGATCATCCCAGTTTGCAGGACACGGAATAATGGGCTCAAGTTACAGGAACCTAGATTCCACCTAAACATCAGGAAAAATTTCCTGACTGTCAGAGCAATAAGACAATGGAACCAACTACCTAGGGAGGTTGTGGGCTCTCCCACTCTGGAGGCATTCAAGGTGCAGCTGGACAGACATCTGTCAGAGATGCTTTGACCTGGATTCCTGCATTAAGCAGGGGGTTGGACTCGATGGCCTTGTAGGCCCCTTCCAACTCTACTTTTCTATGACTCTATGATTCTATGATTAGCAGAAAGTAGAATTCCAGTTGATTTGCAGTATATTGACAAGGGTTTCTGACTCTCAATAGTTGTATCAGCAAGTAAAATCGAAAGTTTCTTTTTCTTTTAAACCCTCTGCCGTGGCAGGCCTTGTGCTAATAGCTTATCTCTTGGCCTTAGTGTTCCTCACCTGTAAAATGGGTGTATTAATTGGTTGCCTTTGACCAAGTCTTTGTGCAGCTCTACTGGCCACTTTTTTTGAGAGCTTTGTGTTAGAATCCCTGAACATAACATAGAACATTGTGGCACTTTAAAGACTAACAGATTTACTATGGCTTAAGTGTTCATAGACATGTAGTTAGGCCCTAACATTGTTGTGTAGAGGGTTCATACAGTCACAGGATCTATTTGGTACAATGTCCATAGGTTTCATACAATGCTATCCTATGCATGTTTACTCAGAAGTAAGTACTGCTATGTTCAGTGGGGCATAATCTGAGGCAAGAGTGTATAGGACCACAGCTTTTATCACAGTTATTATCCTCTGGGCTGTAACGTGTGAGCGGTTAAAAGTGGTAAAAGAGATAGTGTAAGGCAGGGTTGGTACCAACATCATCTGATCTCCCCATAAAAAGTGAGTGAATGAACGATAGCAATTCTGGCCTGAGCAGTTAGTGTGGATCCAGGCTACAACATGATTACCAACACTCAAGGCAACTTCCTAATTCAGCCTTCTCCAACCTGATCCCCCCCGCCCCCGATGTCCTGGACTGCAGTATCCCTCATCCCTGACCATTGGCCATGCTGGCTGGGGCTGATGGGAGTGGGAGTCCAAAATATCTGGAGGGCACCAGTTTGAGGAAGGCTGGTCTAAGGCAATGTTGGATGAATTTTTATTAGAAGAAGATATTGTATTAAGCTGAAAACAGGTTCAGTGACTGCTGAACTGCAAATGAGAAATAGAATCCAGGCAGCATTTCACATACTGTTTATTTTGAGATATATATATCAGAATTATACACACACACACACACACACACACCCTTTTGCTCTGGCATTTGCTGTCATATTTGAGTTTTGCATGGGCTGAAACTCAATTGCCTTTTAAAGGTTTTCTTTGCAACCTTTGCAGTACACTCTTGTGCCACATCTGTAGAAAAAAACATGCAGGGTCAGAAGTGCTGGAACAGCCCAATCCTATCAGTCTTCTTTGGCTGGGTTCACCTGGGGAGGGGCATGCAGCGAAAACGGCGTTCTGTGCCTGAGAAGTAGGGCAGAGCCACCGAACTTGCAGCTGCCATCTTGATATTGATCCACCGGGCCACATCTCAAGCACTTGGTTCAGCCTTCCCGAACCTGGGCCCCCCTCCAGATGTGTTGGAGTACAGCTCCCATCATCCCAAGGTCCAACACAGCTGGAGGGCCCCCAGGTTTGGGTAGGCTGCTGACTTAATTCTTGGAAAACTAGGTGTAGAACAGAATATGTTTGCTGACTTCTGCTTGTTTGAAACTGAACCTTCATTATATTCTGAGTTCCCTTGATGAAGGACCAGTTGCGGCAGAAAATTAGTTGTTTTTCTTATTGGCTGACGGTGCTGGCTCGTTTTGGGAGGCCCATGGGCAAAGATGTCTTTGGTGCCGCTCCACTCAGAGTACCACCTCCTCACCATCATCCCTGCTACTCATTCACTTGAGGGACAGACCAAGATGAGGAGCTGCTGTTGTTGCTCCTTTTCCTTCCTTCCTTCCTTCCTTCCTTCCTTCCTTCCGCTTGCTTGCTTGCTCAGAGAGGGCAAGGGAACAGGAAGCATTAGTAAGGAGGAAGAGCAGCAGGGTCAGGAGGCCCATTTATTTATTTGTTGTTTCAACTATCATGGTTATATCAACCAAGAATACAAATACATCCACACAAACCCTTATAAAGGAAGAAGATAAAAACAGGGGACCAAGAAGCCCTGAGGTGTGGCAATGAGCCCCTTGTTGGAGTGTGGGCCTTGGCAGGTGTCCACCAATGATGAATCCTGATGCTGGCCCTACTGACTGATACATTCTTTTTGAAACCCTTCTATGGATCCTTATTTTGCGCTGAAAAGGTGCAATTTTTAAAAAGTTATTATTTTTTAAAAAAAGATCTTATTTTTGAAGTACTCATTTTGAAGTGCATCGTGCACAACAATTGCTTTGCTGCAGCCAAACCAACGTTATACCAGTGGCAGCTTCAGTAAATGCTAAAGCAAGGGTCTGCAACCTTTTTGGGTCAGTGGGTACTTTTGGAATTTTGAGACTGTCATGGGTACTCACATGGAATGGCTGCTCTGGTTGGCATGGCCAGTCACAAAACACTCATTTCCCCAAAGGCAAACTGGTGATACTAAAAGAAAAGTAATTTCCCTTGTAATTATGGTAGGTTCTTGGGAAGCGGTATGGTCTGAGCTGCAAAGCACGAAAATACTCTCTTGAACCCAAATAAGGATAGCACTGTAGGGCAACACTTCACTTTGCAGCATACAAGCTTCTCATTTTAAAAAAGTTTTAATTTGAAAAATCTTAATGAATACAATTAAAATCAGGAGGGTCAGGGAGCTTGGTGGGCACCAAGAGAGGTGCCTCAGGTGGAGTACATTGGTGCCCATGGGCACCACGTTGGAGTCCCCAAGCCTAAAGTACAAAATGATGGACACGATCAGGGGGCTGTGACTGGTTGTGGCTCCTTGGTGCGTATCTGTTGAATGTTCGGAGAGATGCCTTTCTGCCTTTCACATTGCACTTGTTTACCACAATGCAGCAAACGTAATTTCGGCATGAAGTGTGAAGCAATTTTTAGTTTGCCGTTCTGAGTTCAAAAAGAAAAGGCAGAGAATGAGAGGGAGGGGTCTCCCACGCCGCCCTGCTTCTGATTAATTCTTGTTGTGACACAAGTAAGGACTTTCGAATGACAAACCACAGAGTAGAAGATAGATTTTGCTGCCCAACACAGCTGGGTGTTTAAATCAATGGGGTCAGTAAATTGAAAAAAGTGTGCTGCCGATCTGGTCTGATTCCACTTGGAGCAATCAGGTGATTCTGTTGTATCATGAAGCAGACATTTTCCAATGGCTTTGCCTTTAACGTAAGAACAGGAGGGACACCTTCTTTATCTCTAGAGGCAAGTCAAAGACATTCTGATTGCTGCTCAATGCTTATTGGTTGGCTATCTATAAATAACCTATTATTTTCACCCTTTATTACTCTCATGTGATTCATATGCCAGACCACCCCCTCCTCCTCCAACAAGGGCCTTTTTATTTCCTCACTTGAGATTCAATGTGCACAGCATAATGCTGTAGAATAATTGGTTATTGCGTAGGATTATTATTAGCAATAGTCTGGAACCAAAGTGGCATTTCCAAATCTTCCCCTCTACTTTCTACACACCCCAGCTTTAATACTGTTTAGGGCAGTGTTCTCCAACCTTGGGTCCCCAGATGTTTTTTACCTACAACTCCCAGCATGCCCCAGCCAGCTATGGTATGGCTGGGTGTATGGCTGGGGCATGCTGGGAGTTATAGGCCAAAAACATCTGGGGACCTGAGGTTGGAGAACACTGGTTTAGGGCCTGGGTGATGATCTTTGTATATGCCACTGGGAAGCCAGGCTCGTGGTGTTTAGAGAAAAGCTCTGATGGTCTGCTACAATTATGCTCTTCATTTAGTTGGAGACAGTATGCTCAGCATCTACTGCTAATATTAGTAACTGGCCAATTACTAGCGGTGGGCTCATGTGCACCTTTAGCATGTCAGATGCCATGGCACCCCATGCTGCACATATGGGCATCATAGAATCATAGAAAAGTAGAGTTGAAAGGGACCTACAAGGCCATCGAGTCCAACCCCCTGCTCAATGCAGGAATCCAGGTCAAAGCATCCCTGACAGATGGCCATCCAGCTTCACCTTGAATGCCTCCAGAGTGGGAGAGCTCACCACCTCCCTAGGTAATTGGTTCCATTGTCTTATTGCTCTGACAGTCAGGAATTTTTTCCTGATGTTTAGGTGGAATCTGGGTTCCTGTAACTTGAGCCCATTATTCAGTATCCTGCAAACTGGGATGATCAAGATCCTGGCCCTCCTCTGTGTGACAACCCTTCAAGTACTGGAAGAGTGCTATCGTATCTCCCCTATCTCCTCTTCTGAAGGCTAAATATGCCCAGTTCTTTCAGTCTCTCCTCATAGGGCCTTGTTTCCAGTCCCTTTATCATCCTTGTTGCCCTCCTCTGAACCCTCTCCAGTTTGTCTACATCCTTCTTAAAGTGTGGTGCCCAGAACTGGACGCAGTACTCAAGATGAGGCCTAACCAGTGCTGAGTAAAGGGGAATTATCACTTCCCATGATTTGGAAGCTATACTTCTATTAATGCAGCCCAAAATAGCATTTGCCTTCTTTGCAGCCACATCACATTGCTGGCTCATATTCAGTTTGTGATCGACAACAATTCCAGGATCCTTCTCACTTGTAGTATTGTTGAGCCAAGTGTCCCCCATTCTGTAACTCTGCATTTGGTTTCCTCTCCAAAGGGACCATTTTTGGCTCCTGCCAGCAACACATGTGAAGATGCCACATACCACTGAAAAGCAGTTAGGGAAGTATCCTAATGCAGGTAGTTGTGAGTCCACCAGGCTGCAAGGGGCCCTGCCTTTCCAGTGGGTTTAAACACCGTCTGTGTGGAAGTTTAGGTTAGGTTAAAGCCTCCAGGGTTGAACAACAAAGATAATGTTAACCAAAGTGCTTTGTGGTTATATGAATTTCACCCAGTCCTGATGGAATGTAAATGGTTGAATGGTTGTCGATACTTGTCTCTCCATACCTTGGATCAGAAAGGTTGTACGATGCTGCATCCACACTTAGACATATTCCTCTGCTTTGGGGTTAAAATTCTTTTACAAGCTATAGTTATTGTTTCATCAGATTTGACAACATGATTGCATTCCCGTTCTACATGGACAGACAGTTCACAGCAGCTGTTGTTGGATGATGAGCTTTTCTCGCTGCTGTAGAAAAGTGTTAGTCAATTTAGTCTGCTGTCCTATATTTACCTGGGAGAAAGCCCCACTGAATTCAGCGGGACATACTTCTGAGTTGACATCCATAGGATTACTCTGTCAGTCTGGGGTCTCCAACCTTTTTGCATCCATGGGCACATTTGGAAATTTGAAAAACTGCTGTGGACACCACCACACGATGCCTAATCATGGATTGCTGCTTTGGCATCTGCTTATCGTGTCTATGGATCTTAGGCTGCGTCTTATTGAGCAAAAACTTTTGGCGGTGCAATACAGCTATTGCTTCTTTAAACATATGTTTTGGCAATGTCCAGTAGTTGCTTCTTTTTGGGAGGAGGTAAACACAGATACATTTTGTACTGGAACAGTCTTTAATATTCACTGATGTACATGCTCTTTTAAATTATTTACGTGCTTCATGGAAATTAACAAATGGAAGGGGAAATGGATTCTCTGCGCTCTATAGAGAGCCTACAGTGCAATCCTATGGCCTCTAGACAGCGTCTTAGATGGCCACAGGAGTTTTTGGAGTCCCAGCTCCAACGTCAGAAAATTGCTCCGAGGTCGGAGCTGGGACTCCAAACTCGGAGTGCCCTCCCCTCCTCCCCGTAACCCTATAAGACTGATATTACAAAATTTGGAAGGATAAACACTCACCTCCCAAGAACATAAGAAGAGCCATGCTGGATCAGACCAAAAGTCCATCTAGTCCAGCATTCTGTCCACACAGTGGCCAACCAGATGCCCACAGAAAACCCACAAGCAGGACATGAGTGCAACAGCAGTCTCCCACCCATGTTCCCCAGCAACTGGTGTACATAGGCATACTGCCTCTGATCCTGGAGGTAGCATATAGCCAATCAGGACTAGTAACCATTGACAGCCTACTCCTCCATGAATTTGTCCAGTCCCCTTTCAAAGCCCTCCAAATTGGTGGCCAATTTGCACTATAATGCAGTGGGTTGAGGATCTTACATTGCTTTCGATATATGAACGGGTGGCATCTAGATGCCAACTTCAAATGGATACTTCTTTGGATATTTGATCCACTTTTGTTGAAGCATGTGTATAATTGCTAGAAAGTTCTATTTATTTCATACAAATATATGCACCTATATTTAAAAACACGTAAATAAAATGAAATCTTAACATTTTTTCAGTGCTCTCGGGCACCACATTGGGGACACAAGTGTCAGTGGAGATGCCCATAGGCCCCATGGTGCCCGTGGGTGCTGCATTGAGGATCCTTGTTGTAAATGGTCTTGTGGCTGCTCCTCACCTCCAATCATCTTAAGTAAAGCACCCAGGACTAGGGATGGACAATTCTGTCTATTTCCGCTTTGTGTCACCTTCATGTGTGCTCACTTGTTAAGTCAGTTCCTTCACATTTCTGCCTCAATCTGTGAATTAAAAAACAAAACACTAAACGAAAATATGCATTTAAATACCGTAAGTTCTGAAACATAAAGGCTTGGTTCGCATATCACAACAACCCAGGGTTTAAACCCTGGGTTGTTGGGAATGAGCGAGTGTGCTGGTGCACACTGTCTGTTCACGCCCGCTGCAAGCGGGAGCGGCGAAACAACCCAGGGATGCTCCATCCCTGGGTTGTTTCTCATGGCATCCAAACCCTGACTTCTGGTTTGTTGGGGGAGAGACAAGCCAGAGAAACAATCGTACAACAAACCATGGGTTATTTCTTTGGCTTCTTTCAACTCTGGCAAGCCAGAGGTCCAGGTTCAGACACAACTCAAGGACAGAGCATCCTCGGGTTATTTAGATGCTCCAGCTCACAGCAGGAGCAATCTGGCAGCATGCACCAGCCAGGAACGGTGCAGGGCTGTTTGGTGCCCTAGGCCAAATTATATTTAGCGCCCCCCCCGCGCCGCCGCCGCCGCCACCACCTACCTTCCCCCCGCCCCCGCTGCTGGCTGCTGCTGCTGCTGCCGCCTCCTCCTCCTCCGACGCGATGGGACCCCCGCGCTTTACAACGGGGAGGTAGGTAGGTGGTTGGCGGGCGGGCGTGCGCGCGGCGGCGGCAGCGGCGGCCGGCAAGCGGGCGGGGAGGCGCGGCAGAGGCGGCAGGCAGGGCAGGAGCGCGCCGGAGGCGAGGAAGGGGCGCAGTTTCTGCGCCCTCTTCCGCCACGCGCCCTAGGCAGCCGCCTGGGTCTGCCTAGTGGTAGCGCCGGCCCTGGCACCAGCATGTACAACAACACATGTGCTAACAACACATGTGCAACAACCCAGAGTTTAAACAAACCCTGGGATGTTGTTGCACACAAACCAGGCCATTTTCTCTCCCGTCCAAGTACTAACCAGGCCCAACACTGCTCATAATCTCCTGATTCTGGCTGCTGATGGAGGGAAAAATCCTTTCTACTAAAGGAGGAAGACAAGTTTCATATGATTTGGCATGTGTTCTGGGAATTATATGCAGAAGAACTTGAGTTAGGCTGACAAGCAATAGGGACACATTGCATGAGCAGGGCCAACAAGTCTGTTCCTTTTTCTTTCCCCCATTTAAAATGCATTGTTTTCTTAATACTTGTTTTTCTTCTTTCTTTTCTCTCCACTCTTTCATTGTAGTTGTGTTTGTTGTTAGGGGATAGGAGGTAGGGCAGGGGCTATGCAGAGGAATCAGAGGTGATTATTCGAGGTAGGAAAGGGGGGACTATTGGGAGAACTTAGTGTAAAAGTAAATTTTAAAATTTTGAAGTAAATTATTAATAATTTTAAAAGCATATTTTTATCTCAAAATATTTATTTGTTACATTTATATCCCACCTTTTTTCCAAGGAGCCCAAGGCAGTGTACATGATCCTCCTCCTCCCCATTTTATCCTCACAACACCCCTGTGAGGTAGGTTAGGCTGAGACTTAGTGCCTGCCCAAAGTCACCCAGTGAGTTTCATCACCAAGTGGGAACTTGAACCCAGGTCTTCCCACTCCAAAACTCTAACCACTACACCACACTGGCTCTGTGATATATACAAATACATATTTTAAAAACACATTTTGATACTTCTTTGGACTTGACAACCACACCAAAGGATTTGGAAAGTGCAAAAGCTGGTGGATAGCTAAGTTCCTATCTGCCTATTTGTCTGGGAGTTTTGGATCAGGTCAGCTCTTACTGGAACTCACACAGATCAGATTCCTCAAGTATCCCTAGTTAGGTCTGATGTACCTAGAACAGCAGTTATTGCGACAGTGCAATGGTGCTAGGAGAGGTACAGGCTTGGTACCTAGCCTGATATGGCCAGCTGAGGAATAATTCTGAAAGGCTAGGTGAAAATTGCCCAGATGACTGTGGGCAACAGTGCCCTTCCTCCCTCCCCAAGTGCCTTCCTCCTCCCAGTGTCCGTCGTCCTCCCCACAGTGCCCTCCTTTCTTTCCTCCCCAAAGTGCCCGTCCTTCCTCCTCAAAGATAAATGCCCTTATCTTTGGGGAGGATGCAAAACTCATCCATCAGCTACATGTTCTCCTGAGGGGTCAGGTCTTCCCCTGTGAGTAACTCTTGAATGTTTTCATCTGGAATACAACTTTTCTCCTCCTTTTCCAAGGACCAGACAGCCATACGTGCAAGGGGTGATTGTGTAAGAGCATGTCAGACTTTATCAAGCCCCCGCTTGACAGCACAATTTTTATTTGAAGCATTCCTCCCACCCATCTGCTGAGCTGCAAATTGGGAAAGGAAATGTCTATCCTGATGACAGTCAGCAGGAGGTGCTTGGAAGTGTGTTCTTGACCAGGCTTCCATCCCCTTGTGAAAACAGCATGGGCTCCGATGTACTCTGACCTGCCACCAAGTGATGATAAGCTCGTCTCGTTTTGCTTACCTCTGCCATTTTTTCTTCTCCCAACACATTCATCTCATTCCTGTCTACATACCGTGGATAGAAATGAAAATTCCCCCCCTGAGTTTGGCTCTACAGAAAAATGTCCATAACTTTCAGTGGGCAAAATTTGTGGAGCATATTAAACCCCACCACCATCCCGATCTATTCAACCATCACAAAAGTTATATTTAAGCTCTGTTTCAAGTTGAATTTTAATTGCTTTGGCAGATTTCCCATCCCTTGTGCTCTAGCACTGGCTGTGGTGTGCTTTCTCTCTGCCCTTCTAGGTTTCCTGTTAAACTGTCTCTCTTTCTGCATTTTTGTAATGTGACTCTTCTCACCCACCCACCCCTCATTCTTCCCCCAATGGCTTTGCTGCCTTTGTCTCCCCTCCTCATTTGTCTTTCTCTCTAGCCTGTCTCTGGTTCACTCCCAAGGCCAGATTCATGAAAGGAATAACAGGGCAACATTTTCCGTTGATAGAATGTTAATGACAGGGTGGCCACATTCCTAGCCAATCTCCCCCGCCACCCCTCGCCACATTCTCAGGAAAGGTGCTGTTAATGTCTGATTTCCTGCATTTATAGCTCACAGGCGACAGAAACAATAGGATGGCTAATAGTTAAAAAGTGACCATTTGAGTTTGTTACACTAAAGATTAAGGATGCTTGATGATTTTGTTCAGTCTGCAATTGAAAGCAAACCGACCTGATCCTTACCTCCCGGACTCATGTGAAGATCAGAGCACAGTAATCCTTCAGATTTTGCACTTCTCTGGATTTTGCCTTCCAGTTCCCAGCTCAAAAATGTACCAAAATATGTATAATGGATTATACATATTTTAGAATTAAATACATTTAGGGCACAGTCCTATTGGATTGCCACCCACAAAATGGAAGCCTCCGAGATCGCCACCGGGCTCTTGCTGGCAGGGCATGAGAGGAGTGACAGAGGCTTTTTAGCCTCTCTGCTCTCCTTTCCTGTTTTTTCTGCTAGATGGGCCACTGAGCCCTTCTAGCTGCTGCGTGCACATATGGAGACAAGAGCTGGGAGGCTTGTGGAACTGGTTGATCCACAGCCTCTCCCCTCTCCACTTGCCCACCACTAACATGCCCATTTCCTCCCCTCCTGAGGTTGTAACACCAACCTTGGGAGAGGAAGCTGCCGTGGAGCTTTCCATGGTGGCTGGGAGGGGTGGGGAAGGAGGGAGGGGAAATCCCCGCCAGGTTGTAGTATTGCCTATGGCTGCAGGGGCGGGGGATCCTCAGCCTCCCATGGCCTCTCAGACACCATCTAGGGGCCATAGGATTGCTCCCTCGGAAATGCATGCTTGAAAATAGAAACGTGTATCTTGTGATAAAATACATTTAAAAATACAAATACAAATCTTTTGTATACAGATGTTGTTGTTTTTACCAATAATAATAATAATAATTTGTAATGCAAATGTTTGTGTGGATATTTAAAAGGGAAACAGCAAATTAATGTGGAATGGACTTATGAATGAACACATGTGAAACTGACATGGACTGGAAATAGCCTGAGCCATCCACCCCTAGTAAAGATGGGCATTCTGTTTGGGAGCAGATTGTTATTAGCCAAAAGGAGAGAATTATGTCTTTCCTTCAGGATGTCCAGTCTGAAACTCAGCGCTGGTTCCCCCCGTTTACTTCTTTGTTGCTGAATTTTTTCTTTCCCATTTTCCATTTGATTGGGGTTTGAGTATGTCTGTGGTTCTGCATCCAACGAAAGCTCTAGGCCTCTTATGAGGAGGAGTGGCAAATAGTTCAAAATCCTAGACGGTTTCATTTACTTCCCCTAGGTAGAATCAAGCTGGCCAGGATTGCATAATAGCCCTATTACCTTGCTTTCAGCGTGAAGCTGAATCACGCCGGCACATTTCTGTTATAGTTCTCCGTGTTTTATTTCTTAGCATATTGCTCAGTATTGTCTCCATACATCAGTATGTTTCTTGTGCCTTCAGGAACCTTACATACTGTGCTGTGTCTGGCAGTACATATTACATCTCCCTTCCCGTAATCATTATGTTGCTCTTTGCAATTCGAAGGTGGTGAGCTTTAATTACCCACAATCAAAACATTGTTGCTGTACATAAGCTGCGGGGAACTGTTTTTTCTATCAAGGGTCAGATTCCCTTAGGGATAATCTGTTGGGGGCTGAAGCCAGTGGTGGGCCAAAAGTGGGCAGTTTCTTTCACTTTCTGTCACTCTCTTCTCTCTCTCTTTCTTTCTGACTCCCCCTTCTCTCTTTCTCTCCCTGACTCCCGCCTCTCCCTCCCTCCAGTCCTTCCCACCCTCTTCCTCCCTGCCCAGCAGGCTGCCAGACAGGAACAGATCACTCTTGCCAGAAGTCCGAACTCATTACTTGCAGAGGGCTTTTTGAAATTAGGCCAAGGATCTCTTGCACCCAGGGCCACAAGTTGCCCACCCCTGCTCTACGTGCTCCATAAATGTTGTGGACTTTCATTGATTAAAAAATTAAAAATATTGCACTGGATTTGGCACAGCCACCACCACCCATGCATAAATATGCACACCCCTCTCTCTATATTCCCCATGGAATTTTATTTGACTTTGAAATAAAGGTAAAAGTACAGGCAACAAAAAAGAGCACACATAACGATACAGGAACTCAACAGGAATGAAGGAACACACTGGGTAGTATCCAGTGTTAGTCTGACTTGGAGTGGACACATGAAAATGAATTAGACTAACCATTTATTTCAATGGGTCTACTCTACATAGGACCAGCATTGGAAACTATCAACTGAGTATAATCATTAGGTAGTACTGATTATATTGAAAGCCAGTGTGGCATAGTGGTTAAGAGTGTTGGACTGGGACTCAGGAGATCCGGGTTCTAGTCCCCACTCAGCCATGAAGCTCGCTGGGTGACTTTGGGCCAGTCACTGACTCTCAGCCTAACCTACCTCACAGGGTTAGTGACTGGCCCAGAGTCACCCAGTGAGCTTCATGAGTCCCAGTCCAACACTCTAACCACTACGCCACACTGGCTTGCCAGTGAAATGAATGAAGCGTACCCACATTACAGGAGTAACAGGTGGCAGTAGCAAGTGGAAATGCTCATTCCAGCAAAACTTGTGTCACAATGAAACAAGCACATGTTGACAACGGGAGGTGTCATCACGTGCTTCCATTAGGGACAAATCTGTCAATTTTGGTTTCTCTCAGTTTCACATTTTTCCAGTCCTCTGTTCATTTCATCCAGTTTCTGGATCAGTCTGCAACATATATATTCACACAGCATTTTGTATTCATTTTTTGGTGCACATTTCTCCTAAGATATGCATTTTTATGCATTTCCCCCTAATATATGCACTTGTCGCAAGCAGTTGTCCCTTTTATAATGCTTTTTTGTATGTTTTTTTCAGGAATGTATGCATTTCTGTGCACTCATTTCTCTAATATACTCATTGTGTGTTTTGTTTGGGGAACTACGTTGCAAAATTCTGAGAAGTGCAAACAGTGAAGGATAACTGTGTTCCAGTTCACATATTGATTTGGGAAGTACCAATTTTGTAAATTCTTATCAAAATGCAAACAGAACAAAATTCTCCGCCATTCCTATCTCCATAGTATCTCTGACTGTGAAATGGAGGTGGCGCATAGATTCCATGGCTCTGATGTTCCAGGGCAATCTACTCTCCATTGCTTCCAGGGCTCATATTGTGCTTTCCTTGGATGTTGATGATATAGCCTGGTTACTTCTGCCCGTTCCTCTTTCCTATAATAAACTTGGACGTAATGGACTTGACCATAGAATGATTTGACTTCTAGGAAATGACTATGACATATTGATGCCATGAGACTCAGGCATCAATATGTCATAAGTATGTGCTGATGATTTGTTAGCTACTAAATGAAGTGGCTCCTTCACTGGCTCAAATCCACACTTCAGCCGATGCTCGTGATTTTTACTGGGAAAGTTAACTGTTTTCCATCCTTCTAGTAGAATTTGGTGAGCAATTCCAGACAATGGGTGGGTTCGCACGACCAGGCAACAATCATGGTACGTTACCACAATTGTTTGCCGGATTGTGTGAAGCAACAAGGATGAGCCCAACAGACAATCGGGCTCATCGTTGTTGCTTCAAGCCCTCCCCTCCTTCCCCCTCCTTCCTCTCAGCGATATCCCATGATACACCGCAGGGAGGAATGAGGCTCCTCTCTTTGACAGCCGTGATCGTGAGCTGATTTCAGCTCGCGGCAGCTGTCAAAGACTCCCCATTGCGGAAACAGACTTGTGCTCTGCAGCGCAATGAGGAGGGGGGAGGGGGCCCTCCGCCCCGCTAACCAAGCGGCTTGTCCGCTGCAGCTGGGGACCGGCTACAGTGGGCAAGCCTCTTGAGCGGCGGAGCAGGGTAGCAGGAAGCCCCCCCCACTCCGCCCTTTGCTTTCCCGGGTGGGGAAAGTGAAGGGTGGAGTGGGCGGGTGATTCCCGCTGCCCTGCTCTGCCACCTGAGAGGTTTACCTGCCAGAGGTGGTGACACAGTCCCCGCCTCTAGCAAGTAAACCTTTCTGGTCGAGCAGGCGGCGGGATCCCCTGCACTCTCTGCCCTTTTCTTTCCCGGGTTCTCCAGGGAAAGCAAAGGGCGGAGAGGGCGGGCGCTTCCTACACTCACTGGGGTGGCAGCTCCGGTGACTGCGGGAAGCACCTCCTCCATCCCCGTGGCTGCTCGGCACACGGAGCAGCCATGGGGATCAGAGCACGGCCTCCCCCTGGGAGAAAACCTTTCAAGGAGGAGGCTGTGCTCTGCTCCTTGTGGCTGCTCAGCGTGCCAGGCGGCTGAATGGAGCAGATCGCCATCTCCTGCCTTCTCTTCCAAAGGTCTACTCTGGAGGAGGAGGCTGGGGTGCCTGATCCGCTCCACGGTGGGAAGCCTCTGAGTGCTGCCTCCTAGCACCGTTTCGGCAGTTTGGGGGCAGCTGTCAGCCGTGCTCTGTGGCCAGCCGCTTGGCAAGAGTG
Organism: Shinisaurus crocodilurus; assembly: GCA_021292165.1. Taxonomy (NCBI): domain Eukaryota; kingdom Metazoa; phylum Chordata; class Lepidosauria; order Squamata; family Shinisauridae; genus Shinisaurus; species Shinisaurus crocodilurus. The sequence goes on from CM037878.1 coordinate 56,699,913, forward strand.
GCAATGTCCGCTCTTGCCAAGCAGCTCGCTTGTTCTAGGGATTGTGCCACAATAGGTTGTGCTGTCCGAGTTCAGACGACACGACAAACCATTGTGGTACATACAAACCCTAGAACAGACCATTGTGACTTATATCGTTGTTCAAAACAATGATAAGTTACAATGGTGAGTCACAACAACTGGGTTCAAATGACCATGGTGAGTCACCACCATTGCTTATCATGTTGTCTGAACCCAGACTATGTTTTCAGTTCCTCAAAATTCTTTTGGAAGCCTCAAAGCAATGGTGCTGAATTTCATTTTCTACCCCAGTTTTCCTATCAATTGAATTGAGGTTCTCTGTCAGTGCCTCCATCTGGTTTTCCTAGCAGGCCATTTCGGTAAAGGAGTTGGGGGGGCAGTGGAAGGGCCATGCTGCCAAGTAAGCCCCATTGTTCCAGATGCTCCTCATCCACACCACTGTTTTCTCTGTATGATGGTAATTGTGCAGTGGTGGGGAGGGGCGTGGGGAGAAAGAGATGGCCTCATTCAGGGAGGTTGGGGGCCACCGGTTGCTGACCTCCCTATAGAGACTATAGAGTTAAATAGCAAGAGGCCACTAAACAGCTACGCAGTAATGCTGGTTCACCATCCTAACCTGTAGTTGCATCCATGACCAAATATATAGTGTTGAGGCCATCCATTCACTATTTAGGACACTTAGTTAAACATAGTTTAAAGATGTAGTATCTGTAGATCTAACAGAAGCTGTTGCTGCTGGGGTATGCCACAGTTTACTGAGGGAGTTTAGGACCCACGAGGAACACAATCTATGTCCACAAGAGCTATAGGTTTGTTTGAAATGGGTGTCCTGGGCCTCTGCTTTTGTGCTGGTGACCCACTTCTTCATAGGCAGCTGAGAAACGTCTCCGTTTTCAGATCCCCCTCCCCACCCCCTCCTTCATCATAGCTTTTCATCCTCCCTCCTCCTCTTGCCATCTGAGTGATGCACAGCCCACCCCAGTCCTGCTTGCCATTGCTGCGCTGTGATCTTTAGATAGACATTGTACATTATTTGCCAACAGGATGGCTTGGGCGCAAAGAGGAGCTTAAGAAGACACCATCTGCCTCTGTCTTTCACACACATTCTCTGCTCTTTCTCTCTGGGTGTGTGTGTGTACATCCATACAGAAAAGCAATTGCTAATTAGAGCGAGAGAAAGAGGGAGTGGAGAACAGAAAGAGGGGACCTGGGAGTAATTCTGCCTCCATGCAAATCAATCCATCTTTAAAGGCAGAGGGGAGAATAATGGGGCGGAGGCCTTTCTTCCAAAGGAGTGGGAGTGGGGTATTTTGACAAAACAAGTGACAGAGGTCTTTCTCATGTGAAAAGATGGCTTTAAGAAGAAGTTTTCACCATAAAAAGGGTGGAAGGGATAAAAAAGAAGAAGAAGCAAAAGAGAGTGTTCCTTAGAAACTCCCACTGTTAAACTCTCTCAATGGGTCCATTCTGCAATTGTCTCTGTTAAAGGGACTGTAAAGTGTATCATTTTCAGGAATGCTTTGTGAGTACATGTTATGTGTGTGGATGTGGATGCTCCCTCCCACCCCCTAAAAAAAATAAATCTGGCTGCAATTTTCAATAAGAGAGGAAATGTAGAGAGCCCCCAAGTATCAGATCTACTAAGATGCTGAGAACTGGCTGAAATCCCAGGAGAGAATATTTGTTGAGCTGTTTCTTAAACAAAATTTGGCTGGTGGTTCCTGCTCCATGTTTTTTTCTCTCATGTCTCCATTTCAGAACAAGCGACAGGCACTCATGCCTTTAATTTCAATGCTGGAATACTGAAATGCACTATATGTTGTGGTGGCCTTGATGGCTCCTTAGAAGCTTCAGGTGATGCTGAATGTGGTGACTTATCGCCTCATAGGTTTAATGATACTCCAGTTACTTCTTCCCATTCTTGTCCAGCCTCAATCTAAGGTGTTGGCTTTAATCGAACAGTGCCTTGCCCTTGGGCCCTTCATGCCTCTTTACCTAAGTATCATTCTGATCTTATACCGGCAAAGAACGTATAAGTCTGCTGAGAACACCCTTTCTGCTATTTCACAAATCATATTTGGGCAGCATATTGAACTTGAATTGAGTTTATTGCTTAACTGGAAGACTGTAACAATTCTGAACAGCATGTGGAGAGGTGTTCTCATTGGCTGACACACAACCTCCTACTCATCTGCTTATCATCTTGAAGGTCGCACAGGTAGTTGATTAACCTTCTCTAACCACTTGCCATCCAATGGTCATGTTGTTTTCTGTTTAATAAATATATTCTTGGGTCAACCCAGGGCACCTTATACAAATTTGGATGTGTGAAATCGCTAGCCCTTTGATAACGAAGAGACTACTTTACGGATTTGAGCCGTCCTTCCACATTTTTCAGAGTGACTACCAAGCACCCTGTGAATAGGCACTATGCATTTATAAGGATGTAAATAATCCAGGCATCACCAGCCAGCTCCCTGTAGCTCCCTGACAGGGATGTGCGACACTGGAAAACTTGTTCTGTTTAAGCTCAATGGACTTTTGACACAGTTCCAACCCAACAGCTAAAAGCGGGCCAAGTTGGGAGGTTTGGTTTGGCTTCCTCAAAATTGCTTGAAATATTTGTGCAAATTTGGAGCTGAGAACTACAGATTCTATTCCCCGTTTGGCCATGAAACTCACTGGGTGACTTCGGGCCAGTCACTGACTCTCAGCCTAACCTACCTCACAGGGTTGTTGTGAGGATAAAATGGAGGAGGAGGAGGAGGATTATGTAAGCCGCCTTGGGTTCCTTGCAGGAAAAAAGGCGGGGTATAAATATAATAAATAATAAAATAAATAATCTCTAGTGCAATTTGCACAAATTGCGTAAATTGATGCAGTTGATGCAATTTGCTCAAATTGGGGCCGTTTGTGTCATTGTTGTTGTTCTTGTTGTTCTTGTTGTAGCATTTAACATGAGAAGTATGGAAGCATCCTCCTCTCACTACATATGCACATACTCTACCTTGGCCACCTTGAATTTTCTGACAGTTACTTTCAGATTTGGGCAAAATTCAGGCCTTTGCTCCGCAATTTGCACAAATTTGTGTAAATGTTCATAATTTGCATAAATTTGTGCAAATTCCCAAGCGGAGGCCTGAATTTTGCGCAAATTTCCCTAGCTTTAAAAGAAAAATTACACAAATCATGGCCCATTTTAAAAATAGAAGTCCACATGCTGGCTTGACTCCTGTCAGATCGAGTTGGCACCAGCACAGGGTTAATGGAACGAGTCAAGAAAATGGGGCCGAGTCAAGAAAATCCATGGGATTTTCACCCCCTATTGGATTCCTCACACATCTCTACTCCCTGATTAGTCTGGGCTGTAGCTAGTCAACATGACATTTCCCTTGGGAATCTCCTGACTGTTGGAACAAACAGGAACTGCTTAGATCACATCTTAAGCATCCCAATATCAGCCATAACAATGTCCATCTTGAAGTAAGAGATAGCTAACATAAGGTAAGATGATGATGATAGAAGAAGAAGAAGAAGAAGAAGAAGAAGAAGAAGAAGAAGAAGAAGAAGAAGAAGAAGAAGAAGAAGAAGAATTATTTAAGAAATACATTGCAGTGTACAGTATCTAGTTGTAGTTGTTCCAACAATCCTGTAGGTTATGTCAATGTTATTGTCCCTAGTGCTGTGGGAAGTGAGGCTGGAAGAGAACAGCTTGACTAAGGCCACCTCATGAGCTCATGCTAGATGAGAACTGAATTGGGGAGTTAATCTCTAAACCAAGGGTGCTGAACCTCTTTCAGCCTGAGGACTGAATTCCATTTTGGAGAAGCTTTCAGAAGCTGCATCACAGTGGTAGGTGGGGCTGAATGCAAAAGGGGTATGGTCAAAATACCCCAAATAGCAGCATGTTTCAGCTTAAAGCTCTTACTGTCAATAACTGAGCCTTAGGAGAGGCATTTAAACCTTTTAGAACCCCCCCCACCTCCTCACTTTTTTCTGTCTCCTTCAGTATCCTGTGCTAATACCATTTTATAACTTTTTGTTTAGATGGTCATTTGCATGCTTTCTTCATGTGATTCTAGAATAGGAGAGGAAATGGTCTAATTGTCATGCTGTTGCTTCTCTCGGAGGCCACTGCTCTAAAATTATTTGACTATGAAGAATGTTACTGACAAACCTTATTCCTGGTAACCTTTGTTGTCTCCCCCCCCCCCCCCCCCCCCCGTAATCCCTTTTTCATGCAATGTTTGCCCATTTTCACCACTGGGTGGAACAGACAAGCCACTTTTCTTGGTTGTCTCTCAAACTTCAGTGAAATTTAGGTAGTAAATGACTTTGAAACACCATATTTCAACCAAAGTTAAAAAAAACAACCCCCACAAAAACCCACAGATGTAATTTTTCTTAAATGATGCCTTAATGAACACATCCATTAACACTTGTAATAATTTCATGAGGAAAATGGCCAGGAAAACTTAGTTACCATTTTTTGCTAACGAGTACAAATACTTTTATTGGGGGGTCTTAATTGGATATTATTAGCACAAATGTTACACTAGTGATTTGAGGCCTTTTCCTGTTCTGTCCCTGGAAATGTATTGTGTACACCTTGAAAGATTTAGGTTATGGAGATACTTACTGCTGTCTTTATTAGTATGACATTGGGAGGAAGTTGTGCTTTTGGTATCACTTAATCCTCAGAGCATGAGAATAAAACAAGGAGTGTGAGACAAACTTAAAACAAATTGTCATCTTATGTATTTATTTGCAAGCCTGCAGCATAATCCTCGAAGAGGCAAATGGTTTACTTGAGAGAGATAATGGCCATGTTACTTTTACATTTTCAACTACCGGTAGCTTCTTTTTGGAGAGCTGTTCCATAAGCATCCCAATTGCCCAGAGAACCAAATAGGCAGCTCTTATTTCAAGATGCTGATCCAGAATGCTGCGACCAGACTATTGACTTGAGCCAGGTACCGGTACAGGGAGCACAGAACTCCCTTGTTGCAGCAGGTTCACTAGCTACCAGTCTGTTTTCAGGCACATTCAAAGTGCTGGTTATGACCTATAAAGCCGTATATGGTTTGGGACCAGGGTACCTGAAAGACTGCCTTCTCGCATACATGGCTCCCCTGGATTTTCAGGGGAGGCCCTTCTCTTGTTACCGCCACCATCATAGGCACATTTGGTGGGGATGTGAGAGAGGGCCTTCTCGGTGGCTGCTCCCAGGCTGTGGACCCCCCTGCCAAAGGAGGCTAGGTTGGCCCCCCTCTCTGCTGTCCTTCCACCGGCAGGCAAATCCTTTTTTATTGAAGCAAATCTTTGGCATGTAAGCTGGTCTGTTGGGTTGGGTGCTGGTTTTATATTTTTTAATTGTGTTTTTAAGTTTTATGATTGTTTTAATAATTGTTTTTTCTTAATTTTTGGTTTTTATTGTTGTTAGCCAGCTGGCTGGTGAGCCATTTCTTGGCACAAAGGTGGGGTATAAGTTAAATAAACAAATGCTACCGTTCCAGTGAAGACCACTGAAGAAGAGACAGCAGATTTCTGACTCCTCCCTTCTGTGTCACTGCCCATGGATAATGTTGACTCCTGCAAAATCTGCTTACATTCACAATCTCTTCAGTGGAGAACAGAATTGTAATATTGACAATGTCTCGAGCTGCTATCCGGTGTGGATCCAGCAAATCTCCCTTCATTAAGCAAACCTGTCTGTGCTACATGGCAGCATAGCAAAGTCTAGTGTAAGAGAATAGGACAATTTCTGTGGACTTCCATAATGGTGGCATACCCAGTTGGGTTATTCTTGAAACCTCATCCTCTAATAGTGTTCGTTATCACAGTGCATGCCCCCTTTTCACTTAGAGACAGGGGCCTAATGGTCTCCCCATAAGGTCTTTCTTTGTTGGTTGTGTGCTGTGCAGAGTACATTGTGGGAGTAGGTTTCTTCTCTTGCTTAACTCATAGTGCTTTAGCATGCGACACTGTGGGCTTAAATTAATCTGGGTAGGGTTTGGACACAAAATACAGCACTGTATTAAATGTTGTTGAGTGAAGACGCCTTGCATCAGGCCCGTGTTCCCTCCAACTTCCTTGCATCCTAATCTCTGGTTCTTAACTTCCTTTTCTGCCATAGTATTCCAAAATAGGTAATCATAGTTCAAATGACTGAATGTAGAACTCACCACCTGCCAAAGCTGTATGTGGGACTACACATTACAATAAGCTAAAATAGTGGGGCAGCTGCTGAAAACAGCATCCCAATATTGAGTTCTTTCCCTCTCCTTCTGCGACAGGTAATATCACTTATCTCATGTCATGACAACTTAGTGCATCTACCCACTGAGCTATCATGGTGCAGCATCCCTGTAGTATTCATAATTTGTAGTTTAGCCCACAAATGCCCAGCGCTATTGGCATTTGTACTTAATATGCTCTTTGTTTAAAGTGGTGACCACATCCCAGAAGCTGATTGGAGTTATTCCTGTAACTCTATATTGTATTCGAGTTCAAGCCTGTGTCAAGATCAAGGTGTGTGTGTTGTGCGGGAAGGGATGCTCCGAGTTGTCCTCGATTTTTAAGCTAAAATCCAAAACAAACAATCTAGGCAGATCTCTTTCATGTTGCAAAGCTTAAAAGGGGAATTCCACAAGGCATCCAGTCCTTGGTGTGAAAGCGTGTGTTTTGAGTCGAGGCAGTGCTGTAACGTTGGCACCTTTGATCATAAATGTGTCTGTCTGCTCTGAAGAAGTAAAATCAATGGTGAGACTTTGCAGAGCAAAATAGTCTCAAAGTTTTTATGTTGCTATTGCAAAATTTTATTTTGTCCCTGCGAGTCAGAAGGATGACCTGAAAGGTAGCTTTGCTGCTCTCCCCGCCCCATGCTCTTCTTAATGGAGCAGAAGACTGTGGGGGCTTTTCTGTTGTTTTAATGAGAACGTTTGAATGTCATATTGATTTCTAGCCTTAAAAAAGCTTGTATTGATTTTTTTTCCAGTGGACTTTTCACGAGCTTATTTAAAAAATGGTGGGATAAAGCTGTTTCAAAATTGTTGACTTTGTTCTATTGAGTCAGCAGTAAACATAAACTTTTTTCTGTGGTAGTTTAAGTGGTTAGGGGAACTTTCTTACCTTTTCTAATGCTTTTTGAATTGGGGTTCCGGACTTCAACAAAAGTTGCTAGAGACTTGTGTGTTGACATAAGCTAGTTGTCAGTGGAGGAATCTGGGGGGGGGGGGGACGACCCCAGACCTGAAAGTCATAGTTCTCTCTTTGGAATTTTTTGAAATATAAGGAGCTTAACCTCTTGGGCAGTTTGTCTCCATGCTTGCTGGGAATTATGGGGGTTGCTGTCCAACACATCTGGAAGGCACAGGTTGGGGGATGCTAGATCAAAATTACATGCAAAGGAGGAAGTTTAGCTTTGCATCTTAACATGTTACTTGATTGAAACTGGGGCAAGAATGGTGCAATAATAAGAGCCCAATAATGGAAGTGATCAGTAAGCAGCCTTACATATTTTCAGACTCTATATTTCATTCCCAGCAATGAAGGCAATTGATATTCTGCCAACCCTGAAAAGGTAAGAACATGGTGTTGTTTTTTGTTTTTAAAGGTGTGTGTGTATGCGTGTGTAAACAAAATGATAAATGTGATAGTTTGTGCAGAGATCCAGAGGAAACAACGAATGTTTACTCGGAACTAAGTTTATTTTATTCATTTGTTTTTAAAAAGCTTATATCCCACCTTATTTCCAGGAGGAACTCAAGGTGGCTAACATGATCTACTTAGTTCAGTGAAGATTTCATAGATTTCATAGATCATAGAGTTGGAAGGAGCCTACAAGGCTATCGAGTCCAACCCCCTGCTCAATGCAGGAAACTAGAGGCGGGGGTCTCCCATCCAAGTAATAACCAGGCTTGACCCTGCTTAGCTTTCCACACTCAGACAAGCTGAGCCAGCTTAAACCACAGGCCTCTAATCATTGCTCCCTGATAAATGTGTGCAGTATTGTAGCCATCCACTGCCAACATATGCATATCTACTGAGAAGTAAGCAGGGTGGCTTACTTTATAGGTAAGGGGGCATAGGATTGCAGCCTCAGACTCCTAGAAAGACAGTCAAAGTAAGGGGCAGCTGAGCTAACAGAGCTGATTCCTTGTCCCCTAAATTGTAGGGATAGGGATGAAATAAAATTACACAGGCTTCTGAAATGCCCAATGTTCTTTTTTGAGGGGTTGAATATATTTAATAGTGAGGAATTTTATCTTTTGCTATTTTTAATTAACTTGTTGGTACATGCCCTGAGCGTCTGCTAAATATCATTCTTGCACTCATAATGCAAATAATATCCAGTTTCAGCCTCAGGTTTCCAGTCCCCATGTGGATCTGTTGTACCTGGTGCAGCATTCTGTAATGGGCAACATGGAAATTTGGAGGGGGGTATTTTTCATGGTGCAACATACATACCCAAATCCCTTGCAGATTATATTGTTGAGCACATGCTTTGCATGCAGAAGGTCCTAGGTTCAATCCTTGGCATTTCCAGGCACAACCTGGAAAGATTCCTATTTGAAGCCCTGGGATGCCATTGCCAGTCAGTAGAGACAATACTGAGCAACCGTCTGACTCACTATAAACTAAAGTGGCATTCCAGCCACCAAAATGCCCTGCATTGAGCTTATTGTAGCCACTTGGGGCAGCCTTGTTGGTCAGGGACACACACACACACACACACACACACACACACACACACACTCCTATCACCATAGCATGTGGCTTGCTTTCTCGGCTTGAGCCATCTTGAGGAGGTAGCAGCAAGATGGATCTCTGAGCAAGGAGCTGGACTTTCATGAAGGGGACCTAGCAAAAACAGGCAAAGATTCCTCCTGTTCAATTGACCAGGTGAGGGTTCAGGGCCAGGCTCCTGGTATTTACACCTGGCTTGTCTGGTCAGGTCCAGCTCAGGCCATTTTACTGCCTGAGGTGAAGGACCAGATGGCACCCACCAACCTGCCCCCCCCCCCCCATTTCTTGTTCAGATGCTGACTGCACTGGCACTTGAATACTGGTGATGGGATAGTGTCCTTTATCAGGCTAGTTTAGGGGGTGTGGGTGGGGCTGTGTGGCACACAGCATTCTGTCCTCCAACAGAAGGGAAAGGTTGGGGAGGTGTCAGAAGGAATAGCCAGGGTTTGCTGCAGCTGCTGCCCCCAAACATCTGCCACCTGAGGCAGTCGCCTCACTGCATAATGGTTGGCCCTGTAATTGGTTTAGAGGTCTCTTACTGCCTGCCTATCAGTGAGGACAGTGTTGGGACTTCCTGCTTCTGCTGGGTCTGAAGAAAGCTCTAAGCCTTGATCACATACGGTCCCAGATGTTTTACCAGGCTTGGACTTCTGGCAGCTTATTTTTTCGTCACTGTTTTAAAGTTAAATATGCTGCTGCACTGCTGTTTTAATTATTTATTGTTTTACTACCCCACCCCCCTTTTTTTATTTGTGCAATGTATTTTAAAAACCAACTCCTTTGTAAGACATTCTGGGAATCCCTTGGGGACTGAAGAGCAGGATAGTGAGCACTCCAATAAATAAATAAATACTACATCATAGTTTTTATTCCAGACCTTTCCCCCCCTCCCAAGAGGAAGGCCCAGGACACTGTTTGTAATTGTGATTTATTTAGCACCAAAATCCTGTGAAGTATAGCCATATCATTGTCCGTTAACTGGCTGCTTACAATTTTTTACAGCCTTTCTACATGAGGCATTTATTTTGTGCTTGGAATTCCTCGCTCGCTGTAGTTTGTGGGTGCTTTACACAATGTCTTCCTCTTCCAGGGCCTCTCCCGTGCTTTGCAACCATTACAGCGTCTGAGGAAAGTCTGGTATATCTGTGAATGGTGGCATGAAACCCTGCTGTATTTGTGCAATTCTGCTATACCACAGCGCCACCTACTGGTTGTGTAATGGAACATATAGAAAGGCAGAGAAAGAAAAACCCTGGAGAAAAAATGTGTAAAGGAGCCGATCTTAATCGTGTAAAGAATCCGGAAGCAGAAGCCTTGGTAAAGGGGCGAGTTAAGCGCCTCATGTAGAAAAGCCCATAATCTTGAGTGTGAGTGCTAGGGAGTCTGCAGAGTTACTGAACCATCTCAAGGAACTGCAGAGTTACTGAAGGATCTCCAAGCTGGTACCCTCCAGATGTGTTGGGACTGCAACTCCCATCACCCCCAGCCAGCATGGGCATTGCCCATGCTGGCTGGAGATGATGGGAGTTGTGGCCCCAGCATATCAGAAGGGCACCAGGTTGTGGAAGGCTGATCTATTCCATTATTCTAGTCAGTATGCATCCCTGTGTTGCAGATTTGTTCATCCTAGGGAATATGCTGCTGCACTGCTGCACTTCCTCTAGGGATCTTGGAGAAATCCGCAATGGACTCAAATGAGTTTGAATTTCTAAGAATCTGACCCATGGATTCTACAGTGGACCAGTTTTTCCTGAGTCGTGCAGATGCCGGGGACTTGTGTGGACCGTTTTTTTTAATGTTACGTAATTTTACACAAATTTAGTTGTAGAAAAATACGTAAAATAATAATAAAAAAACCACTGACCAAAAAGTTGCATTTCCCCCATAGGGATTTTTTTGGGGGAATTTGTGTATTTGGGGAGGATTTGCACATTTTTGGGAGTGTGAATTTGCACAACGCCAAATGTGTACAAATGCATACAAATGCATTTGCACAAAAATCTGATTACGTCAATAAGCCGACGATGGAATGAAAGGTTCCTGACAATCTACGAAACATATATGGAACAGATTTTACAGCGTCCATGCATCCCTGCCTTCCTCCTCTTTAATCTGAATGTCTCCACTTGTAAAGTTCTGATAGCTGCTTTTGTTATGGCATCTGCTTACTTGAAAAGCTCCTTTCTGTTTAATTCTTCTTGTACCTTGCCTACGACAGGAATCAAGCAAGCAAGATCAGGGTGATTTCCTGAGCCAGTTATCCAATATTCCTCTACCAGATGGGCTACCAAAATCCAAGTGCAGGGGAGGGGGGAGCAGTTTTTAGCGACGGGACTCGGGAGCATCAAGAGGCAGGAATGAGAATGCCAAGACCCACAGGGAAATGTGACCATAGACTCCTAGTTCTTGACCATTTGGTAGAATTTGAGTTCTCAGTATTTTGTTTCCAGTAATTACGGAAATATAAGTTGGTACTTCCTTTAGTCATACAGCCTCGTTTATGGCCAGAGTATAAAGCACCACTATTTCCAGCTGCGTTTCAGCAACAACTTGAATGGATGTGAGCTGGTGCCTCATAATGGGCTCTGCCACAGCTGATAAAATGCCGAGCAGAAGCGCTGAGACATTGGTATTTTGATGCAGTCACAGCCCATAATTGGACCAGAAACTCATGTTCTATTAGCATGATTCCCATTATACCGGCTCTAATCAGGGGGGAAAAATGGACCTTTTGTATCTTTCAAAGCAGCTGCCTAGCTTCTTTCTGAATGAGGAATGATTCCACATAGTGGGTTATGGGGCAATCTGCAGTCCCCATTCTAAAACACTCCTGTGGCTTCATTTTGAGTTTACAAACAATGCTTGAGCATTAGAGTCATGTAATTGTTGGTGGCAGGCTGAAGGCATTCATGTATATTCTTTTCTTGTCTTCAGCTGACACTTCCCTATCTCAGAGAAAAACCCAGCACAGGTTAACTTGGAATTTTATACAGCAGGACTGGGGGACCTGTGGCCCTCCAGATGTTGTTGGACTCCAATTCCTATCAGCCTTAGCCAGCCTGACCAATGGTGAGGGATGATGTACGGTAAGTAGTAGTTCATCAATATCTGGAGGGATACAGGTTTCCCAGCCCTGTTATAGAGCATCCTCTGGGGCTGTCTGTTGGGAATCCTCCTTTATGATGAGTGGGATACATATCATTGTGGGAGGCTTTCAAAGACAGTTTGATATGATACTACTTCAACGTTCCCCAATCTGGTGCTCTCCAGATGTGTTGGACTAAAACACCCATCACTCCCAGCCAGCATGGCCATTGGCTGGGGATGATGGGGGTTATAGTGCAACCCTCTGGAGGGCACGAGGTTTGGGAAGGCTGTGCTGGTTACATGCCCTTTGGAGGGTGGGTGGGAGAGAATGTTTCCATGTTCGTCGTCATTTTTAGAAATCAAAACCCATTTCTTCAATGCTAAAATGCATTAAGCTGTGCAATAAAAAGACACTTAAAATGGGATAAGTGTGAGGTTGTTTTAGATGTACAAAGTATGAGATGTTTTGTTATATTTAAAAAGTCTAGAGCTCCAGAAGGGAGTTCCAGGATTAAGAATCTGCTATCAAGAACAATTCTTTGCATGCATATTTGCGTTGGTTGCACTGTCAGCAATACTGAAAGGGAGCTGTTAACAGTCTGTAGAAATGACAATGGGATATAGACGAAGAGGGGGGCATATGGTGTCAGGCACTGGGAGGTGTCCTGGTGGATGCTGGGGGGGGGGCATGGAGGGCAGCCTGCCCAAGGCCCCCCAAAATCTGGAGCCAGTCCTGTTCCCAAAGCTATCTTAAAAGAGCCATACTGGATCAGACCAAGGGTCCATCTTGTCCAGCATTCTGTTCAAACAGTAGCCAACCATGGTATCTTTCTACCATGAAATGTGGAAGATGAAATGATGAACACCACTGACTACATCAAACTGTCTTCCGTATTTTTAAAGATGGATTTGAGGAGCCGTGGAGTTGGTGAAACCTGAGACTTTCAGTTGCAGAATTATACTTTAGTATACAAGGTTTAATTAAGGTTTTCTCCCAAAGGAAATTTTTTCTCTTTGGTTTCAAAAATGAAGGCACTAAAACAAGGATCCTACTTATCTGGTGGGCTTGTCCACAGTTCCCTTGAGAGTACATTCAAAGAGACAATAATTAAACAAAAGGGATGTTGAACAGGGTGTAACGCAAAGTAAATAACTGAACTGCAATGTCGAGCTGAGGACTTAGCATTCCACTTGGAGCATATGAGCAGTGTTTGCAATGTGTAAACACTTACTGGAAGGCAGGGCTAGTTGTAATGCATATTTGAGAGACAAGGAAGAGGAGCTTTTAAGCTGCCAGCTCCTTTGTTGTAATGATATTCTGACTGTGGGGGTGACGACACAGGGTAGCTTCGGTAACAAGCGATTGTTGATTGATTTCATGTGTTGCTGATGCTGGCCAATCAGATGCATTTTCTCTCTTTATTTCTTTATTCACCCCCCTCCCCTTCTACAATTTGAAGGACACATTTTAAAAATCAATCAGCCAATAAGTCTTCAGTGAACACTGTTTAATTGTACTTTTCTTTTTCTTCTTTTTTTCTTTTTGCATAGTCTATTTGCAACAGCGTGCAGAAAAAGGAAATGTGATTTAATGTGCCCAAGTCCAGCAGATCAAGACAATGCAGCGGAGTGCTTCCACAGTGGTGACAGGTTGCAACAGAATGGTTCTGCTTAAAATGCAACCTGCCAAGTCTCGCTGCAGCAGGGGAGTTCAATGTGATCTGATGCGGCTGCAAAGAGATGTCACGCTGCCATCTTATCTAAAAGGCTTGCCAGAATGCAATCTGATGGGCTTTGCTGCAGGGGTATTTGTCATCATAAAGTAACCTGACGGAAACAGCTTGTGGCATGGCTTAAATCTAGTTCAGTCGGTTAAAATTATGATGAAATGAAATGCTGTGGTTGAGATGGCTCACGTGATTATGCCATATAATCGTGGGTATGTGCAAGGTTCTGTCGTGTGGTCAGATTGCCTACCACCAGGGGGTAGGTAACATGGTGCCCCCGGACACTCTTCTTGGCACCCACAAAGGCGCTCTACCCCACCCACTTTAACAACAACAACAACAACAACAACAACAACAACATATTTTATTACTAGCAGATGGAATTGCTCAGACCCCACCTCTGCCTTCTATTCAGTCTTTTGGGCTGGTTACTTGTCCTTTGCCATGTCTCCCAAGGCAGCCATTTTGTGGTGGTGCCCAGGACAGTTTCTCAAATTGCCAAATGTGCCCATAACCCCAAAAGCTTGCCAGCCTACCCCAGTCTACCACTTCAGAGAACTGCATGGCTGTGTATTCCTGGACAAGACATGGAAGTAGTTCAGCATAGTGGAACGGGGCTATGAAACACTAAATAGCTGAGGCCAAAGGAAGAGAGTGGAGCTAATATGAGTTCTTCTGTTTTTGGAGGGGTATATCATGGTGAAAGCTAGGTGATACTCAGTGCGGGACTTTGCTGCTGTTCATATAATATATATAGAAGGGGGAATGTCAGCAGATTCCTCTCTGGCTATCAGAATGCTGCTTCTGCGGAGGACCAAACTGCACAAATCAGTATTCTTTCTGTGAAAGAACCTGGCCAGTGCTGATTATGTCAGGTTCCCAAATGGCAAATTGCAATGGCTCCAGAAATCCTGAAGCTCAGTTAAGCATCTGGGAAATGACGTATGCATCTCAGCCTTGGGAGGCTCATTGGAAACCTCCCACTGCCGAACAACCCTTCATGCCTCCCACAAGGATATTCTCACCTGCAATTAGGTTCTGCTTTTTCCATAGAGAGATCCAGGATGGTGGCAAAAAGGAAGTCCACTACCGTGGACGTCTCCACACATGAGCAGGGGGGTGGACTTGATTGTAGGCCCCTTCCAACTCTATGATCTATGAATCGGCAACACAATGGTGGCTATGGGAGGTTGTTTTGCTATTTGGTATATTCTCATTGCCCTCTATGCCCCCTTTCCCAGTCTCTTGAAAATATGCCTGCCTGCCAGCTTGCTTGCTTTTCTTCCTTTTCTTTCCTGGGATACAGCCCAAATCCCGTTTTTGCTGCCTCTGACCTCCAGTTATTTACCAGGCCAGGCCCCTTGAATGTACAATCCTTCCTGTCTATAGCACCAGTGGGCAGGGTGCAACTTGGAGGTGCAGCATGACTGTACAACTCTCAGACCTCACAGCCTTCAATCACATTTCCTTTTGCAGGGAGTTTCTTTCTAGAATTTGTAGTGGATCAGCCTGCTGTGCCTGAACTGTTTGGCAAGGTGGTCTATACCAGGTTATTCCCAGGGACCCTTTACAATTCCTCTCCATGATCGTTGTATTCAAGCTGTGTCCATATAAAATGCACACAGCCCTCTGCTAGGTCCCACATCTTCAACTCGGTGGGGAACTTGCACTATTCAAACATGCAATTGTATTCACAGTATATAATAACGCTGCTTGTGGGGAGTCTGTGCTTTACTTGCATGTAAGTGTAATTGTGATTTGTTGGAAATCACTTGATATGCAGCGCTTTGATCTCTCCCCCCCCCCTTTCCTAGTTCAATTACTAAAGGAGAAATCTCTCTCTGTGTGTGTGTGTTTAATTCCTCTTTGTTATAAATTCCTGGTTTAAAAAACAGCCAAGTGCAGCACAACCAACTGCGGCGACAAAATGCATGGAACAAAAAAAAGGGGGGGAGGTGATTATACATTATATTTTTACATTGACAATGGAAGAGCGGGGGAATGGGTGTATAAGACATAGCTAGTTTGATTTACTCTCCTTTAGGTCCCATATCCATCAGAGAGTACCAGAGATGGTAAGGAAATAACCGTATCACCTTGGCTAATCTTCTTTGTCAGCTTATAATTCAGAGATAGGCAGCATAAAGTATGTGCGATACATCCAGCCATCAAGAGTGTCCCACCAGCTGTCTCCCCTTCCCAGAATGACCAACCTGGAAGTAAATGGCCACACACCAGCAGAGGACAATAGCATAGGCAGGAGGAAAAGCCTTGGTGGGACAGATCAGGTGTGATTTGTGTTGTCTATACCTGGCATATAAGAGAACACTGATTGTTCTGTGAGCATGAATGGCAGGTGCCATTCAATATTAATGTTCGCCATGTGCAAGAGAGAGACAGTTAGGGATGGGCGACCTGCCCGGCACTCGACTTGCGGCGCACAAGCCGAGCACGAGCACCAGTTGAAGCGCTCACTGGACTTCCAGGTCCCAGTGCTATGTTGTTTACGTAGAAAACGGCCTAATTTGCGCAAATTACAGCCTAATTTGTGCAAATTAGGCTGTTGTCTAAGCAAACAATGTAGCGCCGAGAACCTGGAAGTCGCTTCCCTGCCTCAACTTGTGGGAATGCGAGTCGAGCCGGGGAAAAGGTAGGGTGAGCAGACTTTGGGGGGTTGAGCCTGGTGAGTTCGCTGGATTTCCACCCCCTAATCGAGCTCCATGCACATCCCTAAGAGACAAAGCAATATATTTTATTAGACTGCTCCTTTCCATGGTGGCGTATGCAGACTTCAGAGTCATAAAGAAACCTTCATCTAGAATAGGGGTGGGCTACATGTGGCCTGTGGGCTGCATGTGCCCTCCTCAGCCTTTTTTGCATCCCCTGCTACCCCCCCAAGTTGCCATCCCCTAACTTGCTACCACATTTTGGCAGGGGGTTGTTTTTTTGCCATTGTTGAATTGCTGCTGAATTTCAACAGCTATTTGGTCGTTGTGGTGATTTCGTCAGCGGGGTTGTGTAGTCTGCGGTGGGTTCTAGGTGTGGGAAATTGGCCTCTGGACCCTCCAAAGTTGCCCACCCTGATCTAGAAGAATGGGAAAGTTGTTATATCTTGGATATATTAAAAAAGCAGGTTAAGATGTAAATGTTTTCAGTCACTCACTTAAGGACGCAATCCTATGCATGTTTAGACAGAGAAAAGGCCTACAACTCCCAGCATGCCCCAGCCAGCCATTGCCGGCTGGGGCATGCTGGGAGTTGTAGGCCTTTCCTCTGTCTAAACATGCATAGGATTGCGTCCTTAAGCCAGGTTTATCACCTGCCACACCACACAGAGTGCTGTGGTGAATGTGGATACAAAATATGAATCTTAAGCAATGGGGACATAGCTGGTGTTGAAAACTTTTGCATATTGCTGGGTGGCACCTCCTAGACCTGCAGTTCTGAAACTGTGTTCAGAGAAACCCTGGCATTTCTTGGAAGCTCATTAGGATCCCACAATTCAAAGGTGAATGATGGAGGAAAACATCCCTAAAGGATAGGTGTGTCATGTTGTGAGCATTTGAGTAGGATGCTAGTACAGTCCTGCTCACAGAGCTGTGCACTCCTTGATCCTGCAAGTTGACGCCTCCCTTTTTCTGAAGTCCCAGAAATTTACCTTAGGGCAGATAGAGGTAGTAGCAGAGGGTGCTCCCAGACCCTAGTGGAGAGTCATTGCCCATTGGAGATTCTGAGACATCTAGTACTTGGCCAAGTCTCAGAATCCCCAGTGGGAAAAGATTCTCCAACAGGGCCTCAGACCACCCTCTGCTACCACCTCTCTCTGCCCTAAGATACATTTCTGGGCCTTGAGCAAGGGGGAAGTGTCAACTTGCAGAACTGAGGGTCGCAACAGCCCTGTGATCAGGGTTGTACTCCCCTCAATCCTACTCTAATGCTCACAACCTTCAGGGAAGGTTTCTGCTATTATTCACTTTCAAATTGAGGAACCTGTCAGGAAAAGATACAGAGTGCTCACTGTTGCCTCCAACAATGCCTTTTCCCATGAACTGAGTAGACACCCTAGAATATGCCCCAGGAGCCTCTGCAATGTGCAGGGTTTCCATGGTAAACATTCAGGGGCTCCTTGGAAGAAATGTCAAGGTGGAGAATGTTCCCTCAAGGGATAAAGTTTGAAAACCACTGTTCTACACCAAATGTATCAGCTGTACTCAGCTCTTTTTGCATGAAAGGACAGAACATGATCCATATTTTTGAGAATATTCTCCCCCCTCAAAAAAATGTTTAGTTCTCTCTCAACCTAATCTGAGTTAAACTGGAAAATTTGTTTTTAAACCAATTTAATCTTGTTAACTTCAGTGAGACTAAAACTAACCAACTTACATCTCAGTATCCTGGCTTTATTGGCTTGTGGGGTGAGGCTATAAGATTTCCTAACTGTATGATTATTATTATTATTTAAATCGTTCTTAGCAAGCAAGCTCAAAATGCAAATTATATTCGCAGCTAAGAATGGGCTCCAGAGCTGCCTGTGTGTACTAAATCCCCACAATCTCATATGGCTTTATCATATGTACAGCAGATGATAAACGATAGCAGAGTTTTTCCCCCCATTGCCAAGCAGAGAGAGTTTGCTTTCCAATCCTCCTCAGAAAGAACATGACTGGAAATACTCAGGTAGTGCTGTTCCTGACATTTGCACACTGGACAGGTCTATTACATTTTGGTGTCCATGTTAAATATTAGAAAGGCCATCCAATCTTTATGCTGTTTCCTGCGGTTTATGCTAAGAAATGACAATTGATATGTTGTGTATGCATAGGAAGGGAATCACATTAATGCAGAAAGAGGCTCATACTATGTTAAGCAGAAAGAAAATGTTCTTAATCCTTCTATAAACTTGGTGATATATGCTTTGCCCTTGCAGTTATATACTCCTGTGGGTCTACCCAGTTAAATATCACCTATAAAAAACACTAATGTATTCTTGATGTGCAATGGTCTATGCTATGTTTAAATATTCTCAGGGGCAAGTAGATTTCTTCTGTACATATACATGGCCTGGCTTCAGATTTAAATGTTATGGAGGCAGTAGTTGTCTTCAGGTGTTGACTTCTGAATGCCTGAAGGCACCAGCAGGAATGTGCGTGGCTAGCTCTGTCCCCTCAATGACTCTGCATGCACCAGCAATGCTCCCAAGTTGATGTATGATTGACTGAGTCTGAGGCAAGCCACCTTAATCACACATAGAATTTCTATCATGGGGACTGGAACCCTGATCGGCCATGGCTCTCATCCCCATGTGTGAAACCCTGCACGCAATGAAGGTGGCCCCTTTCAGATCCAGCTGGTTGCCCATCGGTTCAGGAGCATTGCTGGTGTGTGCAGAGTCATTAAGGGGGTGGATCTAGCCCCTCACATTCCAGCAGGCCCCTTCACACATTCAGAAGTGAATGCCTGGAGAGGGCTTCTAAGGCTCCTGTATCTGGAGTATCTTTTGGAGAGGAGATTTTGAAGATGTTTCTGCTAGGACCTAGTTGCTCCATGAACTGGACAAGAAAGATAAGAATATACATGGAGAAAGGTTTAGCTTAAGTACAAACTAAAAGGCCATATGGTATCCATAGGTGGATTCCATGGCTTTATCAACTACTATACTTTAGCTGATCTGAGCATTCTGAGAGGAATGGTTGGTAACATGGAACTAGAATGAGCTGTATGCATACCCTCCAACTGCCCCATTAGACCTTCACAAATCCCCTTAAGCCATCACCCCTTCTCCCTTTGTTATACAAAGTCCTGAATTTTCCAGTGCCTCCAGCAAACTGCTTTAAACTTTTAGCTTAGCTGCAATTTTGCAGATGGCCCCTTTAAGAAACAGTAAGCAGGGAGGGAACAGAGGCTAGACTGTGTGTGCGTGTGTGCACCCAAAAAGAAAAGGAGGCGGCTGTTGCCTCTAACAGGTAAGTTTACTGTGTCAGAATCTCTAAAGCTCCGTGTTTGGGTGGGTGGGTAAACTTCACCTGTTGAATTTGTGCTAATCCTGACAATTTTAAAACAAAAAGAAAGGGATTGCCCTGCAAGCACTGACGCCCCCCCTATGTATACACACTTTCCTGTGAGTAAGTCCCATTGAATGTAATAGGACTTCTGAGTACACATGTGACATGCATAGGATTGCACTATTACTCTGTTTTCAGAGCAGTGGTAAATTTTACTTGGCTCTACCTGTGTACCTCATGTGAAAGTCTTTTTCTAACACATGCTGAAGTGCCATGGAGAAAGCTGTCTACATTAATGATTAGGATTATTCTGCAGGGATTTTGGATTGTTGTTGTTTTTTAAACGCATTAGAAATTTTTTTTTTTTAGCAGAAAACACACCCTCCTCAAGAGAAAGAAAGAAAAAATCCCAACTACCTCAAATAGCAGCAACAAACATCATCATCCCATTTTGGCATTATTGTTCAATCACAGTGTTGTTGTTGTTTTTAATAAAGTACAATAGAACCCACATGTTTTTTTTCTGAGTGGAGAAAATAGAAGCTTGCAGGGTGGGCCTGTGAACCACTTTGCACACTCAGAGATATCTAAATGTAAAATATTATTATTTCTTTGGCAAACTACTAATGAGAACAAAGCCACCTTGGAGGGATTGGATCCATTTTTAAAGTGGGAGGGAGATCTTAAGGAGTTTCCTGCACCATGTGGGGAAAGTAGTCTGAAAGTTATGTTTGACTGAAATAATGGCATATTCCTCCACGGTTTACCCCTTCCTACCATTTGTTGTCGCCTCTATATTACATTTTAGATTGTAAGCTCTTTGGGGCAGGGAACTGTTCTCTTATACTCGGTAAAGCACCATGCACATTGATGGTACAATAATAATGATGACAACAGCAGCAATCACCATCATAATCATGGGTCTGGAGAGCAAAGTGGCTTCAGAGTGGTCAGAGCCCTTAAACGGTTAGAGCATCCTGGGGTGGGTGGCTATACCCTTGGCCACGCCCTCTTCATCACACCTTCATGTTGCTTAACCATACCTCTTACAAATTCACATGTGTGTCCCTATTTTCATCTGTGAAATGTTGGAGGGTATGCTGTAAGGCCATGGCAAAAGGAGACCTAGAGCGCCTGTATTACTAACAACTAGACTGGAAGAGTGGGTTATGGGATTCCTGGTCAGCAGCTCCTTTACTGGAGGGTCACTTTTGAATTGGGAAGTAGGAAAGGGAGCAGGGCTGATCTCCCACCTACAGTGATCTACCAGTGAACCCATCTACTTCCCTGCCCCAACTCTTACACAAGGCACAAGACCATTAATAAAAAAGAAAAGAAAAAAAGATGTAACTTTTCTATTTCAAATATATACATTAATAAAAGCAGCATATATGTAAATAAGTATCCAAACGAAATTGAACTGTTGAATCTTTTTCTTTCTTTTTATTAATGGTGTTGTGAACAATTACTGTGAATGGATATGCTTTTATGTCATTCATTCATTCATTCATTCCTGTTTCCCTCCCTTTCTTTTTCTTGTTTTCACTATATTGCAAATAAAAACAATAAAAACTGCTACACACACACACACACACACACACACACACACCACAGATAGATCAAGCTGAGCAAAAAACCCATCTCAAAAAAGCTTCCTTAATCTAAAGCAAGCAGAACTGTATACTCATATGGGTGCCTCTCCTCCTCCTCCTCCTCCTCCTCCTCCTCCTCCTCCTCCTCCTCCTCCTCCTCTTCTTTCTGTTCTTGTTGTTGTTATTATTATTTATTATATTGCCCTTCCACCCTCTTGGCACTTGAGGGGATATACAAAATTAAGATAAAAACAGAATAAAATGACTCAAGTGCCCACCAACCTAACCCCTCTAGGACAGTGGTGGGGCTTTTAACTGGGTCTCCGATCACAATAGCAAATTATGGACAGATTTATATGGGAGTATGACCTTAAATTGCAGTTTTCCCCAATCTTCTCTGAAATCTTGGATATTAATTATATCACATCTCTCATCTCTTTTGCCTGTATGGTTATTTCTGTTTTAACAGAAACAGGGTAAACACTCCTACTCCTTTCTCTCTCAATTTTTTAACAGATATCTGGTAAAAATATTAGCAATTAGTAAGCTTTCTCTCAATAGATTTGGCAGACAATTAGTCTTTACTTGGAACGCAAGGTATAATTTTGAATTTAGAGCTCTCTAGGAACACAATTATTTGCTGGCAGAATAATTAAGAGTGCGGGCAAGCATGCACAATGTTACAGTTGTAGGACCCAATCTGTGCTCTGCTCCTTCACAACTGTCATTCATCTCGTGTGCTGGAGAATCCCTGGTGGATCATGCCTGGACTTGGTGCTCTCTTAGACTGCAATCCTACGCATATTTAGACAGAAAAAAACTCCTCCAACTCCCAGCATTCCCCAGCCAGCATTCCCCAACCACCAAATGATTGGCAGATGGGGGAAAGTGGATGGGGCTAGGGGGAGGGGATATGGCCACCTGGGAAACCCAGCAGGGGCTAGATTTGGTCTACATCCCTGGTCTATGGCAAATCAATCAATCAATCAATCAATCCCTGAAAGTAGAAAACTAGCATGGCAGGAAGTGAATCTTTATAGATTCTTTGTCCCTGAAGTGCTAGGGGTTTCTTTTACTAGCAATGAGGGGTGGGTTTTTTTTTAAAAATGGAGTATTCAATATGGCACCCTTTACCTTTATCCTGAAGTGGGTGCAATCCACTGTACAACTTCAGGATTTTCCACACTTTTGGGCGGCTGCATGGATAGATAAAGGTCTGAAAAAGCAGAGACAAAGGGGCTGGACAAAATAACATCATGCTTGCAGGAGCTAGAAGGCATGGAGAGGTAGATTTCCAGCTTGAAAAAGGAGGTATACGTCCAGCTCTGCCCCAGGACCCAAGCTGCTGAATTCTTTGCTTGCAAAGAATAAGCAGGGAAGTTTCCTGTTTGGTGAACTGGGGAGCTTAATAAGGGCAGGCCAGATGGATTTCAGATAATCTGCTCCAAGGGGAAAGGGAGTGATATTCATTGGTGTTGAGTGACATTAATGCCATCTACTGTTCTGAAGGGGCAAAATAGCCCGAGGATGAAAAAGTTGATAAAACCTGCCACAAGAGTAAATTATTAAAGATTAGAAAGCAACCAAGAAACTCTTCTTTTTTGAAGTGCAGTGCCCACTATTAGTTTGGATGGCAATAATGTTCGAAGAGTCATCTCTACACTTGGAGACAGAGGCTGCCTGCCAAGGAAACACAATAAAAATATAATGAAATATAGGAAGAGCAGCATGATTAAACTCAATTAAATGTGGTAACTTAAGGGTCTCCCTGAATGAGGTAAATGACCCTATTTAAAGATCCTGTCAGTAGAGTTGGCTACAAAGCTTAGCATCTTTGAAAATCTGTCTACTTGTTTTGAAGCCAAACGATAAAATAAAATCTCCACATATTGGCTTCCAAGCTCAGGACAGTTGAGTAAAGTCTTTTTCTGAAAAGAAAGTTGAGATGCGGTGCTGGTGGTTATTTTATTATTATTATTATTATTATTATTATTATTATTATTATTATTATTATTATTTTTTTATTTTTTTAATAACATAAACAAATCAAAGACAATCGAACCCGTGCTCCCATCACCTTGGGACCAATATGATAAACAACTACTACTTATCTATACCATTAATCCTACATTCCAAAAATACATCAAATCTTGACATGGTTATTACTTGGATGGGAGACCCCTCCTCTAGTTTCCTGCACTGAACAGGGGGTTGGACTCGATAGCCTTGTAGGCTCCTTCCAACTCTATGATCTATGAATCTATGGTGTAGTCCCCTTTCCCTCAATTAAAACATAATCTAAAAATAATCCCCATATATCCTTAAAATTGTTTTTCTTTAATTGTCCCCTTTTACATTTGATATTACAAGTCAACATATCATTTAAAGCCATATCCCACATTTCCTTATACCAGTCAGTAATAGAGAAAACTTGATGAACTGTTGCTGGTGGTGATTATATCCCATTCCTTTCTTCCTTTCCGTAACAGAAGAATGATTGATAGCAGGGGAGTGACCTGGGATGGTGAGTAGTGTCAGAGTGGGTGACAGGAACAGAGAGAGTAGAAAGTCATTTTGAAGGGAGGAGTGAGGGAGACCGGAGGAGAGCGAGAAGCACTAGTAAAAATGCTTGGGGTTAGGATAGCTGTTAAAAAGGGGAGGCTAGCTAGGGCAGCCTTCTCCAACCTGGGGGGCCTCCAGATGTGTTGGACTACAACTCCCACAATCCCCAGACAGCATAGGGATGATGGGACCTGGAGGCCCCCAGGTTGGGGAAGTCTGGGTCAGGCTATTAGATAGAATTACTATCCTTGATTCTTTATCAAATTATTATTTGTTGTGGTTGTAACTTTCCGTAAACAAGGATATTTACTGTCTTAAATTCATGAACGTGTTCTGGTCTGGGAGATTTTAGGATAACCTTTCTCATCCCATGTGCTGGCTTTAATTCACACCCAAGTACATAAAAGGAGAGCCCTACTGTCTGCTCCCCATGGCTCAGTCAGCAGTGGTAGCAGTTTATTTTGGGGGAGATTAGGGGAAGTCTCTGGACACAGTTGACAGGCTGGGAGGGAGATACCTGGTGCCCTCAAAGGCGCGGGGCCTTAGAATGTCACAGTTTGGTAGCTTTCTTTTACCCAGAACCACTGGCTAAAGTGCTTCTTTGTCCTTTGACTGAACATAAGAACTGCTGGGTCAGACCGAAGGCCAGTCTAGTCCAGCAATCTGTTCCTGCAGTAGCCAGCCAGGCGCCTATGAGAAGCACAGGCATCTGGCATATGTCTGAGAATGGATCCCCAATAGATGTAGAAGTAGGTATGAAATGACACAGGAGTCCTCCTCCTCCAACTTTGCATATTGAGTGTGTCCCTAGAGCAGCCACACTTGCTATGGTACCTTTGTTGGGCTGTGTAGATGGATGGATGACCAGCCTGAGTTCAGTTCACAGTGAATATGGGGCTCCGGTGCCTTTGGTAGATGTGCCCCCTATATCGCAACCTTCTGGCTCAGCTTCCCTCTCTAGAGGGAGCTTCAGATGAAGCTACAGTTATAGCGACATAAATGCTAAAGGAGAAATGTCCTGGCTGGCGGATGCATCTTTCACATTATGATAATTATATCTTTTAAAGTTAGCAAGGTGGAGGCATGGCCAACCGCTTAATGGGTAAAGGTCCCTGTGAGTGAACTATCTTGGCACTGAAATGTCTCTCCTCTGGCAAGAAAGCCTACTGCTGTTGCTTAATGCACCATCAAGGTGACTCAACAGTAGCCTCTGAAGGGCAGGGATAAGAGACAAGGTTGAGGGGAGAATGATGTGGCCTAATTTAAGAACAGAGCCTCCTGTTAAATAACTCTGTGGATGTCTTTCTTCCTGCTCTTGTCCTCTCCACTAGATCTTTCTTTCTGTTTAGTTTCTCCATCGTTTCCTCACCATTTCCCAAGTTTGGCTGACCCATGTGACCTGATTTAAAAAAAAATAGATGTCTATAACACCATTAACTTTGCTAAATGCTAGTGCAGAGAGGGTCAAAGCTCTGACCCCCTGCCTTGTAGACAGTGCCCTTGAAGGGGAATGGCATGCTTCTAGTGCAAATACTCCAGTCCTGAAGAAGAGAGAATTTCTCCCAGGAAAGCTCATATGCAGTGACATTCTTTGAACAATTAAATGCATAATTAAATGTCCTGTAAGCATGGGTTGTTGTTGTTGTTTTCATCTTGAAACAGTAGAAACCTACATGGTGGGAGGCATCTTTAAGTGCCTCCAGGCCCTCCATCACCCTTGGCATCTGGTTTTAAGCTGAGGAAGCTGCTGGTACCCAGCAAGTGCTGGGTTTCCCGAAGATGAATTAGTTTGCAGGGACCGTTAGATGGGGAGGGGGTGGTTGCAGTTGCGTAGGGATGTACGTGAATTTCATTCCTGTTTGCAAATCATGCAAAGATGTCCCATTCACAACCCTGAGTTACATGAACACAAACAGGAATGCAATTCTCGGGAACTGTTTTGCAGTTTCCCAAACTTGCATTTGTGTTTGAAAGTACACACATGCACAAGTGCACACTTCTGAAAATGCACATTTGTACATGTGCAAATCCCCCCAAATCCGCATTTTCATGCTTTAGCCTATGAGAGAAAATGTGCATTTTCAATCAGGAAAAACAGTTTTCCCAATCAAAAATGTGCATATTTCCTGATCAGAAACATGCACTGCTCATGTTTGGGATTGCAAGTGAGGCAAAATGAGCTTTGAGGAAGAATTTGGAGAACCTCAACGAACTTGAATATTGCATGTTTGCCCATCCCTACACGGTCCCGCACTTCTAAACCTGAGGGGTTGCATCCCAGCTTCCTTCCCCTTCCACACTGGGTTGCCTGTTCATAAAGCATCTGAAGCTGACCCGCATTCCAGCCCTCTTCTTTTAGCTTAGTGCCTCCGGTCTGGGAGCACTTATAGGAAAGTGACTGGTCAGGTTGTCATAAAGCTGAGCTAAAAACTCAGTTATGGCATGAATCCTAAAGGAGAGCAAAGTGCTTTTCCTCACGCTGGCCAAAGAGGGCCCTGAGCCAGGAATCCCTGAAAGAATGTTATTAACCTTGATAGAGGAGAGCGAAATGTGACAAACTCCATCCTCCACAGAGTCAGGCTTGAAGCACTTTAGTTTATGGGCCCCGGTAACAGGGAAGGAATGGAGCACTAAGATGTGAGACGAAATTGGAAGTACTGTAGATTCTGTTGTCAGTTTGTGACGGAACTGACATGCATGCTGGCTCCAGCCACCGTGCTGTGCTAACCATTTCTGCCAAGTATGTAGTGGAGTAGGGGTACCCTTATGGTACTCCCCACAATTCAGAGAACAGTGACCCCTCCTTGCAATGTGACAGAGAAGCGATTGATGGGCTTAACTGCAGCGCTTCATATAAAGTAGCAACGCAGACAAGAGTGCCTCTGATCATGTACTGAATACTGCAAATTGGATTGGGGAGGAAGGTTTAGCAAGCAGTAGTTGTTTTATTGGCATTAGTCCTGGTCCCAAGATATTGTTCTGCCTTGATACAAAGTCTTAGCATTTCCCTCCACGTCAGTGTGCACAATTTTTGCTTATTCATTAATTTGCATCAAGGTAAGGCGCACCTAATTTGAAAGCTTTGACCCATAAATACACATATGTAGAAATTAACTGTGGGGTTTACTCAGTGGTAAGGAAAATGGACTCAAAGCATCCTTAGAGTCATCCTCTCTATTATTACTTCCCATGTTCTAGGGCTGAGTAGTGGTATGCAGATTCCAAGTAGGGATGCAGAGAAATCTGCAACAAATTCAAATGAGTTCGGATTTCTATGAATCCAACCTGTGGATTCCACAGCGGGCCTGCTTTTTCTGACTCATACAGATTGTGCAGACCGTTTTTTTTACTCTAGGGGGCAGCTGCACAAACTTGCACTTGTGCTAATGGGCATTAGTGCTAATCTGCATTTGCACAAATGTCCATTTGTGGAAGTGGAACAAAATTCTCGTGCATCCCTAAATTTTAACAGATCTGATTCCATCAGTGAGCAGACGATGGAATGAAAGATGCCTGACTGACAATCCCCAAAACACAGACAGAACAAGTATAACAAAATTTAACAAAAGAATTAGGAATTTTACATCCCTAAATTTCCAATATAGAGTGATGGTGAGTCCTCGCTCAAAGTAAGCCTGTTTGATGAAGCTGACATACAAATGTGTCTGCTGTTACCTGTGAGTAGCTTCTTCTAAGATTGTAATACCCTGAAAAGTGACCCTGAAAAGTCATGCAGAATGATGTTTTTCAATAATTGCTGGCAAAATATAAAAGGGGAAGAGGCAGGTATGGGTGAATTTGTCAAGCTTAATTTCACCCAAGTTCTAACTTTTCCACTGCTAAGTTTGCTCCATCCCATTTCCACATCAGATGATTGCTATTTTTGTTTAGTCCACATGAACTTTCATATGTATTTGCATGCACATTTTTCAAAATATATGCATTTTCATGCATTTTTTTCAAATGTACACATTTTTGCAAGCAATGTTTCCATTGTACAAAACCTTTTGTGTCCATTTCCCCAAATATACACATTTATTGCATGCATTTTTTCCAATGTTTCTGTGTTTTGCATTCATTTGTGTATGTGTGGGCTGCATTACAAACTCTGGAAAAGTACAGATTTCAGTGTCTGTTGAAGTTTGTGTTTCAGTTTGGGAAGTGAGAATTTGCTAAGTTTGCACAGAAATGCATACTGAACAAATTTATCATCCATCCCTAGCGATGTGCTGCAGAGACGCTCAGGGCAAATTCCTCAATGGTATGCAGCAAGTCCTGGAGAGGCAGGAATAGTGTCTCAGTTCTTTGAAGGGTCACATTGACCCTTGCAGTTTTACTTACTTTCTGGATGGTGGCATCTGATGAGATTAAAATCAGATGCCACCATCTGATCTTGGCTCTCCTGTTTCTCATACAATTTAGAATGCAGTCCTATGGACTATGCACTGACTGCTTGAAAGTCTCCGAACTCGGATGCTTCTGAAATTCCTATGCCCTGCTGGGCTGAAGCCAGCAAGGTGGGAGGAGCGATGGAGGGGATCTTTGCTTCCCTGTCCTCCAATTGTTGAGTTTTTCACTAGACAGGAGCGAGGGGGCTTTGGAATGTGAGGGAAGGAGGCTGGAGGAAGCTCATGATACATCATATCCTGGCCTCTCTAGTCTTATCCCCTCCCTGTCCACTGGCATTCTCCCTTTCCCCCCTCTTCAAGGTCAATTTTCTGACCTTGGAGAGGCAGCTGGCGTGGTTCTCTCCACACTGGCTCTGAGGGGGTGGGGGTGGGTGTCGGATCCCCGACTCTTCCTTCTTAGGTCGGAGCACTATCTCTGACCCCGGAGGGCAGAATCTGAGCCATCCTATGGTCCCTGGAACACTTGCCCAGGGACCATAGGATTGCTCTCTTAGAATCACAGAGTTGGACAGGACCTTGGAGATCATTTAGCCCAATCCCCTGCTCATTGAACAATCTGCACTGGCCATCCAGCCTCTGTTTAAATACCTCCAGGGATGGAGAACCAACCACCTCCTGAGACGCTCTCTAGAGTTAGGAGGTTTCTTCTAACGTATAACCAAAATCTGCTTCCTTGCAGTTTCTACCCAATGGTTCTTGTTGCCCTCTGGAGCAACAGAGAACAAGTCTGCTCTCAGATATCTGAAAACAGATTTTTCTTAATATTCATGCGTTATAGGAAGTCTTGCCCTCATAAGTACTCTGTCACGAATTCAGAAGAAAACTGTTCTGCAACTGGAGCAAGTTTACACATACCGGTACTTTTTTTTTAATAAGCTGAAAGAAGGTAAGTACAAGATATGCAATAAGAAGAGAAAAGAAAGTGGAAGTTTCAGAAATTGCTTCTATGTATTTCCAGGCTTAGCACCTAGCGGTTCCAGAGATAATAATAAGCTGATAATAGCTTCTCCATGGGAAAAACTGAAATCAATGGAAGTGGACACCAGGCAAGATCCATTTAACTGCTTAGGAGAGAATAGAAAGTGTTATTTTTAAAAGGGAAAAATTACACAAAATCTATATAAATGATGTTCATACGTAGAAATAACAGGGAGAGAATAAATTGTACCCAATTGCATGAAATAAGGCTTTTTTTTTCTTGAATCAGGGAAAACAAGATATCAAATCATACAGACAATTTTAAAGAGTTCTGTACCTATCTCTAAAACAGCAAAAATAAAGCTTTATATTTTGTACATATCAAGATAATTTATCATGCTTAATACTGATGGTTAAAATGAAAGTATGAACAGCTGTGTATGTAAGAGAAATAAGAACCCCGTAAATCCCACAAAGAGAATTCTACATTTCCAAGTAGACCTATGGATGATGGATGGATTTTTGCAGAGGTAATTGCTTGGATAGGCAGTTTCCACAGATGCTATGCCACAATGTTTCAGGAACTAAATGAGTGGCATTAAACCTTGGTGAGTTCTAAGGAAGAAGTCTTTGTTGTGAAGATAATTGGTAGAGCTAAGCTAAAATGGGGGCCGTTTTTTGTGAACATTTTGCACCAACAGAAAAGCAGCCCACCAAAGGGAGGTGGAAAGAACATGGAAGACAAATGGCCCAATGCTTCCTGCTTTGTTTTGCTATACTGAACCCACCACAGTGCAGCACAGCAAAACTAAAAGCATGGGCTTCGTTTCTTCAGTAAGAGGAATGAATCCCCCCCCCCCATTTAGAGCGAAAACAAAATGATTTGCTTCGTTGGCCCTTGCTGATGGCATCACCTAGCCAGATCTGATTGGCTATGTATTACCCATGACATCATCATGTTTACATGATTCCTGATTGACTGGGATCATGTGAAGAAGAAATAAGAAACTTGATCCAGTTAAAACAATGGTGCTGAAGCATAAGCAGAGCAAGCAAATAACGGCTGCAAAAAAGAAAAAGAAAAAAGAATACGCTACTCATACTGATGTTTTGAACATGGGATACACATGTAACAAGAAATGGTAGTAGTGGGTTTCTCTGCTCAACAGATGGAAGTTCACTTTGGGCTTTTCTACATGAGGCTGTTAATCTGCTACATCTACTTTTGATTTTGTCACAGAATTGAGATCTGAGTACTACATGAAGAGCATTTCCTTTCCTGCTTTTCCACTACATAACCATTAGATAGCACTGTGTTATAGATGAATAGTGCAAATACACAAGTGGAAAATGTGTTTTCTTTCACTCTCACAAATAATACTGCTTTTTCTCTGCTCTAAAAAAAAGTTGCCAGAAGTGCTCTTTAGCAACAGAAGCAAAATTGGAGTGTCCTGTAATCAACAGTGAATAAGGAATGATGAGTGCAGAATAAATGCCTCATGTAGGAAAGCTCTTTGAATACTGGAATGGTGAGAAGTGCTTTAGTTTAATTGTGTTCACAGGATCTTTTCAGCCTTTGTACAACTTGTATGCACCAGGATCTCAACTAGAATTTTTTTTGTGCTTTTCTAAGACTGTTTTGCCCCGATTGGGCATTATGTTATTTTGTTATGTTGCCCCCTAGGCTTTGCAGTTGTAATTGCTCTAGTTTATTATCTATGCATCTGTTACCAACTGATCAGGCCTTGATGCCATGGATTGATTCATTGAATTTTTATGCGGTTTTTAACAGCTCTTCATCAGTTTGGAAGAAACCTCCCTCAGGCTTGGTTATCTTCTGCTGCTCTAGATTGCAGCCTGAAGGCATGCCCTTGCATTGTTTTTTCACCTCATCAATCCACTTCATCTCATCCATCCAGCTCATGTATTCATCCACCTCAATTATTAAGTATTGATCCTGTATTTATTGGTTGTTTATTGTTTATGTTGGGTTTCAATGAAGATGAAGTTTTGAGTCACACAGAAGTGAATTGCATGTGAGCTTAACTGCCTGGATAGAGACACAACCCAATGTGTGTTGAGGCCAGAACAAAGACCACTCCAGATATTCAGCCTTTCCATCAATTGTTGCACTTTTTTGGGTGACTGGCATCCTGGGCACTCACAAGCTAGATGTCAACTCTGCCAATCTTCATACTGATTTCCGCTAGTCCAGATGTACTAGCTAGGGCTAGATGGATTTGTCAGTTTCATGTTCTCCTGCCTTCATTTTTTTTTAACCTCAACTTCTTCCTGTTTTGAATATAAAGAAATTGGCAAATTTCTTTAAATTCTTATAAAAAATGAACCAAAACAAAATTGTCACCTGTATGCACTAGCCAACTTTTCAATAGTTACAGTTATTCCTATCATGGAGAGAACTGTGTTATATCTGCCTGCCATATAGCGGTTAAAGATGAGGAACCTGTCAGGAAAAAACTGGTGGCAACCCTAATTCAATGTAGAAACAGGAATTCAATGTCTGAATAAACAGGGATCCAAACACCGACTTTTAAGAGCTAGGTACTGAAAGTCCTGGGCCTGGATGGATGAATCTGTCCATTACAGTTTCTCTTACATTTGATTATTTTTAAAATCTCAAGTTCCTTCCATCCCAAATATGAATACATTTGTGAATTTGAGTAAATTCTTATAAAAAATGAACTAGAACAAAATTCTCACCCATCCTTCATACTAGCACAGTGTTCTCTAACCTTGGGTCCCCAGATGTTTTTGGCCTACAACTCCCAGCATGCCCCAGCCAGCATAGCTGGCTGGGGCATGCTGGGAGTTGTAGGCCAAAAACATCTGGGGACCCAAGGTTGGAGAACACTGTAACTAGCAGGATCAACTCAGATGGAACAGCAGTGGTTGTACAAAACCAGAAATGTTAGTTCCAACCCCTTGTTATCGTAACAGGTACCTCTTCTGTGTGGTACTTCCTGATTCAGTTCTAGGTTTGTGTTTACTGCTGCTTCTGATGCTGACATCTGAAAGTGCCCTAAAAGTCACATGACTCAGAGGCAAGAGTATGTGAGGAGCTCCAAACTCCTGTTTTCTACTTCCAGTTGTGACACGGCCTATTCTGAATAATAACTTCGTAACTGTTTGATGCTTTCAGATATAGGGTGTTCACAAGGCTGCTTCTGATGAGATAGTGGACGTTAAAAACATTAAGTATCCAGGGAAAAAATGTTATACAAAGAGGTTTTATTAACTGAGGTTTTATTAACTGAGGTTTGTCAAAGTTAAATTCCTTCCCCTGGGACACACAAATGGGCAGTTTAGTACTATAAAACCATTATAACTGCCATGGAACAAACAGTGATTGGTTTTGTACGATCGCCACAGCCCACTGCAGTTTATTTGAGCCATGGTGGGTGGCTGTATATGCCGGCCACCCTTTTGAATATTCAGGTCATGGCAGGCAGGCACCATGGCTTACTGTGTTATTTGAAGCCAGTGAGAGAGGCTTATGCAAGGGTTAAACAAAACACTTCCTATATTATAACATTTTTTCCTGAATTTTTAATGTTTATAATGCCCACTGTCTCATCACAAGCAGCCTTGTGAGGGTTAAAGAACTCTCGTATAACCCTAAAACAGCCCATGGGTTTAACCTTCGCACAAGCCACCCTTCCTGGATACAATAAACCATAGCAACCATCTGCCACCAGGGATGGGGACTCGGACTCGAGGACTCGACTCGTGAGTCGGACTGAGTCCCCCCCTCTGACTCGACTCGGACTCGAGCCCCAATATTTTTAATGGGACTCGAGACTCGACTCGGGACTCGAGACCAAGGACTTGTCAACATCCCTGGGCTGTTGACGAGTCTTCTGGCTGTGCCAGGAGCGCGATCACCGGTGAAGAGTGCATGGAAGTGAGGAGCGCCGCTGCTCGGCCACTAAGGACAGCTACCAGGAGCGCAGCCCCAACGATGTGTTGAGATTTATTTTGATGTGTTGTTGTGGGGGGTTAGGGTCAGACATTTTGGGTTTGGCTGCCTCTGCCTGCCTGTTTGGGGTTTCCTGCCTCCTCTGCCTGCCTGGTCTCTTCTTAACCAGTTCCACAGTTTGAATTGTCCAAGACAAAGGCCCCTGCCTGCCTGATTTGGGGTTCCCTGCCTCCTCTGCCTGCCTGGTTATTTTGGGTTTGTCTGCCTAGTCTGTTCTTACCAAAATCAGTTGCAGAGTTTTGAAATAAAAAGGCACACTTGTGCCTACAATTTATTTAAGCCACACATCTGAAGTAACCTTATTTTGTTGGGGGGAAACCCCATTGATTTTAATAGGAACTCGTGGAGTCAGTTTTGGGAGTGACTCAGGACTCGGGACTCGTGAGTCACCATTTTGGACCAAGGACTTGGACTCGGACTCGAGACTCGGGTCCAAAGACTCGTGACTCGACTCGAGACTCGAGACCAAGGACTCTTCAACATCCCTGCCTGCCACATCTTGAATATTCAAAATGGCTGGCATGCCCTTCAACCCATGGCAAATAAGCCACGGTGGGCTGCAACGATCATGCAAACTGGCCCAGTAGTTTGCTCTGCAGCAGCTAAAGTACCATCCTATGCTTTGCAAGGAGCTAAAACTATTTAGGTGATGCAAAAACAAAACAAAATGAAAGCCCCTCCCCCCCCCCAATGATGCCAGCCCTCTGTAGAAGAGAAAGCTGGGTGCAGAGTTACATTAAGAAATGCACATCTAGACCTCTCAAATTACTCTTGGGATGCCCCATGCTAGGGTTGCCACCAACTTTGGCTCCACCAATGCTCCATGCAGATCTTGTGCATCAATCTTTTATGTTGTGTTGGAGCACAGCAGTTGAGCAAGTCTGATGCAACAATGCCATTGACTGCAGGAGTCTTCGGTGCACCTTTGCACTGCAGCACATTTACCCTGCTCCTTCAAGAAGTGGTACATCCAAACATTCATAAGATCAGGTTGTCCAAGCAAAAATGATTAAAAAGTATCATCAGTTTAAATCTTTCCTGTCTTCCAGCTTAACCAGTACAGTTCACTTTTACAATACTGGTTTTGTAGGTTATTAAAGGTTGCCTGAATGTTGATATTTTGAATATATTTGAGAATATTGCAACATAATGTGCATCGCTTGCTCTAGGGTGGTCGAAAGAACTTTAGTGTAGCATGTGCCATTGCTGCCTGTTCCAACACTCCCCATTCTGTATTTTTTATGCTGCGTAATTACTTTATGCCGCATAATGGTGATGGTGGGCATTGCTGGTGCTGTAGCATTGGCTTGTGTTGCTTTGGTGTAACATCGTGGCTGGCCTTGCACTGCTGGTCCACCACTGTATGTTGTTACATAGTTAGGTTGGCATGGTGCAACAGTTCTTGCACCCAATCTTAAGCAACATACTTCTCTACACAGAAGCAAATAAAATTCACATGTGAAATGCTGCGGCACTGAAGTTGACGCAGCAATGAGATTGTCATGTGCCCCCCACCAATTTCTTCTCATAGCGGAGTCTATGGAGATTCCCATTGGCCTGCCTTGTAGTCTATCCACTCCACAGTGCTTCTGTTTATGCCAAGCTAGATGGGGTTGCTATATATTTCATGTGCATTTTGTTTGCTTGGAGGAGATTTTTTCTTCTAAAGGAGTTGTGTAATAAATGCACACTGAGTGCATTGTTCCTAACCTGAGGACAACAGAAACTCAGACTGCATTGAGAGCCTTGAGATGTCCATTTTGTACATGCGCTCCATCCAAAAGCACTAATGCCTGGAGAGGAATAGCTCAACAGCTCCCTCCTCTGCTTTCCCTTAGTAGCCTCAGGCTGTGAATATGGTGTAGGCTTGCTACAGCAATAATGAGAAACAGCAGCTTTTTCACCACTGTGATGTTTCTTGACTTTTTTCAGCCCAAGTCCTGCTGAATCCTGAAGTTGCTCTGCACAGGCATTTTCAGTGTTGTGTCATCTGGCTTTGCACATGTTTGCATGATTTGATGGTTAAAAAAAGTGTCCATGCTAAGCTAAATTAGAGCTTCCAGCAATAGTGGCAGCCCGTGATAAATGGGTTGTGCATGCAAGTGAATAAATTTCAAAGCAATAATAGTCATTCTGCTGCTCTGATCACTCGATTAGCTCAACATTCCCCCCTTCTGTCCCCTCCTTAAAAAAAAAAAAAACACAACTCCACAAAGTTGTTCCATGTAATAACAATTATGGGTTTTTCCATTATTAATATTCATGGGGGAACATTTCTTAATTATTTTAAAATTAATTACATAGACGGGGCCTTGTGGGAAGGGTGAAAAATGTGAGAGAGTGATTATATCCCAGATGATTAGTTCCAGCCCTGGTGAATTAATCCTCTCTTTAAAATCCCCAGCAGTTTGCTGGCAATAAAGGCAGATATTGCAGCCCAGTTGCTGGTGATCTAAAATGAAGGGGGGAGCCCAGCATCATTCCTAACATTGCAGGAGCTCCTAAAACCTTGCTCCCCACATATATTTGTGCTGTAGCCAGTGTGTATGATGTGCCTTCCCTGTTTTGGTCCCTGCCAAACTCCCAGAGGCAGGGCAGAGCAAGGCAAGGCCAGTGAGACAAGGATAATAGTTTTTAATGCATGAAAGCAGGAGCAAGGGCATGAGATTCCATCATTCGGAAATAAACATGGCAAGCCATGCTATTTGAGACTTAACCAGCCATCACTGAAATTACTAGCCACAAGAAGCCATGTTGAATGCTTGTAAGTATATGCTGTCTGACTGATTTGTAATGGACTGTTTACAGTCTGTCAACTGCTCAGTGGATTGAATGCTCAGTTTCTTTCAGAATGAAACATAAGAAGAGCCATGCTGGATCAGATCAAAGTCCAGCATTCTGTTTCCATAGGGGCCAACCTGATGCCTATGGGAAGCCCACAAGTACAGCATGAGTGCAACAGAACCCTCCTGCCCATGTTTCCTAGCAACTGGTATTGAGAGGCATGTTGCCTCTGATATTGGAGGTAATATACAGCCATCATGACTAGTAGCTATTGACAGCCTTATCCTCCATGAATTTGTCTAATCCCCCTTTAAAGCCACCTAAATTCATGGCCATCACTACAGCTTTTGTAGCAAACTCCATAGTCTAAATATGTGCTATGTGAAGAAATACTTACCTTCATCCATCCTGAGTCTCCCACCATTCATCTTCATTGGATGATTCTGGGTTTAGTAGAATATGAGGGAATTTTTTCCCCCTAACCACTTTCTCCACACCATGCATATTTTTATACACTTCCATCATGTCCCCCCTTGCTTGCCTGTTTTCTAAGAGCCCCAAATGTAACCTTCCCTTGATGGGGAGTTGCTTCAGACCCTTGATAATTTTGGTGGCCTTTTCTTGCACTTTTTCTTCTTTCATGTTTGTGTCAAAAAGTCCCTGTCATTTTCAGCACTCCTGTTGAACACATTTAACTTGCTTTTATTTTGTGTTGTGTGTGTGTGCGTACACGTGTGTGTGCAGGACTTCCTCTTCCTCTTCTTCACCATCACTGGTCTTGGTTTCATCTCTGCACACACACGTGTTTTTGTTGTTGATGATGATGTCACAACCCTGCTTCTGACACAATTATATTTGAGAGCATCTGGGTTAAAATAAATGGGGCAAAGAATAAAACAAACATGGTGGTTGGAGTCTACTACCAATCACCCAATCAAGGAGAAGACGAGGATGAAACTTTTGAAAAGCAAATTGCCATTGTTTCAAGGAGGCATGGTGTGCATTGTTTCAAGGAGGCAATGGGGGACTTCAATTTCGCTGATATCTGTTGGGAGACTTATTCAGCCAAGCATGGCCCCTCCAAGAAATTCCTGAGTTGCTGATAACTTCCTCCTACAGAAAGTGGAGGAAGGAACTAGAGGATTGGCTATCCTTGACCTGATTCTAACCAACAGAGATGAGTTAGTGGATAAAATGGCAGTTTCGGGAACTCTGGGGGAAAGTGACCATGTTATACTTGAGTTCTTGATTCTAAGGGGAGCAAAAGCTGAGTGTAGCCAAACACGTACCCTGGATTTTAGGAAAGCCAATTTTAACAAACTCAGAACAATGATAAGTAAGGTCCCATGGCAAGCGACTCTAATGAGTGGGATGGGAGTTTTTTAAAAAGGAAATTTTAAAGGCACAACTGCAAACAATTCCCACAAGGAAAAAAAGCAGAGGGCAACAGAAGAAGCCAATGTGATTTCACAATAAACTCAAAGATGACCTGAAAACAAAAAAGGACACGTATAGGAAGTGGAAGGAAGGACAGGCTACAAGGGAAGAGTGCAGGCAGGTAGCAGTGTACAGGCAGAGTACTCTGT
Source organism: Shinisaurus crocodilurus (assembly GCA_021292165.1). NCBI lineage: Eukaryota > Metazoa > Chordata > Lepidosauria > Squamata > Shinisauridae > Shinisaurus > Shinisaurus crocodilurus. The sequence goes on from CM037878.1 coordinate 56,737,346, forward strand.
ACACAGAGTACAGAGTACACCAGAGTACAGGCAGGTAGCAGGTAGCAGAGCCAGTGTGGCGTAGTGGTTAGAGTGTTGGACTGGGACTCGGGAGATCCGGGTTCTAGTCCCCACTTGGCCATGAAACTCACTGGGTGACTTTGGGCCAGTCACTGCCTCTCAGCCTAACCTACCTCACAGGGTTGTTGTGAGGATAAAAGGGAGAGTAGGAGGAGGATTATGTAAGCCGCCTTGGGTTCCTTTCAGGAAAAAAGGCGGGGTATAAATATAATAAATAAATAAATAGCACAGAACTGCAGGAATAGTGTCAGGAAGGCTAAAGCTGAGAATGAGCTAAGGTTAGCGAGGGATGCTAAAAACAAGAAAGCTTTCTTCAGATACATGCATAATAAAAGACAGAGGAAAGAAATTGTGGTTTAACTACACAATGAGGATGGCAAATTGATAACAGAAGACAAAGAAAAGGCAGAAGTGTTCAATTCCTACTTCGGCTCCGTCTTCTCCCACCCAAAAGAGGGTCTATGACCCCCCTGGCAAACCTGAAGTGCAGACTGAAGGGGCAGGATTGCAGCTTGAGATTGATAGGCAAATGGTCAAGGAGCACCTGATTACTCTGAACGAGTTTAAATCTCCAGGGCCTGACGAGCTGCATCCTAGAGTAATAAAGGAACTGGCAGAAGAACTCTCAGAACCACTGTCTATTATCTTTGAGAAATCATGGAGGACAGGCGAAGTGCCAGATGACTGGAGGAGGGCAAATGTTGTTCCCATCTTCAAAAAGGGCAAGAAGGAAGAACCTGGGAACTATAGGCCAGTCAGCCTGACATCAATCCCTGGGAAATTTTTGGAGCAGATGATAAAGAAGTCAGTCTGCAAGCACCTTGAAAACAATGCAGTGATTACTAGAAGCCAGCATGGATTTGTCAAGAACAAATCCTGCAAGACTAATCTGATCTCATTTTTTGATCAGGTAACCTCCCTTGTGGACTGTGGGAATGCTGTGGACATCATATATCTGGACTTCAGCAAAGCTTTCGACAAAGTGCCTCATGATATCCTGATTAGCAAGCTAGCTAAAAGTGGGCTAGATGGAACAACTATCAGGTGGATCCACAATTGGCTACAGAATCGGACTCAAAGAGTGCTTATCAATGGTTCCTTCTCAAACTGGGGAGAGGTAACTAGCGGGGTACCACAGGGCTCGGTCCTGGGCCCAGTGCTCTTCAACATTTTTATTAATGACTTGGATGAGGAGGTGCAGGGAATGCTTATCAAATTTGCAGATGACACAAAGTTGGGTGGAACAGCTAATACTCTGGAAGGCAGAAACAAAATTAAAAGAGATCTCGATAGGCTGGAGTGCTTGGCCTAAAACAACAGAATGAAATTTAATAGGGATAAATGCCAAGTGCTGCACCTAGGGAGAGGAAACCAAATGCAGAGTTACAGAATGGGGGACACTTGGCTCAACAATACTACAAGTGAGAAGAATCTTGGAATTGTGGTAGATCACAAACTGAATATGAGCCAGCAATGTGATGTGGCTGCAAAGAAGGCAAATGCTATTTTGGGCTGCATTAATAGAAGTATAGCTTCCAAATCACGGAAAGTGATAATTCCCCTTTACTCAGCACTGGTTAGGCCTCATCTTGAGTACTGCATCCAGTTCTGGGCACCACACTTTAAGAAGGATGTAGACAAACTGGAGAGGGTTCAGAGGAGGGCAACAAGGATGATAAAGGGACTGTAAACAAGGCCCTATGAGGAGAGACTGAAAGAACTGGGCATGTTTAGCCTTCAGAAGAGGAGACTGAGGGGAGATATGTGTTGTGCCTCCAGTAGGTCAGACAGAGACCAGCTGTGCCGGAGTGTGTTTGGGGTGGGGTCAGGCTAACTGCAGCCTGACCCAGCTGGGCAGCCTTACCAATCAGCACCTGCTCAAAAGGCAGGTCCCAAACACACTCAGATGCTGGAAGCAATTGTTTGTTACAGCTACCGCCAGACGCTCCTGATATTCCTGACCTCAGACCTCTGTACCTTTGATCCTTGGAACGACCCTGACTACGCCTGTGCCTGACCCCTAACTGATTTACGTTTGCTCTCTTTTGGACTAATATATTCTGGCTCCGACACTTGGACTGTTATAACGACGACGGCTTATCTTGATACTGGGCGGATTTACGACAATATGATAGCACTCTTCCAGTACTTGAAGGGTTGTCACACAGAGGAGGGCCAGGAGCTCTTCTCGATCATCCCAGTTTGCAGGACACGGAATAATGGGCTCAAGTTACAGGAACCTAGATTCCACCTAAACATCAGGAAAAATTTCCTGACTGTCAGAGCAATAAAACAATGGAACCAACTACCTAGGGAGGTGGTGGGCTCTCCCACTCTGGAGGCATTCAAGGTGCAGCTGGACAGCCATCTGTCAGGGATGCTTTGACCTGGATTGCTGCATTGAGCAGGGGGTTGGACTCGATGTCCTGGTAGGCCCCTTCCAACTCTACTTTTCTATTTAATGATGGTCATAAACTAAATGACATGGATTGCCACAGCCAACCGGATTAAACAGCAGTGTGTGCAAATGAGGTCAAGGGGCAGAATTCAATGCTGCCCTTACACGCACAGCCAGCCCTGTGAATTCCGTTGCCTCCACCGCTTGTACAATGGCAAATTAGCACTTCCGGTTACAAGCCTGAAACTGCTCATTTCTGGAAGGGGGTAAGTCAGCGGAGCTTGCATAAGGGAGCTTCTCTGACCTGCCCTCTTCCAGAAATGAGCATTTCCAAGCTTGCGCCCGGAAGTGCTAATTTGCTGTTGCACAAGCAGTGGGGGCCACTTGCTCAACGCAATTGGAGGGGCTGACTATGCGCAGACCAGAATTGGTGGCCAGCTCCGTTTGCAGATGGGCAGCAATGTATTCTGCCCAAGTAGATTAAAGTTGATGAAGGAAGATGGTGCAGAGAAGCCACTGCCACGGGAACAAAACAGTGACAAAAAGTATCAAAACAATGCACATATTTGTTAGAGGTGTTTCCCTGTCCCCAATGAATTGCTCAGCATCATTGAACAATGATGCTGAGCATTCACTTTCAAAGTGAATATCAAAATTGGATAGTATTTGATGCAGCCCTAGTCAGAGGCGAAGAGATAAACTTTGTGAAAATCAAAACCTTCAGGATGAAATACACACATTCTCTCATAAAAATTGGATTTCATTTCAAGTGAGATAGCACTTGGGTTGTCACTGGGGCAAAATAGCTCATACGGGCAACTGTACCAGGCTTAAATTGCTAACAAAAGGTGCAATTAAAGTTTTAGGCTAGGGTTTGCTTTCCAGAACATTTACCTCATATTGACCATCAGATGGAGGAAGACTTCTTAAGGGAGTAGAATTACATGACCCATCTCTCCCCTGTTAATGAGTGTTTCTTTCTTACATTACTCTCCTAGTTGACCCTCACTGTTTACGGCAGCATTACCTTACTATGCTTTGTTATGCTTCATTGGCTCTTTTCTTTTTCGCCCCTTTAGGGAACTCCTGTACGCGAAGGTTTGATACTGCTTGGGAAAAGTATTTGAACAGTCCCCGAGTTACGTACGAGAGCCGTTCTTTTTATTTTATTTTATTTTATTTAACTTTATTTCAAACATCATATATATAAAAAATTAAAAAACCCCATACATATAACTACTAAGGTGCACCCATCACCACAGGACCAAGAAATAATTTCCATCATAATAATCCATTATTATTCAATATTCCAAAAATACATCATTATCTTGACATGGCTTACTCCCCTTTCCCTTTACTAAAACATAGGCTAGGAATAGTCCCCAAATATCCTTGCAGTTATTTTTCTTTTACATTTGATACTACAAGTAATTTATCATTTAAGGTGATATCCCACACCTCTTTATACCAATCAATAACTGAAAACTGCAAGAGCCGTTCTTAGGTCTGTCTTTAAGTCGAATTTGTATGTAACTCGGAACAGGTACATACGGTTCTTATTAAACGTCACTTAGTCAAATGTTTGTCTTAGTATAGTATTTATTTTACCTTTCTGTGCATATAAAAGACTTAAGAAACACTTCCAAATACAATAAAACATCTTAAACATAACATACAGTACAGTACATAATAATACTATAATAGTGTAATAATAATAATAATAACATTATTATTATTATCATACTGTATAATAATAATATTATTATTACTGCATTATTATTATTACCATATTACATACAGTACTGTAGTGTACTGTAAAAAACACATTAAAGAAACAGTTCTTAAAACAGTTTAGATAGGAAAAAAAGCAAAAGGAGAGTCAGGGTTTGATTCTGCTGCTGGAGAATGGGGGTTTTGTTTTGTTTGTTTTCAGACCAGGTTAGGCTAAACTCCCTGGGATCACTTTTGTATCTGGGGGCGGGGGGGTTATTTCTGAGTGGACGGATAAGGTGTTGCTTGTAATAATTTTGTTTTTTAAAAAACAAAACATAAAACAAAAAACACACACCACTGTGTAACTTAAAGGCAAGATCTCACTCCAAGCCAACAATAGGGAAGATCGGAACCACAGAAATCCTCGGGGAAGTTAATCCTTTCCGATGGAAGGGGCTTGGGGGGACTCGGACACTTGATGCCGCCGTTGCTGCTGGTTCTCTTGAGTCGCTCCCCCTACTCCCCCTTTCCCCCTTCCAAGCTTGCCTGTCTCCTGCTGCAAAAGGTTGACCCCAATGAGTGTCTCAGTTTGGCAGCGGTGCCTTTAATTTCCCCACCCCCAGGAGGAAAAGGCCATGAATCCCATCCAAGGGGGAAAGAAAGAGCCTCTACACGGGTAGTGGAGCCAGCTGCTCCTTTCAGCAGGAGGTCTGCTTCCTCCTCCTCTTCCTCTCCCCTTCCCCTTCGCTGATTCCAGGGCAGGCATGAGCCTTCAGAGCAGCAGCATAAGAAGTTGGCGGGCAGTTGCGCTTGGAGAGCCACCAAAGGTGGCGAGGAGAAAGCAGCGGCGGCAGCACGAGCCTCCCAACAGCATACCCACTGCACGAGACGAGAGCGAGGGAGGGAGGGAGGGAGGGAGGGAGAGGTGTGTTTTGCTTGTAGCTTTCCACCTCACGCGCTCTTCCCCGTGCGCTTAAAGTTTGCCCTGCTCCTCCAGCGACAAGTGCTGCGCTCCCACGGCCAAGCGCGCGCACGCACATCTAGGGATGCAGAGGGAGCTCCCTCTCTGAGTGCAAATACTATATGGCGGTCCGTTCGTAAGTAGTATGTGTTGTCTGTCTGCAAGTCGGACGTTTGTAACTCGGGGACTGCCTGTATACACACACACACACACACACACACACACACACACACACACCAATATAATCAGTCTTTGTAATTTTTGTGGCAAATTATGCAAGTAAAAAGATGCTCCTCTCCCCCATCAGTGCGGCTATGAGTCTGGAGTCAGACACAGTCATGCAATGCCAGTGCCCTTTCTGCCCTGATCAGTACAGTTGTGGACTAGAGTTAACAGATGCCCCTTCTCTCAAAAAAGCATTCCTTTTGAAGGGATCCGTCGCTGTTTCCAGTTCATCTTAGCGCCATATGACATCACACAGCCTTTCCCAAATGGTGCCCTCCAGATGTGTTGGACTGCAACTCACATAATTTCAGCCAGCCGGGAAAGGGCCAGTTTTTCAGTGCTATTTTTAAAATCCCCCCTGTTTGAGTTGCCTTCCACCACTAGGAACGCTCTACAACTTTCAAACTTTTTGAAGCAAAACTTGGTTCTATCCTGTTTCTGTATCTGTTTGCAAATTTATTGGTAAAATAGTCTGCATGAAAATCCATTTGCATGTTTGTCCACATTTCTCCTAATGCATACATTAGGAGAAATGTATACAAAATGCTTAAATTGGGAGAAATGCATATATTGGGAGAAATGCATTCTAAAATGCATTCATTAGAAGAAATGCATACAAATGCTTAAATTGGGAGAAATGCATATATTTGGAGAAATGCATATATTTGGAGAAATGCCTACTAAAATGCATTCATTAGAAGAAATGCATACATTTTTGTACCCACTTCTCCTAATTTATGGGGTTTTGTGCACTGTTCCCTCTAAGGTACACATTTTTTAATACACTTTTTATTGGAGAATTGCATCACAAAATTTGGGGAAATGTGAAAACTGAAGGATAATTGCATTCTGTTTTGCAAATTAGTTTGGGACGTACAAATCAGATTGCTTCGTATTAAAATGCGAACCAATTGAATTTCTCCCCCATCCCCATCCGTCCACCCCTTCATGATATACTGCTGCATCTCTTGCTTGCAGTAGATCAGGGGTCTGCAACCTTTAAGACAAAAAGAGCCACTTGGACCCGTTTCCGAAGGAAAAAAAAAACTGGGAGCCGCAAAACCATTGTGACATTTAAAACAAATATAACACTGCATATATTGTTTCTTACCTTAATGCTATATATACAAAATAATATATACAAAATATTTGCAAAATAATCTGCCCCCCTCACATAAAGTAATAATGCCCCATCCTGTGCCCCACATATAAAATGTAATAATTTCCCCTACCTATGCACCCAACATAATCCACCAGCGAGAGCTGGTGGATTATGTTGGGTGCATAGGTAGGGGAAATTATCAGCTGACGGATGATGGGGGTGTTGCTGGTGGATGATGGGATGCCACCAGCAACATCCCCCCCCCAAGCAGTAGCATCCCGTCATCAGCACCATCCAGCAGTAGCACCCTCATCATCCACCAGAAACACCCTCCATGTGGTAATAGCACCCCTCATCATCCATCAGCAGGATTTGCTGGTGGATGATGGGGGTGCTACTGCTGGGGGGAGGGTGTTGCTGGTGGATGATGAGGGTGCTACTCAGGCCTGTCTTTAATGTGGGGCAAAAGGGGCAGCTGCAACAGCTGGAGGCACCCTGATTGGGTGGCAGCTGGAGGCACCCTCCCATCCCCGCAGCGATATTGTAATTTGTGTTTTATTCTTCTTTATAACCTGTTTTGGATTGTTTTTAAGAAATGCAGGGTTAAAAAAGCAGTTAATAAATAAATAAATTTATGGAGATATTATTTTGTTCTCTTGTCATTAGTTTTCCAATAATTGGTACATGAATCTTTCCCCCCTTGTTTTCTGATAACTATTACTGCTTTCACGCAGGCCTACCTGCCTCCTCGCCTGCTTGTGCTCTCCGCGGCGAGCCGGCCGCGCTGGTCCCTCGACACGCTGGACCCCGCGCTATGTTTTTGGCGGGGGGGGGGAACTTTGGCGCGTGCAGGAGCCCTCCTCTCTTCTGCCGCTCACCCGCTCGCGTCCCTGCTGCCGGGCGGGGGGGCTTGCTGCCGGGCGGGGGGGCTTGCTGCCGCCTCCTCCGGAGGCCGTCTCGTGGGCCTGATGCCGGGTGGGGGGGGGGCGCTGCTGCTGCCGCCGCCGCCGCCAGGTTTGAGGCAGGCCCGAGCGCCTGCCGAGTCCTAAAGACGGCCCCGGGGAGGGGGCCTTGCTGCCGCCTCCTCTGGAGGCCATCTCGTGGGCCTGATGCCGGGCGGGGGGGGCGCTGCCGCCGCCGCCGCCAGGTTTGAGGCAGGCCCGAGCGCCTGCCGAGTCCTAAAGACGGCCCCGGGGAGGGGGCCTTGCTGCCGCCTCCTCCGGAGGCCGTCTCGTGGGCCTGATGCCGGGCGGGGGGGCGCTGCCGCCGCCGCCGCCAGGTTTGAGGCAGGCCCGAGCGCCTGCCGAGTCCTAAAGACGGCCCCGGGGAGGGGGCCTTGCTGCCGCCTCCTCCGGAGGCCGTCTCGTGGGCCTGATGCCGGGCGGGGGGGGGCGCTGCTGCTGCTGCTGCTGCTGCTGCCGCTGCCACCGCCAGGTTTGAGGCAGGCCCGAGCGCCTGCCGAGTCCTAAAGACGGCCGCCGCGCCAACATTTTTGCGACAAAGCGGAGCCGCGGCAAAGGTTTGAAAGAGCCGCATGCGGCTCCGGAGCCGCGGGTTGCAGACCCCTGCAGTAGATGGTGTTGCACTTTTGCTGCAAGGGTATATGACCAACTCTGCATATGCAGTTGTTAGAATTTAGTTGATGATGTGCAAAGCACAAAGAAAATCCAAGCTCCCTGTCCTAGAGCTCAGCAGGGTCTGCAATGCTGACAGGGGGAAAGGGGAGTCAAACCACACATTTTTCACCATCATCAGCGGATCTGGCCAAATCCATAGAGGGAGTCAAGGTGACGAGTATGACTCGACCAGCTGTGCAGGCCATCTTTTCTCAGACAAAAGCCATACTATACATTTGTGCATATAACTAGGATTCCCCCTCCCCAGCCAAATGCTAGCATATGAACAATTTAATCCTCATCCCTATCCAATATTCATATAGTGCCTGTAACATGCTAGGCCTTTACCAGGCAAGACATAAAGAAGACCTTGCCTGCAGGTTTACAGTCTAACTTAAAAATACAAGATGAAAGGGAGGTCACCAGGAGGGAAGCTTAGCTGAGCAAAACTAAGATAAGGATAAAACAGGTACCTCAAGCCGGCAAGGAAATAGAAAATAATGCATTAAATTAGCATGCATTGAAATGAATTAGCATATGAATTTAATTGCCATGCATTTAAATGAATTAGCAAGGGGGAGAGTGCAGTTGCGGTGCAGGTGACACCAGTTAGTTAGGTATTTGCCAACTTACAGAAGTTGGGGATGCAAGTCCAGATTGCCACTAAGGGGAGGAACCCTGAGAGGATGCTTTCCCAATTCTTGCACTTGGGCAAAGATCTTAGGTATTCTGTCATTTTCATCTTTCGCCATTTTGGTGACATGGGACTTTTCCAACCATGGAATCTGCCTTTTCCAACCATGAAATCTGCGTTCTTCCTGCTTTGGCTGGGTTTTTTTTTTCCTTTCAAAAGGCATCAAAATCATGTGCATGTCATTTAATAGTTTTAAAATATAAATGAAAATTAAGAACTGTGTGTGTCATCACATGGCAACATGAGCAGAGCCTTTAAAAATTGAATGATTCTCAAATTAAAAATATGAGACTTGAAGAAATGAGCATTATATGTTAGGAGAATAGTCCTACGATAAAATATTAAAATCAAACTCAGTTAGAAGGATCTCAGGGTGGCGAGACAGAGAGAAATGCAGAGTCCAATCCTGACACCTCATATTGCCATAATAATGGTATGAATTTATTAAGCATTCGTTAAGATTGTTATAAAAATAAGGAAGGGCTTTAGCACCGCAAGCAGTTGATTGTAATTCTACATGGAGAGTCTGATGTGCTGCCCAGATAATTATACTTCTCAAGTAGAACATTACTAATCTCTAAACCTGATAATTATAAAGGAGACACCTGGTGGTCTCACTCTACTTCTCAGTAAGGATTTGGTACCAGTATCTAGTGATGGGATTTCATGGTTCCCATCTTCTCTCTCCCCCCTCCCCAGTACATTAGCTCTGGCACTCTGAGACATTGTTTTAGCTGTGTGCTGCATGTAGATCCGCAGAATATATTGACCTGGTTTGCATGACACAACCCACCATGGGCAGTTAGCCATGGTTTTATTTATTACACATCCGAACTCAATCTGATTTACCCATGGTGGCTTGTTTTTTTCTTCCAAAACCACCCATGGGATGTTCTAGCAGCTATGGTGGGTTGTCGTGCCAAGGTGCAGCAGGAACCAACCCTATTGCCCCAAAGAGGCTCCAAATAGGTTTTTTTCTCCTTTGGTTTCTCTTCACAGCTGTCAAAATGTACGGTAAGTTGTCAAGAGAAACCAAAGGCACGAGTGATCTTTGCTCATGAAAAGGGGGCCGTGTGATTTACTCCCCCTTTGCAGCAAGATCCTCAACTTTTTTTCCCCTCACCCTGACAGTCCTCAGGGTGGTGCACATGTTTCACTTCTTCCCGAGACTCTGGTGCTTGGGAAAGTGCAAAAGTGCTTCCCCCCTTTTTCTGCGGAAAAGGAGATAACTTTAAAAGGGTTTTTTGACAGGGGAAGGGGTGGTGGGTTTTTTTTTTGACTGGGTCGTATACAGCTATATGTCCCAGTCCAAAACTACCCATTTTAAACCCAAAGTTTAAAATGCAAAAATGCCACAGGGCGCAGAAAACAGCTCTTGATCATGGCAGGGAGGGAGAGGACTAGGTCCTGCTGCAGTGTCCCTTGGGATACCACCTGGAGGACCAAGGGGGAGGGAGGAAGTGAACAACCCACTGTGAGCCCGATCATCTGTCGGCTGCACCATGCATTGTTCGCAGAACAACCAACCCAGCATGTCTTATTGCCACAGTGGGTTGTCGTGACGTGCGAACCCACCCATTGTGTAATACAGCTTCCTTGATTTCTGTTGGGACTTGAAAAAGATACTAGGAGAGGATATATTGTGGAGTAATATCCTTCCTATCTCACATTAGTGGGATCAGCAGAGTAGAGTCCCTTTCCAGCTTAAAAGAAGCTTAGATTTGGCTAGTGTTAGCCAGTTAGCATTTGGTAATCCAGGATGCTTTAAGGCAGACTGGATTTCCCTAGTTTTGCCCCCTTTTCTCTCCCTCAGAACAATAATCAGAGACACAGTGTTGTAAAAGTTAAAAGTAACATTTACTCACTCAGATTATGCAGTTTCATTCAGGCAGGCGTAAAAGCGTTTCTTACGGTTGGTTACAAGTTCATTTGGAAATACTTGGGGTCTGAACTTGTGGAGTTCAGACCAGCAACTCTGGCTACATGCTGCTACAAGGACCACATGGAGACAGCAACCTGGTGGTGCCACACTCACTCGAGTCTGAACAGAAAGAGGAAGAAGCTGGGAGCAACGCCCACTTCCTGTTCAGGCTGTTAATAATTCAATGAGTACCTTCTAGGAAAACCACCCTAAAAGGTATCAGTGATCTTAACCATTTCACCCAATTACCTGGTGAAACATTAGCCATAGGTTTTGACTGCAATTTTAATTATCCAACAATTTCTTTAGTAATGGTGATCTTCCTTCAGTTCTGTTTGGAACAGGCTCAGCCTGTATGAGTTTTCTTGGGGAGCATTCAGAAAAGCTTGTTTTCTCACTGCCAAGAACTTTTTCTCAGCTCGTCCTGCTGGCACATGCACACTGATGGTGCTGCACATATGCACATCATTGTATCATTCCTTAGAAATTGTGGTTTGCTTTCATCTGCCCTGCACCCATTTTAACCAGCCATGGCAAGGGGCTACTTGGGAATTTAGGGCAGTATCCTATTCAACGCTACTGCTAACATAAATTACATCGCGCTAGCTTAAGCAACCTCTAGCACAAGGCCAATAGCATTTGCTAGAACAACAGGTTTTCTGGAGAAACCCGTTGCACCAGCAAATGTGATTGGTGTAGCACTAGAGGTCACTTACACTAGTGTAACATAATTTACGTTAGCAGTAGTGTGAAATAGGATACTGCCCTTATTTCCCCCTTCTCTTTAGTTATGATTTATTTATTATTATTATATTTATATCCTGCCTTTTCTCCTCTTGCAAGGAACCCAAGGTGGCTTACATGGTCCTCCTCCTCCATTTTATCCTCACAGCAACCCTGTGAGGTAGGTTCTTTTAAAAAAAATAAATTTTATTTAGTTATTATAAACTACATACAAAACTGTAAAACAAAAACATACAACTAGAATAAATCATAAGGTGTACCCTCCACCCGCCTAGGGACCAACTAATATACTTCCATCCCCTTGATCAATTAAATTCCACATTCCAAAAATATAACATATCCTGACAAGGCATACTCCCCTTCCCTTTTATTAATACATAGTCTAATAATTGATTCCATATATCCATAAAATTATTCTTCTTAAACTGTCCCTTCTTGCATTTGATACTATAAGTTAGTTTATCATTTAGGGCTATATCCCAAACTTCCTTATACCAATCTGTTATTAGAAAAACATGTTGTACTTTCCATTTCCTCGCTATCATTAACCTAGCCGCAGTTAACAAGTTTACAATTAGTTCCTTCGCATTTTGGGCACAAGTGACTTAATCGGTTATTGATAACAAAGCAAGTTTAGGACAGACCTCTAGATTAATACCAATAATTTCCGATATTTCTGTAAAAACCTCTCGCCAAAATTCCAGAACATTTTTACAACTCCACCACATATGAGCATATGTACCTATTTCCTAACATCCTCTCCAACAGAGTGCGGAGCAATTGTTATCTATTCTATTTAATCTTACCGGAGTTAGGTACCATCTCCATATTATTTTATAGAAATTCTCCTTTATCCCTGTGAGGTAGGTTCTTAACTTAGGTTTATTCTTAAATCGTTGTTATTTTATCAATGTCTGTGCACTCCCCACACACACTATGGAACACCAGCACAGAATGAAGCATCCAGTTATTCATTGATTTTGAATGCGGTACTATACTTTCTTCCTGCAAGGAACCCAAGGGGGCTTACATAATCCTCCTCCTCTCCATTTTATCCTCACAACAACCCTGTGAGGTAGGTTAGGCTGAGACTCAGTGACTGGCCCAAAGTCACCCAGTGTGCTTCATGGCCGAGTGGGGACTAGAACCTGGATCTCCCGAGTCCCAGTCCAACACTCTAACCACTACACCACACTGGCTTTCCATTTAAAAAAAAAAAAAGAAGCCCCACACAAACACACCTGGGAACAAGAGAAGGTTTTATATCTGAAGGGAGAGCAGCAACAATTCAATTACATCGGTAATAAATGATTAACAGAATTGAGCCATATAGAAAAGATATTCCCCAACAAAAGACTCCTTGGTGAGGCGGTCTGGCTACATCGTTATTAGCAGTGGGGGGTCTTTACTATTTGTGTAGGCTCCTGACGTGATCTAGAACCCTGGAAAATAAGGGTTCTAAATTGTGTGGGAAGTCTACACAGATAGGAAAGGTTCCCCACTGTAGAAGTTTTCCCTCAACATGTGGAGGGTGATGGGAAAGATGATGGAGGGAGCGGGCAGAGCTAGCATGCTTGTCCTCGCTCTTGCCCCTCATATGTTCATTGTACCCCAAACAAGAGTACCTGAATAGGGCTAAATTTGTCTAAAGAATGCCAATTTCCCTGCCTGCCATCAGTATTTATTATTGTGTTTTGTTTCCGTCCCAAAATGAAGAAACCCTTGGTGAATTTTCAAGGATTTCTGTGAGTTGGTGGGCTTATATATTTTACTTGGGACATCAGCACAGGCAACAGCTTTTAATATCATAACCCATGAACCAATTTTCACTTGTTTGCACATGCCCAGGACCTTTGATCTAGTTCCAGAAGTTGTTTATAGGGAGGGCAAGTTTGAGCATAGCCTCGGCCAGGAGTGGAAGATTCTTGCTCTCCTAATATGGAAAATATAAGGTGTTGCACACTTCTGTCTTTCTGCCTACTGCATGGAGTACTGACATTCTTCCTTACTAATGCTGATCCAATAGGCCTATTGTTTCATGCAACACAGAGGGAAGGACTGCAACCTGTGGTCACAACAGAATAGTGAGTTCTGTGGTGCTGAGCTTCAGCTGCATGCTTTTACTGAGCTGGGATTTTTCTCATGTCAGGGGTAACAGGAGCTGCTGAGCTCTTTTGCCTAAATGCATGTCTAAGAGAGTGATACTATGGTCCCTAGACATTGTCTAGGGGACCATAGGATACTTTGGATTCCCAGCTTTGAGGTCAGAGACAGAGCTCCGACCTTAGAGCTGGGAATCCACGCTCCAATTCCCCTCCCCCCAACTTGCAGCCAGCACGAAAACAACCACACCGGCTGCCTCTCCAAGGTCAGAAAAGCAACCTCGGAGAGGGGGTAAAGGGGGTGGGGAGGGGAGCAGACTGGAGCCACCAGGATATGAGCTATCCTGAGGGCGCTCCAGCTTCCTTTCCACCCGCTCTGAAGCACCTCAGCAAGTCAGCCAAAAACGGCCATCTAGCTAAAATGCAGAGTGGGGGGTCTGGGGAAGCGGATATCACCTCCGCCACTTCTCCTGCTCTGCACTGGATGCTCATAAGCCTCCACGTTCGGGGGCTTATGAGCACCGAGGGCACAGTCAATGGGATTGCACCCTAAAGGGATCTGACAACTCTAGAAGAAGCTGGTATGGAGCATGCCTGGAGTGCTGTCTGTGGACCTTGACTGTGCAAGTTTTGAAAAGGACATTCAGGGGGTCATTCCTCAGACTCCATTCTACCCGTGTGGTTTCTCCTTTGCTATTGGGTGTTTTCTATAACTTGGAGCAGCAACTTCAGAAACCAGGCAGTCTCATATTTGGGTACTAGATTGGTGGTGCACCATTTCTTCTCCTGCATGGGTCCTAATTGTAGGCCTTAATGAATGGTCTTTCTGCAGCTGAAGTGAAATGACCTGCTTGCTCTCAATGTTTGCTTCCTTTAATATTCTGCTGCTTCTCAGGGTTGCCTTTACTACACAAAAGAGAGAACATTGACAGACTGATATGGATAGAGTCAGTGGACTTGCCACTACAGCCAGGCACCCACCCAGCTAGCGATTAATAGTCACAGTACACACAGAAATTCCATACACGGATGCATAGGGTTGGCCGGTCCCAGTGCCGAGGTGAAGACGTACAGATGGACTGATTGATGGCACTAGGAGATGTAGATTGATTGGGAAGCAGCGTAATAGACCAGTGAGCAGAGACAGATTTATGGATAGCTTTTAAGTAGATAGATGAATCATTGCAGTCTGACAGAGATAGAGTCACTGAGCAATTCAGCCCTCTCCAGTGTCTGCCAAAGCCACTATATAAAAAAGAGGCCAACCCCATGTAGCTGCTCTTCACTCATGCTTGGAGAATAAAAAAGTAAACATGGCCTGCCGTTAGACATTCAGTGCAAGCGAGCCTCTCCGAGGTCCTTTGCCCGAGAGCTCCATTTCTCTGATACAAGATGATATGAGTCAATAGGCAAGAATGGTTGTGTGAACTGCCCAAGGTCATGAAGTAAGGCAGTGGCAGAGTGGAAACTAGAGATCCTGATATTCTCCAGCCCCAACCCCTTGTGTCTTGATCATGCTAACTTCATGAAGGGCTTATTTACATACTGTTAGCATGATGATTTGGCCCAACTGCATGGCCATCTACTTGTCTGAAATGCACTATCATGTTGAATCCTATCCTTTTTTTTACTGCTCTGTGATCTTACAACTGGTGTTCAAGTTGTGATATGGAGGCTCCCGTCAGTAAACCAGACCCATCAAAGAACCGGTCAAAAGCACGGCTTACTCATGTTCATTTCCCACCCCATGAATGAGATGTTATAAGACAGCCTTCCCATTCCCCAACCTGGTGCCCTCAAGATGTGTCACACTATAAGTCTCATCATCCCCAGCCAGCATGGCCATGTTGACAGGATGATGGGACTTGTAGTGTGACACATCTGGAGGGCGCCAGGTTGGGGAAGGCTGTCCTAAGGCATCAGGTTTCTTGGGGTTTATGGAGGAAATAAATGCTGCCCTTCCAATCATACTGGAATGAACACATGCCACCCTTTCCCCACCCCCTAAAGAGAAGCTTTAATGAGGCAATGCAGTGTTGCCTTGTGGGTGTTTTTTGGTTTTTTTTAATCGGCAACAACATTGACAGAGCAATGTCCCATGAGCAGCCAAGGAATGGGTGGCTTATCACTCATCTTTAATGAAGATTTTGCACTGGGTGAAGCATATGTAGTTATGGATGCATGTGGTTAAAATGGCATGTATCAAATCAGCACGCACTGGCTCGGGATAAGTGTTTCTATAAACATGAACAAAGGGTGACCTGGATGAAAGGGGAAAACTTCAAGTGAGGGCAATGAAGCAATCTAGTAGTTGTAATTGCTGCTGTAATTAGTAGTTGTAATAGCTCTTTTCAACATCAATCCATATATTAATATGAACCTGAGGGCTTTTGTTTGGACATTGCTATAAAGCATGTATTTGCCATATGCAGGCATTTGCCTGCATGTGGCAGGGCTGAAACAGTGCAGGGGTACACATGGAATCCCTGCCCCCAATGTCCCCGGGCACGTGAGACCATGGGTTCCTCTAAAGACCTTTGCAGTTTGCACATTTAGTGCTAAAGTCTGAAGGTGACTTGTAAGCTGTTTTGGTCGAACACGCTAATCTTGGGGAGGTTTCTAAGTGCACTCAGCTTAGCTAACCACGCAAAGTCTCTAGAGGAGTCTGTGCACCTGGGGACATTAGGGCTAGGGCAAGGCTTGTGTAAGCTCTGTTGTCATAGAGATTCTATGGAGGACCCAAAGCTCAGTGGTAGAACACATGCTTTGCATGTTTAAGGTCCCAGGTTCAATCCCTGCCTGGCATGCCCAGCTAAAAGGATCCTGGGAGCAGGCCTGGGAAAAACGTCTGCTTGACAGTGGTGAGAGCTGCTACCAGCTGCAGTAGAAAAGACTAGGTCAAATGGACCAGTGGTCTGGCTCGGCATAGGCCATTTTTACAGGATCATAGAAGGAAATATATTTGGAGAACAGTTTCAGCTGAGGATTTCGCAACCTCAGAAGTTGCGTGAAATGTGTCGTCGTCCCCCCCCCCATTTCAGCTGAGAATGAGCTAGTCTTTGAATTGATATGAATTAGTCCTTGGAATTATGCCTCAGTCAGCAGAGAACCTCCAGCCATTGTTGGAATACCATTCTTACCTTTGGTAGATGTAACATGCATGGAAATACTGGAGAAGGTGTATAGAGGTGGTGTTAGGGTGCAGCCCACTAGGGCCAGAGCCCCACGGTCAGCTGCCCCACCACCCTGCTGTCCATGGGCTCATGATGAAATAAAAGTACAGGGGCCCTGATGATCTCTGTTGCATCTGATCCCCCTGGATTAGCTGGCTTTTTGCCCACATGTCCTTCACCTCCTGGTGCCCCCACCCTCAAATCTTTCTGCCTGAGGTTTTTCTCTGAAATCAAATGCTCTCCTCTCCTCTGTCCATAATCCAAATTTGTGCATTGTTTTGGTCCTGTGGGCCCGAGCCCTGGATCTTTTCAGTACCTAGCACTGCTCCTGGGGGTGTACTTGGGATTGTGGCCTGGATTTGGAAAATGCTGACCCAGGAGGTTTACTGAGGTCTGGTCAGCCGGCTTTCATCCATTGCAGCAGGGAACCCTCCTGCCCTTTGTTTCCTTAACAACCTCATTCGTAAATCCCTTTGATTCACAAATGTTCCTTGCCTTTAGGGTTTACTACATGGGACATTAAAAATCTGGCATTGTGTACAAGGTGTGAGTGAGCTTTTCCATTTGAGGCTACCAAGGGAAATACCAGATGCTAGTAAATTTCCAGGACCATGAAAGAATAATAAAGGTGAGGAAATGTGTCTCCCTCCAGTCTGAGAGAGAGAGAGAGAGAAAGGTTTGCTTGCTTTTAGCATGACTAATGAATACTCAGGAGAACAAAGGTGTGAGCCTCCAGGTGATGCTCTATATCAGTCATCCCCAACCTGGTGCCCTCCAGATGTGTTGGACTGCAACTCCCATCATTCCCAGCCGGGTTGGGGAAGGCAGCTCTGTATGCTTCCGTGTCACTATATTTCTGCTCTGGCTAGCCCCATGTAGTAAGGATAGTGGGTAGTGGAAGGTCTGTGGAGTGGAGGGAGGGGAGGAGGGAAGATCGGAATGACAGTTCAGACAAGTCTATCCGTCAGTAAATGAGCATCACAGCTTGGGGGGGGGGTATCTCTTCAGCTGCAGTATATAGTTTGGCATGGAAATAGCTTTCAGGGATGTCCGGAACTATGACAAGAGATGAGACAAAAAGCTTACCAATAGGAAGAATGAAACACCTGTTAAATGAATTGTATAGCATTCATGAGAGAGAGAGAGACAGAGAGACACAGAGAAAATGGAGGCTAAACTATGATGTACAAAAGCTGAGATGCAGAAACCCTTTCAGCCAGAGGGCCAAATTTCAGAGAAGCTCTCAGGGGCTGCATTCCAGTGGTGGGTGGAGCCAGATGTGAAAGGGGCAAGTCCAACAACCCCCCCCCCCCATCCCAACATATTGTAGCTTAGCTCTTACTGTTTTAGGATCCTTAGGAGAGGCATTTCAACATTTTAGAGTGGGGGGAAAACTGCACAAAATCCAGGAAACCACCAAATGATGCTTGGTTTGGGGGAAATGGGTGGGGCCAGGGAGAGGGGGCATGGCATTCTGGGAAATCCCTGAAGGCTGGATTGGGACACACACACCCCTGGAATGCTGGGTTTGCTCATTTGCTTTGTGTGGATGGATGTGTTGCTTCCTCTTCAACACATTGCCAGTCCTGTTGAAATGGCAGGCTTCTCTTGAGTTTTGCCTTAGACGTGTGAAGATTGTTGGAACGTTTAACATCCAAAATGCAGGAATTTTTATTCCCAGCATTTTCCCATTAGGGGTGATTGAAAGAATTTCTGTTGAATATATATATATATATATATATATATATTCAACAGAAATTCTTTCAATCACTCCTGATTGTACCTCACCTAGTATAATATGATCTCTCACCACTAGATGGGAGCATGCTTCACCAAAAGACCCCCTTTGTCTGTCTGTCTGTCTGTCTGTTTGTTGGTTTTTAAATGGATCTTATCCTGGGCTGCCACCTGTCTTGCTCTTTAGCGAGAAACTAGAGATTTTTAAAAATCCCCAATATTGACACTAATAAATTAAAAAGCAAAACAAAACAAAACCTCCAGTAGCGGTATATAAGGGAAGGGGGTTTCAGTGCACTTGTCCACTGCCTCTCAGCAGCAACTGACAAGAGGGAGAGGGAGAGGAGGCTTGTGAGCTGGTTTGCCACTAGGACAGTGTTCTCCAACCTTGGGTCCCCAGATGTTTTTGGCCTACAACTCCCAGCTATGCTGGCTGGGGCATGCTGGGATTTGTAGGCCAAAAACATCTGGGGACCCAAGGTTGGAGAACACTGCACTAGGAGTTAGCAGAGGAGCAGCGTTGGGACAAACAGTACACATGCAGTCGTCCTCAGTGACCGGAGCAGACCCTTATCGTCAGGGACTATGTCCTCATCATCACTCATCACCGTTGTGTGGGTTACTGGTATACAGAGAGAGCTCCCACATTTGTGGTTGCAAGGATGGGTGTCGGGAAGGGTGTGTTCAGCAGCACAGCTAAATTCCACTCCCCTTCTACTTTTTTTTTTGACAAAGAGACATTGCAGGGATTATGGAGCCCTTGCTTGAAAGATGCTGGCATCCATTCAAGACTCATGTCTGTCACCGCATGCCTAGGTGAGCCTGATCACATTCTCTTTTTCAATCAACTATATGGTGCTTTGTGGCCCAGTGGCCCATGTGCCAGAAGACTCGTGGAGCTCGATTCTATGTATGCATATTCAGAATAAGTCCCACCAAGTTTAATGGAAAGTAGTCCCAAGTGAGCGCATTGCCTTGCAGCCTTAAATTGCAACTACGGCTACCCTAAGCGAGGGGACTGAGCGAGCGCTGCTTCAGCTACAGTATGATGATCATGCGGGGCTAGGAGAAAGATTAATTAGCTGGTGGAAATGGCAGATAATATACAGCATCCCTCCATAATTAAAGCCCATAATTCTGATGCTTTGTCCATGAACACTCAGATTGAAGAGGAAACCCCTCTGCTTGGGCAGACATTTTGAGCTTACTGCTCTTTGCTCTGCATATAGTCATGTTCAAATGGATTGCAAGGTGATAGATCAATCCTGTGTCCATGATTAATAGCACTAAAGAAGGGGGAATGTACACTGAGCTCAAAACAGGTGATTAGCTAAAGGTAACTCATTGGTCTGCTATTACCAGATGGCACTTTCACACCAGTGACATCATCATCCAGGGACAGGTTCAGGAGATCACATCTTAAGTTGATTAGCTGTCATTCTACAGTCCAGTTTTGAATTACAGGGCAAGTGTTTTTTTTTTTATTTGGCTCATGGCTCCTGAGCAATTCAGATATAATACACACATGTGTTCAAGGTTATCCTTACACCCCTAATTACTGTTTTGCTTCACTGTGTGAAATGATTGTCTCCTCCACTGCATGTAAACCTACCACATTTCCAGGCCACTTTGTGTGTCTCCGAAGGAATTGGGCTGTAGCTCAGCCTTCCCCAGCTTGGTGCCCTCCAGACATGTTAGACTCCAACTAGAATAACCATGCTGGCTGGATATGATTATTGGGTTTGTAGTCCCACGCATCTGGAGGGCACCAGCTTGGAAAAGGCTGCTGCAGCTCATGAAAGTTTGTGGCACATTGAATGTGCTAGTCTTTCACATGCCACAGGGTCTGTGTCGTTTTCCCCGACACTCATTTTCTTCCAGGAAGAGGGGGAGGGGACCGGAGGAGCTGGATATCCTGTTCTGTGTTGCACAGGCCTCTCCTTCGTCTCACCGTGCAGAACGTTCACCAGATCTGTTAATGCTGACTGATGGGAGGGTGAAAGCTTCTTCCGCACTCTCTGACCTCCCCCTGCCCCACATTGAAAGGGTCATAGAGGTCCAGGGCAGGGCCAATGGCAGCAAAGCCATGCGGCTGGGAAATTGGGAGCACTTGGTGGGGTCCTCATGCACATCTGGCTGAGGCTCTGGGGATGAAGGTATGACTTCCGGCAGATGCCTGACCTTCCTGGCTTTTGTTCTCACTGCCTCTGCGTAAAAAGGTGAAAATGGACTCAGCAGCTGCAACTTTAACGTGCTGTTGCCGATCGGCTTCTCTTAGCACGTTTGTATTACGCGTGTGGGTACACTTATGCGTTGTGTACACATGCAGTCTGAAAGGGGAAAGGTGGCAAGGGGTAACCATCTGAGCTTCACTGCTGCATCCAGATACACATCTTTAATTCCCATTAATGCCAGTGGGACTTAAGAACACAGGAAGAGCCATGCTGGATCAGACCAAGGGTCCATCTGGTCCAGCATTCTGTTAACACAGTGGCCAACCAGCTGACCACAGGATCCTACAAGCAGGACATGAATGCAACAGCACCTTCCCGCCCATGTTCCCCAGCAACTGGAATACTTAAGCATACTGCCTCTGATACTGGATACTTCTAACTGGGTAATGGATGTCTTTCACATCACCTGCTCCCTGCGCTTTGTAATTGGAGATGTCAGGGATTGAATCTTCTAAATATAAAGCATGTGCTCTACCATTAAGCTGTGGCCCCTCCCTAAGCCCTGCTATATGGGAAACAGAGACTGACTGTGCTGGCTCCAGGTTTTTGAGAGCCCTTGGGCAAGATACCCCCAATGGGCCCCCTCTCTCAGTGAGTCTACCTTCTCACCACCATTGTCACCAGCTGCTGTTGCTTCTCATCCTCTTTCTCATCATTGCTACCACTTGCCAGCTTGACAGGTGGAGAACCAGTGAGCAAGTAAGCAGTGGCATCTTCTGCTCCTCCTTCTCCACACCATCGTTGTCTGGGTCAGGGCAAGGTACAGGTGAACAAGCAGGTTGCAATGGTGAAAAGGAGGAGCAAGTCCAGGGGGCTCTTGTCAGTGGACCTCTGCTAGGATGTGGGCCCTTGGTAGGCCCCTGACCATGCCTACCCTTGATACTGGCCCTGGAGACTAATGACCAGAATGGATGAGGGATGTCTGGAAATATAGAAATGCACACAAATGTCTTTGGGGCATGTTTTCGCAAGTAAGACACAAGACTAGAGGTTCACTTCTGAGCTACCAGCAGGGCTGGCCTTAGTATGAAGCAATGTGAAGCAGTTCACTGTGGGAGGCAGATTCTAGACAGGTGTCATTTTCCTGCTGCCAATCACTGTGTCACTTAAAAAAAAAAGGATCTAGGCCAGAGCAGAGGATACCATTTTGAGATCTCACTTCAGGCCTAGGCTACCACTAACTCCATTCCACTCTAGCTTCTGTACTTTCTTATGCAGCAGGAAAAGAAGAGTTGCTGGGATGAAAGATGAACGATAAATGAGAAGCAGGATAGAAGGGAAGGCCTTTGTATCTGATTAAGGATCAGGGTTGTGGTGTCTCTTCATGGGATAATATATTCCACTTGCTTCTGTGTGTCCTGATGCTTCTTTGGGCTCATTTACCTTCCATAGAGTTCATAAAGGGAGATTAGCTGACCCTCATCCTTCATCAAAATCTCATACCTCCTTTCCTGCTCTGAATGCTGATCACTTTTATCATCCTGGCTCTTCACACCCACAATGAGCTATTGCTTCCTCCCTCGGTCAATATTTACCCAGCAGTCACTGTGCACGAGTGAAGATGAAGTCATGGCAGCTGGGCTTCACTGAGTGATTGTTTTTTTACTGCAGTAACAGCACTGCCACAACTGTTCCCTGTTCCATCTTACCCGATTCTTTCTGGTAATATCTCATCTCTTTGCTTTCTTTTTTATATACTGCATCTTTGTATCTGGGTCCATCACTACATTCCCCGCTATTTACATTGAGTTGGTTCACATGACATGACAGCCCAGCATGGTTTAACAGCCACAGGGGCTGTTGTGTTGTGCCGGGCGCCCATGGGTGCCCTTAGTGCATGGTGCCTGTGGGCACCCAGCTTGCCATGGGTTGTTGTGTCGTACAAACCCAGGTGGCAGGGGTTGTTTGAGGGTTAGACAATCCTCAAATAACCCTAAAATAAGCCAAGGGTTATTTGAGGGTTGTCTAACCCTCAAACAACTCCTGCCACCTGGGTTCGCATGACACAAGAACCCATGGCAAGCCAGGCATCTGTGCATGCCATGCAAAAATGGCACCCGTGGGTGCCCAGCACAACACGACAGCCCCTGTGGGTGAATTAAGCCATGGTGGCTTGTCATGTTGTGTGAACTAGGTCATAATGTCTCTGCATTTCCCACGCTTACATGGTCATCTTTTCTGGGTGATGACACTGCAGATCGCGTTTCCCATCTCTGTATCCCTCTTCCTACCACTCTAAATAGCACCACAGCAATTCCCTCTGTGGTGCAGCTTCCCACACTCACTTATATATGCTACACAATCCTTGTAATCTATTGCAAGGGGGAGTGAGCTGAAGCCAGGAATCTGGATGAGCAGGATAAGGACTTTGTATCTCTTTTTGCCCAAGAGATTCACCAGCCACTTCCTGAATACCCAGCCTTCTATTTCAGAATCTCTGCTAATAGCAAGGGGATCTGCAAAACTAGTGCTAGGAAAACAGTCCAGTTTCTAGGTAGAGTGGCCATAGAGTGGCCACATGCATCGCCAGAAAAGGGGAAATGCATCACCAAAAAAGAGGACACCTATTTGCATTGTTTGCATATGCTAATCAGGGCCGGTGCTACCACTAGGCCAACTAGGCAGCCGCCTAGGGCGCAGGGCTAAAGGGGGCGCCAGAAACACCTTGGAAAAAAATACAGCGCTCTCAAGTGGGAAGGGGGGCGCTAAATATCTGATCTTGCCTAGGGCACCAAACTGCCTTGCACCGGTCCTTTTGCTAATGTATGTATATAGATGCAAATTTAGAAATAACCATATGTGGCGTAACCCCACAATTCAGTTCCCTGGTGTATGTCTGCATTAGTATGTTTAGTGAGTATAGAATGTTGAACTGAGTGGGTGTGGTTTGTGAGGTCTTGGAAAGGGTGGGGGGAGGAGTATATAAGGAGTATTTGAGTGATGTCAGGAGTTGAGTTAGTTGAGTGATTATTGTGTGTTAGTGTGTTATGGGAGTGTGTGGGGAGAGTTGTGACAGTGTGTTGGCAGTTAGTGTGTTGGGAGTGTTGGGAGTTGGGTGAGTTGGATTATTCGTGTCTTGTCTGTCAGGAGTTTTGAGAGGAATCAGTGTTTGTCTGAAGAATGAAAGTATTTAGAGTTATAGGGACTTAGGTTAATTACAAAGTGTTTGGTGTAGGCAGGTTTAAAGTTATTTTCTGGAACTAAGATTTTGAGAATTAAAATGAACTTATTTTTATTTTGTTTCCTACCCAAATCCTACGTATCAGCTTGGCGTTATTAACCTGCATTACTGTCAAATCTACACACACACACACACACACACACCTTTGTACCCACAGTATCATAAATTTAAAATAGATCCTTAATAACCTGTATTAATCTTTTCCCTCATTGGTAGGGGAAAGGTTTCATTTGACCCTCCCCTCAGGTATTTAACTGTTGGTGCTTAGCCTGAGAAGGGTTTATGTGGCTGGTCCTAAAGTGTAAGGGCTGTGTTGTTGCACCATAATGTTAAATAGAAATACATCTCACCCTAGCAGGGAAGCCTGTGACCAGGTGAACTGTAGGGATGGGCAAATCTGCCAGTTTCCCTTTCTCCTGCATTCAATCCTTTTACATCTCAAGTTCTTTCGATCCCAAATATGAAGAACTTAGCAAATGTTAGTAAATTCTTATAAAAATGCACTGAAACTAAGTTCCCATCCATCTGCAACAGCCAAATTCAATAGGTACAGCTGTTCCCCACATGGAAAGGACTATGATGTACCAGCCTCCCATATAACCATTAAAGATGAGGAGCCTGTAAGAAAAAAGAGGTGGCAATCCTAATTAAGCGTGGTTCAGTACCCTAACATGGTTGAGTACACAGGGATTCAAACCCAGACATTGAAGAGCTAAGCACTTGAAGTCCTGAGCCTGGATGGATGAATCTGCCAGTTCTGGTTCTCCACATTCAAATTTTTTTAAAAAAAATCTTAAATTCTTTCCATCCCAAATATGGAGAACTTTTGTGAATTTTGGTAAATTCTTATCAACACCAAAGTGGAATGAAATTCTCACTCTTCCCCTAGTGACCTGAATGACTGCGCAGTCTGCTGTCTAGGTACTAACTGTTGATGGGCAACTTGAAGGACCTTCCTCTCCCCTCTTTATATCTTTAAACCAGACTTGGACTGGACAGCCCTTCAAACGGGATGCCTTCAAACAGAGGATTGTCCTCCGATAGCCCTTCAAATAGAGGACTGTCCTCTGCAAAGTAGGATGCATGGCCATCCATTTCTGGGGGCTGTGATTTGTGGCCCGCTGCTCATTTCCTTCAAGCTGAATTGTGTGTATTTAGCAGAATGGCGGGAGGGGGGGACGTTGTAAAGGATGCCTGTTAGAGCCCCCCACCCGTGCAAGCTCAATAATATTCATCATGTTGGTTCTCCAGTCCAAACAGCAAAAGCTGCACCATAAAGAAAAATATTCTTGCATTCTTTCACACAAAGAAGCAAAGGGCAGGTAGTGGGAATGCAGAGCGCACCACCTACTTTGTGTTTGAAAGAGGAAGAAGTAGGAGTGGCTTTTGCAAATCCAGGCACATCTGAAATAAATCCCAGATTCTGCAGAAAGCCCAACAATGTAAACAGGAGAAACATCATAAAGCTGCCCAGGGATCCCATTTGTGCTTAAGAAAGCACTTATTTGTATGGGATGGCACAGGTACATTCATTGTAAGTCTTACCACTGAAAAGCTGGCAATGCAAGCCTGACACCCCAGTGCATTTCAGGCATCGACCGTTAAAATAAAGAATAAATAAAATTCATTCTCCGTTTGTGGCTTGTCTTGCCGCTGAGCATGAAAATACAGGCCCCATGATGGATGCACCTCTGATTGAGCTGGATGTCCATTACCGGTAGGATCTCAATTTCACATTGCTGTCTTTTAGACACAATCATATTGTACACAGTGCTTCAAACACTATTGTACTTCAATGGCAACATCATCCTGAGCAGACAGGCATGCATGGGTACAACTGCTCTGAAATGTGAAGCCTTGCTAAGACATCGAACAACAACAACAACATTGTGCTCACTTTCCTTGACCTTGCAGGCCCCTCTGTTTGACCACTGTTATGACAGGTCGTCCCCTCTGTTGAGGTGAAGGGAGAGCATTTCAGCTACTGGCTCATCTTGGTTCAATATGGCAAGCTTCTGATGACTGCTGTATCCTGCCTGTGTGCATTGCATCCAAGGGCGGTGCTCATTCTCAGCTGATTGCAAAGGTTGCTGCATTGGGACAGTAGGAAATGAGCAGGAGACTTCTTGCTTGTGAAGGAGGGCACTTTCACAGCAATTGGGTCAATACAGCTTGTTTCTTTCATGTTCCTCCATCATCAGTAAAACTGAACCCCCTGATCGCTGCTCATGCTGCAAGTGTGCAGGGATTTGATGAGCTCATGAGATACCAGTTAACCCTTCTCTCTTCTGAAGGTGTTTTTGATGTTCAGTTCGCGCCCAACCCCTGGGGTCTACTGTTGTGGGTTTTTTAAAAAAAATTAAAAAGATGCCACCTTCCCTGCATTGTAGGGGCTTTTGGCATCATGGTTTTTGTGGTCCTAAGGCTGCGTAAATAGACCTTTTGTGCAAATGTGTTTTGTTCATGAGAAGAAAGATCTCTGGGGGTGAAAGGGGAAAATATTTGAATACTGGGTTAAGAGGTTTAAAATATTGTTCAAAGATTGCACCAGGAAAAGGCTAAAACACTGCAAACTTTGACGCATTAGTATGATTTTAGATATGATACTAATATCTAATGATTGTTCATGGACACATGAGTTTTAAGTGGATTTGTTGAAACCATGGTGGATTAGGGCTACCACAATTTCCAGATCAGGATTTGGAGATGATATAGAACCACACGTTTTCCCACATTAAAAAAAAATAAAAAAAAATTCTGTGGCAAGTCTAGCTAGAGCACCAAACCTGTTCAACTGAATCAGAACTTGGTCACAATAAAAGGTCTCACAACTTTTCTGAAATTTGCTTAGCTGTCCAGAGGAAGGGGTTCCATTGTGGTAGGGGCGGCAGGACAACAGAAAGACAGTGTAAAAGACAGAAGAAAGAACTGGTGGTTCAACTACGCAATGAGGATGGCAAATTGATAACAGAAGACAAAGAAAAGGCAGAAGTGTTCAATTCCTACTTCGGCTCGGTCTTCTCCCAAAAGAGGGTCTATGACCCCCCTGGCAAACCTGAAGTGCAGACTGAAGGGGCAGAATTGCAGCTTGAGATTGATAGGCAAATGGTCAAGGAGCACCTGATTACTCTGAACGAGTTTAAATCTCCAGGGCCTGATGAGCTGCATCCTAGAGTAATAAAGGAACTGGCAGAAGAACTCTCAGAACCACTGTCTATTATCTTTGAGAAATCATGGAGGACAGGTGAAGTGCCAGACGACTGGAGGAGGGCAAATGTTGTTCCCATCTTCAAAAAGGGCAAGAAGGAGGAACCTGGGAACTATAGGCCAGTCAGTCTGACATCAATCCCTGGGAAGATTTTTGAGCAGATTATAAAGAAGTCAGTCTGCAAGCACCTTGAAAACAATGCAGTGATTACTAGAAGCCAGCATGGATTTGTCAAGAACAAATCCTGTCAGACTAATCTGATCTCATTTTTTGATCGGGTAACCTCCCTTGTGGACTGTGGGAATGCTGTGGACATTATATATCTGGACTTCAGCAAAGCTTTCGACAAAGTGCCTCATGATATCCTGATTAGTAAACTAGCTAAGAGTGGGCTAGATGGAACAACTATCAGGTGGATCCACAATTGGCTAAAGAATCGGACTCAAAGAGTGCTTATCAATGGTTCCTTCTCAAACTGGGGAGAGGTAATGAGCGGGGTACCACAGGGCTCGGTCCTGGGCCCGGTGCTCTTCAACATTTTTATTAATGACTTGGATGAGGAGGTACAGGGAATGCTTATCAAATTTGCAGATGACACAAAGTTGGGTGGAACAGCTAATACTCTGGAAGACAGAAACAAAATTCAAAGTGACCTCGATAGGCTGGAGCGCTGGGCCGAAAACAACAGAATGAAATTTAATAGGGATAAATGCCAAGTGCTGCACCTAGGGAGAGGAAACCAAATGCAGAGTTACAGAATGGGGGACACTTGGCTCAACAATACTACAAGTGAGAAGGATCTTGGAATTGTGGTAGATCACAAACTGAATATGAGCCAGCAATGCGATGTGGCTGCAAAGAAGGCAAATGCAATTTTGGGCTGTATTAATAGAAGTATAGCTTCCAAATCGCGGGAAGTGATAATTCCCCTTTACTCGGCACTGGTTAGGCCTCATCTTGAGTACTGCGTCCAGTTCTGGGCACCTCACTTTAAGAAGGACATAGACAAACTGGAGAGGGTTCAGAGGAGGGCAACAAGGATGATAAAGGGACTGGAAACAAGGCCCTATGAGGAGAGACTGAAAGAACTGGGCATGTTTAGCCTTCAGAAGAGGAGACTGAGGGGAGATATGATCGCACTCTTCCAGTATTTGAAGGGATGTCACACAGAGGAGGGCAAGATCTCTTCTCGTTCATCCCAGTTTGCAGGACACGGAATAATGGGCTCAAGTTACAGGAACCTAGATTCCCACTAAACATCAGGAAAATTTCCTGACTGTCAGAGCAATAAGACAATGGAATCAACTACCTAGGGAGGTGGTGGGCTCTCCCAGTCTGGAGGCATTCAAGGTGCAGCTGGACAGACATCTGTCAGAGATGCTTTGACCTGGATTCCTGCATTGAGCAGGGGGTTGGACTCGATGGCCTTGTAGGCCCCTTCCAACTCTACTTTTCTATGATTCTATGATTCTATGATCTATGAACCAGCAGGAATGCATCTCTGGTTCCCCAATTGTCTTGATTTGGTACACAGAGGTACCAAAAAAGTGCAATTTTCTTGAAGATTATGATGGAATAGTAGAAGAGTAGGCAATCTCATAATGATTTTATATTTGGGTTCCAATACCTAAATATAAAATTCATGCTTAAGTTACGAGGGACACATCAGTATATAAACTGCAGATTTTCCTTCTAAATAACCAACAGCAAAAGATTAGGCGCCCACACACATGTATATAGAAGAAAAAAAGCTACCATTTGTGCATGCATTCAACCATAACTGATGCAAAGCATGGGTATTTTCTACTTGGATGTTGGAACCTTCCGTAAGTACAAAATGATCCATTAAGAAGTGGCCATTAGATATGTTAGTACTTGGGTATTAGAATACCCCAAAGGTAAATGGGTCAGGATTGTCAGCTGCTACAAACCAGTATAGAAGGGTAGTAGCCAACCTTTTTGAGCTGCAGGCAAATTTGGCAATTTGAGAAACTGTCTTGGGCACCATCACAAAATGGTTGCTAGGGGAGGTGTGACAAAGGAAAAGTACCCTGTCTGAAAAACTGGGTACAAGGCAGAGCTGGGGTATATGAGCTCCAACACACTAAAGGACTCCTTTGAACCCATAGTTTTTGGCACCAACAGAAACTTATTTCACAGTAATCCCAGCTGCCAGTAAGAAAATGTATTATTATTTTTAAAGTGGGAGGGGTAGGGCATCTTGGTGGGCACCAAGAAAGGTGTCTGGGGGCACATTGATGCCGACAGGCACCACGTTGCCTACCACTGGTATGGAAAACAGAATGCTGCCTTATACTGATTCAGGCCATTGGGCCATCTAGCTAAGTGTTGTCAACACTGACTGGCAGTGGCTCTCCAGGGTCTCAGGTGGAGGTCGTTTCCATCACTTGCTACCGCTTTCTAAACTGGAGATGCCAAGGATTGAACCTGGGGCTGTTTTCATGTGAAGCAATGGTCTCTACCACTAAGCTACAGCCCTAACTTGTTTATGTTGCTGGCACCAGAGTATTACTGGGCGTGACGAATCAGACTTGCACCTCTAGCACCACTGAGCCAATCAAGATGGCCGTAGGCAGCTCAGTCCATCACAGTGTGAAGGATTAATGCTCAATGCATGCTGTTCCTTCATTTTATGAGGACTGGGTGTGACCGTTCACAGAATGAGGTGCTGATCATTTTGTATAATTGGGGATAGCCATTGTAAGGCAGAGAAGGCCCTACTATTCTGCTGAGCTGGGCTGATTAAGTATATATTAAAGAATGAGAAGGTTAAGTGCCCCGAAATTGTCACTGAGAACTTCATCACTTGTCCTTTGTTGATTCAGATTAATAAACCTGGTCAGTATTAGAGCAGTTAGGAAAAGCAGATGGTAATCATTGCTGTTGCTAAGCAGCCGCCATTTATTAAGCTAGGAGACAGGCTGCAGAATTGCACTGAATTATATAGCATTTAATCAATGAAGCTGGATGCCGTAAAGAGTCCGACACCTCCCTGTTTCCTAAAATACCATGTGTATATATTTTGGTGCCTGCTCCCTTATGGAACATACCTAAATGTGTAAAGCAATAATAGTCTAGCATCATAATTATTTCTGACTGAACTAGATTAAAACTGCTAACTAACCAATCCTGTTTTAGTAGACTCAATAAAGCTGTAGTCCTACAAAGCACCTTTTCCTTCTAGAACAGTCTTCTTCAATTGATCGGGAATACTCTGGAGGTAGTGGCTAGTGCATTAGTGCCTAATAGTGCAATCCTATACATGTCTACTCAGACACAAGTCCCACTGGCCCTCTTCACATGTAATGGCAGCAAATCGTAGGTTAATTAACCCACAATTTTCCAGGTCATGTGCCTAGCATGCGCTGCTGCCACTTTACATACCTCCCGATCGGCCTGATAGGAGGTTTCGTGATGTGTATTCCCAGACACTATGGGTTATTTGTTGGTTAAATAACCCACAGTTAACCTAAAGAACTAATCATAGTTCTTAACCCATGATTTGCTGCCGTTCCATGTGAACTAGGTCACTGAGTTCAGTGGGACTTGCTCTCAGGTAAGTTGGTATAGCATTGCAGCCTAACAGTCTGATTCACTGGGGAGTTTGTCGATTCATCTGCTACTGTTCATCAGCTTTGCCTATATAGGCATTCTCACATGAGAGGCTTAAAATGTGTCCCTGAGCCTTGCTTATGCTGTTTCTGGCACGTGCAAGGCTGAACAGAATATTTATTGTTTTTAATCAAAATCTGCATGCACAACAGGGGAGATTTGTTTTGCTTTTTTTTCAGACCACTACGCAAATTATGTGAAAATCGAAACTCTTTCACTATGTGCTGTACAAATTTGGGATGCAAATCATTGCTCACAGCAGAAAGAGCTGGATAAGGCTCGGGGGACCTGTGCAGGCCCTGCTTAGTTCATAAGGACTAAAGAATAAGATGCACTTAAATTGCCCGTTCCTTTTCTGATTCACAGTAGTTTTGGAGTGCCTAAGAGTTCTGTCCCATTTCAAATACTGGGTCCTTTCTTTTTAAAAACAAACCGAAATGTTACTGAGCATCCAAGTTCAGGCACATTGCAGATCAATCCGTGCCCCTGACTCCAGATTTGCTGGACCTACTTGCTGCATTTCATTGAAGAAAATGCACTCTGCACATTCTCGGAAGTTCTAGAAATAGGGTTGAGAATGTTTCCTCTTGCTCTGCAGTCATTCCCCAGAGCTCTTTTGGTTTGGTTACCCCTTGACCCCAGTCCCCCTACACCTAGATCTCTGAGCACTTGCTATGAGCTTCCGTTGGCATTTGCGGGCCCTAACGTACCCGCAGAAAGTAATTTATTTTATTATTACATTTATATCCTGCCTTTTTTCCTCTTGCAAGGAACCCAAGGCAGCTTATATGGTCCATCTCCTCTCCATTTTATCCTCACAACAACCCTGTGAGGTAGGTTAGGCTGAGAGTCAGCGACTGGCCTGTAGTCACCCAGTGAGCTTCAGGGCTGAGTGGGAACTAGAACCCAGATCTCCCAAGTCCTAGTCCAACACTTCACCACACTGGCTCTTATGGCATCCATCCCTGATCCAGTACATCTTGCAGAGGTCCTGTGCCTTTAACAGCTCCATGGGAAGCAGAAATTTGTCAGGTGAAGCTTTTCCTGGTAGGTAAAAACAAATTATATACGAAAGCTTTACCTGTTGAATTGCAGGCTTTTAAAGGCACAAGGGGCATAGCTTATGGTTAATTTTTTTGGCAGGAAAGTATAGTAGTAGGCGATCACTCGTGACTGAGTAAGATTGTCTTCCAGGATAAAATTACAAAAAGAAAATTATAAAAAGAGGAAATTCTAAAAAAATGTGTAGACTCTAGCGATGGGTCCGTAAGTGACTGTGGAGGCCAATTCTAGATCCACACAGCTTCCCACAGTGAGGACACAGGTTACCAGATAGAAGATGGTCCTGTAAAGGATTCATTTGACGTGCTTTTCGCTTAGCACGTTTCTCCCTTTCACCTTGCACTCAGGCTTCTTCAAAGTCCATAGAACCTTTTTGAAAGGCCAACCTCCAGTTAGATCGTTCATGGATATACCTGTATAGTATTCTAACCCAATTTTTTAAAACCCTTTCTTAATCCCACTTGAAAAATGGAGCTTTACCTTTGACTCCAGTAAATGGGGTGACTTGCACTTTTGCATGTTCCCGAGGTGGTAGAATCTAGTGAACAAGTGCAAAAGTGAGGGCACCCTTCGGACACATGAATCCAACCCACCCTTGAGGATCTTGCTATGAAGAGGGTGAATAAGCTGCCACCCCCTTTTTCTGAGCTAAGATCACTCGTGCCTTTGGTTACATTTGACAGCTCACCTTCGACACCTGTTAGATGGAAGCAAAGGGGAAAATAAACTTACCTGCTGCCTCTGTGGGCCAATGTCCAGGGTATGTACCAGCAGGCACCCACCTGCACATTGCCCACCCGAACGTCCACAGTTGAGCAAGTGTGGGTAACAAATAATAATATATTTTTTTCGCAAATACAGGCAGTCCCCAGGTTACGAATGAGTTCCGTTCTTAAGAATGTCTTTAAGTTGAATTTGTATGTAAGTTGGAACAGCATAGCGTTCTATACGTTAAAATCGGCATTTACTCAAATTGCGTAAATTACGCAAATTACGTAGTATACTATGCTACGTACTCTACGTAAACGACGTAGCACCGAGGAACCCAGAAGTCCATTCTTAAGTATGGGTTGTCTGTAAGTGAGACGTTCTTAACTCAGGGACTGCCTGTATTTGTGAAAATTAGAAGGGGCAAAATAATAATAAAAATGTTTGGCAACCACGGGCAGCCCCTCCAAGGTGCCACTGGGGCACTTTGAAGGGATTGTACATAGCTGTCAAATCAGGGATCATGTATGTCGGCTTGACAGTCAGCTTTTGCAATCTCAAGGAAAGAAAGGACAAAAAAAACCCTACAAAAAAGCTGCAGCGAGCCTGACATGGCTCGCAATTACATCAGGGAGGGGGGGAGCCAATGCCAGCTGCCCCCAAGTGCCACTTGGGCACTTTTGGGGTCGCTGGCCCTGGCCCATGCCAGGGCTCGTTTGGCAAGAGCAGCAAGGGCTGTTTGCCACTCTTGTCAAGCGAGTTGGTAGCCGATTCCCTGTACCCACGGTGGGATCGGTTACCTGGGTTTGAACACCATGACAACCCATCGTGGGTACAACAACCCCTCAAACAAGCTACCCTGCTGGAATTGGTTCAGGTTCGCATAGGCTGGACCCAGATTCAAAGATGCAGTATATAAAAAAGAGAGCAAAGAGATGAGATATGACCAGAAAGAATGGGGTAAGATGGAAGAGGGAACAGTTGTGGCAGTGCTGATACTGCAGTAAAAAAACAATCACTCAGAGAAGCCCAGCTGTCATGACTTCATCTTCACTCGTGCACAAGCCACGATGGGTTGTCATGTCATGCAACCCTAGTCAATGGGTGCCTTGATAGATGGTATTTTTCTATGTCAAAAAAGATGCTCTGAACCATATTGTGAAGTAATGGGGCAGTGCTTCCTCTCCCCCCTCTCACCCACTATAGATACAGATTGTTTTCCATTAATAAATGGTGGATGGGGATAAGCATAACTTCCCTGAGGAATTTTGCAAATCTTAACAAAAGTCCTTGAGTTTACCTCAAAATTACTTGCATGTTTCGCCCAAGCAGGAGCCTCCAGTTATGTTCTGAATTCTGCTTTCAGCAAAGTTTCGTAGCAATGCTGGAGGCCCCCCCCCCAACCCACCTGCGCAAAAGCTTGGCCAATCTCCCCTTATGTCAGGGATGGTCAATTTGTGTCCGTTCCCCCCCCCCCCCGATGTTGTTGGACTGCAACTCCCATCATTCCTCACCATTGGCTATGCTGACTAGGGTTGATGGGATTGTAGTCCACAAGATCTGGAGGCCCACAAGTTGCCTACCTCTGCTCTATATTCTCTGTGTAAGCCCCCATCCAGCCCATACACCCCTATGTGAGTTAGCTCAGAGACTGCAAAGCTTCCTGGAACTAGGGAAGATGAAAAAGATGAATCATCTGCGTGGAAAGCTAAGCAGGGTCAGGCCTGGTTATTACTTGGATGGGAGACCGCTCCTCTAGTTTCCTGCATTGAGCAGGGGGTTGGACTCGATGGCCTTGCAGGCTCCTTCCAACTCTATAATCTATGAAATCTATAATCCTCTCTTGTGGCTTGTTAAAAAGGCATGGAGAAAAGATATGCTTTTTGATGATGATAAAAACCAAAACTACGTTGATAGTTTTGGCTCAGTCCCAGCCACTTCTTATGTTAATATTGTTAATGTAGGACAGAAGAAGGAAAATACATCAATTGTATGTTGTAACCAAATTAGGCTACACTGTTGTTACTGCCATTCAAGCCAAAACAAAACTAAACTCCATGTGCAAAACCCTATCTATGATATTTGAAAATGGCTGCAAATCCATTATTGACACATTCAGGGCTTTTCAGCCACTAGATCGTCTCTCTGACAGAGACTGATAGGCTTGCTGATATGTGAAAAGAAGAACAAACCAAACTGCCTCACTGAACCCTTTCTACTTTTTGCTCCTCGAGATTATTCTTTTGATTATGGTTCTAGTGGCTTTGAATCATAATCAGACTTTAGATTAGCATTGATATAGACTGAAAGAACTGGGCATGTTTTTTAGCCTTCAGAAGAGGAGACTGAGGGGAGATATGATAGCACTCTTCCAGTACTTGAAGGGTTGTCACACAGAGGAGGGCCAGGATCTCTTCTCGATCATCCCAGTTTGCAGGACACAGAATAATGGGCTCAAGTTACAGGAACCCATTCCACCTGAACATCAGGAAAAATTTCCAGACTCTTAGAGCAATAAGACAATGGAACCAATTACCTAGGGAGGTGGTGAGCTCTCCCAATCTGGAGGCATTCAAAGTGAAGCTGGACGGCCATCTGTCAGGGATGCTTTGACCTGGATTCCTGCATTGAGCAGGGGGTTGGACTCGATGGCCTTGTAGGCCCCTTCCAACTCTACTTTTCTATGATTCTATTATTCTAGTGCACCCAGGGTCCAAACTAATTTATTTACATTATCACAGCAATCCTTACAAAATTTCTGCAAGGGAGGCCATTGTTGTTATACACACATTGCACAGGAGAGACTGGGACCCAAAGCACACGTTACTTTAGAGATGTATGTAGCACCTACATCCCCCCCCCCTTTTAGTCTAGAGTAGGTGCAGGGCCTCAGTCCAGATTGGGAACCTAGTTTTCAGGATAGGCGGCCTTTAATCCTTCCTCCACATGGTCCCAATCCAGATGGGGGGGCATGCCTGCATTCTTCTGACCATCTTGGGTGCTCTTTGCAAATTGAGTATGGTGGTACTGTTGGGAACATGAGCTCTTTGCTAGTCTTGGGGCCCCAACACATGTCCAGTCTCACCACCATCTTCTGGAGCTAGCCCTAAAATTAACCCAAATGATGACACTGAGGTTACAAAACTGCTTGTAGCTTAAGGAAGGTGATAGGTTGCTTCCACACTGAAGACTCTTAACTGGAAATGAAATTTAACAGTTTGCTTCACACTAGCACTTAAGATAGCACTACATTATCCTGCCAATGTCCTTCCTATGGCAAAAAGTATCCTACAATGTTTACTTATGAATGAGTCCTGTTCAGCAAAGGTGAACTGCAGGGCTTGGTCCTGGGCCTAGTGCTCTTCAACATTTTTATTAATGACTTGGATGAGGAGGTGCAGGGAATGCTTATCAGATTTGCAGATCACACAAAATTGGGTGGAACAGCTAATACTCTGGAAGACAGAAACAAAATTCAAAGTGATCTCGATAGGGTAGAGCGCTGGGCTGAAAACAATAGAATAGGGATAAATGCGAAGTGCTGCACTCATTCCCCACCCATACTCATCAAGGAACAATAAAATGAGCTGATGTTGTAAACTGGAAGTATTTAATTAAAGGGAAAAAAGTGAATCCTTAAAAGCCTTAATGGTGCTTTGCCTCTCCATACAGGACAAGTCAGTGCTGAAAGTGCCTGTTAGTACAAGACACTTACACA
The DNA here is from genome assembly GCA_021292165.1 of Shinisaurus crocodilurus. NCBI lineage: Eukaryota > Metazoa > Chordata > Lepidosauria > Squamata > Shinisauridae > Shinisaurus > Shinisaurus crocodilurus. The sequence continues at coordinate 56,773,536 of CM037878.1, forward strand.
CACTGCAAATCAGGTGTGAAAAAGCATGGGAGGACAACACAGAAAACACGGGCATACTGTGGGCTAACAATGATGGTGCCTGGATACTCTGTAAAGCATCAGTGTGGAACCTCTTTCAGCCCAAGGGCCAAATTATATTACAGAGAAACTCTTGGGGGCTGCATTTCAATGGTGGGTGTGGCCAAAGGCAACATGGGTGAGGCCAAAATACCAGCATATTTTAGTTTAAAGCTCCTACTGTCAGTAACTAAGCCTTAGGAGAAGCGTTTCAACCTTTTAGAATGGAGGGGGGAGAAAACTGTACAAACCCAGGAAATTAACAAATGATTGTTGGTCAAGGGAAACTGGGCATGGCAAGATTAGGTCTCCAGGAGGGCTAGATTTGTTCCCCAGGCCTGAGGTTCTGCACCCCTGCCATGAAGTGTGATTAAACAAAGATGGCAATTCCAGAACAAATGGCTAGTATGGAAGCAACCACAAGTCTGTAAAACAAGGTTAGTGATCTCTTATCTCTGATCTAGGCTAGGAGGTGTACATATATCAGTAAGTGAATGAACAATCACTGAGTGTCTTGCATTTACTGTAACAATGCACAAATATATGTACACATGCAAATGAAGTGCTCAGCCTGGCAGGTGCTGAATGCTTTTACTGCCACAGAAGTCAATGAGAATAGTAGGTGCTCAGTACTGTGGCTGAGTCAGCGCATTACTCTTGATTTAAAGCCTTTTATAGTCTTACAAATTATACTACAGTCCGCTTACACGTGTGCTATGGAAGTGTTATCATTAATAATTGAAATTGCTTTTGTCAAAATAAATGAACAATGTACTTTTCCCTGATGCAGTGGCTTAAAAAATATGCAGACCCGAGGAACTGTGGGGAGATTGTAAACTGCACGCAAGTATTTGTTCCATTTGTTCCCTTCTGCCCCTCACAAAATTGAACAAATAAGTGTTAGCACAGCATCTAGACCTTAAGATGGAAGGCTCGATAAAAAAATGACGACACTCAATTAGCTAAGGTTGGGGTGATGCTAATGTAACGGGTAGTGAAAGTCCTTGGTATTTTAAAATTCATTTGGTATCTTAAACTCCGTTTCCCTTTTCTATATTATCTGTGTTGCTAATTTCCCCTTCTAACTCTGCCCAGTCTTTTGCACCAGAAGAAGAAACCATGGAATAACATGGTCATGGGGGTGCCTGGGTCCTACACCGTTATCTTATGAACTGCTACACTTCACTGCACTTGCAGATGAGTATCTGGGCAACTAGAGTCCAACTAATAATTAATACCTGGATTCTTCAGAAGACAGTAAGTGACCTATCAGGGCTGGCCAAGTGAGATGGAATGTGGTGGCTGCCTGAGGCAGTGGATATCGGTGGGGTGGGGGTGGGAAGGGATGACAAGGTGATGGATAGAACTGTGTGCCATGTGGCCTGCCCCATACCCTCTAAGCTAGCCTGCTGCACATAGGTGTGATGGAGGATGCTGTTCTGTTGCCAGTGTTGATGATTCAACTACCAAACCGGTTGGCTTCTCTACATGGAGTGGGGAGTCACCAACTTGTCCTTTGTCTCAGGTCACAAAATGTCCTGGGCCAGCTCTGTGACTCATGCAACGGCCCTTACACTACTGATGGTATTATCTTCAAGGGGAAGTACTCCACTAGTGCACTGAAGGGTATATCCATTGCATTTAATGTGGGGCAGAGTAGAAGGTTTGAAGAGTGTGTCCTGATGTCCCAATGGTAAACAAGCAGGCCTTCAGTAGGTGTCATCACCTAACACAGCTGTCTTGTATTTCTCAAAGTGCCACCCCAAAGCTTTTTTAAATGAACTGCACATGCTTTGAAATAGGAGAAATGTAGAAAATTCTGCTTGGATGGTAAGGTTTTATACATGAACAAGCATTTATGGCAGACAGAGCTGAGAAGCCAATTGAATTCACTTGTAACTGAAGGCAGAATTGAGCCTATTTTTCTAAAAGGGACATGGCTAATTTAATTAACCCACTGTGTCACCTAGGGCAGGACCTCTTCTTCCTTTTTACATCTTTGATAAATATGTGCCATAGCCTGTAGGGGACAAAACCAGATGCTGTAAGACTCATGTTTATCTTATGAGTTTCTGTGTATATCTTTTCAAAATATGGAAACAAAAAAAATGTCATGAATGAGTACTGTTTGCAATTACATGTCGGGATAGCTTTGTGTTCCAAATTTGCAAATAGTTCCTGGTAATCAGCTCAGCCTAAAATAGCATGAATCACATCTTACACAAATGTAGTGCTAAGTTATATGTTTCATATGGCAAGTTTTCCATGACATAAAACTAGAACATCACATATAATGTGTTTTTAAACTGCTGTAGGTCACAGGTGGCAGCTGTCCAAAGGGACCACACATGGCAGGAGATCACTGAATTTCAGTTACCTAAACATAATACTAGGCCCTTTTCTTTTTGTCCCTTTATTGTTTGTATATTAAATTTACACCAGGAATGGATTTGTATGATGGCCAAATTGTTAAGTTTAAATTGGCCAGTGGATTATAGTCAAGACCACAATTTTCCCCTCTCACACTCATGCACATGTATACATGTTGCACTCCTTTTCTCAGCTCATGCATACACATATACTATTTCCTTTCTTCTCTAAAAGCACTGGCTTGATTTGGTCCTGTGCAGAGCAAATCTAACACTGCTGTCAGAGATCTATAGCATGTGTAAAAATGGCACAAGATAGATGGAAAGATGGCACATGGACTTTATAGATCTTTCTCTCTCTCAATACACATGCATGTGGGGACATACTTCAACATACCTCTGACATAGCTGACATGCTTCATTGGGAGTGGGGGAGAAACTGTTTCCCTCTCCCTGCTCTTGAAAAAATCTTGCATTACTTTGGGAGTTAGTTCTGAGCTGAACACATTAATTTATAATAATATTTAGCCCTTTAGAGAGAAAGGGCTAAATCCAGAGAAAGGCGGGTGCTATTTCAGTGAGGACCTAGTTTTCTCCGAATAGTGTCTAGTCCAGCACAGCACTGGTTAGTGATATGAGAAGACTTTAGAACTAGGGTGGCCATTTATGCATCACCAAAAAAGGAGGACACTGATTTGCATAGCAACTGCATATGCTGATTTATATGTTTAGATGCAAATTTAGGAAGAATGGATATAACTTAAATAGAAATATAATACATCTTATCCTAGTGGGGAAGAATGTGACAAGGTAGCCAGTGTCTGACCAGGTGCTTACAGTCAATGGGCAACTTCAAAGCCCTGCTCTCCCATGTGGTTCCTTATCTTCAAACTGGACTTGGACTGGGGACAGTCCTTGAAATAGAAGACTGTCTTCTGTGAAGTAGAGCTCATGGCCACCCTATTTAGCACCAGGAACCTGAGGGTCAGACTTTACAATATGGTAAAGTCCATATGTGATGGAGACGGTCTTTTCAACGCAAAGACGGACGAGGCGATGGACAATATACAAAAGGCCAGAACAATGGCTAAGAAGATGGGCCTCTCAGCTCAACCGTCATCTTGTCCCTTCCATCAAAGAAGGTGGCATTGACAACAGCCTGTCTTCAGTGTCCCTCAGCAGCCTCAACACCAGCCACGTCAGCAGCAGCCCTCGGTACCGAAGCGCTCGTATCAACAGCATTGGTACCAGGGCTACCGTAAAGGTGGTGACCAAAGCAGGCATTGCCTTTGACTCCCCTCCAAGCATGGACAGCTTCACTCCATCCTTCGGTGCACGACTGGCCTCCTTCCTACCATCATGGAGGAGGATCACATCTGACAGCTGGGTCCTCAGGATCGCCCAGCACGGGTGCAGGATCGAGTTTGATGCTCTCCCTCCCTTCCTTGGTATCCACACCACGCAGCCCTCTTCACCTCTGCTGGAAGAGATCGACTCCCTACTGCAGAAGGGTGCCATCCAGAGGGTTCCATCGACTTTTCTCCAAGAGGGCCTCTACTCTCACTACTTCATAGTGGCGAAGAAGGACAGAGGGCTTTGTCCGATCCCGGACCTGTGGGGTGTCAACAAATTCATCACCCCAAAGAAATTCCAGATGACTATGCTCCAGTCAATCTTACCTCTACTCCGCAAGGGCGACTGGTTTGCGTTGCTCAACCTCCGGGATGCATATTTTCACATCACTATATCATCCCGACAGCCAACGCTTCCTTCAGTTCTTCATTGGACAAGATGCATTCCAGTTCACGGTGCTTCCATTCGGTCTCTCCACTGCTCCCAGGGGCTTCACAAAGTGTGCTGCAGTTGTCTGTGCCCACCTCCGTTCACAGGGCATCCAGGTCTACCCGTATCTACACCACCAGCTTCTTGTGGACTTGACAGAATATGCACTCCGTCAAGCGGTGGATTTCACTCTACATCTTCTCAGCACCCTAGGATTCTACGTGAACTGGAAGAAGTTTGTCCTGCAGCTGTCGAAGTCGATCCAATTAATCAGCGCTGTTCTTGATTCTACTCAAGCCTTTCTCCCCCAGATTGCACCAGCAGCATACCCATCTTGGCTGCAAAGCTGTACCGTGCTCGCAGGGCGACTGCCCATACCATTCAGCGTCTCCTAGGCTTCATGGCTTCGACTGTTGCAGTAGTTGCTTTCGCAGGACTATGGATGCGGCCCCTGCAAACATTGTTCTTGAAAGCCTTCGAGGCCGAGGGAGACGCTCGCCAGACTTATCTGAAGCTCCCGGTCCAGATACGGGACTCCCTTCTATGGTGGATGGACGGGAACCACCTCTCACAAGGCCTGCTGTTTCTGCCGCCACTGAAGACTCTCACAACTGATGCCTCCATAATGGGTTGGGGGGCCCATTGTGGGGACAGCATGGTCCAAGGTCAGTGGTCCGGCCACAAACTCCATGCTCACATCAACTATCTAGAGCTTCTGGTAGTGTGGAAAGCGCTTCAGGCCCTTGTCTTGGAACTCTCATGCCATCACATACAGGTGGTGACAGACAACACCACTGTGGTTGCCTACTTCAACAAACAGGGCGGGATGAGGTCCTCCAGACTGAACGCTCTAACTCTACAGCTCTTCAACTGGGCCATCCTGAAGGGTATGTCCTTCACCGCCATGCACATCGCGGGGAAGGACAATATCAAGGCGGATGCCCTCAGCAGGATTGCAGGAACATCTCACGAGTGGCAGTTGGACCCTCAAGTACTGGAGACAAACTTTTATGCCTGGGGCACCCCCAAGGTGGCTCTGTTTGCGATGGAGGAGAACACAGCATGCAAGACTTTCTGCAGCAGGGCAGAGATGGACCCGGCTTTGATGGGGGATGCCTTCCTTCACCGATGGTCGGGGGATTTGTTCTACCTCTTTCTTCCCATTCCACTGCTCACAAGAGTCATCGCAAAGATACGCTCCGACCGCACAAGTTGCATTCTAATTGCTCCATGGTGGCCCAGGCAACCTTGGTTCATAACACTCCTTCATCTAAGTCATGGGGAACAGATCTGTATACCAACGTATCTGTCCCTTCTCACCAGGGATCGAGGACGGCTCCAACACCTGGACCTGCAATCCCTTCACCTCTCAGCGTGGAGAATAGTAAGGATTCAAATTCTGCCAGACATTCAGGCTGTCCTGGATGCGTCTAGGAAGCCATCTACCAGAAAGTCTTATGTGGCAAAGTGGGCAGCCTTCTCCACCTTCTGTGGAGATCAATGCAGATCCTTCCTCGTGTTTGATACCAACAATATTGCAGTACCTGCAGCTGCTGTTGATGAGAGGCCTCAAACTTTCATCTGTAAAGGTCTACCTCGCCGCCATATCAGTGTATCGCTCATCCTTCAAAGGCAGGACTGTTTTCTCTCATCTGTTCCCCTCATGGAGCTTATCAGTGGGTCTCAAGGCACTCACTTCTCTGTTTGAGCCTCTCACCACCGTGGACATATGCCTCCTAACATAGAAAGTGACCTTTCTCGTAGCGATTACTTCAGCTCGGCAGTCGAGTGAACTTTGTGCTCTCCGTGTGGACTACCCTTATCTTATTTTCCATCAAGATAAGGTGGTGCGTCGCCCGGATATCGCCTTCCTCCCGAAGGTGGTCTCAGAGTTTCACTTCAGCCAGGACATCATTCTGCCAGCCTTCTTTCCATTGCCATTGACACCACTAGAGAGGACACTTCACACACTCGATGTCAGGAGAGTGCTTGCTTTCTACAAGGCAAGGACAGAGTCTATTTGTTAATCACAATGGCTTTTCCTCTGCTATGGGCACTGGCAAGTGGGTCTACCGGTCTTGTCACAGAGGTTTGCCAACTGGATTGTCCAGACCATAAAGCTGGCATATGAGTTCAACGGTCTACCGCTTCATGACATGGTGAGGGCTCACTCGACACGCGGCATGGCCACTTCAGCTGCCTTCGGCAGGGGGGTTTCTCTGCCTGAACTTTGTAGAGCCGCAATCTGGTCTTCACCATCGATGTTCATTCGGCACTACCGCTTAGACGTCCAGGCGAGGTCTGACTGTGCTTTTGGCAGTGCCGTGCTGTCTTCTATATCAAACTAGCGACACCGACCCTCCTCCAGTAAGTCAGCTTGGTAAATTGCCCATATGTGTGATGCACAGAGACCGTGAAGGAGGACAGGTTGCTTACCTGTAACTGTGGTTCTTCGAGTGGTCATCTGTGCATTCACACAACCCACCCACCGTTCCCACTTTGGTGTCACTATTGATGTCGATGGGGCTACCTGAAGCTGCTCAACTCTTCATGTTGATACCAATGCCGGTATCGATGTCGATGTATTTTTGGTAACAATGATCCTCTCGGTCATGGGGCCACAATAGGCGGTCTCAGGGAACTGAGGGGATAGGCGGGAACCCACTGGAACATGCTCAATGAGACGGTGGGGGAGGGGTTCCCGCCTAAAACACCTCAGGTTTAGAAGTTTCACACACAGGCCTCAGGGCAGGCACAGAGCCCATAATCTGTGAATGCACAGATAACCACTCGAAGAACCACAGTTATAGGTAATTAACCTGTCCTTCTCCTAACCATACATTAAAAGTATAAAAAGTCTTCATTAGAATCAATGGATACTTGTTTTTATTTTTAAACCCCTCTATGTGGGAGGTGGAATTTTGGGACAAAAATGGATGGGGTGGAAGCTCCTCTCCTGAAGCACCATGGTCCCCATCCAAATCAGAGCCAGGTGCGCTTGCAGGAGAGTAGGGAAAACAGTAGTGTGTAGCTCCAGTATGTGTGATTGGGAGAACGTGTAGTTTTGCCCTCACAAGTAAGTACGTATGTGGGGCCTCAATCTGGAATGAGACCACCATGCACAGATAGGGGAGGTTTAAACCTCCCCCCCCCAGCTTGTTTTTCCAAATTAGCCCCTGCCCCATGGAGGCTAAAAAAGAAGAAGAAAACCCTCAGTTCATGTCAATAAAGGCTTTTTTCTTTATTTTTTCCCCTCCACATGGGTGGCAGGGTGGAGGGAAGGGAAAGAATTTTGGAAAACAAGCAGATGGGGAGGGAGCATTTAAACCTCCCCTACCTGTGTGTAGTAGTTTCATTCCAGATTGGAACCCCACATGCTTACTTGTTAGTAAAAAAAAACAAAGAGTGGGTCAGCTGCACACTACATATTTAACATCTTGTGTAATTTGACCCTGAGTGATGTTGTTAGAGCAGCTTTGAAACATGATAAAATTAATAATGCGACCCTAATGAACTCTCTTGGTTTAGGATTGGATCCTTCTCATAAAGTTGGTAGTGAATTCATGAGAATAACCACTGGATTGCCAAAGTCATATTAGATGCAAAGTAGTGAGGGGACAGTGTCAGTTACAGAAGAGATTGCAAAAGGCTGAACTCCAAGGCAATGATAACACCAGCTCCCTAATCCTAATCACATTTGCTTGAAATGAAGCCTTGCTGTTTATGCCTCGATTTCCCTCTCCTGTTCCTGGTCTATTTTAAATGCTAAATATTCCATCTCTTTCTGCTAGCATGACAGGGTAGCTCTGCACTGAGGGATATTTCAGAGTTGCTTTCTTGAGGTTTTGGCATGGCTGCCCATTGCAACTGAAGCCTGACAAATCTTGCAGTCTCCATCCTGTTATCTCTACTAGCGGTGTGTGGTGCAGTAGTGCCAATCCTGATGGACTCAGGAGTAGGCAGGCAGTAGCTGGCCAGAAATGAAAGGGAATCAAATCATTAAAAGGTTGTTTTAAAAGAAATGTAATTGTGAGGAATCAGAGCAGTGCCTTCCCAGAGTTCCAATTAAATCCTAGCCAATCAACTCCCTCAATTCACTTCTCCTATTCTGTTGGAAAAATAATGAGAGAGATGAAAGAGACCCAGGCGAGTGAAGTCCTTTTGCTGCCCTTTGAAGATGGGGAAATGGCAAACATTGCCTGGGAGAGGTTCTACTTATCTGACAGCTGTTCCTAGCTCTTTAACATAGAGGGAGCTTGATGGGAGGATCTAGTTTGCTTGCTTCAAGGACTCCACAAAATGAAGGCATCCTCAGTAACTAGTGTCTAATAGTACATCTTGACTCACAGTTACATTTCGGCAAGGAAAGTCAATTTTCTGTAAAGGTGAATAAATGAACAGGATTTGCTTGACTCCTCAAACCTTATGGTGATGTCACCCAGAAAAGCTGTGATTTGTGCTGTTGTGTCATCTTGGGTAGAGATTTAAAGCATTGGTGGGCAGGCTTCAGGCGTGTTGGATCTAGACATCTGTCAGTTTTTCTTTGTCCTGCATTTGGATTTTTAAAAATCTCAAGTTTTTTCCATTCCATATACAAAGAAATTTGCAAATTTTGGTAAATTGTTATCAGAAATGTACCGGAATGAATTTCTCAACCATTGGCACTGACCAAATTCAATAGGTACAACTATTCCCCACATGGAGAAGACCATCTTGTATTGGCTTGGCATATAGCTGTTAAAGATAGGCACCTGCTAGAAGAAAGAACTGGCAACTTTAACTCAGCATTGCAAACACAGCAGAATGCCACAGGGATTCAAACCTAGACTTTTAAGAGCCAAGCATTGGGCATCTCCTGGACATAGTTGGATGAATCTGTCAGTTTTGATTTCTCCCACATTCAAAATATTTTAAGCTCAAGTTCTTTCCATCCCATTTTTGAAGAAATTTGCAAATTTCATTAAATTCTTCTAAAAAACAAACCAAACAAAATTCTCACCCATCCCTAGGGTTGGATCTACGTTTTTGTTGTTGTTGTTTTACTAGAACCCTAAGAGCCACCAACCAGAGTCAGGTGCAAATTTAATTATTTACAATTAAAGAACAAGGTGCCTCTGAGCATGTTCTTAGCCTAGAATTTCCTTTCAATAACAGAACTGAACTAAGTTCCTTTCACACAAACATCCACTCCTGGGTAGCCTGAGCTTTCTTCATTTCAGAAACCCAGTTTAGGTGGGGAAAAGTCATGTTGTTGCTGCTGTTAAAGAATTGGGAGTCAGAAATTCTTTCCGATCTACTGCAAATCATCCAGAGATCCCGATGTACCTTCTGTGCTACCCTGATTTAGAGCGCAGTCCTAAGGGATTGGTACTTCCATTCAAGTACAAATGGAAGGTGTGTGTGTGTGTGTGTGGGGGAACTGTGAGGGAAAGCAGGTGTGGGATACTGTTCATTCCATGTGACTGTTGGTAACACAGGGATCGAATGTGAAAGAGGAGCATCTTTGGACTCAGTGTATGCTCCAGCCACTTTTAAGTTTTATATTTAATTACAGATGCCAGGAAAGCAAAAAAGCTATTTTAATTTTATGTATGAACAATCCCCATGTTCATTATCAAGGGATGGTTTCTTAGTAACTCCTAAGGATGTGTCTGTGTTGCAACTTTTGTAATGATTAAGAATTTAACATTTCAAAGTGTAGCAAATGCAACTTGGGGCCCTCATGGCAGGAGGACTTGTGAGGGAGGAGAAATTGCATGTTAAGAAATAATTAAAGTGAAGACTAGTGATCAGTTTAGAAAGTAGCTTATAGTTTGGTCATTACAATTTTTGTTATTCAACATACCATACATTTTTTTCCATAGGTTAATGTGCATGAATTAGCATGGGGTGAATTTGACTTCACAGTCCTTTTGGGATATGCACCATTCACATGCACCATTCACATGCAAGTTTCCCAAAATGACTGTCACTTGTAATTAATGGTCTAGCATTTTAGGTATTCACAACTTCTTAATTCATGAATTTGCTACTTACAACTTAGTGCAAATCTCTCATTCGCTTGATTAAAGGTGACTGAACATTACTAGATATTAGAAAATGCATGCAAACCAACTGGAGTTTGTAAATGGCTTCATGAACTGTGCAAGCATATGGTAATGGATTAAGTGTGCATTCTTCTGAATAATTACAAGATTTGAATGGACTCAGTTTCATAACAAACACTTAGAAAATTTTCAGTCAGTGCAACTCTCTTATTGACACAAGCATATTCTCTAATGTTTCTGAGTCTATATAAATTAATATGCATTCATCAGCTGCAAATGGTATGAATCATCCTCCAAATCCAGTTGAAGTATTATTAAATAATTGGTTATCTACTAAGTGCTTTATAAAAAATGGTGGGTACATTGATGTTGTATGGCCCCTTTTTATCCCCTTCTGAAGTGTACCTTCATAGCCTCTGCCAATTCCCTTTGTTTTGGCTTCCCTATAGAGTGGGAAATGGTGTGCAGAGGACCCTGGGTTCCATAATGTACTCCTATGTGTTTGTGGATTGTTTACACCAGTTTGTATAGCCCAGTCCTGTGAATGGACTTTGGGCTGTGGCAATAAGGGGTATTTTCACTGCAGGTTCACTTGCCCAAACCTCGCAAGTAGGGCAGATACATTATTTCACTATTAATGCTATATTAATGCTAGAAGGTAGCCTGGCTCTGTAGCCATTCAATCCTTGGGATACTGCTAAGAAAGCTTCACCAGTCCTTCTCCATCATGATTGTCTAACACATGGTGCAGCACACACGTTTTGCAGAAGAGCACCTTAAATGAAATAGCACATAGTGCCACATAAGCGTTGCACAAAAGAAGCATAAGCAAAATAACACTTGGTGTAGCTCCTTCTGGTACTGTGGCCTATGTGCCTGATCTTTGAGCAGCAGCTCATAAGATTGTACTATCAGGCCAGGAATGGCTGAATCTATAAAGCTTTATTTTGCTCGGGTTCTTATGTTTTCACTTTTAAGTTCTGCTCCATTTCTACATCAGATTGCAAATTTTTAAAGTCCGCACGAAAATGTGCACGTGTTTTTAATGTGTGTTTATATATATATACAGTAATACCTTGGATTGCAAGCATAATTCGTTCCGGAACTGTGCTTGTAATCCAAAACACTCTTATATCAGAGTCTCTGGTGGGCATGAGCGGGGCCGATTTCGGCCTGCGACGCCTGCTCGAGGCGAGCGGTTACATCCCTACGACTACTTGTCTTGCAAGACCTTGGTTGTTTATCAAGTCAATTTTTTAAAAAAATTTGCTTGTCTTGCAAAACGCTCTCAGACCAAGTTACGTGCAATCCAAGGTATTACTGTATACACACACACACACACACACACACACGAAATACATTTTGTATGCATTTTTAAAAACTGCACTTTGGTGTGCACTTTTGCAACTCTATGCATTTTCAAGGAATTTTGCAATGAATAAAGTGGTGTTTGTGCGCATCTTCACAAATATACCCATTTTTGAAATGTACACCCTTTTTTGCGAACTGCTTTGCAACCTTTAGAAATGTTCAGATTTCTGCAACAAACTGTTTCAGTTCATGTTTAGGTTTGGGAAGTTCAGATCTGGTAAGTTCGCAAAGCTCTCACCCATCCCTATAACATATACCATTTCCAGAAATACTTTGTGCAGTCACCATAGGCTGTTTTTTGCAGATACTCTCCATAGGGAAAGATTCATTTTAAAAAGCTGGAATTGTGTAACTATAATCATGATCAAGAATCATTTTTCCCCCCTGTGGAAAGTTATAATTTAAAACAACATATTTTGAGATTCTCCCCCACTTCCCATTCATAATATTTGTACTGTCCCTCTCTCTATATGTGTGAAAGTCCGAGTCATTCCTAAGAATGGGTTCTAATTTTTCCAATCAACACAACACATTAGTCACTATGCTGGCACTTTGGAGTTTTCAGGGCAGGGGTGGGCAACTTGTGGCCCTCCAGATGTTTTGGCCGACAACTCCCATCAGCCCTGGCCAGCATAGCAAATGGTGGGGGATCATGGGAGTTGTAGGTCAAAACATCTGGAGGGCTACAAGTAGCCGAGAGCCCTGTTTTAGGAGATTGAAGTTGAATATGAGTTGACTCAACCTTAACTTTGATAAACAGATTTTAAAAGGGCGAGGAAAGAACTTTTCCAAACAAAGCAAAACTCTGACATTTATGGGTTGTGGTTTTTATTTTTTATTTTTATGAAGAGGGAAGTGCAACCTAAGCAAGACCAGCCCATCTCAGGCTTGCAAGAGGCTAGGCTGCATCAAAATCCTGACAAAAAAAAACCCTCACAGCACCATGCTTTTATCCTGATAGCAAATCCAAGATTTACGGAGCCGGCTACCTAGGTAGGAGCGCAAGGGAGGCTGTTACTCTAATCAGTGCTTTGGCTTTGTGGCAAGACAGATGGTTTTACCATAGCAATCTGGCTTCCCTCTAGTATTTTGTGTGCAGAAGGCCATTGCTCATGCCCCACCACTGTGATTTACCTGCTCGCACTGCTGCAGTAAGTGACTGAGAGCATTACCTCAGCCCTCCAGCCGTTGAGCCACAATAATATTTGTCAGGCATGAGAGGCGGGTGTGAGGGATGGAACAAGGAGGGCAGGGGGCACAATTTTCTTTCCTGCACGGGAGTATGCAGCGAGGGGAAGATTCAGAAAAGAATATTGTGCTGTAAAGCAGTAGCTGCCTCATTGTTGCAGGGCACGTTTTCATTTCTGGACACCAGTTTTCGCAGAATGATTCGTTGCATTTAATCAGAGAACAAGGAGAAACCAAATAGGTTGCCCGCAATATCAGGCAGGTAAGTGAAATGACAGATCTGGATCTGCAGGACCTGAGAAATAAATGAACCGGGAGCGTCGGCAAGAGGGAGGCTGAACAGAGGAGAATGAAAGTGTCAGATCCTTAGATTTGAGTAGCAATTCAGGCCTAGCATATACATATAGCAGGATGAGATGGCCGAGTGCTGGTGTGGTAGAATGGACCGCACTGCTTCTGGCTGCCAGTAGGAAGCACTGTTTTGAGTGCTGTTCTATGTGGAAACTCCCTGTTGGTGGAAATTAACACATCGGGGACAAAGCTCTCTCCTGGCTGTGCTAGTTTTGTACTTGGAGGAAAGTCTTTCAGTTTTTCTGGTGTGTGTGTGTGTGCTTTTTGTTTTTTTTACATAGGGTAACTTTCAGAAATGTGATTCCCCACATTTGGAGTAGGGTTTGGGGTTACCCAGAAGTTACAGAGCATAATGGAAGTGCAAAACTCCAGGCATAACAAGGGATGCCTGGAGTTAAATCTGTTCCATCTGAAAGATGCCAAAGGGTTAATTATCAAACATTGGTATAATGTGGTATGGGAAATTGCATTAATTGAAAAATTAACTCAAAAACTGAGAACTGCAGGAGGAAAAAAGAAAAGAAACTCTTTTGAAGCAGAATGGTGGCCTTTTTGTCCAATTCTCATACGGAACATCTGCAACAAAAATACCTCAAGCCTTCCAGCATATGTAGATGCAATAAACTTACATAAGACACAACAGAATGACTGAAGAAGAAACTACAATAGAACAAGGACAACTTACCGTACATCAGTTCATCATACCTCAAATACTTACCTGTCACAGGATTGACTACTCTGTGGATGAAAAAGACTTCGGAAAGGGCACCCAGCTGGTTTTTGTTCTTTTGAAGCTCTAATTTTTTTGGGGGGGGGATTTATCTTATACTGCAGTCTATATATTAGATTGAAGATTTTGTTTATTGTTTTGTTGTTATATATATATATATATATATATATATATAATTCAATTACAAAAATCTGTTCCATCTGTGTTTTACGAATGTAGGAGAATTTAATTGAACTTGCGCTAATGCATGTTAGCACTGATTTGCACTTGCGCTGATGCACATCAGCACAAATCTGCCCCCCGCCCAGTTAAAAAGTGGTCTGCAGGTCTGTAGAAATCCTGTGACTTGGAAAAAGCCGGTCCACTGTCAAATCTGCTGCAGTCTGATTCATAGACATCAAAACTTATCTGAATCTGTTGTGGATTTCTCCAACATCCCTAGATATGACCATCACCCCTTTAAACCCTGTTCACTCACTGCTGAGAAGCAATGCTTGGAACCTGCCTTCAGATATCAGGATTTAGTTGCGCTCTAGCTCAGCCTTCCCCAACCTGGCACCCTCCAGGTTGTTGGAAATTGTAATATTGCCTGCTTAAAATTGACAAAGTGATGTCATCACTGATTAGAGTGGGAGGAATGGGTTAACCAAAGAATCCCAGGGTGCATGTCTTTGTAACCTCTCCTCCCCACTGCCGGCCTCTCTGGCCAGAGCTCTCTGCTGCTCTTTCCCTACTTCCTGCTTCTTTGTGGAAGAAGTTAGTGTCTGTCTGCTCTCCCCTCTCCCAACATGGAGCATGCAAATCCGGGCTGGCTTGCAGCCAGAGATCTTCTACAATGAAACTAATCTGCCTATATGCATCTTGCATATATGTGAATGAACTGTAAGTAAAACTAATAAATGTCTTTACTAGTTTTAAACCTTGTGTGGACATTCCATTCCTTTTAATAGCCTTAAGAGTCAATAGTTTAGCAACTCACATGGTGAAACCAGTTTCAATAAAGCAGGCTGCGCTTAAGGAGGAGACTCTGCTTTGTCCTAATCAGTATAGGACTGACTCCTTTTAACCAGGACTGGTGCAGGGCAGTTTGGCACCCCAGGCAAAATAATATTTAGCGCCCCCCCCTCTCCAAAGCAGCAAAAAAAAAAACCCTGCGCCGCCACCACCAACCTACCTTCCCCCCCGCCCTGGCTGCGGCGGCTGCGGCTGCTGCTGCTGCTGCCACCGCCTCCTCCTCCTCCTCCTCCTCCTCCTGAAGTGACGCGACGGGACCCCCGCGCTGTTTTTTGCCGGGGAAACCATGGCAACAGGGCTGTTTAAGCCCTGTTGCCCTGGTTCCTCCCGCCAAAACAACGCGGGCGGGGCTCCGGAAGCGACGCGACGCGGAGAAGGTAGGTGACGGGGGGGTTGGGGGGGTGGCGATGGCAGTGGGAGGCGCAGCGGCAGCGAGCGGGCGGGCGGGGGGAGGCGTGGCGGCGGCGGGCAGGAGGGTGGGGAGGCGGAGGCCTGGCGGGGCGGCGCAGCAGCAGCGAAGAGGAGCGCAGTGTTTCCACGCCCTCTTCAGCCGTGCGCCCTAGGCAACCGCCTAGTTTGCCTAGTGGTAGCGCTGGCCCTGCTTTTAACCATATCCTCCAACGCAGGTCTGTTGGACTGCAACTCCCTTCATGCCCATCCAGCACAGCCGAGCACAGCTTGCATGGCTGAGATGCCTTGTGCCCCTTGGAGGTGTTCAATGTCTAAATGGTTCTGCATTGGGCCAGAGCAATTTTCCCCAGCCTGGTGTCCTCCCCATCAGCCTCAGCCTGTATAGCCAATAGCCAGGAATGCTGAGAGTTGTAGTCCAAAACATGTGACGGGCACCAGGTTGGGGAAGTCTGGGGTAGAGGCTGTGCGTAGTTTTCAGCAAGGTGGTAAACCCATGCCTGTGCAGCATCAGAATGCAGATGGAGGCTCACATACTTGAACAATTCTCTATACAAACATGTTTTTAAACTCCCTCTGCATGTCAAGTAAATGTCAAGGAGAAGGCTGAGTTATACCCCTTCTTGACATGTACTTTTCTATTTAGAAGGAGTATTATAGTAGTACACAAAATTGTGAGCTCCCACCTGCCATCTGAAGTGGTACAATGCAGACACAGCTTGGCTACCTCAGTGAGAACGAGGCCCATGCCTTTCTGTTCTTCTCAAACTCTTCCTGTAGCCTGCTTATCAACTGCCAGATATGTGCTCCTGTTACTAACTGCTGGGCTTCTCCCCACATGTCCAGTCAAGCCCCAGTGGCTATGCCCAGTACAAGCAGCAGCCAAGCAGCCTAAACAGAACAGGAAGGAGAAACAGGAAGAGCAGAGATAAAAGATGGTGGCCACAGAGAAGAGCAGGACATCTTGTCACTTATTTTGTCCTTGGTGCTGTAGAAAAATCTTGATAGAAAAGTGTAGTTCATAAACTGGGTAATGATCCATATACCTCCCATATAGCCTTAGGATAAAGCTATCAATGGCTACTAGTTATGATGGCTATATATCACCTCCAGTATCAGAGGCAATATGCCTCTATATGCCAGTTGCTGGGGAACATGAGCAGGAGGGTGGTATGGCGTTCATGTCCTTCTCGTGGGCTTCCCACAGGCGGCTGGTTGACCATGGTGTGAACAGAACGCTGGACTGGATAGGCCCTTTGGTCTAATTCAGCAAGGCTCTTCTTATGTTCTATACCTCTCTCCTCTCTTGTAAGCTTTCCTTGCTGGCTATTGGCTATACAGGTTGAGCCTGATGGGAATTGAAATTCAGAGCCTTCCTCATATATACCTCAAGCAATGAACAGAGCGTCAATAAAGTGCTATAGGATGGATCATATGTTGGGTTGTTGTCAAATTCTGGCAACACCCAAAATTCAACAGCAAATTTAGGGTTCCAGCCAGAAGGAACCCGCCACAGAATTCACTCTTGGGCTCCTTCTTGATCATACCTCCCATTGAGCTACAGTTCCTCTGGGCCTTGGTGTACACTGACATCAGTGACCATCAGGGCCTGGTAGCCTCTTTGTCTGCAGGTGCAGAGGCCTCTGGACCCTAGTATACACAGATGACATCCCTCAGGCCAGATCTGTCAGAGTAGCAGAAATCTGGAACAAATAAATGGATATTTCTGAACTAAAACTGCATCAATCAGAATGAACACATTTTGCCCATCTATCATTTTAGAGGTCTTAGGCTAGAATGAGAAAACCACTAAGGGTGCAATCCTATGCATGTTTAGACAGAAGAAAGTCCTACAACTCCTAGCATTCCTCAGCCAGCATGGCTGGCTGGGGAATGCTGGGTTTCAAGACCCTATCGCAAAATGCCATTAGCTATATGATTTCTGAAGGCTGTAACCGTTAAGCTTATGCCGTGAGACTTACTGTAATAAAAGGATCTCACTGATCGGAGTCTCTGGTGTCAGAGTGCTAGAATGCGTGATTGCAGGACCAGGGCCCCAACACTGGGAGCTGCAGGACTTTCTTCTGTCTAAACACGCATAGAATTGCACCATAAGCTAGGGGTGCAAAACCTCAGGTCCAGGGGCCACATTTGGCCCTCCAGGAGTTCCAATCTGGCCTTCCAAGGTTCCCAGATGGCCACACTTCCTTCCCCTGGCCCCATCCTCTTTCCTTCAACTACCAATAATGTGGTGGTTTCCTGGCTTTTGTGCAGTTTTCCCCAGCCCCATTCTAAAAGGTTGAAATGCCTCTCCTAAGGCTTAGGTGACTGACAGTTAAGAGCTTTCAGGTACAACATGCTGGTATTTTTTTGGTATTTTGCCCTGCCTCTCTTGCTTTCGGCCCCACCTACCACTGGAAGGCAGCTCCTGAGATCTTCTCTGAAATGGAATTTGGCGATGGGGCTGAAAGTGGTTCTACCATGTTGTGGCTCTAACCAGCCATGTGCTAAGCCCAGTACTACCGTGCTGCTGCAGCTGCTAAAAATGTGTGGAAGCTGGGATGGCGGTAGAGCAACGCTAGGCTTACCTCTGTGGCCAGGAGCTGTAGACATCCACACACTCAGTAAGATTTTTTTTAAAGAGCTGGCCATAATCTCACTCTACCCTTAGTGGTTCCAAGGGGGAAAGAGGGCGGTGTTGAGTAGCATGGGAAAGGCCCACAGACACGAAAGGAAACGATAAAAGTTTTAACTGCTTCTCTGAGGCTCATCAGATCTGAAGGGGAAATGTGCTTTTGTGGGTCAGTGTCTGCAGGACGGTATCATTCTTTCTGCACGATTCAGAACGACCATCCATGTGGCTACAACAACTGGCACTGTGGGGATATTAGACCTGTGAAAATTGCAAACTGCTAGACAGGCTTTATTGGTTTCATCACAGCAAGGGACAGGGGATGGGACCTCGAAGATGGGGTGTGGAATTGCCAGAACAAGCAAAGCCTTTTCCACAATACATTTCTGTTTTGAAATTTGAGAAGATAAGATACCACTCCCATCCTGCCTGGAGAATGTTATAGAGAAATTATATTGAGGCGGTGGGGTGGGGGTGGGGGTAGGTCTGTCCTTTGTAAAGCATCCCTGTGGAACTAACCAAAGTTACAAAGGAAGATTCCTTTCGAAAATATGAACGGTTGATCCTGCTGGAGAGTTGTGTTCTCTGTTCACTGCCCTGGAATAACAAACCCAACTGTGCATGAGTGATGCATGGCTTGTTGGTACTTGGGTGTGCTGAATAAGCTTGCTGATACTATGCACACTTAATAGTTGTGCTTAGAATGTGGTTTGGAAGGTAGGAGACACAAATGTATATCGCCTGAACTCCAGGTAGGAAACTGATGTTGTAGCAGCACTGGGGGAACCACTTTTCTGTAGGTTTGACCAATATAACATCAAAAGGGGACCATAGTGGCTACCCACAGCTGCTAGAAGAGGCGAGGAAAGGGTGCTCGGGGTGGGGGTATAAGTAGGGGCTAAGGGGGAGAGAACTGAGTAAAGTTTGCTTCAAGGCTTTTATTGTGTAATCTCCCCACCGCACTCACGGAATTTGATGAGGAGTCCAGAAGACATTTTCTTTCACTTGTAACCATCCCGTGTTTTCCCAACACTTCTTCCATCTTTTTTCTTTCCACAAAAAATGTGTTGAGGAGGAAAAGATGGAATGTTTTTTGATTGGTATCGCTAGGAGCCGTCTGCCTGGAAGTACCCATACTTGAATGTGTGAGCACACAAGGGGAAGGGGGTGAGGTATAGATTTAGGAGTGGAGGCAGGAGATGTATGGATAGGTTAGAAGTAGTGCTGTGCCAAAATTTTCTCCCACATTTTTTTCAACCATTCTCATTTAAGTTGATAGAAAAATTGCTTTTGAAAAGAAATTCAATGGTGAAGAAATGTCAGAGAAATTCTCATGGGCTGGGGTTGGGTTTCTTGCATTCAGGGCCGGTGCAAGGCAGTTTGGTGCAGTTTGGTGCCCTAGGCAAGATCAGATATTTAGCGTCCCCCCCTTCCCACTTGAGCCCTCCCTCCCTATTTCTGCCGCCCCCTATAGCCCTGCGCCCTAGGCAGCTGCCTAGTTAGCCTAATGGTAGCACCGGCCCTGCTTGCACTTACCTTACTTAGGAGGTTGCTGAGGACTGTGTGCACGTGCCTGTCTTTCATTGTGCAATCATCTCTCTGGCAGCCTGTAGCCTCCTCAGCTTCCTGCACCTCAAGTAAAACCCAGGGGAAGACATCATGAGGTAATTCATTCCATAGCACTATTTCAGATCAGGAAGCACAGGCAGCCTGAGGGGCTGTTGAGCAATGGAGAGATGTGTAATAGAAAGAAACCACACACACACACAGCACCCTCAGCCACCTTGCAGTGATTAGGTAAGCTTAAAAGCATCACAAAAATGACTTATAAGACACCCTAAGAATGAGGCAGATCAGCAGAAGCCTCTTTCATGGGGGAGGAAAGCTTTCAGGAAACTGGAGGACAGATTTTGCTCAGCACTAGCTCCATCTCTTCCCTGGAACTACATAACACTGCCCCCCCTCACACCTGCATTGTGGTGGATGCAAAATGGGGGCCAGCCTGCCAACACTGGTGATGCTGTTACAGCACAGAAGACCGCAAAACCCTTAGGAAAAAAGAAATAAGCTGTACTTCAATCTCTGCCAATGGTGAGCTCTACCTGTGAGAAACGGTTGAGAATTTCTCCTCCACCTGGAGACATTCTGCGAAATTGTGTCCCCCCCCCAATTTATTTGCCCAGAAATAGGGTGGAGAACCTCGAGAGCTCTAGTGAGAAGTAATATAGTGTAATAGATATAAGCTACTAGATATTTTTAGTACTATTGTAAAGTAATTTCCATCGTGTTTGCAAGGCTAACATTTGTAAGAGCTACTCAGAAAATAGGAAGCTGCCTTATATCAAATCAGACTTGGTTTGTTTAGTTTAGTATCATCTTCAGCAGCATTCCCCAGCACCTGGTGCCCTCCAGATGTTTTGGACTTCAACTCCTGTCAGCTCGAGCCAGCATAGTAGCCAATGATCAGGAATCCTGGGGGTTGTAGTCAAAAATATCTGGAGGACACCAGATTGGGGAAGCGTGGTCAACATTGACTAGCAGTGGCTCTCCAGGGTTTCAAAACAGGAGCCTTTCCCAATCCCAACCCTACCTGAAGAAGCAAGGGATTGAACTGCGGACCTTTTGCATGCACAGCATGTGCTCTACCACTGAGTTTTACAGCCCATCCCATGAATTTTGATCATGTTTGAATTTTGTTAAGAGAAACAGAAGCATTCAAAGCACTTCCAATTAGAGATATGTGAGGAATCCGGTAAGGAAAGGGAGTGAAAATCTGACAGATTTTCATGACCCCCCCCCCCCCAGATTCCAGTTCGTCAGCCCTGCCACTCACTGCTGTGTAAGTCAAGCCAGCTCGCAGACTTCCATCTCTAAGACAGGGTGCCATTTGCGCAATTTTTTAAAAACTGCTAAGGAAATTTGCACAATGCAATCTCCACAGATTGGACTAGTGCAATTTGCACAAATCGGAAGCCGAAAACGACGTCATCCTAGTGCGATTTGTGCAAAGTGCGCTAGAATTATGCTGTTTTCAGCTTCTGATTTGTGCAAATCACCCGATTTGTGCAAATCATGCAAATCCAATTTACACAAATTTCCTTAGTATTTTTTTTTGTTGAAAAATGCACAAATTGCAGCCCATCTTAGAGATGCAAGTCCGTGAACACCCCCCCCCCCCAAACTTGGTCTGCTTCCGATCGGAAGGGGTCAGGAAATCCATCAAGCTCAAATGAACTGGATTTCCCAGCATTGGCACATCCCTACGTTCCAACACATTGCCTCAGTAAACCTTACAATAATCCTGTTTGGCAGTGATTATTGTCCCCGTATTGTGCAGGCAGAGTTGAGGCTGAGAAATGATGGCTTGCTTAAGGCAGCATGGTGAATTCATGGCTGTGGCAAGATATGAACCAGGGAGTTCTTGATTGATAGCCACTTGTGCTAATCTAGCTGAGAGGAATTCTTCAGTTGGCTTTGCTCTTTTAAAGCCAATTGGAACCTGGGGTGGGGTGTGTGGAGAGACAGGAAGCTGTGTCATGCACTTTATTTTACATTTGTTTCCACGTCAGGATATATGAAATTGTTGTTAAAAGATGAGTTACTCCAAGAGTAAATTTTACCTGCAGAAATTTCCCCGATGGCAATATAGTAATTGCTATGCAAAGGCCTCCTCCTTGTACCTTTTAACAAGCTCTTGTATACCCAGATTTATATAGACCTCACAACACTGAATCACCCTGACAAATATTTCAGAGGCTCTTGATTAGTTAAGGCTGGTGGCAAGTTAAAGAGGACATATCATCATCATCAGGCGATCACTCGTGACCGAGTAAGATTGTCTTCCGGGATAAAAGGAGGAAATTCTAAAGAAGATTGTGTAGACTCTAGCGATGGGTCCGTAAGTGACTGTGGAGGCCAATTCTAGATCCACACAGCTTCCCACAGTGAGGACACAGGTTACCAGATAGAAGATGGTCCTGTAAAGGATTCATTTGACGTGCTTTTCGCTTAGCACGTTTCTCCCTTTCACCTTGCACTCGGGCTTCTTCAAAGTCCATGGAACCTTTGTGAAAGGCCAACCTCCAGTTAGATCGTTCATGGGCCAGAGCTTCCCAGTTTTCGATGTTTATATTGCATTTTTTTAGATTAGCCTTATGAACATCTTTAAACCTCTTATATTGACCACCGATATTCCGCTTTCCATCCTTGAGTTGGGAGTAAAGTAACTGCTTTGGGAGACGGCAGTCAGGCATTCGAACAACATGACCGGTCCACTGAAGTTGGCGTTGAAGGATCATTTTTTCAATGCTAGTAGTCTTTGTTTCTTCCAGTACACTGACATTTGTTCGCCTATCTTCCCAAGTAATTCGCAGGATTTTCCGGAGGCAACGTTGATGAAACCTTTCAAGGAGGTGGAAGTGACGTTTATAGATAGTCCATGTTTCGCAGGCATACAATAAAGTTGGTAATACAATGGCTTCATAAACCAGTGTTTTGGTCTTCTTACAAATATCCCGATCCTTGAACACTCTATGTTTCATTCGAGAAAATGCGGCACTTGCGGAGCTCAGACGATGCTGGATTTCACTGTCGATGTTAGCTGTAACAGAAAGATAGCTGCCAAGATAGAGAAAATGATCGACATTTTCCAGTATTGTCCCGCCAAGCTGGATAGATGGCATCACCAAAGGATTGGCTTGCACTTGCTGATGAAGCACTTTGGTTTTTTTGATGTTAAGTGAGAGACCAAGTTTTCCGTATGCTTCTGCAAAAGCATTTAGGATAGTTTGGAGATCATCCTCTGAATGTGCGGAGACCACATTATCATCAGCATACTGAAGTTCCACAACGGAGGTTGTAATTACCTTGCTTATTGCTTTCAGCCTGCTGAGATTAAAAAGCTTTCCATCTGTTCGATATATAATTCCCACACCGGTGGGAAGTTTCCCCTTGACAAGATGTAAAACCATGGCGATGAAAATGGCAAATAATGTTGGGGCGATAACACATCCCTGTTTAACACCTGATCCCACTTTAAATGGAGCACCATGAGAGCCGTTGTTGTCCAAAACCGTTGCCGTCATGTTGTCATGGAGAAGTTGCAAGATATTCACAAATTTATTGGGGCATCCAATTTTCATAAGGATAGTCCAGAGAGCTGTACGGTCTACAGTATCATAGGCCTTAGCCAAATCGATAAATGCCATATAAAGGGGTTGATTTTGCTCCCGGCATTTTTCTTGGAGCTGACGTGCAGTAAAAATCATGTCCACTGTCCCTCTAGAGGGGCGGACATATCACTTGCTTATTGGTTGTGGCTGCAGCTGGTGGCTTCCATTGTAAATCTTAGCACTTGTGAGAAAGTTCCTAGGGAAACTGGATTGCTCATCTCATATCCCCACCCCCAGTAATGGGTTATTCCATACTTTGTTCTTTCCCCCTTTCTCTAGAGCAGTGTTCTCCAACCTTGGGTCCCCAGATGTTTTTGGCCTACAACTCCCAGCATGCCCCAGCCAGCTATGCTGGGGACCCAAGGTTGGAGAACACTGCTCTAGAGAATTTAAACTTCCCTTGCAACTCTCATGTAGGGGCTCTACAAGTTGGAGCTCCATGGAGTTTCACTGGGGAAAGTGAATTCCCCAATTCCAATCTTCCACCCCACTCTTCACCAAATAATCATTTAGGGTGCAATCTATGGCTGGCTGGGGAATGCTGGGACTTGTAGGACTTTTTTCTGTCTAAACATTAATTAATTTATTTATTTCATTTCTATACCGTCCCATAGCCAAAGCTCCATAGGATTGCATATTTAACAGTGCAATCGTATATGTGCAGCCTAAGTGGTGAAGTGGAAGTCCCCCTCTCCACTTAAAGGATCCAATGGTAATGGAGAAAAGGAACTGTAATTGCTGCGTGCTTCCTTTTAGCCATCCAAACTCCCAGCTGCAGCTGGCTGAGAACTAGCAACTGTGAGCTGCTTTTTGCTGCCAGGAATATTCTTTGGCAGCATGCATACACATCTGTTGGCTCCTGCCAGTTTGGGGGCCTTGGGGAAGGCAGGGGTCAGACTTGTAATTGGATGTCCTGCAGTTTTAAAAAATTGAATAGTAACTCCAGGGGAGGCAGTGGGTCAGCTGAGGACTGTAGTGCTGGAGGAGAAGGACGTAATCCTCTCCCCTGTGTTGTATTTATGATGAAAATCATCCCCTTAATCTGTTCCGTTCACAGAGTGAAACTTTCAGGGATCATACTTGTGCCTGTCCATTTCTCTACACGGGGCAAACAGCCGCTTCAGGGGCGATTTTTCATTGGGAAACTGGCCCAGGGAAAAAAGATAAAGCTTCCCCAACCCTGGGGGTTCTAATCCAAACTGCCCCATTTGCAGACATCTGTGCCTAGCAGAGTGAGAAAAGGTCTCTACTAAAGTTAGAATAAGGGCACCACTCAACATATCTGCCTTTTTAGTTGAGTAGCAGCCACCTATAGAGGTATTAAATGCAAGAGGAGGGGGACACTGGGCTACCAGAGCCATGGTGAGAAACCCTTTCCCAGTCACCAATTATAGCCTGCTCAAGAGTAAAGGCCTCCTCATAAGAGAGAATGTACTGGCAAGTGAAGTCCTACTTGTATTAACATGGGGGTGGGGCAAGTAATCCAAGCTGCCTATAAAAGGGAGGAGGGAGAGGCTGAGGAGGAAAAAAAAAAGATCTCTTCAGCTTCTCTTCAGAGCAAGCCACATAATGAGGAGAAGGAAGGTGGGTGTTTTCCAGCCCCCTTCCTTACTTCTGTGGATGTGGGAAACTGATTGGTGTGGTCAGAAAGGCCAGTCTAAGGGTTCCTCACCCCACACATGTAAAACTGATTTACTTCCATAGTATTTCTGGCAAGGAAGAGCAACTCTGCTGTTTTCCAATGCTTATGGTTAAGTCTTACTGACAAGTGGAATGCGTTCAGAAAATTTTTGAATACATTGAGAGAATTAAAAGACTTTTGGATAACTCCTCTCTGAAATGTTGTCAGAGTATCTAATGCTTCTTTGTGTCCTTCCGACTTGCAAACAAAATCACATTACTCTACAGGATTTGATGCACAGATAGATTCTGACACTAATTCATGCAAGAGGTAGTTTTTCAAGGGCAGAAATGGTAAGCTATTTAAGAAATTGCCATTAGTTGAAAACTAGACACAATTTTCTATCATTGAGGCTGATGGAAGAGAAGGACACCACCACCACCACCCCACACACACAATACAGCAGAGAATTTACATGAACACTCTCCGGTGGAGCTTTGACCACGTTTCCAAAGGAAAAGGAAACACACATGTCTGTTGAAAGAGAAACATCAAATTGAACAGTACATATTTTGTATCGTAGCCTTTGTGTAGGGACAGTCATAGTGAACTCAACTGGGACTGGGTACACCTTTGGCTCAGCAGTGCTGCGGTACAGAATCTAGTATAATATGACAAAGAAAATCCCATACGAAGAGTGTTGTTTCAGGGTGCAATCCTGCCTGTTTAGACAGAAAAACGTCCTACATCTCCCAGCGTACCGCTGGCTGGGGCATGCTGGGAGTTGTAGGGTGCTTTTCTGTCTAAACATGCATAGGATTGCACCCTAAATGACATAACTTTCTGGAAACATTTAAGGGACTAGGGCAGCCATCTCCAACCTGGTGCCCTCCTACGTGTTGGAGTACAACTCCCATAATCCCTAGCCATGCTGGTTAGGGATGATGGGAGATGTAGTCCAACACATCTGGAGGCCACCAAGTTGGGGAGGCTGGCCTAGGATGTTAGCTGTAGATTCAGAGACTCTGAAAAACATGTATGAAGTCATTTTTTGCTCGTCTCCTTCCTCTCGATCTACCAAGCTCTTCAAGAATCAGCTGTTCAGTTAGGGTGAATATGTGTACTTTTGTTGAAATAAACGGAGCTACTGGATTTATGCCCCAGCAGATTGTGCAGTATCTAGATAATGAGCAGGAAACATGATTGGCTAAAACCAGCAGAGCTGTTCTAATGTGTTATATAGAAATGTTGACTTTACCACCAATGTTATGGTTTCACCATCAGAATTTCAAAATCCAAATTGAATTTGGCTGAACTTGAAATCTTTGGATTCAAATTGCATATTACATTTTAATTCTATCCCCTAGATCTCAGGAGTAAGTCCGATTGAACTCAGTGGGACTTACTGTGGCTCATGCTGGCTCAGCTTGTCTGAGCGTGGAAAGCTAAGCAGGGTCAGGCCTGGTTATTACTTGGATGGAAGACCCCTTCTCTAGTTTCCTGCACTGAGCAGGGAGTTGGACTCGATGGCCTTGTAGGCCCCTTCCAACTCTATAATCTATGAATCTACCTCTGGTGTAGTCTGTAAAACATAAGATTGGCCTGGAACTCCACCCTCCCCAATATGTACACACAACATTGTATCATAAAGGACACTTTTAACACTATGTATGCTGCCACAAAGTGTTGTTTATTCTTATGGCAGCAGTCTCTTTTAGGGGACATCTCTAAATGAGATTTAGTAAAGGGGCTTATTCATAGACACACTTGCCTTGTGATGTCACCAAAACCTTTTAAAGGATGTCAGGATTCTCAAAACTTCCAATGGACTTATGAATCCTTGCTAAGAAAGAGAAGTACATCCCCTCTTTGGTCTCCCTTCTCTCTTCAACCAGGGCTGCAAAACATTTCGGCTTGTTGACATGCCCGTCACCAAGTGTTTCAGAACCAGTGTGGTGCAGGATGGCAGCGGGGTGGGGGTAGGGGGCAGGAGGCCAAAATCCGAGGCAGCCGGGTACCTGAGTTTTTTCCACCCTCCCTCCAGCTTCAATGGTTTTGTACTTCTTGAAAGTGTGACTGTGTAAATCAGGGGTGGGGGAACCTCTTTTAGCCTGAGGGCCAAACTCCATTTCGGAGAAGCTCTAGCAGACTGCATCCCAGTGGTGGGCCAAAGGCAAAGGGGGAGGAGGCAAAATTCCAAAAATACCAGCATATCATAGCTTAAAGCTGTTAATGCCAGCAACTGAGCCTTAGAAGCATTTCAACCTTTTAGAATGGGGAGAAAAACCCATGCAGAGGCTGGAAAACCACCATGATTGGTGGTCTGGGGAAAGGGCTGTGTGGTCAGGTCAAGGGGGCATGGCCATCTGGGGAACTCTGTAAGGCTGGATTGGCACTCCAGGAGGGCTGGATTTGGCCCACAGGCCTGTGGTTCCCCACCCCTGGTGGAAAGGATGGCCATATCTCCCCACTCAGTCGAACCAATGAAACATAGCAACTGTGTGCTTCCCCAGTGTTGTGGATTGGCAGTTCTGGGGGTCAATCCCATGTAATGGTATCTTTCATGGAAAATGTCCCGTGACCGCAAAGCTGGGGGGGGGGGACTTGTGGCCCTCCTGATGTTTTAGCCTACAACTCCCATCATTGCTCACCATTGGCTATGCTGGCTAGGGCTGATGGGAGTTGTAGGTCAAAACATCTGGAGGGCCACAAGTTGCCCACCACCCCTGCCATAAAGTGTCCCATGACCCCTTTGTCTCCCCTCTTTGGTTTGCCTGGCTCCATGTTTGCAGTAGGCTGAGTTAACTGGGTGCTGATTTAACTACAAGTTGAAGAGGATCAAATTTCTTGTTTCTTGACTTGGGGAGGGTCACAATGACAATGTTTGAATTTTCAAACAACAGTTTCATTATTTTTAATCTACTGCTCCTATTTGCTTTAGTATTTTTGTTTGTTTGCATTTTATTCTTTTAATTGTTTTTTATTGCATGTCTTCTTGAGGCTGCTTTGAAAAATGGTAGTGTATAAAGGCCATTAAGTAATGAAATAAAAGTAAAATCAAATGTCTGAGAACCCCTGAAGTATTCTCAGACCTGAATCTAGGCAGGTGGAGTATCTGGCAATTCCTAAACAAAGAAAGTTTCTCATACCACATTTTGAAAAAAATAAAACCAGGGTAACTGTTTTTAAGCATTTATTCTCAATTCCCGAGTGCACACTTTGCTTCCCCATCTATGCCAAACCGTGTGGATCTTCCAGTGTTTTAAGTGCAAAACAACAATTTGCTACATTTTCTATTAAATCTCTTTGTTATCCAAATGGATAATGATTAACCAAATAAAGACATGCCATTATTTATTTGGATATATTAAAAAGTTTCTTCACAAACTTAACAAGTTTCATTTTTCTCTTCATGAGCCCTTATGTATACATCTACTGTTTGCATGGTAGGCCCTACATAGTTTCCTTGCATAGTTGAAACACTTCATTAAGGAAAAAGCCAAACTTCCTGTAAGCAGAAAGAGGTTAAAAACCAATAAAAGATATAGCTGTGTGTGTATAGAGCTCTGACCTTGGAGCTGGGAATCCACACTCTGATCCCCCCCCCCCCGCCCGCAGCCAGCGTGGAAAGAACCACACCGGCTGCCTCTCCGAGGTCGGAAACTCAACCTCAGAGCAGGGGTAAAGGGGGCATTCCAGAGGGCAGGGAGGGGCCAGGGTACAACATATCCTGTGCCCTCTGCAGCCTCCTTCCCTCCCCCTCTGAAGCACCTCAGCTAGACGGCTGAAAATGACTGCCTAGCAGAAATGCAGAGTGGGAGGAGCTTCCTCTGCTCCTCCCACTCTGCATAGGATGCCCATAATCCTCTGAGTTTGGAGGCTTATGAGCATCTCAACTGGATTACGCCCTAAGCCACAGTATCTCGAGTTTGCACATAACAGGAATAGGGATATATAAGAATTTTGTTTATGTTTTCACATCATCTGAAAATGTCATGTTCAAAAATGCAAGCATGAGCAGCAGAATGTTTTTTTGAGAAATGTTAGCAAATTCACAACAAACACAATCAAATTTGCAATCACATTTGAAAAATGGGCATTTTTTTTAAAAATGCACATTTTTATGCTTTAGTCTAGGGGGGGAAAGTGCACATTTCCCCCATTCAAAATATACACTTTTCCTGTTAGAAGAAGCCAAAAAATAGATTAAAAATGAAAATCAGAGCAAGGCAAAACAAACTGCATCTTGGAGAATTTTGGTGCGTTCAAAAATCACTGGTTCTTCCATCTTTAACCAGAAGGAAAGTTCAGTTTGTTTATGCTTTCAGTCTCCTCCCCCTGTGTGTGAAGGCAGAGGAGTGGGAAGGGGGGAATGTGTTATGCTTATGTCTGAACCGGCCTTCAGGTATATCCCCAGGCCTGAGATCTGGTTCAGATGCTGTTTCCCACTATACAAACCTATTTGTTAATTTAAGGAAGCAAATTTATTTACCACACTGCTGTCCCTCCCCCAGCCTGCAAATGTGCTCCTTAAATGCAAAGTATTTATAGAAACTAGTTGCACATACAGTAATACCTTGGATTGCAAGTAACTTGGTTTGAGAGCGTTTTGCAAGACAAGCAAATTTTTAAATATTTATTTATTTATTTTTTTACTTGATATACAAGCGACGTCTTGCAATACAAGTACTGTAGTACGGCTTAAATTAAAAATCTCTGTACAAATTTTTTTGGGGGGATTCCGTTTTGATATAAGAGTGTTTTGGATTACAAGCACGTTTCCGGAACGAATTATGCTCTCAATCCAAGGCATGACTGTATTTAAAAGTTGCCTTGTAGACAGGCTTGCCAAAAGAAGCTCTTCAAATTGCAAATGAATTGTTAGATGTGAGTAAGGCTGATTTAGCTTTTTGGGTTAAAGCACACTTTCTTTAGGGATTAAATGATTTTTCCTCCCACCCACAAGTCCTAATAAAAATAGAAAACCGGAGGCCTTTGTTTGTGGTAAGACTATTTTCTACAAGTTAAGCATCACTGATTAATTTGCATTATATATTTTGTCTCACAAAAGGGACCTTCTCCTTGCAGGAGAAAACACGGTAATTGTACACAGAGGGCAGGTTGTTTTTTTCCCCATGTTCAGTCATGTTTTCCCTTAGTGTGATGGTCATTGTGCAGATGCTGCTTGTAACATTACAGTGTTTCCATAGCATAAGTGATTATGTGACACTCACTGTCAGTTTGCAGCTGCCCTTCATGTTCAAGCCATTTCGTTTGATGGTGTTTAGACTGCTGCTTAACCTTTTTGGATGTCAGGGCTTTCTTTTGCTGTTTGTGTGTTTTAGCATATTGAAATTCCAGACTACACAGAAACACATTTTGAAGGTTGGGGGGAAAGTAAGCAATGACATTGATGTTGAAAAAGAAGGCAGTGTGTTATGTTCCATTATCTGTTGCGTATATCTGACTTATGCAAGTGGTTTATTTATGGGTTTATTTGTGAAACTGTTTCTCTACACTTTTCAATACATGATTCCCAAAGCAGTTTACAAGGACCCTTTAAAACATTAAAATATAACTGATAAAACAGTACATAGCAGCATATAGTAACACAAGAGCAGCAGTAAAGCCACAGGAGCCATTAAAACCATGCACCGTGCACAGAATTGTGCTGTTAGGCCCATGTGAGCTTATGTGAGCAGAGCAGGATGGAGAATGCCCCTTTCCCCAGAAGACAATGAAGCCTCCCTACTCCCTCTAGGACACTCCTGAGCTTGGTGTACCATCAGCACACAGAGCCGTCTGTCTCTTGGTTGTCCCACCCCTCTAGTTCAGCGGTTCCCAACCCCAGGTCCCTAGATGCCACTAGACTACAACTCCCACAATCCCTGACCACTGGGCCACTAAACCATTCAACGTTTAGGGCTTAGATCCAGACTTAGTCATGTTTAGAGTAGACACATTGAAATTAACGGGGCTTAAGATAGCCATGACTAACTTAAGTCCCATTGATTTCGGTGAGTCTATTCTAATTAAGTCTGGATCCAACTCTAGGAAAAGAAGATGCTTTGGGCACCTCAAAACCATCAGATTAGATGCCAAGCAGATAGCTAATGGAAGGGAGTTCCACAGCTGAGGTGTCATTATCAAGAAGGTCCTAATTTTAGCTCACCCTGAAAGGTGGAGGTCACTTCAGCGGCAGCTTGTGCATCAGGCCAAAAATATTTCTGTTTTGCTATCATTACGAACATCATCATTTATTGTACAGACTGCACTACACATTGTATATGGAAGGGAAATGCTCCCTCTCTTAAGACAGATGTAGCAATGGAGAAGGTGAAGAGCAACATTTGCGAAAGGAGTAGCAGGAACAAAAGAGGCAATGGTGGGTTTAGCTGATAGCATAAAGAGTAAATCAGATGCTCCCAGTGATGGTCTGGGAAGGCTGAAGACTTGGGTTTTGAAGGAGTTGGGAAACGGCTTGACATGTAAGAGAATGAGAGGGCTCTTCCTGTCTTATGGAGCTTTATGGACTAAAGGGAACCCAGGAGGAACAATAGCAGATGGAAAAATAAAGATGAGGATGGCTTCAGAAGAGGTAAAATTATGGGGGTCAAGGAGATATTTCTCATTCCCCTACAGGGTTGGGCAACCTGTGGCCCTCCTGATGTTGCTGGACTACAGCTCCTATCCTCCCTGACCATGCTGACTGGGGCTGATGGGAGTGGGAGTCCAGCAATATCTGGTTGCCTACCCAGGCTCTACGGTTTCATTTTTCTCAGAGAGGAAAATTCCTCTCAGATTTAGGGTCTGACGGACATTCAGCCCTCTTTGTCTCATCATGATTCCAGCTCCACGGATGAGGCAGAGTGCATGGAAGCAACAGGAAGAGCTTCAGCAGCAACATAGAAGCAGCAGAACTAGGAAAGGGGAAACCATCCCAGTGGGTGGCTGTGAGTTCCAGCTGGTGTGAAAGTTCTTTGAGCTGAGTGAACTGCCCCCAAAAGGATGACAGGGTTCCAGAGCAGCAGACTAAAGAAGGAGGCAAAGGTAGGCTAGAGAGCAGGGTTGGGGAACCCCGGCCCTCCAGAGGTGGTTAGGCTCATTCATTTCATTTCACTTCACTATTTCTATACTGTCCAATAGCCAAAGCTCTCTGGGCAGTTCAGAAAAAATGCACCCCCAAAATACAACCTAATAAAAACATAATATAAAATCTTTAACATATAGAATGTTAAAACCATTTAAAACAACAAGAAAGCAGTTACAGTGAGATACCAGGACCTGATAAAACAACTGACATTAAAAGCACTATTATATTCCATCAAATGCCTGGGAGCAGAAGAAAATCTTAACCTGGCACCGAAAAGATGACAATGTTGGCACCAGGCAGTTGTTGGCACCACCAAGAAGGCCCTCTCCCTTGTTGCCATCCTCCAAGCCTCCTGTAGAGGAGGTAGGGATGGGCACCCTGCCCAGCACCTGACACACGGGGCGCTTGGCGAGTGTGCAAGATGAGCTGCAGCTGAGGCACTCGCCGAGGCGCTCGCCAGACTTCCTGCTTCCCCTGCTTTACACCGCTTACATAAAGTATAGCGTAGTATAGGTAAAAACGGCCACAATTTGCGTAAATGCCATTTTTACTATATACTACGCTATACTTTACGTAAACGGCATATCTTATGCCGTTTTCTACATAAATGACGTAAGGCCGGGGAACCCGGAAGTCGTGTTTCCTCGGCTCGCGAGATGAGCCGGGGAAAGGTAAGTTGAGTGGTGCTCAGAGGGGTTGAGCGCGGCAAGTTCATCAAGCTTCTACCCCCCCATTCGAGCTCCGCGCACATCCCTAATAGGGCTTTAGATACTGATTGTAGTGTCTGACTAGGTTCATATTGGGAGAGGTGCTCCATCAACTATTGTGGCCCCAAGCCCTGAGAGGCTTTATTAATTAAAACCAGCTTGGAAACGTACAGGCAGCCAGTGCAAGTGGGCCAGAATGTGTGTTATATGCTCAGACCTTCTGGTCTCTGCTATCGATTTGGCTCCCACATTTTGCACAAGCTGCAGCTTCTGAACAGTCTTCAAGGACAGCCCCCGCATAGAGTGCATTGCAGTAATCTAACCTGGACTCAAACTCCCATCAGCCCCAGCCAGCATAGCAAATGGTCCTGAACGATGGGAGCTGTAGCCCAACAATATCTGGGCTATTCCCCAGCCCTGCTATCGAAATAGTGAAAGAAAGAAGAGAAAAGGAAGAGATTGAGCGAAGTGGAGGCAGGGCTTGTGTTACATCTGCACAGTGGCAAGGAGTGGAACCCACTTTGGAATGGAAAACATTTCCCAGAGAGCTGTTTGCCATTAGATGGCATATGTCTCTTTGATTTTTCTCATGTTTCCTGCATAATTCTCCTCTGTGTTCTGATAATGCTTTGAAATGCTGCTTGTAAAGGAAAACACTCATTTATCATTTCCCCATTTCTGCTAGAATGACATAAACAAGATGCCTAAGACACTTCCTGGAAATGAGGTTTTGACTCAAAACAGCATTGAAGTGTAGGGCCTCTAACACTTCTTTTGGCCACAATCCACTGTGAATGTCTTCTGTGCAAGCCCTCTTGACATGAGTGCAAAGTGTGGTGTCCTTTGTAAAATCCTCATTAATTTTAATAAGGCCTGTGTGGGAGAATGTCCAGCTACAACTAATACTGAATACCCAGAGGCTTGGGTTCCATGTTCTGTCTGTGGACATGTTCTGAAAAGGTGAGCTTCCCTTTGTGCAGAATTAGAAAAAAACATATGGATGCAACAGTCAAACACTCTGGTCATATAGGATTACAAGGAACCAATTAGATTACTTTGATTCGGCCCTAAAAGACGTGGGCTGAGTTGTTTCTTAATTCTGCTCCAGGTGATAGCTATTTGATTGATTTATTGCATTTTTAAAAAATCCTGCCCTTTCTCCACGGTGCTCAGGGTTGTTTACATGGTCTTTATTTATCAGCATAACAACCCTGTGATGTAGGCTAGACTGAGAGACACTCACTCAGTCAGGTGTATGGCTGATTTTGTATTAAGGAGGCTGGCCGCAGCCTCTAAGCACTGGCAGACAATAATCCACTTACATTAGTAACTAGAGGCCTCTGTGCAGAGAAGTCTTGTGCATATTCTGTTGTCCCCTTGATGCAATCAGAATCCTTCTGGGGCTCCAGAAATTCCACAGAAATCTCATGCATGAATTTGGTCACACAGCTGAATATGTGGAATTCCTCCTCTTCATTTTGCCTCATCTTTAGTGTTATCAGTATTCCAGCATTTCAGAACTTACCTTAAGCCTGAAATATCACATATAAATATCACATATTCTTTCTCTATTTAACTGTCTGTACCTCCATTTCCCTTTCCTGTTTTTTTCCTGGTGTCTGATTTTGTATTATAAGCTCCTCAGGGCAGGGACCTGTACTCTGAAAAAACACCATGCATATTGATGGCACTATATAAACAACAACAATAACCTTTTCTCTGCCATTATTCTCCTTTACCCAGATCCTACAACTTTTGTCACTGTGCCCAGGCTGTCTACTGTCTCTTTTCTGCCCCCACTCCCACATACACTAGGTGGTATGCTGTCCAGTGAGAGCCTTAAATTTTAGGAATGTGTTGAAACAGGGAAATGTAGCTCGTTTGAGCTCGACTGATTTCCTGCTTGCTTCCGAGCCCATGATCAGAAGTGGGTTGAGTCGGAGTTTTTTCCTGAAGACTTTCGTTTCTAACATGGGCCATGAATTGTGCATTTTGTAGGGGGGAAAAAAACCGCTTAGCGATTTGTGCAAATTCAGGAGCCGAAAACTCATGGCTGCAATGCGATTTGCACAAAATTGGCCAATTTGCATAGAGATGTCCACAAACATGTGTGGGGCCCTGCCCCGCCCTGCCTCGCCTCTCCGCAGCGGCGCCCTCCCCGTGATATTCTCAGCGGCTCAGAGCGATTCTCTGTGCCGCTCGAGCCGGCCACGCTGGTCCCGTCGCATCACTTCCGGCTGGCCAGAAGTGACGCGACAGGACCCTGCACCAGTGCGCTGGGACCCCGTGCTGCATATTTTCCATAGAGACCAGGGCAACAGGGCTGTTTTAAGCCCTGTTGCCCTGGTTTCTACGGAAAATACGCAGCGCGGGGTCCCAGCACACCGGTGCTGGGTCCCGTTGCGTCACTTCTGGCCAGCTGGAAGTGACGCGACGGGACCGGCGTGGCCGGCTCGACGCGGAGAGGCGAGGGAGCCCTGGGACCCGGTAAGGCCCGCTCGCCCCAGGCGGGCACGAGCGGGGCCGATTTCGGCCCGCTATGCCCAAACGAGGCGAGTGGTTACATCCCTAAAATCCAGGAGCCGAAAACACATGGCTGTAATTTGGATGCTTTGCACAAATCAGCACCAAAAAGCACAGGGTCCAGGTACAATTTACACAAATCGTGCTAGGACCATATACTTTTTGGGTGCTGATTTGCACAAATTGACTGAATTTGCTCAAATCATGTTGCAGCCATGTATTTTTGGCTCCTGAATTTGCGCAAATCAGCCAAATTTGTGCAAATTTCCTTGGCTTTTTAAAAAAATGCGCAAATCACAGCCCATCTTAGAGATGGAAGTCCACAAGCTAGCTCGACTCACACCATAGCAGGTCGGCCCAGTGCAGGGCTGGTGAACCAGAATCCGGGGGGGGGGGGGGTTGAATTGTGAAAATCCTTTGGATTTTGGACACACACACACACACACACACACACACATCGGATTCCTCACACATCCCTACGTAACTTCTGCATTCTAGACAGTATTTTGCACAACAACTGACACAAGGTTTAGGTTGGAATAATATCATTCTAGCTTTGACCATTTTTCATCCCCTTTCTCCAGCACCTTCCAAACAGGTTTGACAGCATTCTCATGTGGTCAGGGAGATACCTGGCTGCATAAGACTGCTGTAAAACCTGTCAGAAAGGTGCTGGAGAGAGGGACATTCTTCATCAAGGCAAAAATACATCCTTCATCATGAAAGGCACCTAACACTTCAGGGATTTTACCACCTTCCCCTTCAGATGGAACAGAAACATGATCATTGGCTTAATGGGAGTTGAATGGAAGGGCTTTGACAACCCTTCGCAACAGTAACAAACAATTTAGGACAGGAAGTGAAAGATGATGTACTCAGCTGAAACTACAGGGGAATGTAGGCAGACAGACTGTAATTATCAGAGAGAGAGATGCTAATTTGTAATAATAACTAAGAAGCACATTGCAGATTGCAGAAATTTGCAAATGAGCAAGTTAAGTAGTAAAAGAAACCCATGCATTGTGTAGCACAAAGTGTACTGTGTTGGTTTATTTTGACAAGAATCATTGAGATTAATTGCCATTAAGAATAAACAAGCACAACCCATTAACGAAGCCACCAAGTGGTCCATCTGGCGAAGTCAGGTGGCTCACTGTACCCCTGCTGTCCTTCCCACCATATCTTTTCCTTCATTGTTTGCCGTCTACATTTAGCCACTACACTCTGAACTATGGGAACCTTTTGTCTTTCTCCCCACCCAACTTATCTTCACAAGTGCCTGACCCTGGACTATTCTGAATACTTTTCAAAGATGAAATAATGATAGTTTAATTTTGTGAAGCTTCTTAACAAACTAGTACACTAACTGCTGCCTATCTAAGCTTGGATCCTGAGAGCCAGAAGTGGAAGGAAGCTTGCAGAAGGGGATCCCTCTGCAGTCCCTAAAAAGTATCTTTGGAGTGTCAGGGAACCCTCCTGAGTAGCACGGGGTGGGCTGTG
The DNA here is from genome assembly GCA_021292165.1 of Shinisaurus crocodilurus. Taxonomy (NCBI): domain Eukaryota; kingdom Metazoa; phylum Chordata; class Lepidosauria; order Squamata; family Shinisauridae; genus Shinisaurus; species Shinisaurus crocodilurus. The sequence goes on from CM037878.1 coordinate 56,810,100, forward strand.
GTCAGCTGCAGTCGGAAGGAGGAATTGCCTAAATTGGGTGCAATCAACTTGCCTGAGCAGGAGACTCTGCTCTCACAAGGTGTCTCTGCCCTATTTGGTCTGATTCCCCCATCAGCCCCCTGTGCTGCATCCCATGTTGTTCAGGCTGGTCTCCCAACCCTCAAGAGATGCCTTACCAGGGGTGGGAGAGGGGAGCAGGGGATGGAGGAGGAAGGGATGGGAAAGTTTCCTTCCACTCAGTCCCCCTTCAAAGGTTTTCCCACACACACTTTCAACACATGCATGGAGGGGGGAGCAGGCCCATGAGCGCTTAGTGGAAAGTCTAAAGGGAGGAACCTACACATGCTTAGCCGAGTGTCTCCCAATGGTTTTTGGTTTTACTTAATGCAGTGGTGGGGCAGGGCTCTGAATGTATTTATTATTTATTTATTTTATTTGTACCCAAAAATGGCACTCAAGGTGGCAATAATTTGAAGAGGGTGCACAAAGCTGTCCCTGTGGGCCATTTTCCTGATCAAAAGCACAACCTCACAAACAGTTTATGGGGGAAATGATACATAGGCCCAGTATCTTTTCAACAGACGTTCCATGTTGATCAGATGGACACATGGGGGTGGGGTGGGCAGCAATGTGGTGGTAGGCTCTTCCCCAATCCAGTGTGTGTGTTCATGAGAACAGCTGTATGTGCATAGAAACCTCAGCTCATGATCAGAAAACCTGCCTTTGCTGGGTTCCTGATTGTGAAAATACATCTGTGTGCAAAAACTCTGGGTTCCTCCCTCCCCTCTTTCTGGTTTGGAAAGTGGGAGTGTGTGAGAGAGAAACCTGTTGCAAATGGGGTAGGGGAGAGAAAAAAGACTGTAGAGCTGGAGGTACAGAGGGAATAAGGGGGGAAGCCTATGCATGTTTAGACAGAAAGAAGTCCTAAAACTCCCAGTATGCCTCAAGAAATCTACTTGGATTTGGAGTGAAGTGGCAGGAGCTTGTTGATTTGGATGCTGTTCCAGAAGAAGGATAATGCAGGGGAGGGGAGCAAAAGAGACTATGTAGGGCAGCTTGTGGCCTTCTAGATGTTTTGGTCTCCAAGTCCCATATTCCCTCACCACTGGCTATGCCAATGGTGGGAATATAGGGCTGATATGAGCTGTAGGCCAAGGCATCTGGAGGGCCACAAGTTGCCCATACGTGGTATAGGGGAAGCTGCTTTGCATGTGGAGATAGAAAGAAACCAAAACACAATACTAGTTTTTTTGGTGTGTGTGTGTTTGTTTGTTTTTTACAATTTAGTCCCCGTTTTTTCATGATTTTATTTTATTAAATTTCCAAAACAAAAACATAAACGAAAACACAATAGTGAGCAGCACCAGAGAGAGATTGAAAATGGTGGGGACAGATGCCCTCCCCAGTTCACCAATCAGATCCACAGTCTTCCCAGAAAGAGAAGGGAGAGAGAGGGGAAGGGAAGGGAATGGGAAGGAACCCTTGCAGGTGCCATTCAGAACTAGAGAACAAACTCTCTCCAAAAATCTACTCCAGGTTTTTCTGGCACCTACTAATTTTACTGCTGTAATGCAACCTCCCTTCCAGAGAATTCTTGCTCCAGCCTGTTGGCAAGTGGGCTTGTTGAAGGTTGTGTACAGCATAATTCTGAACCTATTTACAGAGAAATAAACCCCACTAAATTAAATGTGGCTTGCTCCCTAATAAGCAGGCTGAGCATTGCATCTTAAGAATACCTGTGTTTCAGTATTGTTTCTTCTGAATGTACATTTGTTGTAATGGTTTTTCAAATGCTACGGTTAGTGTTTGACAGAAATTAATAGAAAATATATTTGTTACCTATAATAATATAATTGCTAATACGGTACAAAAAGGATAAATAAGTCACTTGTTTCTGCAGTTCATAGGTGACTGCACTCTGTCTTTTTGAAACTGAGCCTGCAGATACTTGAAAAGCGTAGGTTGGAGTAGTCTGACCACTGACACACTGATTGCCCTAAATATCCTCATTGATTGCTATAATCGTAGCCACTTGGTGCAGCATTAGTTACATTTCACTGTTCCTTTCCTGCCATTAGAATAGCAGGCAAAATAAATAAAATGCAATAGTAATAAAAGAAAAAAAAATCCAGAGTGTGAAAAGCAAACGGAAAATGGCTTTGGCTGGTATTTGACTCTTGATTGCTAACAAAAGAAACAATGTAGGGAACAAATGGCAGTTTTATGCAAAGTAGATGCCTTTGTTAATCCTCCTGCAGGTTCTTTCACAGCTTTGCCAGAAAATAGCTATGGTTAGTAACGTCTAGCAACCCGGAGACTCCGTTAAAAGTCATTGTTAGGTTTTGTTGGCTGTAGCAGGAATGTGGTGGTGCCGTGGTGGTGCTGGTAGTGGGAGGAGACTAGTCAAATACCAAGTCCCAGGGGAGGTGCGGCAGGGACCTGTCCTTGGCTTATATTAAAAGCACCATGTACACTGATGGTGCATTGTCATTGCTATAACGGTGTTGTTGTTTTTGTTCAGCCACTGCTAGTATAAGCAACTATAATTGGTGGATAGGTTTGGTGCCTAAGCAACCTCACACCCCTTAGAATAGCCTTCCCCAACTTGGCACCCTCCAGATGTGTTGGACTGCAACTCCCATAATTCCCATCGAGAATGGCCAGTGTCATGCTGGTTGGGAATTATGGGAGTTGTAGTCCAACACATCTGAAGGGGGCGCCTGGTTGGGGAAGGTGGTCTTAGAAGAATGTTCACTACACCACCAGGGTAGACACACTCATAAGCCTTCATTCTAGATGGCTCTCGTTCTGGCCTGCAGCTGAGCTGCTATCATTAGTCCGCTGTTTGAAGGGCTGTCAAAGGGCTGTCATCTATCTGAAGGACTGTTCAGTCCAAGGCCAGTTTAAAGATAAAGAATTGTAAGGAGGGGGGAGCAGGGGTCCCGAAGTTGCCCATCAACAGTTCGTACTTCGACCACAGACTGCGCAGGCAGACCAGTCACCACGGCAGAGGTGAGAGGCATTGTATTCTTATTCAAATAAAATAAATTATATCTAAATTTGGGTCTATGCATATAAATGAGCTTCTTTTGTTCTCTCTCTCTTTTCGATCTTCCCTCTTTTTCGGCAGTGCGAAAATGGCCATCCTCATGGTCATTTATTATTGCTAGATCAGGAGACAGCTGAACTATCATCATGTAAAGTAGTTCTGGATGAACCTCACCCAAGGGCACCTGGATCAGATTTTATGACCTGTATACTAAGTGCACCTGTGACAAAATAGCATTTAGGTGAAGGAAGGCTAATATGAGCCTGTTTGCAGAAACCTAGAAGAAATTTATTTATCCATTAGCAAAGCACCATTGGATTGTTATCTTGCTATATAAATACCGAGTATACACACTGCTAAATCTAGCCCATTTCCCCCTTGTTAGAGCAATCTGGGACATGTTTTGTGACACCCACAAGTTCCATCTGAGCTGCCGCTGCCACCGTCTGTCTCAGTTAGCTAAAGGCAAAGCTACACAGAAGAGAGAGCAGACCTTAGGTCTCTACAAAAGCTTGTGAGAGCTGGAATAGCACCATGGCTAAAAGCGTGTGTGAGTTGTGTTTCTGGAAGCCCCTTGTTCGAATCTTACCTCAGCCAAGAGCTCCTGAAGCAGTCTTAGCCAATAATTATTTATTCCTATTTTCTTTAGGATATTTGATATATCACTCTTCAGTCTCAAAGGGGATTCCCTGGGTGCCTCACAAGAGAGTTTTAAAAGATGGCAAATGATGAACAAAGCAAAACAAGTAAAACAATAAAAAAAAGGATTAAAAAGATACAACTGCAGGATTTACAGAATGACAGCAAAGATTAAGAATAACACATCAGAGATCTTTAAAAAGCCTGGGCAAATAAAAAGGTCTTCACTGCTGCCAAAAAGACACCAGACTTGGCACCTGGTAAGCCTCACTTGGGAGAGCATTCCAGAGCTGGGGGTGCTACAACTGAAAATGCCCCCCCCCCCGCCATCATCTGCCTTACTTTCAGAAGCGAGAAATGGGCCTTGGAGAAAGTTTTAAATACTTGGGCAGGTTTGTCTGAGAGCAGGTGGACCCTGGGGCTGGCTGCAATCCTATACCCACGTATGTGGGAGTAAGCCCCACTGAACTCAATGGACTTACTTCTGAGTAGATACATAGGATTGAGCTCTGAGATACCCATGCCCCCAAGCTGTTATTTATTTATTAAATCGATTTTTTCCCCATGTTCATTTGATTTTCTTATGGGATCATATGCTAACCTTCCCCAGCCTGGTGCCCTCCAGCTGTTTTGGACTACAACTCCCATAATCCCAGACCATTGGTCATGCTGGCTGGGCCTGATGGGAGTTGCAGTCTGAAATACCTGGAGGGCATTATGTTGGGGAAGGCTGGCATCAACAAAGCAGCTAACAAAAAGATTATATTATATTTATACTCCTGCCTGTGATGTGGGTTTAGGGCAGTTTACAGCAAGTTTTTTTGTATCTTTCTCAGTCCCGAAAGAGATCTCACAGTCTAAGTCAGGGGTGGGCAATTTATTGCCTTCCAGATTTTTTGTCCTACAACTCCCATCATTGTTCACCATTAGCTATGCTGACTAAGGCCGATGGGAATTGTAGGCTAAAACCTTTGGAAAGGCATATTGCCACCTACCTCCAAAGGAAAGAAATCTAAAAATAAATTCTCGTGTCACTTCCTAACATTTCTCATTGCTGTTCCTCCCCTTATCCCATAATAACAACAATGTTTTTTTCTGTTTCTTTTTACCTCCCTCTTCCAGTTCTGAAACCACAAATACATAAAAAGGGAATAAATAAATGCATGTGACAATGTATATTTTAAAAGCAGTTCTAGCATTCCTTCACCACCCACAGCCATGTTTTGCTATGAAAGTTACAACCAGCCCCTTGAATTTGGGGCTCAGGCCAGAAGCCAGCATAGTTGTTTTAAAACTGGCAGTCATCATGTTCCATATGCCTGGTCCCAATCAGTAATATCGCTGCTGTATTTTGAAGTAATTGAAATGTCTAAGCAATTGTTAAGGGCAGCCCCACATACAAACACAGTGCAATATTCCACATGGGGTTATATCCAAATGTTAGTCCTACTTAGAGCAGACCCATTGAAAGGAATGGGACTTAAGTTAGACTAACATTAGATACAACCCAGTGGATGTTACCAGGGCATGGATAACCATGGTCAAGCTTTCTTTCCATGTCCAGGACATGTCACGGTTGGAGTGCAAGCTTCTATTCTCTCAGCCTCAGACCCTTGTCTGCAATATGGGGCTAACAATAATGGCCTGACATACAGGGGTGTTGGAGTGGAAGACATAAAGGATAATACATTCAGGGCTGGGCAACTTGTGGCCCTCCAGATGTTTTGGCCTACAACTCCCATCAGTCCTATCCAGCATAGTCAATGGTGAGGAATCATGGGAGTTGTAGGCCAAAACATTTGGAGGGCCGGAAGATGCCCAGCCCTGAATATGAATGGATTCCCTGTTGATTATTTGATTCATTTCGTTTGAGGGGAATATATACCCTGCCCTTCAATAAAATTCCCCGGGGTGGCTTGCAAAATTTGAAAAACACAGTAATGCACCAGACTTTATGGAATGCACTAGGCATATAAGAAGCTGGTATATCACTGTGTGCCCCCAAGAATGCCTGTTATAAAGAACCCCATTGACAGCTGCAGTGAGAACTTGGTCTGTTTTTCTGAGTGACCCCTGTGCCCATCTTTGGGTGAATTTTGTACCCATCTCATGACAGATCTTCCATATCCTTTTATCATCTGAAAACCTGGGAGGGCCAGAGACCTGTGTGTGTGTTTTGAATTAGAGGTTAAAGGACTCCAATAAAGATTAGATGGCCTGCTATCTCCCAAGGAAATTGCATCAAAGTGGATGCTCCAGCTTGCTCCTGTTAATTTCCTTCCCTTGGCTGTGAGGAGGAGATGCCTCATATCCTGATGCAGCAGGCAGGGGATAAGAGGCACTTTCCATTATCTCAATCACTGCACTGTTTATGAGACACTTAATACGGTTCTTTACGAAGTAATATGACTGTGTGGGTGATGGATTCCGTATGGGTGAAGGAATGTGTGTGTGAAGTGGGGGAGTGGCAGAGTGCTAGAAAAAGTAGCACACGTGGCGTGTACATTTCCACAAGTGGAGGCTTGCAGAAAATAAATTAGAAATAAAAATGCAGTTTGCATATTTTTGCTGCTGCTTTTTTTGTTAGATCCCTCCATCCCTTTGTGTTTTTCACAGTACATTAAATACAACATTCATTTGGTTTCAAATTTAAAACTTTTATATATATATATATATATATATATATTGATTACTCTACACACATTTCTTTTTGTGTGTATTTAAAATTGTTTTTGTAAAGTATATATTTGGTATTTAAAGAAACATATTTGTACTTTCTTACCTTTAAAAAAAAAATAGTTTTAAAAAACTTCCTTTTAAATTTTGGAAACATTCCCAGAATTTTAAAAGTAGAGTATATTCAAACATCAGTGCAGCAGGTGCGTATGTATTTTTTGTTTCTTTCCTGTAAAATACCCATCTTCCTTCTAAAGTTATTGTTATATTCCTCAAATACCTCTGTTTGCCTTTCTAGTAAATGAAATGGAATACTGTCAAATTCAGGCTGATGCTTCCTGAAATGGGACTAATGAACAGCCTCTGTTTTTTTTTTTAATGTTTCCTGCATCTTGTTGAGGGAATCTTTCTTTTCCGTTGTTTATTTGTTCTTGTCTTTGCAAAGTGCATTGTGTATGACATCTGCCTTTTCTGTTTATTGAAAACAGCATAATCAATATGTAGGCCCTTAGAACATTTAGGGCACAATCTTATGCAAGTTTGGACAGAAAAAAAGGCCTACAATTCCCTTTAGGCCTTTTTTTCCTATCTAAACTCGCATAGGAGTGTGCCTTTATATATATATATATATATATATATATATATATATGAGATGATGTTACCAATAATATTGTTTGCACACTCCCTCCGGGAATGGTACATTAAATTTCCTAGTTCTTGTAGCTAGTATTGTTTTGTTTTCTTGTTTTCTCTTCTTCTTTTTTTTTAACAGATCTCTTTTTAATTGTTTTGGGGTTTCTCCCTTCACTTTTATCTATATTTAGTAATGCATATTTATTACTTTGCTATTTTCCCCTCATTCATAGATTCTAAATGTATTAAGAAACGTATTTTAAAGCGGTAAATCTTCAAGTTATGTTATCAAAAGCTCCAGAGATTGGCTTGTTTCACAGCTTTGGGGTTTGGAGGAGCAGAATGCTTCCCCACTCTTATTCAGCTCCATGTAATCCTTCCTCCACTGGCCATCTCTACTCTGCATACACCTGCAAACAGCTTTCAACTCCTGTTGTTCCTCATCTTAATGCTCCAGCTGCACATGTGCAGCCCGAACAGGAAAACCATTTCTGGTTTTATTTAATAACATTGGACTCTTCTGATGGGAGTGGGGGAAATGGGATTCTCTTGTAAACCTCCATGTCCTTCTGTCCACACACACATCCAACACAGGTCACTCACTTTACTAACGGAGGAATGGTTCATGCAGGGCTAGGAGTGAATTCCCCAGGGAATTCAATGTTAATGGGTCCCAACTCCCACCTTCTACTTCTTAAATGCCAGCATGCCTCTCTCCCTTGTTCTCTATGCACTCTGTACATGCTGACTTTCTCCAGTCTTGAGATCTTCAGGAGAAAAGACTGAAAGACTTGGTTCAGACAACATGATAACATACACTCAGGGGTTAAGTATGGGTTGACTGTGGGTTGTCGTTGAACCATGGGTTGTTGTTGAAACGTGGGTTATCATGTTGTCTGAACCCAGCTGAGATAACAAACCATGGTGAACAACCCACAGTTCACAACCCAACAACAAACCATGGATTCTTTTCATGAGTTGTTTGTGGTTAACAAGCCATAGTTTGTTAGCACAGCTGGGTTCAGACAACACGATAACCCACATTTCAGCAACAACCCACAGTTCAACGATAACCCACACTCAACCCATACTCAACCCTTGAGTGTGGGTTATTGTGTTGTCTGAGCCCAGTAAAAATGGAAAAGAAGCATGGGAGTAGAACTTAGTGACTAAGAACATAAGTATACATTGTGAGACCTCTGGTTCAAGTCTCAGCTGAAGCATGGACACACTGGGTGGTCTCGGGCAAGCCATTCTGTCACAGTCTCATGAATACACACACACATACTATATGGGGAGGATTATACTTGTCTATTTTATAGTTGGAAGGATTCCTGCCCAGGATTCTTAAATTTTGTGTTGGGCACCTCTGTGCATGTTGGGGGTAGAAGAAGGTGAGTGCCTGGGATCTCAGAGTAATCCATACTTACTGCTGACAGAAAACAAGCTAGGGCAGGGATGGGGAATGTGTGGCCCTCCAGATGTTGTTGGACTGCAACTTCCATCATCCCTCACTATTGGTGATGTTGTCTAGGGCTGATGGGAGTTGCAGTCCAACAACATCTGGAGGGGCACTGAGCTAGGGGATTTCTTCCTCCTGGAAGTGTATCGTCTCACTCTTCCTACCTGCAGCTTGGTCCCCCACTCCCAATTGCAGATGTAGGGTGAAAATGAGAACTCAGCTAGCAGGAACTGGAAGAAGAAGGTGATTAGTTCCTGCCCTTTGGTGTGTGCCTTCTCAGGGACAAACTACACATCACATGCAATGCGTAGAACAAAGGTTGTGGGGAAAGTATGATTTTCAACCGGGAAACACCCCATGGGGAAAGGGTGAAGTGCCCCCATTTCTTCTTCCTGCCATTACTCCACTCAGAATTCTCCTAAGGCTGCTTTTCATTGTTGTCGTAATTGTTATTAACATTTTATTACAGAGCCTTGTATTTTAGACTAAATAAACCGCCCCCAGTCCTCCCTTCCCTCTCTCCTCCTCACCTCACTGCCTCCCTCTTACTCACAAACATAGTAATTATTAGGTCCCGTCTTAAAACTAAGCAGCAAACCATAACATACATACATGGGGTTAATTGAATATTGCCATGGTAAAATCAGATGTGGGGGATATTGTGATGCCCTCATTAGCTAACCCCACTCCCAACATTCAGATAGTATCAGATATGATAAACAGGAAATGAAGGGGGGAAAAGAAAAGGGAATGAATGAATAAAAGTTATGGTTTACTAAATTGTTAGAATGATTTGGATTAATGCATTGTACATGGGGCTGACTTTGAAGACTATTGTAAACTTTAGCTAGAGCAAAATGTGGCTGCAAGAATTCTAACTGGGACCAGGTGTTATGATCACATTATGCTGGTCCTCTGTCGCCAGCACCGGCTTCCATTTCTTTTCTGGGTCCAATTCAAAGTGTTGCTTTTGACCTATGAAGCTGTATACATTTTGGTACTTTGGTACCTGATGGATGCTCCCTACCATATGTACCTTAAGGTAATCCACGGTAGCCCTTCTCCAAGTTCCCCCTCATTCTGAGATTTGGAGGGTGGCAACAAGAGAGTGGACTCGTTCAGTGTTGTTCCCCTAGCTCCCAAGTGAGGCTCCACCCCCATTGCTATCTTTTCAGTGCCAGGCTAAGACTTTCCCCCCAAGCTTTTAAAGTGTTTTAAGTATTTTAGTAATTTTAGAGTTTAAATTTTATTTTTTAGCCCCTGCAATGTGGTTAATTTAAGAAGAGCCATGCTAGGTCAGACCAAGGTCCATCTAGTGTAGCATTCTGTTCACACAGCGGCCAACCAGCTGCTTACAGAAAACCCACAAACAGGACTTGAGTGCAACAGCACCATCTTGCCTATGTTCCCCGGCAACTGGTGTGCATAGGTATACCGCCTCTGACACTGGGGTAGCATGTAGTTATCAGGACTAGTAGCCATGGATAGTCTTATTCTTCATACATTTGTCCAGTCCCCTTTTAAAGCCATCCAAGTTGATGGCCATCACTGCATCTTGTGGTAGCGAATTACAGTTTAACTATGCACTGTGTGAAGAAGTCCTTCCTTTTATCTGTCCTGAATCTTCCACCAATCAGCTTCATGGGATGATGTTAGGTTCTAGTATTATCAGAGAAGGAGAAAAATGTCTCCCTGTCCACTTTCTCCACACCATGCATAATTTTGTACACCTCTATCATGTCTCCCCTCACTCGCCTTTTCCCTAAGCTAAACAGTCCCAGATAGTGTATGATAAATGTTTCTCTTAGTGCATCTAATACATATATAGCTCCACAAGTATGCCCCATATGTCTTCAAATTTATTTGGGTTCTGCACTCTTGCAAAAGCCTTTTCTTCCAAGGCTGCCTGCTCTAGCATTTCCACCACCCATCTCTTGGCGTTCAGGACTGGCTCTACCATGAGGCATACTGAGCCCCTTGTCTCAGGCAGAAGATAGGGAGGGGTGTCAGAATAAGACCCCCTGCTACTGCCTGCCCAAGCCCCTGCCATGGCACTGGAATAAACACGTCCCCTCCAGCTACTGCCACATCACTCAGTCCTCTGCCGTCAGCAGCTGTGCCACCAGCAGTTAGCCAGGCCATGAAGCACTATGGATGGGCTCCTTTCTCTTTTGTTTCGAAGTGCAGCAGCCACCACACTCCAAACAAAAGATACATGTAGTGGCAGCTACCCAACCAGACACTCCATGGCTGCTGGCATGCGGCTAAGCTGGCTGACAGCTGGAACCCCAGACTGGGCAGTAGCTGCCCAGAGTAAAACTGGGCCACATGGGAAAGGGCCTTATATAGGCCTCCCCCAAATCTTACCTGGCCACGTCTCATGAGGTGTCACAAAATCTTGAGCCTCATAAACATGGGGCTGCGGTGCCATGTCATTGGCACCTGTGGCAAGCTGTGTCTGCCCACAATGCAGGATGGCTGCGCAGTGTGTGGAAGACTCTTCCTCAGACAGCAAAATAGCTTGGGACAGCCCTGCTTGTAGTGTAGTGTAGATTGGTTTTCATTTTTAAAAAAGTCTATGCTTTGTTGCATAGTACAACATTGGTTTGCCCCTTGTTCTCTACTGCCCCACTGCCCCAGTCCTAGACTGTTTGCCTGGTTGCACCAGCTCCTTTACCTTCATCTGATCCTCCATGGGTGGAAATGGATGTGGGCAAGAGAGCAGAGGTGAGGGAAAGGTGTGGAGTACTCCTGATGAAAATATATTCAATATCTCCTCTAACCAGTCTACATATCCTTCTGCATAGTATCAAGACTGTATGCACACAGCTGTACATACAAATCTTATGCATTCACCTGCTAAAGTGGTTGTTGGCATTGGGTTGGAGTGCCCAGAAGATGGAGTAGAATAATAGAATAGTAGAGTTGGAAGGGGCCTATAAGGCCATCGAGTCCAACCCCCTGCTCAATGCAGGAGAAAAGATGTGGGCAGCCCAGGCAGTCACCCATCCAAGCACTGACCCGGCTCATACCTGCTTAGCTTCAGCATGTGGCCTGCATTATGTGCTCTCAACGCCACCTCTCCTTTTCTTTAGATAATATAAGGAGTAAATATAAGGAGTAGATAAATATAAGGAGTAAATTTAGATGGGATGGAGGGGCAGAGTTGAAAAAAGGCTGAGCACTGAGGTGTTGAGATAATGTATGGGAAGTGCTCTGAACACTTGATAAAGGGTTATATGATCAATAGAATCATAGAAAAGTAGAGTTGGAAGGGGCCTACAAGGCCATCGAGTCCAACCCCCTGCTCAATGCAGGAATCCAGGTCAAAGCATCTCTGACAGATGTCTGTCCAGCTGCACCTTGAATGCCTCCAGACTGGGAGAGCCCACCACCTCCCTAGGTAGTTGATTCCATTGTCTTATTGCTCTGACAGTCAGGAAATTTTTCCTGATGTTTAGGTGGAATCTAGGTTCCTGTAACTTGAGCCCATTATTCCGTGTCTTGCAAACTGGGATGAACGAGAAGAGATCTTTGCCCTCCTCTGTGTGACATCCCTTCAAATACTGGAAGAGTGCGATCATATCTCCCCTCAGTCTCCTCTTCTGAAGGCTAAACATGCCCAGTTCTTTCAGTCTCTCCTCATAGGGCCTTGTTTCCAGTCCCTTTATCATCCTTGTTGCCCTCCTCTGAACCCTCTCCAGTTTGTCTATGTCCTTCTTAAAGTGAGGTGCCCAGAACTGGACGCAGTACTCAAGATGAGGCCTAACCAGTGCCGAGTAAAGGGGAATTATCACTTCCCGCGATTTGGAAGCTATACTTCTATTAATACAGCCCAAAATTGCATTTGCCTTCTTTGCAGCCACATCGCATTGCTGGCTCATATTCAGTTTGTGATCTACCACAATTCCAAGATCCTTCTCACTTGTAGTATTGTTGAGCCAAGTGTCCCCCATTCTGTAACTCTGCATTTGGTTTCCTCTCCCTAGGTGCCGCACTTGGCATTTATCCCTATTAAATTTCATTCTGTTGTTTTCGGCCCAGCGCTCCAGCCTATCGAGGTCACTTTGAATTTTGTTTCTGTCTTCCAGAGTATTAGCTGTTCCACCCAACTTTGTGTCATCTGCAAATTTGATAAGCATTCCCTGTACCTCCTCATCCAAGTCATTAATAAAAATGTTGAAGAGCACCGGGCCCAGGACCGAGCCCTGTGGTACCCCGCTCGTTACCTCTCCCCAGTTTGAGAAGGAACCATTGATAAGCACTCTTTGAGTCCGATTCTTTAGCCAATTGTGGATCCACCTGATAGTTGTTCCATCTAGCCCACTCTTAGCTAGCTTACTAATCAGGATATCATGAGGCACTTTGTCGAAAGCTTTGCTGAAGTCCAGATATATAATGTCCACAGCATTCCCACAGTCCACAAGGGAGGTTACCCGATCAAAAAATGAGATCAGATTAGTCTGACAGGATTTGTTCTTGACAAATCCATGCTGGCTTCTAGTAATCACTGCATTGTTTTCAAGGCGCTTACAGACTGTCTTCTTTATCTGTGATCTGTGACATCACCTGAGCAGACAGTTCCATGTTCCTGATTGACCATGATTTGGGAGTTGCTAGATTTGCCACTAAAGGTGCTTTCAGATGTGGCTTTTATTGTGCAATTGCCCTGCCTCATTCATGGAATTTTACAGGGTGTCCAGAGGTCATAATCTTCTATTTGTAAATTTCCCATGTTTTCCCACTGTTTCTTCCATCATCTCTCTTACCATAAATAAATAAATAAATTCCATTAAGGAGGGAAAGATGGAATAGCTGCCCAATGCCTTGTGACTGGTAGAGCGCCCTAATTTGTATGATCTGTAATGCATCCTAATTTCTATGATTTGTAATGATTTTTCTGTCTGTAGTGTCCTAAAGGTCATTTTAGTAACTATGGCTAATAGTTGTAGCCCTCGAACCATTGAATAACTTCGGGCTCCTCTGATTAAGGTGTGAAGAATTTGTAGATAAGAACAGTCTTTCTCCCCCCCCCTTCTCAATTCCATGCCATCATAGAGCTCCAAGTTTCTTACTGAAGCAAATAGAAACCCCCTTTTCTGTTTGCATAATACTTCAGTCAGATTCCTTCTCTGCTCTTCTCAATAGCTCAGCAGAATCTTTCCTGTTTTCACTCCTACTAAGTTATACATGTAGTTAAGAATGTAACCCTGAGATCTATCCTTCAGCACCCTCAATCCCTTGTTTTTCATTCACATCATAACTGTAACACGAAAGACTTTTGGGGGCAGAGAGAACTAATTCAGCTTTGGGCTGTACGTCTTCCATGTATGTTGGAGCAAGCAATTCTCTGTCAGTACACTGATATTTTGTATATAGGATCACAAGCCATGCAGAGCCGGTTGATTAATGAATCCTCACACTGGCAAGGATTAAAGGATTATTATCGCTCTAGTTGGAGAGGGCTTCCTATTTATGAATTAATTGCTAGCTTCTGGTTGAATAAATTCTGAGGTGATGGCCTAGAAATGCATTAGCCCTGGGTTTAGTTTGTAGGGAGATAATCAAAAGATCCTTCGGGTTGTTGTCATGGGTGTACAGGCATTCTAAATGAATGATGAAAATGTATTAAAAAGCAAACTGAAGTGAGTTCTTCGAACAGCTGAAGGCTGAATTTAAGTAGCAACCCTCCAGATATTGTCTTGCCTCTTCTTTCCTTGCTCTCCTCCATTCCTACTTCTGTACCTACCTGTCGTGATAGGGGTTGGGAAATCTTGTAAGCCATCTTTGTTGCTGTCATGGCTTGGATGTTCTGCATGCAAAGGCCTATTACTATTCAGTGATTATGCAAATCAGACACCCACAGCCAATCAGAGTGAAGAGGATTGTGTAAGTGAGAGTAAGCTGTATGATTTTCTGCCCTTAATGGCACACCATCCATCATTATGATTAGATGAGACAATTCCATGTCAAGCTAATGCTTCTTAACTTTGTTTTAGCTTTATAAATTTATTTCAGCTTCTAAACTTCCCACCCTTATACTGCTGCATAAACAACTAGCTATTATGCAAAGATTTCACACTGGACTCATGTCAACAGCCCATTTCAGCTCACCCATCTCATTAAGACAAATAACCTGGCTGCCTCAGCCCACTTGATATCATTCTACTACATTACATTCTTCTACATTACCATTTTAGAGGTAGAAACCTAGAAGCAGCCTTCTCAGGATGCTGAATCCCAGTGGCTTGGTTAAATTTTGCCTGCAAAAATATGCTTCTATGCCAAAGGTGCCAATTAGACTGCAAAGAGTAGTGGTGTTTATGATACAGTCAATTGTGGGAGAAGAACTGGACTGAGGCTACCAACTGATATGCCAGGCAACTAGAACTCTGATGGCTGGTAATCCTTCCCAGTTATTGTCAAGAAGAGTTGGTCAAATATCATGGCCTAAAACTCTGATGTAATGTGACTTTTAAAAAACCCAATCCATTTATTACTCATCCTCCTGCCCTGAAGGTTTAGGGCTGGTAACAGTAATTTTGCATATATGCTATGGATACCTGAATCTAGAGAAAGAGAGAAAAAGTAACAAATGAGTCCTAATGAACACAAGCAGGGAATGCTGTTTAGTATGACTCAGCAACTGTTTGAAGGCATTGATCTGCCCATAGTTAAACAGTAGATTTTTTTCTTACCCTTGTAGATTAGTGCAAAACATTGAGCAACCTAGAATATATATTTTACATACATACATGTCATAGAACAACCTGAGCAGTGAGTCTAGTAAGCAGAAGCAGTAGTCTTAAGTAATTTGCAGTAAGTACAAAATGTTACCAACCTGCCTGCACATTCTGGTGGGCAGGTTTGCACGTCATGACAACTCACCCTGGCAATAAGCCACAGTGAGTTGATGGTTCTGCGAACAACCCATGGTGAGCTTGGTAGACAATTGGGCTCACCGTGGGATGTTTGCTCCCTCCTTCCCCCTCGGTCTTCCAGGTGGTATCCCAGGGGACACCATGGCAGGACCGAGTCATCTCTCCCTCCCTGCTGCAATCGGGAGAGCCATTTTCTGCTCCCTGCGGCTTTCAGTGGCTGTCAAAACGAGGACTGCAGGAAAAAAAGGTTAAAATGCAAAAAAGCTTTGGGGAGCTAAAAATGGCTCTCAGTCATGGCGGCGGCCGGGGACGACGACCAGTGCCAGCCACCCTCAAGTACTGCTTGGGCACTTCTGGGGCAGATGGCACTGCAGTGGCCAGGGTGTGCTTGGGAAGAGCAGCAAGGTTCTTTTGCCGCTTTTGCTGAGTGCCTCGCTGGCTCCTGGACATTACCCATGGTGGGATCAGAAGTCCAGGTTTGGACAACACGACAACACACTGTGGGTAAAACAACCCCTAGAACAGCCCACAGGTTCTCAGGGTGGCTTGTTTGGGGAAAAAAAGCCACTGTGGGTAACCTGGGCTGGGTTCAGACAGTATGACAACTGCCCATGGCTTGCTGCCCATGTTGTGTTGCCGTGTCATGCGAACCAGGTCAGTGTGTCAGAGGGCATCTATGAATGGTAATTCTAGTACGACATCAGAATGGGAATAATTAATTATCATTTTCAAAATTCCCACAAACTCTGCAAATAATTCACACTCACTCCAATAATTCATACTTAAGTCCTTTAATTAATTGTGTCAATTCTGTTCTCTGGCTTTTTAGAACTTGGTTTTGTTTCCTGACATATTTTGTCTGCAGAAGGATGTTAAATGCGACATTATTGACCATGGGACTGTAATATTTTTCAATACTGTCATGGTTAAATGCAAAAAATAAAATAAAATAAAAATGAGATAAATTCACTCCCTCACTTGATAAAAACTAGACATCTTTTCTTTTTCTTTCCTTTTCTCCTATGTTATTCCAGCTTGCCCAGCAGGGATGTTCAAGGCAAACCAGGGTGCAGGGGTCTGCATGCAGTGCCCCTCCAACAGTCGGTCTACATCAGAAGCTGCTCCCATCTGCACTTGTCGCAATGGTTACTACCGTGCTGACTTTGATCCATCAGAGGTGGCTTGCACCAGTAAGTAATAACGTTTACGGCTGAAAATACATAGACCTCAAGACTCATCTTGAGAATTTGTACTCTGAGGGACTGTTAATAAAGATTTAGAATGAGTCTTCAGAATAATGTTGGTGTGTGATGTTCCTTCAGTGGATCCATTCTTGCTAAGTGGGCCTTAGTGTATATGTTAAAGAATGTGGTGAGTGGGCTTGCGTGTTCCGATGAACCCTGTGAGCAATGCCGTCGGGAGCTATATACTCCTGGTAGGGTCACCCATGGTGGTAAGGTCCGGGGAGAGGAACCAGACAAAGAACGATCCAAAACAAAAAGTCCTCAGTGGCAGAACAGGCGGAAGATAATTTAAACCTAAATTACAACGGCTGTGAAGGCGGATGAAGGCTGCAGCAGAGAATGGTTTTCCAATCGTCAGGGTAACCGTGCCATTGGATCATTGCCATCCTCTGTCAAGTTTGTGTGGTGATTGGTTGTGCACCAATCTCCCCACAGAAAACAGCTTCATGCACAGGCGTCTTCCAACCCAACCAACCAACCAACCAACCTACCAAAAAAAGTCCCATGGCGACTGGCGAATGGCGACGGGGGCAGGACTGTGAATCTGGAAGCCCCTAGTCACGGACCAGCACATGGGCGGTGGATGCAGACTCAGTCGCCCTGTTCAAGGAATGAGGTAGTCGAGCAGCTTGGCAGCTGTATCCATGACTGAGCAGCCCTATTTAGGATCCACTCTGCTCACCCCGTATGGGGAGGGGGCTAGAAAAGGTGCCCTAAACATAGTCTACCCATCGCTAGAGTCTACACAATTTTCTTTAGAATTTTCCTCCTTTTAAAATCTCCTTTTTGTAATTTTTTATTTTTTTTTTATCCTGGAAGACAATCTTACTCGGTCACGAGTGATCGCCTGACTGACTGTATGACATCATATCAGTTATGATCACCTCTTTTCATTGACATGGAAATACTTCAACACTGTTAATCTGTAGTCTCCAGGTCAACACATGAGATAGGTGTTCTTTGTAGCTGCATACAAAAGCAAGATGCCCCACTCAAGAAAAACCATTATTTGACATACTCCAGCAAGAAAAGGAAGATTCAACAAAATGAAAGTGCCACCATAAAAAAATGGAGCCACTTACTGTAAATTTAATTAGCCCCAAGGAGAAGACCTGAGAATATAGGATTCTTGTGACAAACCATCCTACTCACAATCTACGGCACTGTTGGAAGATATAAACCTTTAATATTGATGACAGCCTGAGATACATTTGTATAATAGAGGAAGAGTGGAGATTTTGAGTCCTCTGGCTAACCACCACTCATGTTAATGGCACGTGTCCCATATGTGACACAGAATGGACCCAAGGACAGATTTCTCCCCATTTGTCATTGTATTTTCACATGAATGTATAATCATGTGGACACTTGGGACATGAACACAACCTCTTTATAAATGATGTATTAATAGTGTAAATTGTAGAAACCCAGTTCTACTTGCTTTCCTAGGTTAGAAACTTGGCATCTTACATCTTCAGTACACACACGGCTGGACCCTGCCAAAGATATGGTATAGACTGAAAGTGAAAAGATATAGGAAGTGCATTCTGTGCATTATAGTGTTGGACTGGGACTCGGGAGATCCGGGTTCTAGTCCCCACTCAGCCATGAAACTCACTGGGTGACTTTGGGCCAGTCACTGACTCTCAGCCTCACCTACCTCACAAGGTTGTTGTGAGGATAACATGGAGAGGAGGAGGATTATGTAAGCCACCTTGGGTTCCTTGCAGGAAAAAAGGCAGGGTATAAATATAATAAATAAATAAAATAAATAAATATGTGATGATTGTGGAGAGCCAGACCTGATATGTGGGTGATTCTGTATTGGGAGAAGGGCTGGACTATGTAGCCTTCTTGACTTTTCAGTCTTATGATTCAGTGGGGGCGGAGAAGTAAAAATGGTCAACTTCCTTGTGTTTCATGATTATCCCAGATATTGTATTTGACATTTCATTTATAATTTGGGGAGAAATTCGGAGTAATCTGGATGATTTTTTAAAGAATACCTGGTCTGTTTTACAGAATAACCTTTTCCAAAATGGGGTTTTCCCTGTGGAGTGGCTACTGGGCTGCCCTGTGCAGCTCCAAGGGAAGAGGCTGACTTCTATTCCTTATGACTTCCATTGCACCTTCCCTCCATAGGAGGCCTGTATTAGCATACTGCTTTCTGCAGTTATGCTTTTGTAGGTAACTATGCATGTTTGGTTATGAGATGTCTAATGTGTGTCTGGAATAAGAGATTAATTTCCATATTCTGCCAGATCACTGGTAGCGGGAAGTGTAGTAGTAAATAAATCTGTTTTTATTGCCTCTTGTTATATAGCTGATTTACAGTATGTCTCACGAGAGGAGTACTGTATAAAAAAGTCAATTTGTTGATTTTTATTTCTTCTCGTTAAGGCTTAATTTTAAAATGTTCTAATTTGAGGTGCCAGCTGTTCAATTTCCAAGTTGTTACATGTCATAGGAATAAATAAATTTTGTATTGTAGATCTGTGGGTGCTGCTGTTCTCTGGCATAATAGAAACATGTCTTTGCCTTCCCAATCCATTTTCTGCTAGGTAGAACTTTACAGATGTGTGTGAATGAAGTCCCTATGTAGGCACAATGAACACAATTTTCGTTGAACTTCTGTACGTTGCACAGGATAGTTACTAACAAGCAATAGTGACATTTTAATACAGACTATATTATAGGTATTTGATGTGACATCGAAGGATTTGCACACATTGCTCTGATCTTGAGAATGGTCCAACGCATGTCTAGATAAAAGCCCTGCTCTCACCTTCTTCATCTCTATGTGGAAGGGGAGCACGATGGTCACTGGCCCCTCTCCTCACCTTCACAAGTTCAGCAGAAGGTGTCAACAGGACTCTGTGCCTGTACACCTGAATGCATGATTGGAACAATTGTGTGAAGGTGAGAATAGGGCTACTGACACATGAAAAATCATTGAAAAAGAGGTTGATCCCAGGTGGAAAAGAAGTTGAATCCAGATGTATAAAACCACTCACAAAACCAGTTGAACATGTGCAAGTTCACAGAAAAAGTCAACTTATATTGACTTCAGAGTCATTGACTTACATATAGATCTCC
This sequence comes from Shinisaurus crocodilurus, assembly GCA_021292165.1. Classification (NCBI taxonomy): domain Eukaryota; kingdom Metazoa; phylum Chordata; class Lepidosauria; order Squamata; family Shinisauridae; genus Shinisaurus; species Shinisaurus crocodilurus. The sequence goes on from CM037878.1 coordinate 56,829,780, forward strand.
TACTTCGTCCTTCCCCAATTTGGTGTCCTCCAGATGTGTTGGACTACACATTGGGGGAAAGCACCAATGTGTAAAAAAAAAAAAAAAACAACTGAAAGAGAAAAAAATCTCAGGTGCCAACTGAAATATTTTATTGCCCAATGCGTTTCAGCATGTACCTTCGTCAGTGGCCAAACGTTTTTCCAAGTGCTGCTCGAAACAAATTTCTTCAGCTATCTCGTGGTGAGATTTCAGTTGGCACCTGAGATTTTTTTCTCTTTCTTTTTTTTTTTTTTTACTACACATTGGCCATGCTGGTTGGGGATGATGGGTGCTGAAGTTCAACACATCTAGAGGGTACCAGATTGGGGAAGCCTGTTTTACACAATTCTATATGGAAGTGCATTCTATACAGGAATTTTTAAATGTGTGCATTGGTCCTATGTATATCCTGTTACTAGCAGCAATGTGGCTATTTAGTTTAGTCACTGGCCTGCTTTACACATAACAAAATAAAAACAACACTATCATTATTTAATCATTTATTATTTCAATTTATATCCTGCTTTTCAGCATATAGCACCCATGGCAGCTCTATGCAGCAGCAGCAGCAGCAACAACAACACAGTTTTTAACGGTCAATAACAACAATTTTTTAAAAAGTCAATACTGATAAAATAAAAAAAGAATTGCAGTCAGATAAAACCAATCAAAAACGTTACAGCAGCCACACTATAATATATTAAGGCAAGCTGTAAATAATAAAAAAAGACAAGTCACCTTGAAGTCACAAGGGCCTGTGTAATTAAAAAAGTATTTGCCTGACAGCAAAATGACATCGGAGAGAAGCTGAGGGAGTTCCACAGCTTGGGCATAGATACTTAGAAGGCCTGACCAAATATGCCTCCCGACATTGGTGGTCCTGAGAGAAGGGTCTCTCCAGAAGATCTCAAAAAAACCCTTGTACAAGAAATGGTAGTCCTTAATAACCTGGTCCCAAGCCATTTAGGGCATGGAAGGTCATAAGCAGCACTTTAAATTGTGCCTGGGAATGAACATGATGTTCATTGTAACATTTGGGGAAGGGCTGTAGCTCAGTGGTAGAGCACATGATTTGTATGCATAAGGTCCCAGGTTCAACCCTCAGCATCTCCAGGTAGGGCTGGGAAAGAATCCTGCCTGAAACTCTGAAGAGCCGCTGCTAGTCAGTGTCGATAATACAGGGCTAGATGGACCAATGGTCTGACTCAGTAGAAGACAGCTTCCTATGTTCCTAGGGTCACTCACATGCGCTGTGTAACTGGCCCTAATCAACAGTCTGACTGCAGCATTCTGAACCAGCTGAAGTGTCCAAACACTCTTTAAAGGCTGCCCCATCCCCCGATGTACAATGTATTTGTAGTCCAAACAAGATTAAATAAGCCATGTGTCACCATGGACAGACCAGACAGCTCTAGAAACAAAGCACAATTGGTGTACCAGCCTGAGCTATGCAAAGGCACTTTTGGCCTGTGCCAAGCCCTGGATATCCAGTCTTGCATGTTTTCCCCCTTCTCATTCCTCATTGAGAAGAAATCGTGGTTTGCTGTTGCATGCAAGTTCAGTAACTGGTAGTTTGCTCAAACCTCAGTTTGTTAAGAAGCCGGGATGAACAACTCCCATATGGTGAGTTTGGATGCAACAAACAAACCATTGTTTCCTCTAAACCAGGAATAGAAGCTTTAAATATTCTCCTCTCATGCACCAAGGGGAGGGAGAGTGCACAAACCCAATGCTTGTGCCAGGTCATGCCCACATGGTTATGCCTTGGGCTTGCATGCTCCCCACTCCCCTCCCCTTCATGCATTTTGGTAGATTGAACCTCTTAATCTTTGAAGAAGGGAAAACCACAAGGCTGCCATTTTTAAGGCAGCGATCCATTTACATTTTAGAAGTTGCAGGGCTTCAATGTGCCCGAAAGTTGCACCTTCTGATCTAGAAGCCTTTTCTGTTTATCTCAAGAGTGTGCATGTGTGTGTGGGATGTGGTTGCTCCATGATGCACCATGCATTCAGAAGCCCTGCAATTGTAATTTCAGATGTCTCAGAACTGAGACTTCATATGGAAAACAGATTCCAGGACGGAGCCTCTTAGCTTACATTCAAGGCCATGATTCCACCTGGTTTAAATATCGTATAATGCTCCTCAGAAGGCTTGCAGTGTTTCTGAGAGTTGGCTGCCCTCTCCTTGGCCACATTTTACCATAGTGCTGACATACGCTGGGCAACATTTCACCAGTAAATCAATGGGAAATTAAGGGTGTGGGTGACGACAGTGTGCTGTAAAATCCCTCCGGTAAAATCAGTTGTATTTCTTACTTTTTTCCCTGTGGTTCCAGGCATGACTGCCGCAGACGAGCTAAACAGTGTCAGAAACTCTGCTATAAATCACCTTCCTCCACCCCAGGGCTTTATAATCCAAGTAGTGCCATTTGCTGTGGGTGGCATTGCTATGTAATTGTTCCCTATTTGGTAGATATTGGTAGGCAGAAGGATTTGAAAATAATAATGTTTAAGCTCGTCCCCCACCCCACCCCAGCCAGTTGCCAGGCAAGAGCCCAATAATGTGGACCAGCCTTCCCCAACTTGGCTCCCTCCAGATGTGTTGGGCTACAACTCCCAGAATGCCACAGCCAGCATGGCTGGCTGGGGCATGCTGGGATTTATAGTCCATCACATCTGGAGCGGGGCAGGTTGGAGAAGGCTGCTATGGACTATTCACCATATGTTTCATTTGTAACTGTCAAATCCAAGGGATGGGCAAATACCTTGGGAAGAAGACAGACTGGCAGATTGAAGTCTTGGGGCTGATGGTTGGTAATCTGGTTCAGATAGCAGGTGATGGAAAAGATCTCTGCCTGAGACTTTGAGAGTTTCTGCCAGTCAGTGTGTAGACAGTACTGGGCTAGATGGACGAATGGTTTTGACCTGGCATGAGGCAGCTTCCTATGTTCCTCAATAGGACACAGATGGGATCTGCAACAGGTTGTGGCAGTGTGGAGTGCTCCTGCTCAGGGTTCCAGCCAGCCATGCCCTCTTTCAGGATTCTCCATTCCATCCCCCCCCCCCCCCCGCACCAACAGACACTGAGCGTTTTGTGGCCACCGAGCATGCTCGGTTCTCATTGGGCTGTTGGGATGTAGGTGACCCCTTAAGGTTTTTCCCCCTAACAATTTTAGTACTTCTGCAAACCTTGGGGTACCCCCTGAGCATGGTACCTCCCTCTTATTTCTCAGTGGCCCTGTTTTGGCTATAATCCGGTCTGCACTCAACAGCTGAGTTTGCTATCAAAAGGAGTGATTGGTGGTCACTGTGCAAAAAGAGAACCTGGCCATCTGCCTCAGCAGCATTGCCCTGATCAGGGATGGACAACTTGTGGGCCTTCAGATGTTTTAGCCTACAACTCCCATCAGCCCTAGCCAGCATAGCCAGTGGTGAGGGATGATGGGAGGTGAAAACACAAGTTACCCATCCCTGGCCCTAGATGAAGGGAAAGCATATCTGCTCTGGGAGCTTTATATCAGTCAATGAAACTGGTCTGGCTTTCTGATGCTACCTGACTTCCCAGTCCAGGAGGATTATGGGCCATGAAGTGAATGCTCCTGCTGGAGCTGTCCACAATGCCCTCCTCTGACTAGCAGCCCCATTGGTACAGGGGCAGAACACCAGTGCCTGATCCACAGGGCTCTCATTTGAGCTTGGTTTCACCTGACAATAGCAAGTAGAGATTCCTCACCTGCTCTGGACTCATTGTCTGAAAGATATATGACACACCATTTTTTGAATCCTTTTTATTACGTAGGAAATCAGAGCTTATTGACCAGTATCAGAAATACAATATATCTACCCCTTGGATTTTATATTCAGAGTTATTGTCAAGGAAGGCAATGGAACTATAATGTCTGTTGCTCAGCTGTCTGCCACTAACCCCTCAAATAAGTTGATAAAAGGCTCTGCCTTTTGATTGATGGCATCATTTTAAAATAAGCCTGTCTCAGATCAAATCTCTGAAACCAGGCAAGAGGCTTGTGCTATATTCAATCAAGCCTTCAGGATACAGGCCATAGTGTTGCAACAAGAAGTGGCTCAGCATCATCGGCTTCCTTCTGACCATTGGCTAACCTGGTTATGATGCCACAAAGGGTCAGAGATGAGGGAGACTTTTGGAAAGGCTGAGAAACAATGGGGCCTGAATATAATATATTATATTATATTAGGTTAGCTTAGGTTAAAGCATTTATTAGTGCAAGGCTGGGTATTCACCATAAACTTTTTCAATTAAATATTTTGGAGGGGGAAGGCTAAAGAAAAGGTCATTATTATTCAGTGGGGAAACAAAATATATGCATCTTCCAGGGTAGGGCTTTTGCAATTTTGAGAGGAAGGAGCAGAAGGTTTCAACTTCCTTTCAGTTCTTTAATGAAAAAAATGCTCTGTCAATGCTTCTAGTGGCAACAGAGCTACAATCACTAGCTCAGCAGTGTTGCAAGATCTTGTAGACTGGCACAATGAGAATGATGTCCTCTGCCTCTCAAAATGGTAAGACCCCGATCCCTCAAAAATGTACAGTTTTTGCTCTACCCCATGAACGCTGTCAAGAGTGCCCCCCAAACCTCCATGAAATCTGAGGTGGGTTTAACCCCCCACTAAACCTTAGCTGAGAGCTAAACTTTGGCTATTGGGCAGTATAGAAATATGAGAGAGAGAGAGAATATGTACCATCCTTCATCATATTAGATTTCAGGGTAGTGTACAAAGCATAAAAACACACAATTCAATAAAACACAGAGCAACGATAATAGCAACAGAGAAAACCTCAAAACAAACTAATAACATTTGTAAAACTCACTTCCCGCTGGAGTTCATATGGCTCCATCCTTATTATTTAAAACAACAACAAAAAACTCTGAAAATGTCGATCTGCATTTTATTAACTGCTGTCCTAATGATTTGTACTGTATGTGTTTATAACTTCAGGAAAGGTGGTTTTCACACGATGATGATGATGATGATGATGATCTAGTTACTGTTTGCCTTGTGAGAGATTTTAAGTCCTGAAAGACAGTTTAGAAATCTGTTAATTAATATATTAAAACAAAATAAATTAAATTGCCTGGATATTTAAAAATGTTTTCACCTGGTACCCAAAGAATAGCAGTGTTAGCACCAAGGGAACCTCTTTGTGGAGGGCATTCCATTGTTGGGCCTCTGGAACCGAGCTCAGAAGTGGACAGGTAACCAGTGTCACTATTTTGGAACTTGTATAATAAAAGCAAGCCAGTCAGAATTCAGGCCGTGATATTTTATTATGTGTCATAGATGTTACTGACAAAATGGTCTGATGAGCAGGTGGAGGAACAGGTGAACGAACAAGGAGGTTGGTTACATTTTAACAGAGCCTCCACACATCATGTCTGTGCTATTGGTAAAATGGGATGATGATGATGATGATGATGATGATGATAATAGTAATAATAATAATAATAATAATAATAATAATAATAATAATAATAATAATAATAATAATAATTTGAAATTCTGTGGGTGTCTGGTGTGTGTGTATCTATGACACACACATGGTAACAGTTCTAAGTGCAGCATCACTTTAGTACATCACATTCAGTACATCACCTTTCCACTGTGTACACACAGCAAAACCTTTGTTGCTAGATGGCTCATGACAAATACTTTAACTGTGCTGACAGGGAAAAAAAATTAAATGAAATGGAATTTCCGTTAAAGGATAGCATTTTTCTAGCAATTTTAACAAAATGCTTTCATCTGCAGTAACCATGGCAACAGATCAGAGAAGCTCTCTCAAAGTGCCTCTCTGAATGTAATTATGAAGAAAAGGGGAGAGAGAAGGGAAGTGGGGAGTTTGGAATGGGGACAGCAGCTGAAAAACCCTCAAGGGCTTGTGCAGAGGTAGGTTGTGACAGATTCAGCAGAACTGCCTTGGATTCATTTTCTTCCAACTGAGGTGCTGAAATGCTTGCCTCTTAATTATATGCCCTGATCCCAGCAGGCTGGCCAGCATAGGTCTCCGCTACCATTGTGACGGCACAGTTTGTCCAACAGTGCTGTTCCAAATGGTGAGGGGATTGCCACATGCTAGTTCCCAGAGACATGAGGAGGAACCCTAGGTAGCCCACTGTGACCTTTGCTTGTAGAACACTTTGCCAATAAAGTTGATCACATCTATTCCATGTTGAGAGAAGTATCTTTTGGCTGTGGTGGTTGAGGCATCTGCTTGTCCTATTTTGATGGATACATTTCAGTTTCTTCAGCCTGAGGATGTGGGCAAGTTGCTTGGAAGATTGAGGCCAACCAATTGCTTGTTAGATCCATGCCTGTGCTGCCTGATTAATGCTGCCAGAGGAGAACTGGCGACGTAGGTGGTGAAGATTGTAAATAATTCCTTGGAAGAGGGGTTTGTTCCTGTGTTATTAAAGGAAGCAGTGATGAGACCATTACTTCAGGGGGGGAAATTGACTTGACCTCACTATCTTGGATAATTATCAACCTGGCTCCGATTTACCATTTGTGAGTAATATGTTAGAACTCAACTCCAGGCTTTCTTGGAGGAAACAGATTATTTAGATCCTTTCTAATCTGGGTTTAGGGCCCATTCTGGGACTGCAATGGCCTTGGTCAGCTTGGGTGGATGGCCAGGGGGAGTGCATCCCTGTTGGTTATGCTGGACCTGTCAATGGACTTCAAAACCCTCAACCATGGTATCCATCTGGGACACCTAGCTGGTACAGGGCTGGGAGGCACTGTGTTGTGGTGGCTCCCATCCTATATGGTTGGACTTCTCACCAGAAGAGGGTGCGAGGGGGACTACTTCTTGGCCATTGGCCTGTGGGATTCCTCAAGGCTGGATATTTTGTCCTGCATGCTGTTTAACATGAAGCTGCTGGGAGAAGTCATCTGGTGTTTTGGGACTGATGTCGCCTAACTCTTATCTCTCCTTTTCAACTGGTGCCAAAGAGGCTGTGTAGATCCTTAACTGTTCTTTGAGCAGTGATGGACTGGATGTGCACTAAGAAGCTGAGGTTTAATTCATTCTAAACAGACGTACTGAGGATCAGTAGACAAGTTGATCCAGAATTGGAAGTACAGACTATGCTGGATGGGATTGCACTCCCTCTGAAGTCTGGGGATTCTCCTGGACCCAGCATTGCACCTGGATGCTCAGGTGGCCACTGTGGCTAGGAGTGCCTTTGCCCAGTTTCATCTGCACCAGCTGCACCCCTTCCTGGGCAAGATGGATCTAGCTACAGTTACATGTACCTTTCTCACAACCAGATTAGATTACTGCAATGCACTGTATGTGGAGCTGTCCTTGAAGAGTGTTCAGAATTTGCAGCTGGCACAAAATCTGACAGACAAAATACTTATCAGTGCTCAGTTTTCAGATCATATTATACCATGTAGCCCAAACAGCTTGGGACCAGGATATTTAAGGACTGCCTCCTCCCACATGAATCTACCCATCAATTATGATCAAATTTGGAGGCCTTACTCCATGCCCCAGCACTGAGAGGTGTGACTGGCATGGATAAGAGATAGGGCCTTCTCAGTGGCAGTGCCCTGGCTATGGAACCTTTTACCAAGAGAAGTAATACTGGTCCCTTCTATCATGCTTTTTAAGCAGCAGTTAAAACACTTATTTTACCAGGCTTTTCAAGTATTTTAAAGTATTCTGGATTTTTTAAATGTTTTGAAGTTTAGTATATCAAGATTTTTATTGGTACCTTGGGGGCTTTTCAGAACAAAAATGTTTCTATAAATAAAGTTTGAAGGATATGCTTTCCTTGAAGAACTAAATAGGCTTGCCAGTTTGCGCTTAGATTTTATGTTACTGTATGTGAGGAATCTATCTATCTATCCATCAGATTTATAAAATCACACCATCCACCTAATAGATGCTTGGGGCAATGTACAATAAAAACATTAAAAACTTCACATAAAACCCAAGTAACAAGGGATGAAAACCATATTGGATGTGTCATGCAGCTTCTTAATGGAAATGTTGTATGCAGCCAATAAAGGAGTGGGGGTATATTTAAAACAGACCAATGATACAGGCTTGAAGATGGCAGGAATGCAAATGACGTAAAAGGGTCATGAAGGTGACCAAACACACATGAGAGCACATAATTGTGCCTACTGCATGGCAGTGAAGGTGGTGAAGAAGGCTTACTTTGCTGCTTCCCTTGTGTTCCATACAGGGCCAGCGCTACCGCTAGGCAAACTAGGCTGTTGCCTAGGGCGCGTAGCTGAAGAGGGCGCAGAAACGCTGCGTTCCTCTTCGCTGCCGGCACGCTCCTGCCCCGCCCGCCTCGCCGACAAAGCCAGGTCAGTGCGGGGGGATTGCGCCCGGAGGTAGTGGTGGGGCCGAGCCTGGGTGCCGTCCCCCCGCCCCCGCCCCCACCACCCCGCCGCCGCCGGACCCCCACCACCTACCTTCTCCGTGCCGCTTCCGGAGCCCCGCCCGCGCTCTGTTTTGGTGGGAGGAACCAGGGCAACAGGGCTTAAACAGCCCTGTTGCCCTGGTTTCCCCCAGCCAAAAACAGAGCGCGGGGGGCCCGTCGCGTCACTTCCTCTTCGGAGGAGGAGGAGGAGGAGGCGGCCAGGGCAGCGGCCAGGGCGGCGGGGGGGTTTGCAGAGCAGGGCTGCTTTGCTACGGAGCCCCCCCCACGGCACGAGAGGGGGGCGCTAAATATAATTTAGCCTAGGGCGCCAAACTGCCCTGCACCGGTCCTGGTTCCATAACCGTCCAGCTGATCTCTTCCAAGTGGTTCAGGGGTTGATTTCATCTATGCCAGTGAATTCAGTGCTGGTGCCCCTTGGAGGCCCACTGCGATGAGTTTGCCAATCATTTAGAGGATAAAATCACTCACCTTCATTCTGACTTGAATGCCATAATTGATGCAGTGTCTGCTAAGGTGTCCAGTGCATTGTCTTGTCTTGTGGGACCAGTTTCATTTTGTGAAGCCTGCATAGGTGGACAAGATGCTTGTATCAGTGTGACCCATCACATGCTCTCTTGACCCTTGCCCATCATGACTTCTTCTACTTAGCCATGCGGGATTGGCTGGCTGGATCAGGGGAGTGGTCAATGTATCATTACATGATGGTGTGGTTCCCACTGTCTCCAAGGAGGTGGTGGTGCAATTACTCCTGAAAAAAACTCTCCCTTGATCCAGATATTTATACTAACTATCGACGGGTCACCAATACCCCCTTTTTGGGTAAGGTGCTTGAGAGAGTGGTGGCATCTCAGCTGCAGGCATTCTTGTATGAAACTGATTATCTTGATCCATTCCAGTCTGGGTTCAGACCTGGTTTTAGGATAAAATCAGTCTTAGCTGCCCAGATGGATAACCTTCTTCAGGAGAGGGACTGGGGGAGTGTGACCCTGTTAATTCTTCTTGATCTTTCAGTGGCTTTTGATACCATTGACCACAATATTCTCCTGGACCAGCTCCATGAGTTGGGGAGGGGTCGCTGTTCTATGGTGGTTTGACTCTAGCTTATGGGGTCAGTTCCAGTGAATAGCATTGGATGACTATGCCTTGGCCCCCTGGCAGTTGAACTCTGGGGTGCCATGGGGCACTATTTTGTCCCCAATGCTGTTTAACATTTAAATGAAGCCAGGGTCAGCCCCAATCTGAGGCAGAGTGAGGTAGTCACCACAGGCAGCAGATTTTGGGTGTCGTAAAAGGACAGCACATTTTTAGTTATTTAGGGTGCAATCCTATGTCCCTCCGACCTTGGCTGGGGGGTACACAGGATAGGGGCTGGAAGCCCCTGTGACCTCGGAAAAGATTTCCGAGGTCACAGTGCCATGGAGTGCCCGGCCCCCCACCTCGTAGCTGATGCAGTTCTTTCCGCACCAACAGGACACCGAAGACGATCTCCTGTCTTCAGTTCCCCCATGTGGCGGGCTGTTCCTGGGGCTGGGGAGGGGACCGGGGAGGAGCGAGGCTCTGCCATATTCTGAGAAATCCAGGTGGTGCCTCAGCCCCTCCTCCTCGTGAGGAGAAGAAAAACATCCAGACGGCTGAAATCGGCTGTCTAGAAGTTTTTGAGGGTGATCTTCTATCCGCCGCACTCCTCCCCCCGTGCATGGGATGCCTGCAATCCTCCAGGTTTGGAGAGTTGCAGGCACCCTCATAGGATTGTGCTGCCCCTTCGTTATTATTGTAGTTCTACTGCCAGGGATGGGAAGAGGTGATTGTGGGATTTTCTGCTTCATGTACCAAAATAACTCAGCTGGCTTTGGATACTATGCAGTGTATGCACCTTGACTTGGTTGGTCTGCTGCCCAAGGAATGTTGCCAGGCAGCGGCACGTAAGCAGGCCTTCTCAGTGGCGGCACCTGCTCCTTGGACTTGGAGTACTCTCCCATGAAGTTTGAGAAGCAGAATCACTGGCTAGTTTTAACTGCCTCTTTAAAATACACTTATTTACACAACCTTTCCCTGATATGTGAGGGACTCTGCTACTACCCTATTTACTTGTTTATGGTGCTGTCATTAAAACATTTTAATGTTTTTAACTATGTATTGTTATCTTGTTTTTATCTTGTTATCTTGCATTTTATTGTAAACTGTTTAGGGATTTTAATATATCAAGTGGTATAAAAAGTATGATTATTATTATAATAAAGAAATGTTCAACTGCGGAGTACATAAAGTGTGTATTCAGAAGTACTATATTATGATTAGTGCATGCTCTGTGGAAATGTGCTTGCTATTTTCAGTACAGATGTCAATTTCTGACTTGTGGCACCACTTCCTATAAAATAAACACACAACCCCAACACACACACACACAGACACACACACACGCTCATGTTTTTCTTACCTGAATCTTAGTCAGCCATGGTTTCACCAAGTATGAGCACTGATGAGCTGCAATCCTCACCTTCCACCTCCTGCACTGCATTACCTGCTGACCCAGAACACACCTCCCAAGTGGGATCCCCAACACCATGTGGATGGAAGGCCCCAATGGGACCCCCATGTGGATGAGGTGGCACCATATGCATTGGGCAATAAATGATCCTGTCCATTTCTGAGGTCTCCTCCTCCTCTTTTCCTGTGTGCAGTGCACATCCCTTTCAGCTCCATTTCCTTCTGCCCAAAGTATTTATTAGCAGAAATACATCAGTCACTACTATTACATCAGCAAGTTTTGTTTGATTGCTCATTTTAATGCGAAGTCCCATTTTTGTTTTGCACACACCAACATTTTCATTTGTGGGGTTTGTTGTTTTACATTTGTGTAAATATATATTAATTTTCAGGCATGTATTTTCACTCCAGGTCACACACTGAACAATTGGTTTGATAGTTTTAAAACTTTAAAAATTACTGATAACCATATGTCATGGTGGTAGGCAAAGGGATATCACAGGGTTTGGTGAAATTATGAGAGATGATTTGGCACAGGCATGTTTAAATATTATGTGAACGTAGATGGTTTGAAGCATATAGGTTAAAGTATTGCATAAATGTAGATTTTAATAATGTGTAATGTTCACGGATGTAGTCATGACAACCATACAAACTGTCTTGTTCAGATTCTGTTGGAAGCATGATGGATTTCAGAATAGTCACCGGAATCTGGAATTGGAATTGCCAGAACTGCAATATTGGGTCTCAGTTTTGGTTTTGAGAATTTTGATGGCGAGTTTGCTCTAGTGTGAACTCTGTTCTTTGACTTAGGAAGCAGCAGCACTCAAACTGAATCACTGTTGTACCTGTTTAATAGAGCTTGGCCCGTTATGCCTTTTGCTTTGCCTGCAGTTTGGCCACATTCTGGACTCATTCTGTTTGTCATTCTTTGTAGCCCAGAGATGTGGCACAACCGCCTGCTCAGAATTCATGTGTTATATATGTGTGCCTTTGACTACTTTTTCCACCGTGACGATCCACACTGTATTTGTTCTTATTGAATTTCCATTAATTGATTCCAGCCCCATTTCCTCAGCATATAAAAACAGTGCTGCACTTAATTCTTTCCCTGCAAAGCGCCTGCAGTCCCAGAATGGTGTGCCTACGGATTTGATATACGTACTCTGAACTCTGGTGTCCAAGTTGCTAATAAATAATAACTGCATAGAGTGTAGACACAGAAGGAGACCCTGGTAGGACCTCACTAAATACCCATCCGTTCAGCCTGACATATTGAACTGTTAATAACTGTTCTCTGCTTCTGACATTTTCTGCTAGTCTGTGTCTGTTTTTACAGCATGTGGGCTTTTCTGAACCCTAACGATGTTTCATGGACTGGTGTTTTTTTTAAAAATGTACTGTGTCACCTCTGTTTTATTTGTCCAAGATGACATGATTTGTTCAGATTGGATTTGGCTTTCAGCGGAGTGTGGTTGTGTAGGAGACTGCCAGCGGTATAAGCTTGCCGTTTGAATTCTCATCACAGCTTAGAGTGTAGCAGTATCAACACAGATTGGCTGAGGATTGGTTGATATAGTAATGTAAACAGACCAGATTTCTTTTGTTCACATGATATCCAAACTGAGATGGGTACAGTCCTTGGAAGCACCAGAAATGAAAGACTGCCATTATTATTCTACTAGAAGGTTTGGAGTGGGCAGAGAATGTTTTACTTACTTGCCCACTGTGAACTATGTCCAATCTTTCATTTTCCGTATTTGATTTGCTTTTCAAAGTTTTATAGTACAGGGAGACTGGTGACTCCTATGTCAGTGGGGCTCCTTATCTGTTGCAGCTTTTATTTTGAGCTTTATGGGAGCTATCCATGGTGGTGAACCTATTTTGGGGGAGTTGGACAGCACCATGGATAGCTCTTATAAAGCTCTGAATAAAAGCTGCAATGGATGAGAAGCCCCACTGACACAGGAGTCACCAGCCTCCCCTGGCGGTACATGTCCCTCAGCCTAGGACTCTGCGGTGAGGGGTAGTGCAGCACAAATGACAAACTGCCACCCAGGCACAACTTATTTTGAGATCAAGGACACAATTTTGGTTACTGATATTTGTTTTCCATGTCAAACAGTGGGCATTTATACAGACTGGAATATAGGAGGCGATCTCGGGGTGCTTCCATTGGATGGCTCCGAACGCTATCAGTCACAAGATATTGTGCAGCTATTCCATCTTTCCCTCCTTAATGGATATTTTGTGGAAAGAAAAAAAAAAAGATGGAAGCAGCAGCAGTGGGAAAACATGGGAGGATTACAAAGGGAGGATGTAATTGTGTGTACCCCCTATAAAATTCTGTGAATGAGACAAGGCAGTTACAGTTTTCAACATCTGGGGCTCCTTCGCTTAGAAAAAAAGTGAAAAATAGGGACATGACAGAGGTGTGGAGAAAGTGGAGAGGGAGTAATTTCTCTCCAACTTCCATAATACTAGAACCTGGGGTCATCCAATAAAGCTGAATCATGGGAGATTCAGGACAGATAAAGTACTTCTTTACACTGTGCATAGTTAAACTATGGAATTCACTACCACAAGATGTAGTGATGGCCACCAACTTGGACCGCTTTAAAGGAGGATTAGACAAATTCATAGAGGATAAGGCTGTCAATGATGACTAGTTATGAATGCTATATATTACCTCCAGCATTGGAGGTAGTATGCCTCTGAATTCCAGTTGGCAGGGAACATAAGTGGGATGATTCTATTGCATTCATGTCCTGTTTGTGAGTTGCCCACAGGCATTTACTTTGCCACTGCCAGAACAGACTGCTGAACTAGTTAGGGCTTTGGTCTGATCCAGCCTGGCTCGTCTTATGTTCTTGTGTTCACAGTAAAAGTCTTGTCTGAAAGCACCCATGGATTTTGGTGGAATATGTCGAGTGATTCTGGGTGTTGCAATAATCTCTTTGTGTAGAGTTTGCATAACAAAGTCTTCATGTGATCAAGACTAGGCCGGCACAAGACATTGCGCTGCCTAAGGAGGGTGGCGGTGGCTTCTCCCCACCCCCAGTTAGTTTACAATAGTTTTTGCTGCTGCATTAGTGGTGTCAGTGCAGGTGCTCCCACGATTTCCTAGGCCTTCTCACCCTTTAATGCTGCACTCTGAGGAAGAGTTCTTCTCGGAGTGAGGCATTGTGGGTGAGGTGGCCCTGGACAGTGCCTGTGCCACTTTGCTTCAATGGCAGCAAATACTGTTTAAAGTTTGTTAAAAGTATTTTAAAGTTGAACAAACTTTAAATAGAACTTGCTGCTGTCATGGCAAAGCTATGTGCTCTCTGGGGCTACTTGGCCCACAATGCCTTGCTCTGAGGATGAACCCCTTCCTCAGAGTGAGGTATGGGCCCATAATTGAGAGATTCCTGTAGAAGTGCCTCTGGCTGCTTTCCTGCAGCAAGAACAGCTGCAGCAAGAACACCCTATGGGTAGCAGATGGGGAACGTGATTCCCTGCCCCTCCTGATCTGCCGCCTGAGCCATGTGACTCACCACGGTTGATTGTAGTCTGGCCCTGGGTCAAGAGTTACAAGACACAGAGTCCATGTCCACAGTTCTTGCCCCGCAACGACATCTTTTCCATAGCATCCATCTCATTTTTCCCACTGGTAGCCATTCTGCAGTTCTGTACTTTCCCCTTCTCCTTTGTCTCATGCTTACAAGTCATGCCAATGACAGTGCTTGCTGCCATTAGCCATCTCACATTTTGGAGCATACGGCTGTTGTATTCCTTCTTGAGCCTAGATGTAGCTGGGAGAAAAGTTGGGGAAAGGGCAAAAGCCAAGGGCAGCTTTTTGGACTCCAGGTGTACACTCTCCGTTCCCTTCCATCTCCCTCCATTCAGAAAGGGTATAATGGCAATTTTCTTTTAACAGTATTTTATTTCCAGTTTCTTGAATATGTGCTGCCAGGGTGGCTGATGGAGCTTAGGAGCCTCACCTTGGCCAGCCGTGTGTGTGTGTGTGTACACATACACACACACACACAATCCTTATATGGATGATGTCAAAAGCATTTGGAAAATATAGAGATGTGAGCTGGGAGTATATCTGTCAGATTGACCATTAAAAAGAACCAAGGACGTCTTAGAGTTGAGAGGGTTGTGCTGTATGACTTTAGCAACCACAGCCAAATCCAACAGCCTATAAACTTTTAGTGAACTGGTGGGGCCCATAAAGCTAAGGGGGGAAAGTGTAACAGCTTTAAAAATGTGCAAGATACCTTTCACCAAGCAGGGTAGCTGATTGGTATAATTTGATAGGATCATAGTGGACCAAAGGCCATTCTATTTAACCTCATGCTCATGCCCAGAATGCAGCAATCTAAATAACTGAGGACAAAGCAAGCTGTAAGCAGAGAGTAAAGTGCTCAAGATGAAGGTGTCTGCAGGACAAATAGCTCTTGGTGATCCAAACAGGTGAGCCAAGGCAAGGAGGATGGCAACATGCCCATTATTCTGTCTACACATGTAATCATTACCCTAAGTAACAAGGGGAAAAAACTTTCAAATGTGGCAGATTGGCATCTGAAGATACCAAATAGCTTAAGATAACTCAAACAAATTACCCAAGCCACTCTACAAAAGAAGACAAAACTCTCCTAGTACCATTGCTAGCTAATCTGACCTGGGAGAAATTCTTTTACAGCTAAGATGATCAATGAGCTAAACATGTCCATCAAGTCTTCCAAATGGAACTTTTGGGAGAGGGCACAAGTTCATGCCACATAAGTGGGAGAAATGCTCAAGATCATCAGGAGAGCAGAAAAGCTTTCTTGACCCTGGTGGTCTTCAACAGGAGCAGCCACAATAGAAAATAACAAGAGATACTTCTTAATTTATCCATAACTGATGGAGTCCGAATTTTCTAATCTCAGCAGTGATATACATTGTGTCACAAACAGACATTTACTTGCATAACCTTTTCCTGCAAATTATGTTTTAACAGGTGTTCCTTCAGGGCCTCGCAACGTGATCTCTATTGTCAATGAGACATCGATCATACTAGAATGGCATCCACCTCGGGAGACAGGAGGCCGTGACGATGTGACCTACAACATTGTCTGCAAGAAGTGTCGGTCAGATCGACGTAGTTGCTCCCGCTGTGATGACAATGTGGAGTTTGTACCAAGGCAGCTGGGCCTCACAGAAACCCGGGTCTTCATCAGCAATTTATGGGCCCACACACCATATACCTTTGAGATCCAGGCTGTCAATGGAGTTTCTAACAAAAGTCCATTCCCACCACAGCATGTATCAGTGAACATCACCACCAACCAAGCTGGTAAGTGCCACAATAGCAGCTCAAAGACCTCTTGTGTGATTTTCTTCATGGCATGAAGAAGGACACTTGAGATTGCTTTAAGACAGGGGTGCAGATCCTCAGGCACGGGGACCAAATCTGGCACACCTGAACTCCCAATCTTGGACAGGGGATGTAAATCCACACGAGTAGCTCCAGGTTTCTTTAAAATAACTCAGTCGCTGCTACAAATTAAAATTGGCATGACCAGAAGTTCAAGAAGTGCAATTCTGCCATTCTGTGCTCTTTGCACTACAGAAATGTGTTCTTTAAGAGCACACTAATTTGAATTGTCTTTTTAAGGGGTGGGTTTTGTTTGTTTGTTTTTGCAATCAAGTGTATAAGCTTGCATATAAAATAAAGTATTTTTTTAAAAGTACCGTTAGAATTAAATTGTCTCAGAAATACAGATAGTCATTGACCCCAAAGGCTTATAGTGAGAATGGAAATGTGACTACTTTGCTCTAGGCCTTTTCATTTCTGCTAAGAATTCAGGCTCCAGATTGATGTCAGTAAGGATCCATTCTCAGTGTATTCTCAGTACCATTGGATAGTTGGGCAGCCTGGCCATCCCTGAAAAACATAAAAGTGGAGAGGGATTGTGCCACTCCCCTCTAGTAAACATGCAGGCACTCTTCCGTAGATTTCTGGCTCACTCACAAAGCCACATTACAGTCAGCTGGTGGAAGAATCCCATCTTCCCAGATAACAAAATACTGCAATTTGAGTGCTGGGACTATGAGATTCCCACAACAGAATTACTACTTTCAGGGATGACATCTGGATCCACATTACAACTGTGTAGTTAGTGCACTGAACAACAATAACAACAACAAAATCATATAGAAAGGCCCATAATTTCTTCCATCTGTTTACAGTCATGCCTTGGATTGAGAGCATAATTTGTTCCGGAAACGTGCTTGTAATCCAAACACTCTTATATCAAAACGAAATCCCCCCAAAAAAATTTGTACAGAGATTTTTAAGTTAAGACGTACTACAGTACTTGTATTGCAAGACGTCGCTTGTATATCAAGTAAATATATATATATATATATATACATATATATATTTAAAAATGTGCTTGTCTTGCAAAACGCTCTCAAACCAAGTTACTTGCAATCCAAGGTATTACTGTATCTTTTTTCCCTCTCACTGATTCCTTTTTAATAGCCAGGGGTAATTCTGGATCAATGTATTGCTGAATATGACCTGCCTTGGCAAAGAAACGAAGGGGAGATCTAGGGGAGGTGGAATGGGTAGCCAGATGGTGGCGGATCTGTGGAAAGCATGAGCACGTGTGCATGTGTTCCCTACGAGAGGTGGGGAAGGGACAGCTACCAGGTGGTGACCCTGGCCTAAAGTGTAATGAAGGGAAGAATTGACAGTAGACAGCAACAATAGATGACAATCTGTTTTGGTTTGGTTACAGAAGGGGTGGTGGCTATTTCTGCTTTGTATGATACATGTACAATGTGAAGTGTTTGCTAATTCCTCTCCCATGGGAGCGTTTGCAACAAAAAACCCAGCGTAAATATTTTAGCATCCCATCTATGGGGAATAAGAACTCTGTCAAGTTGTCATGTTAGGTTTGTGCCTGGATGTCATTTCTATTTCTAACCAAGTACAATCCAACCTACCCCTTGTATTTGTGCTCTTTTGTCTGTTCTGCCTGCTTACCCCTCTCCCTCCATTCTGACATCTACCCACCTGCCCATCTGCTCCTCCATTCATCTGGATCTGCCTCCACTCAGAAAGCAAGGGGGGTTCAGGGGGGCCTCAACACGAACAGTCAAACACCCCTTTGGTCTATTGTCTAAGCTTGCATTCCCCAGAGCACTATCTTGCACTGCTCTGAGCATCCTTCCCTTTCTGCACAGATCCTTTGCTTCGTTATCCTTTTCTGTGTTGTTCTCTTTGCTCCTTTTTTGTGCCTTCCTGTCAGTCAGTCACTCTATTCCCCATCTGTCCATCAACTCTTTTCTCCTTCCCTGTTTCCGTCACAAAGCCATGATGATTATTAAAAGTTGGTATGTTGGACTTACTCTGTAATTATCCAGCTGATGCGCGTTTGCTATCAGTGCATTAAGGATGCGAACACTGTTTGAAAGGCTGCAAAGATAATACATATTTGGCAGTTAGAGATGAGGTGTTAGCATCCAGCACTTGTTTAAGCAGGTTGAAATGGGGTGCCAACCACTGGAGGCATTTAAAGCAAGGTTAATGGGAATGCACAGGTGGAGTAGACTGTGCAGATTTGGTGCCCGCTCAGACATTGATGCTTAACAATTTAGTTTTGCTGGCCTCCTTTCATTGTTTTGCCGTTGACCTAAAAATGCAATATGTTTCTAACTGCAAGACTTACAGCCGAAGCAGACAATAACAGGAAAAGCATGTTATTATAGGCAGCTGTATCTCCATACACTGTCTTTCAATGGGAATGTGCATTCAGAATCTGCACGGGGCTTTATTAAAAGCATGCATGAAAAGAAAGGGGGGGGGAAGCAGACTCCAAGTAATGACAAATGATGGAGAAAATTGCATGCTCTAAGTTCACACAAAAAATAGTATTTATGTCAATTCTCTTCCCTTTAATTAGTCTAATTAAGCATTTTTTAACAGAAACAAACTTGGATGCCTTTCTCAGGTTCATAAGAACTGATCAGTACCCTCATCTTAGCCATCTGTCTGCCCATTCACCCATACATACATCTCCACACTACTTTTCTTTTCATCCCTCTGTAACAGCTATCTCCCCATCTGTCCATCTTGCCATGCAAATAACCCTCCACCCAACGAGTTTCTATTTAATTGCTTGTATCTTTAGGACTCTCTTCCGTTCCCCCCACCCCCAACTTTTGTTGGTTTGCAGAGCCTCCGTGCCTCTTTAACAGTCTTGAGAACTTCTACATTGCTCACAGTTTTGCCCACTTGCCTGAAAGGTTATTGCTGTGTGAAATGTTGCTAACTGGGTTTATTCCCAGAGCAACAGGGCTGTAAAATACAAGAATAGCACATTGAATTTCCTTTGTGAGCAAGTTGCAATCATAGGTGTAAATGAACACAAGGCGGCCTTGCTCCTGTTTTGTTCTCTCTATTTTTCACTCTGTGTGTATGTTTGGTTGTCTGTGGCTAGTAGCTTGCCTGATATGGACTCTGCCCTCTCTCATCCAGTAATTCTCTCTGGATTTTGGCATCCAAGCTAAAGAAGTGATTCTTCATTTCCTCCTATTCTTATTCTTATTCTTATTATTGCAATTCTTACCTGCACCAGTGGGCATTTGCCACACCTTACCATTTCAGACAAACCACAGTTCTGATATTTTGCTGAAAGATTCCCACCTGCCACACACACACACACACGCACACACACTGCTACCACCACCACATTTTGGTACTTTAATATATTGGTTTCATAGGGTAGGATTTTCCAAAATGCTCGGTACTGGCCTCATTCTACCCTTGTGGTAGTCATGTGGTTATTTAATATAGAGCAGCCTTCCTCAGCCTGGTGCCCTCCAGATGTTTTTGGATTTCAACTCCCAGCAGCCCCGATCAGCATGGCCAATGATCAGGAATTCTGTGAGTTGTAGTCCAAAACATCTGGAAAGCAAAGGGGGTTGGGTGTCCTATTTTATTGAGGCCAGTCCTCTATTTTGGAGAGCTGGCAGAGGACAGTCCTCTAGTTGAAGATGTCCTCTATTTGATGGGCTGTCCAGTCCAAATCTGATTTGAAGTCAAAGAACCATAAAAGGGGACAGCAGCATGGGCCTCGGAGTTGCCCATCAATAGTTATCACCTGGACAGCAGACTGAGCAGCCAGATGGGCCGCCTAGTCAGTCTTCTGCACTATGCTGGCAAGTCTTAATATTTCTATTTAAATTATAGTTATTATTTCTAATTTTGCACCTATACTCATACATTTGCATATGCAAATGTCATGCAGATTGGTATCCTCTTTCATCCTCTTTTTTGGCAATGCATAAGTGGCCACCCTAGGAAGCCACCAGGTTGTTATAAAGCTTGAGGGCTCAGCCCTGCTTTAAAACAATAATGTAGTCCATAGCCCTTTATTTTGGCCAAAGATGGTCTAATAGATTAATGTAGCATTTAGGGTACATTGACAGCAGCCTTCCCCAAACTGGTCCCCCCCCCCCCGCAGTGTGCTAGACTAGAACTCCCACGCTGGCTAGGGACCATTAAAGTTGTAACTGCCCAACTCATCTGGAGGGGCCCTAGGTTGGGGATGGCTGAACTCACATTTGTTGATAATTCCTTCAATTCAGCCCCCGCCCCCCGAAACCCTGAGATGCCATGCTAATCACACTGTCCCTATTTATTTATTTATTTAATTTAGTTATTGCAATTATTTATATCCTGCCTTTCAAGATGGAAACAAGTAAGATAATAAGATCACTATAGACTATATTTTTAAATAGCCTCGTACAAATCTGTTGTGTCAGGCATTTGATGGTGGAAGGGAAAGGGAGGAAAGGGAGGAGCAGTCCAGCTGGTGCAGGCCCTCCCTCTCCTCGTCTTTGCCTTGGAGTTGGATCCTTGAGCAATCTGGCTGGTTTATAACTTCAAAAGATGATGGTAGAAGATGATACTGTCAAGCCGGATGGTTCCTTTTCCCTTTGAGTAGGATGAAAATGTTAACTCGACCTGCTTACCAATGTAATATTTTTCTAATAGACATTGCTGGTCTCACTTGCTTAATATTCACCGGTCACCCTAGTGGCAAAGAGGTTCACACGCACACACTGTCGGGGGCCTGGGCCTGCATGCACACATTCCAGCATTCTGACGCAAAAGACCCTAAATCAGTGAGATTCTTTTATTGCAGTAAATCCCATGGCATAAACTTAATGGTTACATTCTTTAGAAATCATATAGCCGATGGCATTTGGCCATAGGCATTTTAAGTAGTTTCACCTCACTCTAACACACACACACATCTCTACACAGAATCATATGTAATCAAATGCATAAACACAAAAGCAGATTGTTCTGCTCATCCACACTGCAGTATACAATGTCATTGAAAGGGTTTTTGGTGGGTTAGGTAGTGTATTATGTAGCAATATTTTAAGGTTGGGTGGGAGGATCCCAGTCATGAAATACCTAGAAGGAACAGCTATGTATGTAGTGAAGATTATATTAAGAGGATCCTACCATTTCCAAGACTACAAAAGCAACTGCTAATGTTTGGGTGTCCCCTTACACATGACGAAAAAATTACTGTCTTACTTGTTACTATCTTATTTGTTGCTATCTGCATGTTCTTGCAAGTGTTTTCTCTCTTTCCCTCCTGTTATTGTTGTTCTTAACATTCAGACAGGCATTACCAGTGATTGTCTGTACAGAACTGAATTGGATAGAATCCTTCTGCTAATATACAGTAGTCATGTACCATTACCTTCTGTAGCCAGAAACAGGCCATAACAAGGATTTTTGGAATTCTTCCCTTTAAGCACTAAGCTGATCACTTTAGCTCAGACTTTCATATCTCTGATCAGGTCACTAACATTTTATTCTAAGTATTCTTACATTCTAGTAGAAGAAAGAATGTGGTCTTTTCAGTGTTTATATCACGCTTTGCCTTGCCTTGCTAAAACAAAAGCTGCCTTTATACCTTGATGGTATTATAATGGATGATTTTCCCCCTCTGTTGACCGTTGCCACAGATTGCTGCTCTGAAGGACAAAATGTAGAAATTTGATGGCTAAAGCATCCTACTTTTACAAGTAGCTAGACATGCCTTTCTGTTTTCCTTTCCCTTGAAGACCACTCAGCCAATATTCACTCACAAGATATCATTAAAGAGGCCATATATGGGAAGGTTTGGTGTTCCTCACAGCACTAAGCCACCTGAACCAAGCTTGATGAAAACCCTCTGAGACGTTAGAGCAAGGGTTAACAGGGCGCCAACCTGGATCCCAGTGGGGGCTGTACCTCTGTCCCCACTTGCCCTGCTGCCACTGCACCACTGAAATTTGGCAACATGGTGGCAGGGGGCACCCTTTTAAAAAATCTATTTTGCTTTCAAATAGTCCCTTTTTGCTGCTGTCACGCTACCAAAATTTGGTGGCAAACCACCAATGCTCCTTTTAAAGGGGGCTCCCCCCCCCGCTGCCATGCTGCCAAATTTCGGCAGCACAGGAGGGATCCTTACTGCAAAAAAAGGCTATAGGGGAGCAACAGATGGCCCAAGGGCAAAGTGTTGCCAGCCCCTGCATTAACGCAATTGAGATAAGGGCACCTAGACAGGGCATGATATCAGAAGGCCTTATGCAGCACCAGACAACTGACTTGCAAGAATAACAGGCAATTACATCAAGAGAGGCAGAGCAGGCATAGAGATTGGAGACTCAGAAAAAGATAACAAGAGTGTGTGATGTCTTACTTGTGTTTAGGGCTGTGGCATATATTGGTTTAAATCCATCAAATTATCTTCAGAAGCTGCCAGTATTAGAGGAAACAGAAGTACTAGGTTCAAGCAACAAAATCTGGGTCACTTTTAACACTTCTTTTAGGTTCCTTTTTTTTTTAGTTTAACTTACTGTAACCAATTGATTATAATGGTGATAGCCTGTGGGGAGAGATTTTCCAAGTTGTTTGTACGGTTTAGAAGCTTAGAAGTCCAGTCTTCAATGAAGTTAAACCATAACACTTAGGTTTAAGATGACATAGTTAGTTGACTTCAGTTTGAGTTCACTGAGATTAAATTGGCTTAAATCCAAGTACTCTTGACTTAAACAAATTTGCGCATAGGGCTGTACATCCCATTTTATCAGGTAATGCAAACCTTTGGACTGAAGTCTTCCAAATGCTTGCTTACTTTGGAACAGTCAGTGGAACATTCCAAAGTAAATGGAGGGACAGGTAAATTAAAAGGACTACAAATTTATAGCAAAATTGCATCCTTATTGTACGTAAGACAAAGGCCACGATCCACAAAACCATGAATGTGTCAGATCCCTATATAGCAGGGGTGTCCAACCTCTTTCACCCCAAGGGCCAAATTATATTTCAGAGAAGCACTCCGGGGCTGCATGCCAGCAATGGGTGTGGGCAAAGGCAAAAGAGGGTGGGGCCAAAATACCAGTATATTTTTGCTTAAAGCTCTTACTGCCTGTAATTAAGCCTTAGGAGAGAGGCATTTCAACCTTTCAGAATGGGGGAAATGGTGCAAATGCCAGGAAACCACCAAAGGATTGGTGGTCAGGGTGAAAGGGGGTGTGAGGCAGGCATGTGGCCATCTGGGAAACCCTGGGGGGTAGATTGGGACCCCAGGTGGGCTGGATTGGGCCTGAGGCTCTACACCACTGTTTCACAGGGAGTCTCAGCCCCTCCCCACACAACGCTTTGGAACATGCCTTCCCACCTTGTTTCACAACTTAACTTTTTAATAGGATGGGTAACTGTCAAAAGAGGCTTGTAACAGGAAAAGGTAGGGTGCTCCCCCCCCCCCCCATGGCACTGCGTGGGGTTGGATTAACATCAGGATATTTACTTAAAACCCTGTGATAAAAATACCTCAGTTGTCTTGGGCTGGTCTGAGGGATCAGTACATCATCAGACATTTGCTGAGGTCCAACCTCCAGTAGGGGGCCAACTGCTGATCCCTGGAGCCTCCTGGTCTTGTGGCTCCCTCCTTGCTTCTATTACCTGTTCACCTGCTCTCTCTCCAGCTGCTTAAGGAATGAAGGGAAGGAACAGGAATTCCCACAGCCTTATCCTTTCCCTCTGGAACTTGGTGCAGATTCAACCCAGAAGGAGAGACCAAAGCATGGAGTACAAGGCATTTGCGAACATAGAGCTTACATGTGTGTGTATTTGGGGGGGGGGGGGGAGAGAACACCTCCCTTGTGTGGAAGACATTGCTCCCTGCTGTTGAGGGAAGGAGAAGAGTGTTAGAACAATACAGTTCAGACAAGACACAGTATTCACATATGTTTCCCCTTCCCTAGTTTACCTGTGTGAGGTTCTCTGTCCTGGCACTCCTAGTTGTTGGAGTGGAGTTTGGTGTTGGGTGGTTGAGCCTGGGAGCAAAGCACTTGTTAGGGTTCTAGGCTGAGAAGAGTTAGCAATGTGCTCAAGTTCCCATGTGTGTTATATGGCCAGGCTCTTTTGTGCAAAGAGCTCCCT
This sequence comes from Shinisaurus crocodilurus, assembly GCA_021292165.1. NCBI lineage: Eukaryota > Metazoa > Chordata > Lepidosauria > Squamata > Shinisauridae > Shinisaurus > Shinisaurus crocodilurus. The sequence continues at coordinate 56,854,217 of CM037878.1, forward strand.
TTGTGTGAAAAGTGCCCTTTCTCCATCATTTCCCATCACCAGAGGTCCTCCTTGTGAGCTCATAAATGTGTGTGACATGGGGCCAATGAGACATAGCCCCATGCTCTGTCATTTGAGTGATGGCCTCTCTGTGTGGGTTTTATATACTGGTACTGGTATGGTAGTGAGTGGGTGTTGAGTTACACCATATCATATACTCTGTCATGGTGATATGGGCAGGGTAGTCATTGATGTGGGATGGCTATTTTGGAATTCCCCATCAATTGAAGTCAATGGAAGGTACATTTCCTGTGCTAGGTCTGGGGCTGGTATAAAGTTGCACTGTCAACAGAGGTGTGGCCATGATCTGGAGGAGTATGAGATATGGTATAAGTGTGTTTCTCTGCTGTGCTGCCCACATTCCATCCATGACTTCAACCTATTCAGCAATTCTTCCAGTGTATCTTTGCTGAAGGAATAGCTTTGCCAGCAGTGTGTTCTCCAGCATACCTGAGTTGTTCCACCAGTGTCTTTTTATGGCAGTGGTGTATCTGAAATTCTTCCAGTGTAATGAGAATTCTGCTGAACCCTGCAGCTCCTCAGCCAGTGGATCTTTAGTACAGGATTGTGCGCACCCACTTATGTAGTGGTTTGCAACTGTGCAACTTATATCACTGCTTCTGAAATATGGTTCGGTGTCATGGAACAGGAGTAGAGATGGCAGGCTCCATTCTCCCTCCTGAGGGCCAAACTAGCCATGACATTTAACATGTGATTTGGCCTTGCATGGGTGACTTAAAAAAATAGCCGATCCCCCTGTCCCCACCAGATTGGAAGCATGACATGGAGGAGACTTTCCTTCTATTGCAAATAGAAACCATGGCGGTGGTTGGCGGGGAGGAGGATCTGATTCCAAATGAACTCCGCCCATTCTACAGACCGGATCTGGCTTCCCCCACACCCAGTAGGCCATTGAAAGCCAAACAACATGACAAACATTATGTCTGTTTTGGCCTGCTGTCATCCCTATCCACTCCTTTTGTTAGGTACTGACTTCTTGGCCTCCTATGAGGTCAAAAGGTGACGCTGCGCGAGAGAGTGTGGAAGGTTGTTTTGACTTTGTTCTGCCATAGTGGTCCAGGAACTAGAACAGAAGCACTGGTACAGCACTGCCAAAATCCTCTGCTGCTTTGAAGCCAAGAACAGTTCCCAGCGAGGCACAAGGGAACAAGAACCCTCTGCTGGGGAATTCACCAAATCTTAGGTATAGGATCAGACTGTTAAGCTGGGAAGTCACTAAACAAATTAATGTTTCTCTTATAAACTACCTAGACAATTATCCAAGCTGAAACCAATCTAGGTTTGTTTCATTCTGAAGTCTAAACATAAGATGTCTCTGTGTTTAAGCAGACTGAGTGATATATGGACATGTAAGTGTTGGGTGCCTTGTCAGACCTTCCCAGAATAGCATCATCAGCACCCGGCTTGCAGGATTCAAGCATAATATACCCCAGTGTTAGCAAGGTTAGACATTTCTTCCTCCTGATTCCTGTTTTGAGCTTGCATCTGTGTGTGTTTTTGTTTTGTATTTTAAAGTCATTTCCACTTCAGTTTAATTCTTTCCCTTTGTGCAACGATGCTGGGCAATCCATCTGAATAAGCAAGGATGAGGAGGCCTCAGCACTACCACCCGTCCACCTGCGCACCAATTTGACGCTGATCATCTTTGCAGCATTATCCATGTTAAACAGGCAGGAGCACCAGGGGGGTTTGTGAATGTGGCAATTAACAAAACAGCAATCAAGCTAAGTGTTTAATTTCAGAAAATTATCGTCTTCTCAGAGCGGATATGGAAAGATTAAAAAAAAACAACCCAGGATTAAATGTGCTGTATAAACAAAGGAAGTGCTGGACTATCAACATCACCCACCGGAAAGAATAAACAGCAACCTCACTAAGCATATTTCTGAACACCCTCTGACTGGCTGACACAAAGCAGGAAGAGCAGCATAAAAATAAGATTCAAACCATATACATCCAATCCGAGGATTCTCCCCCTTCCCCCCCACCCCCTATAATTTGTATTAAATATACATAGTTTGTGTTACATACTGGCAGCTCTAATATGGTGTAGTGCCTAGAACAGCCTTCCTCATCCCTCCAAATGTGCTGGACTACAATGTCCATCATCCCAAGCCAGCACGACCAATGATGGCTGTTGTGGTCCAACACATCTGGAGGGCACCAGGTTGGAGAAGGCATTAGGCTCTCAGCATATTAAAATGGATAGGGTTCCCCCCCACAGTTATGATTTCTAGAGACGTGTGGCGGATAATATCATGTCAATTACATTTTGATCCATTTTCGCATGCTAAGTTGACTTTATGGTGCAATCCAGACTTAAAAATTAGTAAGAAAATGTTTTTGTGGCAGACTTGGATGGATAAGTTGATTTTTACTTCAGATCAATTAGTGGGGGTTGATGAGCTTTTGTCATTTTCAGATTTGCGTGCCAAATACTATTTGCCTGCTATGGCTAAATGGCAATACTTGCAATTGCAACACTTGCTAGAATCTAGGTTTCGCCCTGCAGCTTTCACAGCTTCTCAGTCTCCTCCACTATTAGACTTATTGAGGAAAATGGCACTGGGGCGAAGTGTTAAGCCATCCCTAACTCCCCCAGTTAGGGATGTGCGTGGAGCTCGATTGGGAGGTGGAAGTCCAGCAAACTCATCGGGCTCTTCCCCCTGAACTCTGCTCACCCTACCTTTTCCCTGGCTCGACTCATGTTATCGCGAGCCGAGCTGGGGAAGTGACTTCCGGGTCCCCAGCGCAACATTGTTTACGTAGAAAATGGCCTAATTTGCGCAAATTAGACTGTAATTTGCACAAATTAGGCTGTAATTTGCGCAAATTAGGCCATTTTCTTTGTAAACAACGTAGTGTTTGCTGGACCCGAAAGTCCAGCAAGCGCCTCAGCTGTCGCTTGTGCTCAGCTTGGCGCAGCTTGCACAGCGGGAGCACTTGGCTCTCACGCTGCGAGTCGAGTGCCGGACAAGTTGCCCATCCCTACCCCCAGTATCACAAGCTGATTTCCTTCCATCCCACCAAGGGCTCTTATGAATTCAAACAAACTGCCAGAGAGTCTAATCATGGTTTGCCAAAGTCACATCTAGATGGACTCTTACACCAGGGAGACCTGAGTTCAAATCTTCACTCAACCATGAGTGTCTCTGGAGACAATTTTAAGTGAGTTGATGGTGGCTTGAAAGAGCCAATGTTGCCTGTGGTCTACACACTTATCCCCTTTGACACAGTGTTGCAATTACTTCCAAAATCTGTGAACAGAGATGATGGTGGGATGAATGTGCATATCATAGGCAACTGTTCATGTATTTATTGTAAAAACATTTATACCCCATCTCTCCATATGCTCAAGGCAGTTTTCAACAATATAAAAAAAACATTTTCAAGGAACCTAATGATACAATAACATACTTTGGTAACAGAAAAACTAAGTCATTAGGGCGAAAAAAAACAATCCAGCCATTTTGGATTCATACTGCCTTCAATTAACTCCAATATGAGGAAATGTATAAAACATGGTTTTTCAATCTGCCAGGAATTAGGCTTTCACATTAAAAAAAAATATGGCAAGAAAGGAATGTTTCTGATGTCATTATTTCCAGTTTTTTTCAGGGTAGCAGTGGGGAAATAAAATGTATCATGCCAATCTTAGGGTAATTTAGTGATGGGCAATTCCCCTCAGTCTGATTCAGATCAGGCTAACAGCATGAATTTCTAAATTGAGTCATAATGTTGGTTGCTGTGTACCACATTGCCTTAAAATTCCATCTATTTTTTGTCCCAGGTACTGGACACCAATTATATAGGCATGAACGAATCTGTTTGTTTTGGTTTCTATAACTTTCAAACTTTTTGAAGCACAAGTTCATTCCATCCCATTTCCACATCAGTTGTGAATTTGGGGTGGGGAGTCAACATGAAAATATATATGTATTTTGTGTGCATTTCTCCTAATGTATGCATTTTTGTCTGCAATTTCCCCTGATGTATACACTTTTATACATATATTTTTTAAATCAGAAAACTGCACTGCAAAATTTGGAGGTGTGAAATGTGAAGGTTAATTGCATTCTGATCCGCGTATTAGTTTGGGAAGTGCAAACTTGTTTGGGAAATGCGAATTAGGTCGGTTTTATTAAAATTAGAAATAAATGAAGTTTGCCCCCATCCTTACTAATTGTAAAGTGGATACACGCAAGAGCATCCAAGCTTAAACCCAGCTGTATTTGTAAGGGGGATTTTTAAGGCTACAAAGAGCTGTGGCCGGGCCCAGGAACGCTCCGGAGTCTTAAGATAAAGAAGCTGTGCAGTCCCTGAACTTATCTAAACAAGCTCTAGGAATCTTTCCTAACCTAAATTGTATATAGGTTATGAAAATATATTTCATGCATTCTTTGTTAGCATTCCCTTAACTTATATTTCTTTCCATGGTTTAGCTTATGATGAGGACAAAAGCTTTCCTTCCAGAAGCCTCAGTGTTAAATGTAAATTAGATAATTGGCAGTTACCAAACCAGGTAATTTCAAAGATCTGCAACATCACTAATTTCAAGGCAAAAACTAGTGGGAGGGTTTGCCGAACCCTTCTTCAAAGCCCTTTCTCCCCAGTTGTTCCTCTCCAGGCTTATTTCTGGTCTCGGAGCCTGGCCCAGAGACAAGCGGCTACAGGAGAGGTTGTAACAGATGGGGTCCCACCCTTTTGCCCACCACTTACCTGCCTGAAATCCTAGAGCCCACTCCCCACTGCTTTATAGCTAACTGATGCCACCTGCGTTTTAAGACATGAGTGTACCACTAAAACATGTGGCTAAACTCACGTTTTAATTTGCATGGTTGATTGCAAAGAGTGATATAAATGGATATGTCTGTTTTGCTTTCTCCCACATTCAACTTTTTTTTAAAAAAAATAAATATCTCAAGTTCTTTCAATCCCAAATATGAAAAAAATTGCAAATTTTGGTAAATTCTTATCAAAACTGAACAAAAAAATATATATCACCCATCTGCAATGGCCAAATTCAATAGATACAGCTATTGTGAGCATGGAGATCATCATGTTGTACCTGCCTGCTGTTTAGCCATTAAAGATGAGCCTGTCCCCCGAAAAAGTGTTGGCAACCCTAATTAAGCACTAACATGGCTAGATTGTGAGCCTGAGGACATGGGCTGTCTTATTAATCTGTGTAAGCCGCTCTGAGAGCCTTTTCTGGCTGAAGAGCAGGGTATAAATGCAAGCAATAAATAAATAAATAAATAAATAAATAAATAAATAAATAAAATACACAGGGATACACAACCATGGTAAATGGAATGGGCACATACCTAATTTGTAGCTCACCACCAAGCTTCAGTTGTATATGTAATACCATACTGGTCTTGGGTTTTTGCCCTCCATGTTTGAAGAATTGGCATTCATTTCTATGTTCAGCAATTTATAATGGCAAAGGGATGATTTAACATGGGGTAGGGAGGGGGGAGAAATACACCTCTTACAGAAGAGGAACATTCAAATAAGATAGTATTTAACATTCTTTTCAGGGACTTAGGATCCCGCAGCAACCAATGACTCCTTCTCATCCTCAAGGCGGTTGATTGTGAATCTTAGAGATCTGTTTAGATTTCTGATCCATGAGCACATTCAAATGGGTAGTCAGCTAAAGTTATATCAGTATGATTGTCACCTGTATAAAACATCCATCTATGTACTGTTGGAGAGGCGATTGGCTGTCCACAAGCAGCATTGTTCTGTGCACCATTAAATTAAGAGGCTGGCACCAGTGCTCACCAGGGGCCTAAGGGCCAGTGCATTCCAAAGACATGCACAGAGGAGAGCATTTCAGAGACTCTGAGGATTAGTCTCTGCAGAGCCCTCAGCACATGCTTCAGTGGGCTTTAAAATGAGACACTTTGATGTCTCCGGAGGACCAGACAGGAAATTAACTTGTTTAATGAAGCGCACATTATATTGCCTTGGTTCTGTGTGGACTTCCAGCCCCAGCAGAGGTTTCAAAAATAAATGCAGGAGGCAGATTCAAAGGTGACGTCAGTGATTCTGCCGGCATCTGTCTCAGAGTGATACACAGTCCTTTCTGGCACTCATGGTACAAGTAGCGATTCCTTCTTCACCACTCCTGGGCTGGTCGTAAGCATGAATCAAATAATAGTATCATCACTGCTGTCTTCCAAACAATTGTTTGTTGTACTAAATAATAATAATAATCCACCCTCCCTAAGACTTTCATTAAATGAAGTGGCTAGGGGTGAGCCAAGACAGGGTCCCCATTTTTGGAAAACACTTATTGTGGAGGACACTGCAGTCATCCGCAGTGTGTTCCTCTCTTGACAAGTGTTTTGCCAAGGGCGGAGGTGGATCGTTTTGCTCACTGAGCTGCAGGTTGCCTCTTTCAAAGTGGCTCCAATAGCCATGTTAAAGGAGGCAAAATGCACATCATGATCCTCCCCCTCTTTTGCTGGAGAGGGGGAGGACTGTGTGTATGGATTGTCTCTTTTAAGGAGGCGATCTGCTGGGCGGTGCCCAGTGCAAATCCTTCCCCTCCCTTGGCATGATGTGATTCTTTTCCCAGGGGAGCACTGATTTTTCAGAGAAAACCTTGACCCCCTTTCTCTGTGAAAAATGAACCCTGTGAACAATTTGACGCAGCCCTAAGAGTAGCTTTGTTCTCTTGAAGGATAGTGTGATAGTGAGATGAAGGAGAATGAATTGCACTGGCTTCATAGGGAGTGAAAAACCTCCGGAATTCGTCTTATTCGTCTGCAGACAGGCCTATATAGTTTCCCATTGATAAAGAGCCCCAGGAATTTTAAATTCTAATTAAAAATAACTAGCCTTTTAAATATTAAAACTATATTATTTACAGACTGTTCCCATTTCATTCCTCTTGCTGCAATAATGTTCTTCAAACAGCAATTAAATATGAGGAAAGTTTATCACCGTGGCAAAAGGGAGGGCAGCTTTGCCGTAAAAACTGCATCCATTGTAGGCAGCTTGGCTAAATGGAGATGGTGGTGAAACTCTTGACAGAGTGTCCGAGATCAGATATTCTGACCTCGGAATGGATGTTATTGCTAAACTCCATTGTTTCCCAGAGAATGATCTGCACAGCCTGAGTTATAAGGAAAGATCAACCAGCCCTTGTTCCTTTGTTTATTTATTTATTTTCTGTATTCATAAGCTGTCACCTGCATTTATAAGCTCTCTTTCAGGGTTATCCCTCTCAAAGCATCTCACAACATATTAAAGCAATCTATAATAACATATTATAAACCATAAAATCATAAATTAAAACACAAGAACACCTCTAAACTTATTTTCGTGGCAGAAGAGAAAAATACCAACACAGCATAGCAATATAAAACTATATAAACTAGCAGCAAAAATATTAAGAGTGCAATCCTATTGATTGTGCCCTCGAAGGTCATAAGACCCCAAACTCAGAGGCTTATGAGCATCCAGTACAGAGCAGGAGGAGCAATGGAGGCAATCTCTGCTTCCCTGGCCTCCCACTCTGCATTTTAGCTAGATAGCCAGTTTTGGCCATCTAGCTGAGGTGCTTCAGAGGGGAAGGGAAGGAGACTGGAGGGCCGTCAGGATACCTCATATCCTGGTGGCCCCAGTCTCCTCTCCTCCCCAACTTAGCCCCCAGAATTCCCCCTTTACCCCCTCTCCAAGGTCAATTTCCCGACCTTGGAGAGGGAGCCAGCACAGTGCTTTCTCTCTGACCTCGGACCTGGGAAAGTGAATTATCCTATGACCCCCCCAGATGATGTCTAGGGGTAACAGGATCACTCTCTTATTTATTTTTTTTAAACAACCCACCTAGCATCAACTGTTAAAACAGCAATTAAATACCAAACATAAATCCACCCTCCCTAACAGAGAAATATAAAACTATATAAACTAGCTTGCCTGAACAGAGCTCGCACGGCACCTTGGTTTACTCCATTGCTGCGAGCTCTGAAGTGGGAGGTGAGAAGGCTAGAGCGCCGATGGTGTAAATCCTGCTCCGAAGATGATCGAACACAGGTTAGAGCTGCATCCTCAGCCTACCAGGTGGCGGTGAAGGCAGCAAAAAAAAAAAAAAATTCTATGCTGCCTCCATCGCGTCTGCGGAGTGCTGCCCCAGAAGGCTGTTCCAAATGGTCCGGAGCCTGGTCGGTCCAGTTGCTCTGGATCTGATGGAACAGTCTAAGGCAGGGCTCTCCAACCTTGGGTCCCCAGATGTTGCTGGACTACAGCTCCCAGTGTCCCTTGCCATTAGCCACGCTGGCTGGGTATGCTGGGAGCTGTAGGCCAGCAACATCTAGGGACCCAAGGTTGGAAAGCCGTGATCTAAGGCCTCCTGTGAGGCTTTAGCAAAGCACTTCGCAGATAAAATTCATCGGATTAGGAGTGGGATTTTGTGCGTCGTGAACACGGAGTGAGCGGGAGGAGGCCAATGGCAGACTGGTTTTGTGGGATCGGTTCCAGTTTCTTCCTTCTGATGAAGTGGGCAAGGTGCTTTCATCTGTGAAGCCGACCACCTGCTTGCTTGATCCTTGCCCGTCCTGGCTCGTTATGAGCTGCAGGGAGAGACTGGGTGAAGGGATCAGGGCAGTGGTGAATGGAGGGAGTGATACCATCAGCCATTAAGGAGGCCGCAGTAAGACCACTTTTAAAGAAGCCCTCCTTGGATCCCCAAGATTTGAACAACTTTCACCCAGTCTCCAATTTGCCATTTCTGGGCAAAGTGATCGAGCGAGTGGTGGGGGCTCAGTTGAAGGCACACTTGAATGAAGCCAATTATTTAGATCCATGCCATTCGTGCTTCAGGCCTGGACATGGGACGAAAAAGGCCTTGGTCACCTTGGTGGATGATATGAGGAGGGCTTTGGATAGGGGCGAATGCTCTTTCCTAGTCCTCCTCGATCTCTCAGCGGCTTTTGATACCATTTACCACGGTATCCTCCTGGACCACCTGGAGGGGTTGGGCATGGGAGGCACTGTATTGCAGTGGTTCCGGTCCTTCCTCTCTGGAAGGTACCAGAGGGTAGTTCTTGGGGAAGAGGCTTCGGACCCTCGGCTGCTCACTTGTGGGGTGCCGAAGGGTTCCATCCTCTCCCCGATGTTATTTAACATCTACCTAAAGCCGCTGGGAGCTATCATCAGGAGGTTTGGGGTGTGATGTCATCAATATACAGATGACACGCAGCTCTACCTCTCTTTCAAGTCCTCACCAAGGTTGGCCATTGAGACCCTGTCCAAGTGCCTAGAGTCAGTAGGTGGCTCGATGGGAGGGAACAGGCTGAAACTGAACCCCAACAAGACCGAGGTACTTCTGGTGGGGGACAAGGGAAGGCTAGGGGATGTTGACCTGGTGCTGAATGGGGTACATCTACCCCTGAAGGAACAGGTCTGCAGCTTGGGAGTCATTCTAGACTCCCAGCTGTCCATGGAGGCTCAGGTGTCAGCTGTGAGCTTGGTGGCACTGTATCAACTCCATCTGATACAGCAGCTGTGCCCCTACCTTCCTAATCATCTGCTCCCATCAGTGGTTCATGTCTTGGTCTCCTCTTGCCCAGACTACATGGGGTTACCCTGGAAGATGGTTCGGAAGTTACAGCTGGTACAGAACGTGGCGGCTCGCCTGGTTAAGGGCAGCCGCCAGCGTGATCACATCACTCCAGTGCTTAGGGAGTTGCACTGGCTACCAGTTGCTTGCCGAGCTGAATTCAAGGTGTTGGTTTTGACCTTTAAAACCCTATACGGCTCCGGCCCAGTTTATCTCAAGGAGCGCCTCCAGCAACATCAAGTAGGCCACTCAACAAGATCTGCCATGGACAGCCTTCTCCTTGTCCCATCTTTCCTTTATTTATATGCCACTTTCCCACACAATTATGCCTAAAGTAGCTTACAACATATAAAATGAACAATAATAGCAAGAAATATAGCAACAGCCTATTACTTCAGTCTACTGTAGGAGTGCAGAACTGTGGGCCAATCTGGCCCTCAGGGGTTCTCCAGATGACCCCACCCTCTTTACCCTGATCATCAATCAGTTAGTGGCTTCCAGGCTTTTGTGCAATTTTACCTATTTCAAAAAGGTTGAAAAGCCTCTCCTGAGCCTTAGTTACGGACAGTAAGAGCTTTAAGCTAAAATATGCTAGTATTTTGGTCCCATTCTTTTGCCTTTGGCCCTGCCTACCCCTGGAATGCTGCCTGCCTCCGAGAAATTCTCCAAAATGGAATTTGGCCCTTAGGCTAAAAGAATTTCTGCATCCCTGGCCTACTGCTTACCTATTGGACTTTTTGTGGTATGTTGACAAGGAATTTTATACACTAGTTGTTCAGGTACACACATATTTTTTCTTGTATATTGAAATACTAGATGCTATTGTATTGAACTATATTATTTTATACAGTGCTTTTTTTCTGGAGAAAAGGGTACCGGAACTCTTGGATTACATTTCCTCGGGAGTAGATGGCGATTAAATTGTAATGCAATTAATAGAAGAAAAGGTGCTGGAACTCAGTTCTGGTGAGTTCCACCAGAAAAAAAGCCCTGATTTTATATAATATTTGTTTCCCTTCACCATTGCTGTCCTCTCCTCTCCCTGCTCCCACCCTGATGTTTTATATTTCTACCACCCCTTCAGAATGCTCTTATTCTCCTTCTCCTAAGTTAATTTTAACTCTTCTTGCACTTCCTGTTCCCTCCTTTCCCCATAGCTCCCTCCACAGTTCCCATCATGCACCAGGTAAGTGCCACCATGAGGAGCATCACACTGTCGTGGCCTCAGCCGGAACAGCCCAATGGCATCATCCTGGACTATGAGATCCGTTACTATGAGAAGGTGAGCCGGATCTGCATCCCCGAGATTAGCAGCACTATGGGCTCAAGACCAGCCACCGTAAGCCTGAATGTATTTGAGGGAAGGGAGTTGGGCTGGGCCATTAATGAGTGGGAAAGGGGTGTATGTCTGAAACGCCCTGCTGTTTCCCCCCCCCCCATGCTGTGGAATGTTTGTATTGGCCTGCTCCAATGCCTTGTTGAAGTCAATGGGGAGACACCCTGTGATAGCAGTGAGATTTCAGGCAGGCTCTTTCTTTTGAAAGATCTATACCAGATAGGCTTGTAGCCCAACCCTGAGCTGGGTAAAATGGGGTTATCCATTGTTCATTGACCCTCACCATGATTTCAGAGGATTGGTATTCTCTACATTCCAGCACCAATTTGCCACCCTGTAGGATCCTTCCTGCTCATCCTACTATGAGATCTTTCCCTACTGAGTACTCATCCTGTCATTGTGAAGGCCTATTTTTCTAAAGATTTTTTTTTTAATCGCCCGTGGGCGATCTCCTTCAGGGCTGTGTGCTACCTAGTTAGAAGCACATGGGACACAGATCCCGCGGGACATTCTTTCACGGCCTGCTGGGGACCTTTCCATGTCCAGCCTTTACTCTCTTACTTCGGCTGCAAAAAATCCACACCCCACCAGATGCGGCCTGCTTAGTTTGATCTGCGTTACCTGCTGTTTGCATGAGCCATAAAGCAGCAGCAAAGTGGGAATTCCTCTCCCAGGCTTCACTAAGCCAGTCAGTCACACTGCTGCAGAGAAATCCTTGAAATGCTAATTAACTGAAGCCAGGGACTCCCCATTGGTTCCTTCTTGCCTGCTGTGTATACTTGTGCCATTTCCTCATATTCTTGAATGATGATTGTTTCTGGTGACTAGGAGTGGCAATCTCCACACTGAACAAGCCCTGATTATGTACAGTGAGTGCTCTGCCCAGTCTGTGCCACTCCCCTGTGCCGGTATTTTCCTCCTAAAGCTCTCCCTTAAGCCCCTGCTATCCCGGAGATAGCTCCCATTTTATTACTTTGTAAGAGTTGGATAGATAGAACCCAACACAGATTGCTGTAGATTGGACTAAGAAATAGTTCTGTTCATGAGTCCCTGGGGGACAGTGAATGATATCAAATGCCAGATTGTGAGGAAGCCAGTGTCAATTGCAGTGCTTTTATCACACAGATCTGCCAACCATGCTTGGTATCGTTTATGACTACAAGTCTACCTAAGCAGACATTGGAGGGAAGCATGCTTGTAAAAAGGAGACACAGAACGTACGTGTGTGTGTGTGTGTGTGTGTGTGTCTGTGTATAGTAACAGGTGACAAATATGATGGCCAGAATATTTGGATTATAAATGGCCATATAAATAGAATATTCTCCTGTAGGTACATTGGGTTTTGGTAGTGTAATTCAGTGTCAAACAGACAGGATGTGGACATCAGGGAGTCCCAAATTCATGGCACCCAGTACCAAAGTAGCCATGGACAACTCTAGGGATGTGCGCGGAGCTCGATTGAGGGTCCAGCAAACTCGCCAGGCTCGACCCCCCCCCCCGAGCTCCGCTCGCCCTACCTTTTCCCCGGCTCTACTCACGTTCTCGCAAGCCGGGGAAGCGACTTCCGGGTCCCCAGCACGACATTGTTTATGTAGAAAATGGCCTAATTTGCGCAAATTAGGCTGTAATTTGCGCAAATTAGGCCATTTTCTACGTAACCAACATAGTGCCGGGGACCCGGAAGTCCGACAAGCGCCTTAGCTGGTGCTGGCGCTCAGCTTGGCCCAGCTTGCGCAGCGGGAGCACTTGGCTTGCACGCCATGAGTCGAGTGCCAGGCGGGTCGCCCATCCCTATGGGCAACTCACTGCTTTTCTCTTTCTGTTTTCTACCTGTCAAATGAATATCTGGGAATTGAAGCATAAGATATAGTTTATGACAAGGATGGGCAATGTGTGTCCCTCCGATGCATGCCCTACAACTCCCATCAGCCCTAGTCAGCGTAGCCAATGTTGAGGGATGATGGGAGTTGTAAGCAAAAACATCTGAAGGACCATGTTGCCCATCTTTGGTTTATGACAATTTCCAGGCCAAAAAAATTGGATAGAGTTGCATTGGTTTCTTCAGGCCTCATTGCCTGATGCATCAACCAATTGCATAACTCATTGTATGAGTGCATTAGAGTGAGCTGTTTAACTGGAATCCTATTTCGGCCATGGCACCCACACTATAGCATAGCTGGGGCAAAGAGCAGCTACTGAAAGGAAAATCTGATGAAATGCTGACATTAAATTTTTGAGCCAGAAGCTAAATTTTTGGCAAGATTTGATGAAACCCTAACAGCCAAATAGGGTATTTTAAAAGATGGGTCATGTCACCATTTTCAAGAGAGGAATAGGACATTTGTTGATAGGGTTCCAAGATAAAATAATGTAAGATGTAGGACTGAAACACAACCCCCTCACCACCACCCCACAATCAGTATTTGAGTTGTGATACTGAAATTCAATTCCAAGTGGAGGTTGGAATTTAAAAAGAACACCTCTGAGACTGCAAGCAAGGTGACTTTTTGAGAGTGATGCACATTCAGACATACATGTAAAGCTGGTCACCAACTTAAAACTTGTTGACTCACAGCTGAAGGTGCACCTTGCATACTTGAAAAGCGTACTTGTGGTGTTAGTTGATATGAAAGCTCTGTTTGATCTGTGGTGTCTGAAAGTCAACAATTAATATTCATAACCTATCAAATGGGTCAACATGCACATGTAAATACAGCTTCTCACATGCTGCCCATTTAAAAGAGGTGGTAGGCTAGCTAGAATAATTAAGTGCTGGATACTGAGCTAGTTACTCTAGAAGAGGAGTGCACAACCTATTTAGGCCTTGAGGGCCACGCTGAGTGTCTGCCAAGCTGTCAGGGGCCAAACATATGCCTGTTCAGGCATGCACACACACATAAACAAATACACATTCACACACTCAGACATGCACACGCACTCACATTCATACATGCATACAGCATACACACACACACACACTCACTCTTCCCCTCCACAGGAGAGACTGAAGCTAAGGGAAGGGCTTCCCTCGTTAGCACTAGCACTAGTGAGGGAAGGGTTTCCTTTGCTACCCCTAGTGTTAACATTAGTTTTCCCTTGCTAGCACTAGTTCTAGCACTAATGAGGGAGATCCTGGGTGAGGTCCACATGGCTCCGAGGGCCACATATGGGCCTGGGGTTGTTCACCCTGCTTTAGAAGCAAAACCCTTCCCACATAGTCAAATTTTTGCACAATAAATGCATACTTATTACTCATTTGTTGTACATAGCATGCGCACCTTCATTCCATGTTGCACTTCTGTTGCAAGGGTATCACATTCTCTCAACATTCACTGTGCTCTCTTTTGTACTTTCCCCAACAGAGGACATTCATTGCATGAGTGGAAATGTAGTTGCACAACTGTCATAGGCACCTTTTGGCTATCTTTTGTGATAGAATCAATGACCTGTGATGTAACCCTCTCCCTTGTAGGTCTGCACTATTTAATGAATTCTTAACTTAGGTTTATTCTTAAATTGTTGTTATTTTACCAATGTCTGTGCACTCCCCACACACGCTACGGAACACCAGAATGAAGCATCCAGTTATTTATTTATTTTGAATGCGGTACTACACTTTCTTTCTGCAAGGAACCCAAGGCAACTTACATAATCCTCCTCCTCCTCTCCATTTTATCCTCACAACAACCCTGTGAGGTAGGTTAGACTGAGAGTCAGTGACTGGCCCAAAGTCACCCAGTGAGCTTCATGGACGAGTGGGTATTAGAACCTGGATCTCCCGAGTCCCAGGCCAGCACTCTAACCACTACGCTACATGGCTCACTTTACTACTGTGCCCCCCCCCACGTTCTTTTTATTCTTCTTAAGAGGCTGGAACTTACCTTAGTCTGCACAGGAGTGCTCATTTAGTTATTTTAATGGGGCCAACAACAGGGCGATCTGCCTTTTTGATGACATGTCAATGGTAGTTTTATTGTTACTGAAAAAGGGTATGTGAGAATAAAAATGTAGTGTGGACACTTTTCGGTTAACGATAAAGCCCCAACTCAATCATCCCTTGCCCCCAAATGCAGAATCCTTGCAGCACTGGTCAGGTGATTTAAAAATATATTACCAATCATCACTATCCCACTGCTTCCCATGGACCAGGCCAGATGGGAAGCTTGCAAAATGTCATTGCTTGCATGTTCCTTGGCCCCGTTGAGGGGAAATGCAAGGAACAAATTTAATGTTGCTTTTCATTGCCACTGTAACTTTGATGACTTATCAGCACCAAAGTAGTTCTTGGAAATATGTTGCTTCTTCCCTTTTATGAATACCTTTTCTTTTCTTTGCTGTTCCCCGAAGGACCACAATGAGTACAACTCCTCCATGGCCAAGAGCCAGACTAACACAGCGCGAATTGATGGGCTGCGACCAGGGATGGTATACGTGGTACAGGTGCGGGCCCGGACTGTGGCTGGCTATGGGAAATACAGTGGGAAAATGTGCTTCCAAACCCTAACGGATGGTGAGTGTGACGGAAAAGGGGAGGAAAGAGGAGGGGAAAGGGAGCTGAGAAAGGAGTGAAGAAGGGAAGGATATTGTACTCTTTGTCAAACCTCCAAGCTGTAATTGGATTAAATCAACTTGGCTCTCCAAACCCTTGCCTCCCACGGGGGCAGCATGGTGAGAGCCAGGTGATTCACAGAGATGTTTGATTAATTGCCAGCTGGAGGACTAATCTGGCTGAAATCTCTTATCTCTGTTTTTGACCTGACCACGTACGTGTGTGCATGTTGCTTTCTGCACGTGAATTGGCTCTGAATATTTGCATGCAAGCTCGGGAGACATAAGAATACCTTCTCTATGTCAGAGCAGTGGTCCACCTATTCTTCCTTCAGCAGTGGCCAGGACATTATGTTACAGACAATTTGTACATGAGCATAGTGTAGTAATATGCCATTCCTGGTTGTTCACACCCAACATAAGATAAATGACCATTTAGGCAGTTTCAAAAGGCATTGGAGATGAATATTCAGGGCCTGATAATTTTTACTAATGTCTTTTGATTGTAGCTAGGCATGTTGGAGAAATCTGCAATGGATTCAAATGAGATTGGATTTCTGTGAATCCGACCCGTGGATTCCGCAGCAGACCGGCTTTTCTCGAGTCGCACAGATTCTGTGGACTTCCAGACTGTTTTTTTTTAACTTTCTGAAATTTTATGCAAATTTAGTCATAGGAAAAAAAAATCACTGACCAAAAATGTGCATTTCCCCCATAGATTAAAGCGTGAAAATGCACATTTTGGGGGGAATTTGCATATTTTAGGGAGATTTGCACATTTTTAGAAGTGTGAATTTTTGGAAGTGCAGATTTGTGCAAATGCATATGAACCCATTTGCGCCATAATCCAGTTCCATCAATGAGCAGATGATGGAACGAAAGGCGCCTTGCAATCTGCAAAATGCAGATGGAATGGATTTTACATAGTCTGTACATCCCAAATTGTAACACTGCAGCATCTTCCTTGGGCTAATCACAATGGCCACAGGTTCCTTTTGGATTCCAGACAAAACAGAGACAGACCCATGCACACGTGTTCATGATTTTGTGAATGCAATCCGTTTATTTAGCACAACAATCTAGCAACAACCAACTAGCAAAAGTGCATAAAAGAAAGCTGAATCTTGCCTAAGAGTACCTATATAATTTAGGGATGGAGCAATCTGTCTTTTTTGCTTTTCAAACTTTCACATTCTTTGAAATGCAAGTTCATGATATATGGGTTTTAATGCAATTTTTCCTAATACATCTATTGCTTTTGCAAGCAGTTTCCCCTAATGTATGCATTTTTGTTCACAATTTTCCCTAATCTATGCCTTTTTGTATGCAATTTTCCCTAATGTATGCATTTTTAAAGCGTATTTTGATGGGAGAACTGTACTGTAAAATTCAGAGAAGTGTGAAAAGCAAAGGATAATTGTATTCCTGTTCGCATATTAGTTTGGGAAGTGCAGATTAGGTCAGTTGGTATTAAAATATGAACCAAACAAATTTCTCCCCCATCTCTATCTTGATTTACTCACATAGTCAGTCCTTTCACCTTCAGTGGTAGAGAAAGATGAAGCATCCACAGTTGTGCCTGTCTTTTCATTCCTCAGCAGTGGAGAGCACAGAGAAAAGATTTGTTGTGAACTGTCCAAAGACAGCTATTGGGCAGTATAGAAATGTGATAGATAGATAGATAGATAGATAGATAGATAGGGTACTTACAGTTGCACCAGTGCTTTCAGAGGTGGTATTTCTCACCAAGCTTTTCTGCTCTTGTATACTGTGATCTGGGCTTCTTCTAGCCTCTTGGGGGGGGGGGGGGGAGGAAAGTCAGTCCGATACAGTTCAGTGTGATTCTGTCCAAGGTGAGGACTTCTCCCCCTCCAGTCAGCTATATGAATGACTTGAGCAAGGCATCTGAGCAAGTCCAGCAATCCTGGTCTCTTCAGATGTGACCCTTGGATCACCTCTTTGTTGTGCCAAGCATGGCTGCCACTACTCTGTGCATCGTAATCTATAAAATGTCGATACCGTTTAACATTAGGGATTTGAATGCTTGTTTGCCTTACCTAGAATGAACTCTTACCACCTAAGGCAGTGACCAGAAATGGTGTGATCTTACCTACATACTGTGAGAAACTGGGGATGAGCTCTGAGGTCCTGTACTCGACTGTTCTTACCCAACTAAGTTAGAATGGCTCTTTCAGTTAAGTTTGCCCACAATAGACAGGTGCTCATGGTTAGTTGATTAGGATTAAAGCCAGGGCTGCTGCGAGGGGGACGTGAAGGAGGCACTTGTCACGGGCACCAACTCCATCACCTGTTCCCACCTGTGTACTCCTGCACTCTCCTCTCTCTGACCAGGAGCCGACGAGCACTGGCTGGCTCTACCTGCTGCCACCCCCACTTCCCTCCACCACTGTGCCCCACTGTCACCGTCCACTCTTCACATTCCCTGACTCACAGGGGATGAGGGAAAGCAGCCAGGATGCCAGCCAGCCATGGAACGTCCTCCCTTATCCACCTGCACCATCCAGAGCTGGCGTGAGCAAATGGCAGCTATTGCCAGAGCTGAAGTTGCACCACAGAGGAAGTTGAGGAAATATTTTCTTTGTGTATGCTTTGTTGCTTAGTATCAACTTCCTTGACATTTAGAAGCCTACAAGGAGTAGCAGAAAATCCTGGGAATTTGATGGCACTAATGCAGAAAAGTGTTAGTTTTAAGCTTATTCTGTTTCAATCAGTGAACCCTGTCGCAGTGAGGACTTAACGTCATTGTGCCCTGTGAGGTTGGTGTTACAGGACAGGTTATGGATCTGGTTCACATCTAGGTCTTGGGGCAAGTCAGGTTTCCAGCAAGGCAGGAACAGAGTAGCACCATGGGGAGCTCCAAGGATGCTGGAGCTGGAAGCCAAGCAGGCTTGCCTGTATGTTGCTTCAACAAGCAGCAGTTTGTGAATGAGCCTTAAGTACAATTTTGGCTTCTTTTAGGATGGTCAGCCCTGCCTCCATACTGATGGCGGCTTTCTCACTTAAAGGGGTCTGGTTTATTTCAGCTGCCTTGTCTGACACGGAACTGGCTGTGGTGTGGTGGTATCTTCATAGATGGAGTCCTCAGAAACTGAGGATGGAAGTGCAAGTGGTCCTTGGGGGGTGGTGGTCTTTGGGGCTGACACATGGATACATCTTTTATGCAGGGCAGGGCAGGCTAGTGACTCCTATTTTGGTGGGGCTCCTTTTCCATTGCAGGTTTTTCAGGTTTTACGTGTATTTGGAGCTTCATAGGAGCTATCCATGGTGCTCCATGGTGGCGAACCAATTTTTGGGGATGGAGTTCAGCACCATGGATAGCTCCTATGACGCTCCAACTAGAACCTGCAAAACCTGGAATGGAAAAGGAGCCCCATCGAAACACGAGACACCAGCCTCCCCTGTTTTTATGTCAGTGTATATATCTTCAAAATACATTTGTCTCCTAATCCATTACAGTTTCAATATATACACTGTACATACATACTAAAAACATAGCATGTGACACAATCCTTGATAATATCTGTTGAGGTGCTTTAATCAGGACTGTCTCAAGGTATTTTGCTGCCCTGGGCAAGATACAATTTTGGTGCTCCACGCCACTGCTGTTAGTTCCTGAACAGCATAAAATGGTGCGGGCGCATCAGGAGAGACCATGAATTTCTTGGGGTATTGATTTCTTCTATTTTTAAAAAAATTCTTTAACGTTACAACATTTATCAGTGTCACTGCACACCCATATTCTCCACACTTGTTTATGAAGTGTGTAGCCTGAAGCAAATGAAAATTTAAAAATTATCAGTTGAACAACTGCATCAAAGTCTACATACAGAATTAAATGCACCAGAATGAGTGAGCAATGAAGATTTCCTAAAATAGTGTATTTAAACATAGCGTTGCACGCTTTTTTCTCAGTATCAATTTGATGGGTAACTATTGCGTCAAGATGCAAATGATGCTGCCTGGTGATTACCACCACCCTTCAACCCTTGAATACTGGAACAGCAGAAGCACTGAATGGTGGTATGTTTTTGTCCTAGTTGCACTCCTGACTACACTCAGTGACTGGGTTCACATGACACGTTAAACCTCAGTAAGTTTACCATGCAAGTAAACCTACTGAGGTTTAAGTGTCATCTGAAAACGGGAAATGCTTAGTTAGGGTGAGCCTCCTTAACCACCGTACTAAACCATGGCTTGCAGTAGGGTTTGCTAAACCTACTGAGGTTTAGCGTGTCATCCAAACCTGGACGACATGCTAACCCTCCCACAAGCCAGAAGGGGCATAAAGCCCTGCTGCCAGAGCAGCATACAATGGTTGCAGCTCTGGCCACAGGGCTCTGGCCGCCCAATGCATGAATTCCACCAATCTTGGAGGTTCATGGTTTAACACAAATTCATTTTTTAAATATATTGGGCTGCCTGCATTTCTGGATGTTTCTGCATGGATACTGGACCCCTCGCCATGACTCCGCCGGCTCCTTCCTCACAAGATGTTTTGGTTACGATCCATAGGCTGCAATCCTATACCCAGTTACCTGGGAGTAAGCCCCAATGAACTCAATGAGCCTTACTTCTGAGTAGACATGTATAGCATTACACTGAGAGTTCATTATACCAGTTAATTCTTAATGAGTGTCTGGACTTTAGTTCCTGCACACAGTTTAAGCCTCTTTGCAAAGTTTTCACAAGTTTCGCATCTGACAACAGAACAAAAGTTATAGCCATTTGTTCATTTCGCATCACGACCATGGGACGGGGATTCCTTAGCATCCACCCACCTATGCTCCAATCCCCACTCACTGCATAATATACACAGAACCAGCAGTGTCTGATCTCAGAAGAACCCACAACAGGAGAGACATATTCTGATTGCTAGGAGAAAGGAAGGTAGGGGCAGGGGAAGCTCATATAAAGTTCTTTAGGCCTAGGACAATTCCGAGGACTTGCAGATGAGACAGAAGCAAGAAGAAAAGTCTTTGCTGCCTAGAGAGTAGAGCAGAGATTGAGAAACAAGCATGGCTTCATTTCTGTCTCTTCCTAGCCCCTCCAACCAATGCCCGGAGAAAGAAGGACAAAAGGGGAGAGAAAAGCTCTTTAGGGCCCCTGGGATTCCTATGGCTTGGCGTGTGAACAACACACATCTTAGGACATTGTAGAGCAGGACTAGGAAAAAGAGACAGAAGAAAAGTATTTGCTGGTAGAGAGCAGAAAAAGAGATGGGGAACAAACTGAGCTGTGCCTGCCCCACTGCTGCTATTGCCTCTCTCTCTCCCCCACCCCCCACACTTCATGGGCACAGGCAGGCACTCCACGAGTAGCTCTGCTCTGAAGTGGGGGGTCTCTCAAGCAGTGGTCACAGGTGTGGAGGCTGCTGCCACTCTCTTCACCTCTGAGTTTTCCTTCCTCTGTGGTGCAACTTCAGCTCTGGCAATAGCTGCCATTTGCTCACGCCAGC
The DNA here is from genome assembly GCA_021292165.1 of Shinisaurus crocodilurus. Taxonomy (NCBI): domain Eukaryota; kingdom Metazoa; phylum Chordata; class Lepidosauria; order Squamata; family Shinisauridae; genus Shinisaurus; species Shinisaurus crocodilurus. Next base: position 56,875,211 of record CM037878.1, read on the forward strand.
TCTGGATGGTGCAGGTGGATAAGGGAGGACGTTCCATGGCTGGCTGGCATCCTGGCTGCTTTCCCTCATCCCCTGTGAGTCAGGGAATGTGAAGAGTGGACGGTGACAGTGGGGCACAGCCACAGGGCATACTCTCTCAGCTCCAAGGCTTGCACCAAGAGACTAGGAGTATGTGCGGCTGCAAGAGTCTGAGTGTGGAAGGCTAAGCAGGGTCAGGCCTGGTTATTACTTGGATGGGAGACCCCTTCTCAAGTTTCCTGCATTGAGCAGGGGGTTGGACTCGATGGCCTTGTAGGCCCCTTCCAACTCTATGATCTATGAATAGTGATTTGGAAAACAGCCTGATTTGACTTGAACAGATTTAGAGGATGCCTGATTCAGCTCAGGTCTCAATCCAAATCTTGATTCAGAAATCAAAATCTTCATACCTTTCATTGACTATGACTGGAAATAAACAAATGGCTATAACTTTTGTTCTGTTGTCAGAACTGGATGAATTTGCAGGCTTAGCAGTCCATTCTTAGGGGACTATGCCTGTCAAATTCAGATGAATGAGTGCAGGGAGTTTTGTGCTACACACCTTTACGCTTTGGTTGTTTTTTTAAAAAAAAACTGATTTTTTTTTAAAAAACTTCTTAGCAGAATTGAATGAAAGGGACAGTTTCCCCTTCTGAGGAGATCACGTCTGCCAGGTTTCAGTAAGTAGGTACAGGGAGTTTTGTGCAACAGCAGTTTTACAGTTTGGGGTTTTCCAAAAACAGATGTGCTTATCTTCCTATGCTTTTTGTGGGCAATTGTTATGAAAATGACATATAGCATAGAGGTGGCTGTAGTTAAGTAGCACACAGACTTTTAGAAGTATAGGTGCAGCATTTTCTTTTGTGGGAGTGTTCAAATTTGGCTAGAAGTAAACAATTCACACACCCTTAAAACCCCCCCCCCATGGTTTTGTGTGGGAATTTCTATGAAAATGGCATAGAGGTGTCCCTAGACAGCAACCCTGCAAACTTTCAGAAGGATATGGGGTTGTGATAAATGAAAAACAGTTCTACCAGGGAGGACCAAAACCATAAAGGCTTAAAAATGAGCCAGGAAGTTCCTTCTCCAGACAGTGGATATGTCAACCATTACTGTGACTTCATTCATTGGCTAAAAACAATGAAATGCAGGAGCAGACTAATTTCTCACAAAAAGAATGTGCAGAAGAGCGGCTGTACATTTTGCCTCATATGTTGGGGTCTACAGGGGCATTTTTTAAAAAAAAAAGAAGAAAAAAGGAATCTGGGGATTATGATTCACCTAAGGGGGGTGGCAAAATTGCCCCCCTTCCCTCCCCACATGGACATCCATAGGTAGGCATCCTGTTCCTAATGCCTCTACACATGCACATGCACACGCACACACACACGCACACGCACACACAGTCTGGCTAGACAAGATTTTTAAAAATTATATCCTGCTCTTCAGTAATATATTCTCAGGGTCATTAATGCTCAATAAACTATTTATAACAATAAAACAGTATATCATAGCAAGAGCAGCATGATTAAAACAGCAGAGGTAATAAGAACACATGAGTATCACAGAGTAAAACAGATTCAGGTCACTTTTCCCCCCAAAGCCTGGGAAAACAAAAAGTTCTTTGCATGGTGCCAAAAGGACATAAGAGCAGGTGCCAGCAGTGGTGTAGTGGAGCAGGGTTCACAGGGGTGCAACGCAGGCACGTTTTGATTAGCAGTGTCAGGAATATCATATGCTGTACCCCTGAGACTTCCTGTTCCCTCAGAGTTTAGCTGCAATCCTCACAGTAACTGGGGAAAATGGATTTTCCCAACAGCAATATATTGTTGTGAGTCATCCCTGTTGTGATGCCATGTATTTGGGGATGGTTTGGCTTTGAATGGGCAATTAAAACCTATGAGCTTTACAAAAGGCCTGCTCCTGATGGAGATGAAAACTTCTAGAATTGGTTTGTCAACATGGATCAACACAGCTGCCTAAATATCTCAAGTCTCCTTGGGAGTGTTACTATGGGGACTGTCGTGATGAGCACCTGAAGTTCAGAATTTACTCACTGGTGCCAGGTGAGCCTCCCTGGGGAGAGCATTCCAGAGATGGGGTGCCACAGCTGAAAAGGCCATCTTACAAGTTTCCACCCACCTAACTTCAGAAAGCATGGGCATATGAAGAAGGTCCTCTGACACTGAAACCTTAACACATGGGGCAGTTCTATGTCAGAAGTATAAGTCAATGCGAATTTCTCAACACATTCTATTACATATTTAACCATAGATCTAGATGCCTTACTAATTATCAGGATAGTACAGATGGCCAAGTTATTCTAGGGCCAAGAGAGCTCACCCTGCTTAAGTACAGACATCTGTACTTGTGCTCTATAATTGCTAGGATATTGAGCCTGGTGAGAAAAATAAAACAAAACATTCTGCTGTGAGGGTTGTCAAGGTTTTCAGCATTCTTCATTAAAATGGGTTTGATTCACACAATCTATTTGGGCTTGCTTAAAACCATGTTCACTCTTTTTGTTGCTGGTGTCATGACTGTATAATTAGAGTAGCTGAGCCAATAGGTTTGCCATACCAACTAGGCTGACCATGGTTGAATGCAAAGAAGCTGCCATCCTTGTGATGGGCACCCTTGAGTTTGCATGCATGAGGAACCTATTTGGGGGATTGCTAACTGCATTCGAATTCAAACTGTGTTGACCCAAAGCAAATCAATCAAGTATGAAAGAAGCCCCCAAGGGGGTTGTGTGAGTTGACTCTTAAATTACCCCCCAAACTCAAGATGTTTAGTAAATGAATAAATCCAATTTCAATTGCTATCTAACCAATCTGCATTAATTATTTCCTATATACATTTTATTTTACATTTTTTTCTCTTTAATGCTGGTGGCTCCCTCCATGGAACATTTTAACTAGGAAACTATTTCAAAGAGTGACAAAGTCAGTTTTGTTACAAATACCTCCTTGTCTAGTGTCCAAGAGTTCTAATTGAATAAGGAAATGGGGAGCATACATGCACCATATTTCTGAATAGATAGATATCTTTTATAACAAGTTTCCCTAATACTTATAATTAGGCAGGCAAGGAGAATACCATGTCTGAAATATAAGCAGCTAATTGAAATCTAACAAGAATGGATATTGTGTATTATTAAATAATAATTGATTGTTGGATAAGAATTTGCTCAGGATTTAAGCATCAGGCAGGAGATAAAGACGATTGCCAGTAATTAGCTGCAAATGAGAATAAGAAAATTAAAAGAAGATATGAAATATTTCTATTTGTATGAATTTATTTTAAGAGGATTAGTGGTAGAATTATCAGAAGATGAGCAATAAAGTTAATACAATTCAATTGTTAACTGGTGTTGTCTCTAGGTCCATTGTGGTAAGGACTGTACAAACCATAAGTTTGCCAGTTTGAATATAATGGCAAACTGAGGTTAGCCAAAAACCAATAAGCACATAATTACTCTGATGACTGAGGGGGTTGGCAGAATATGTGAGCTTGAGAGTCTTTCCAGATTTGTTCTTACAGTGCCAAGCCATGATTTGGGGTTACATGCATAATAAGCATAATAAGTTAAGTGTTTCTCCCTACCACATAACTTGCTAAACTTCAGTTCCTTCCAGGACCTGAGAGCCCCTCTAATATAGGCATGACAGAATCTGTCTCTTCGGGATAGTATGATAGTAGATGGAGGTTTAGACAGGAGACCATAAGGTAATACCCCTGGTTGGCCATAGAATTCATTGGATGGCCTAGAGAAAACTTTAGCTTGCCCCATTTCATAAATTGTAGGATAACATGGGATGATCTAGGTGTGCCATCATAAACTCCTGGGAGGAATGGTGGGATACCAATGTGATAAATAATAGAGATGTATTATTAGCCATGAAGGCTTGTATGAGCAGGCAGGAAGATTACAAAACTCTTTTCTTTTCCAGATGACTACAAGTCGGAACTGAGAGAACAGCTTCCATTGATTGCTGGGTCTGCAGCAGCAGGGGTTGTCTTCATTGTCTCTTTAGTGGCTATTTCAATTGTTTGCAGCAGGTACCATTTGCCCCATTTTAAGTTTAGCTTTCCCTTTTCATTCAAAAGACTGGATTTTCTTGTAGGAGATTTATGGAAACACACATTTACTGCAAGGCAGTGAACTGAGCCAACAACTGATCTGCGGTCAGGGCCGGCCCAAGGCATTTTGCTGCCTGAGGCTAAGGGCAAGGTGGCACCCCTCCCCATCCCTTGTACAGAAGCTGGCTGGACCAGCAGTTAAAACTTACTTCAACGCTTGCAATGAGATAGTATCCTACGCCACACCCGAAGCAGCAGGCTAGTTTAGGGGCCCCAGGACTGGTTGTGTGGCAAACACGGTTCTGTCCTCCATCAGAAGATAACAGCTGGGGAATTCAGGAGAAACAGCTACTGCTGCCCCACAGTATCTGCCACCTGAGGTGATCGCCTCACTCTGCCTAATGGTAGGGCCGGCCCTCCCTGTGGTGATTACATAGAACACATCCTGTGGATCAGTGTATCTGGCAATGGAAATTTGGTGTGCATCATTTAAATTTTGCATTCTTTAAGAAGGGCGAATGTTCCAGCTAGAAAACACACTCAGTTAGCAGGGACAGAATTTTGTATGTAGTCTCTGCTTATGAAGTATGCCAGATCAAACAACAACAACATGAGCCATGTCAATCTCTGCGTTTGATGAGCTCTGCTCGGAGAGTCTATGCATTTAATGGGCCAGCCCAACCATTAGACAGAGTGAGGCGGCTGCTTCAGGCAGCAGGTTTTGGGTGTCATGAAAGGGCAGCAAATGGTTGGTTATTTAATTTGTGATTTTTTTACTAATGGGGATGATGAGAGGTTCTTGTGGGATGTTTTGCCTCATATGACAAAATAATTTACATGGTTTGGGGTAATATGCACCTGGAGAGGGTGGGCAGGGACCATTTGGTGCTCCAGCTCAGGCAGCAAAATGTCTTGAGCCAGTCCTGACCTGCTGCCTTCTAGTACTGATCCTGTGCTTATCAAGGAATCATAGAAAAGTAGAGTTGGAAGGGGCCTACAAGGCCATCGAGTCCAACCCCCTGCTCAATGCAGGAATCCAGGTCATGCTTGATCCACACTAGCCTGCCAAAAATGTTATCTCCAGGATTTCTTGTGGATGACTGAATTTATAGTATGTTAATCCTATACTTGGTCATCATGACACAATGAATAGGGCCAGACTAGTCTGTCTTTTCAGTCTTCATTGTCTTCCTCCCTCCTGGCCTTGCTCCATCCACCTTGCACAAAAGGTTGCATATTTGGGGTGTTTAAAACCTAATTTGAATGCTTTATTCCCCCCCCCCCCACTTATTCCTTAAGCAGCTGCAGAAAACTACCCTGAATTTACCTACTAGCTCATGGAAATGTGCATTTCTCAGTGAGGTGTTTTAAACAATTAAACAGAAAGGTGGTGGAAAAGCAAAAATTAATTGCTGAAGCTCAGAAAGCAGATCACCCTGGCAATTTCTGCAGAGTGCATTTCTGGAATGGGTTATCCCATGGAGGGTTATCTTTCCATTTAGCATCAGTTGAAGGATTTTGGCTCCCTAACACACTAGGGAGTAAGCCCCATGGTACCCAGTTGGACTTCCTTCTGAGAAAAAGATATATAGGATTGCACACTATTAGTTAGGTACTAAAGCAATACGAAACAAAATCCTTTGAGCCGATACCATATAGGTTAAGGCTACAGTGTTGAGAAGGCTGTGTAAAGGTGTATTGCTTGGGCATCAATTGAAGTAACTTTGACTTTTTGTTTTCCTAGGAAGCGAGCATACAGCAAAGAGGCAGTGTATAGCGACAAACTACAGCACTACAGCACTGGTAGAGGTGAGTGTGGAAGAAGCCTCTGGAAAGCTGAGGATGGGCCAGGAAAGTTGTAAGAACCACACCTAAGTGTTTTCTGTTGGGCAGGTTTGAGATATGTAATATACCGTATATTGT